>JANCRA010000024.1:8736250-9385625 GCA_024362935.1 Setophaga petechia
GTCTTCTAATGTATAAAGAAAAGCTGAAAGAGAATAGGAATATTTTTTTTTTTTTCCTGGGGACAGAGTAAGAAGTAATGGACTTGGAGTTCATCAAAAATGATTGTGGGAGGCATTTAAAAAATGGCACCTTTGAAGACAGATCTGCAGCTGAGTAGCTTGACTGGGAAGGTATGGACTCTCCTCCATCACTGAAGATATTTTGGAACACGTTAGGTGAATATGTGTCTTGGGTGGGTTAGTTATAGCTGATTCTGTCTTGGATGTGCAGACGCAGCTAGATGACCTTTCAAGCACTGATCTATGACTCCATAGAAACAATATTAACCTCATTTGTAACACACTTTCATACCTACTGTTAAAATGCTAAATGTTATCGTCAGATACAGAGGTGAGATAGATTAAAATGTAGTGAAAAAAATTACTATATTTTCACTTGAGCACATTTCAAGTCATTAAATTTAATAGAAGAATTAACAGACAAACAGGTGAACATGTACGGAGGGTACAACTGTATAACTAATTTCTCTAAAAAACAAGACTACTCTGAGTTACTTCTGCAGTTTGGGTGTCTCTGATGCCAATTTATTAATGAGAAGGAGATTTCAGGAATAAAATTTTCTTTCACTATTCTAAACTCTTCTTATATTCACAAAGCTTCTTTTTGAGTTTGTTTCTTGACTCCTTAGTAGTATCACCTCCATTTGCAGAAAATATGTGTTTATGGGAGCCCAGTCTTCAATCTGACTGTGCTACAGGATCCTTTTCCTTGTCATTCCTAAACTGAAAACTACTTTATGCATGTTTTTTAAGTATCCCAAGGTTTTCTTGTAAAGTCCAGTCAACTCTCAATGTAACTGTGAATACAACTAAACTGAAAACTACATATAAACCACAATTTTTATATTCCCTGTAACAGAGGCTGATTATTTGTGAGTTAATGGATCTTATGAGTAAAAACTGAGAATTTTGCAACATAAAATTTATTTTCTATGTTTTGCTTAGCTATGTTTTTATTTAACATTAACATTTTCTATGTTTTGTTTAGCTGTGGGTCTTTTAGGAGAAGGGCTTAGTGTGCATATTATTTTTATTTACAAGATACTATCTTAGGGGTCAGGTTTCAACAGATTTGTAGTGAACGGTAGTCTGTGGTTCTGACTTTTAGAAGACTACTTGGCAGTAAAGAATCCTTTGGTGAAATTAGATCAGATTCTGATCAATGCGTTTTGAATTATTTATGTTTACTTTTGAAACATTTTTGCCCTGATAATGAAGTCTCAGTGGTATGCAATATTTCAGAGGGATGCTAATATTAGCTCTTTGTTCCTTAACAAAGATTGCCTATTTGGTGCAAATTATGGAGTCCGAGGCTTGAAAAGTGTGTTTAACTTGTACTAAATGAATCACCCTGGAGTTCTCTGAAGGTAGAAAATATAATTCATATCACAACTGTTATTGTTTGGGGAAGAATAAAGTAAACTGTGTACTCTTGAGGATACCCACTATTTAATCTTAGGTGTGAGTTTTCTTAGTCTAATGGACAGATTTTCTGAAGAAAATATAAAAAATACTAGAAACAAGGAAGGGGTTACACCTCTTTCCCTGTTCTCCAGACAGACTATCCTCCAGTCTTTTTATTGACTTGCGGTAACATCAATGAAAAATTTATTCTGTAGAATTTAGCACCATAGGCTGGATTAGCAAAAGGTTGTTGAAATTATAACCACTGGTATGCCTGAGCATCTCAGACAGGCAACCAGAAGAGATCAATGTGTCAGATACCAAAAGATCTGAAAAGGAGAGTTTAGCCAGCTCAGTAATTTAGGTGTAGCTGGGGTGAAGCTTCTAGACATGCAGAGTTGCTGCTTCATAAGCATCCTCCAGCAGTGGATGTCCACTGTGTCTTTCTCAAAAAATACAGTAAGAATATTTAACTCTAATCAGAATACCTCCAATGACATTCTTTTGATATCTGAGAGCACTTGAAACAGTTTTTTTCACCAGTATTTCTGTCTTTCTGTTGCTTCTTTATTAGCTGTTCTGAAACAACATAACACAAATATATCCCATTCCACCTTTGTGCTCTTACCTGAAGTTAAACATGTTGCTCTAAATATTTATAATAAATCTCTTAACAAGTTAGTAAAAGAAAGATGTCTGGATACACTGCATCTGTGTATCCATCCTTGGAGATAGGCCTGCAGTTTAAAAAGAAGGACACAGTCCAGATGGATTTAATCCACTGTGCTGCATAACTGGTCCTTGCATGAGCAGCTTTCTTGAAAATGTAAATTTTTGCTTTGCTACCATACTAGGACTCTCATCATAAGCATAGTGTATTTCCATGCACATATATTTATTCACAATGCCCAAGGCCTTTCTTACTAATAAGTATCAAATTTAGAGAGCATGGATATGCATATTTAGAAACAGAGGTTTACTTCCCTGGGGATATTTTACTGTCAAAATGCAAATGCCCACTAACTCTAAGTACTGTGCAGCTTAATATCAGCTGAACATTAGGAGTGAGAATCCTTTTGGGCTTTTAGGGGTAACATTTTTTATGTTTTAGAAAGAAAATGCATTACATAAATCATTCAGAATCAGGGTCTAAATATTTTCTTTAGAAGAAGGACTAAATACATACATAAATACCAAGCAAACAAAAAATAATTTTTAACTGATATTTGCAAATTCATCATCGGTCTGAAATATAATAAGAATGATGTTTATGTCTTTTTCGTCTTAAGTCCCCTGTTTTACCCATTGCTGTTTTTCACAGTTTGTTTGTAGTTTATTTTATCAGTATCAGAATTCTACAGTGATTCTCCTTCTAGCTCCAGAGAATGGTTGCTTAAAATGAGCAATCAATTATCAAGTAGAGTTTTGCTCAGGAAGCTATTGACTACAAAGTTCACAGGTGTCTGTGAGATGCTTTTTCAATTATTTGAAACTCTTATAAGTCAAATGCAGGTTAGGTACCACTAACCTTTGAAATACAAAATTCTCTCCTCATCTAGGTGAATTAAGGAAAGTAAAATAAAAACAGCTTAGGAAACAAGTAGGTTTTCCACATATTTCCTTTTTTTCCTGGAAACATATTTTTTTAGTTTCACAGATGGTTTGTCTCTTTCATTCTGACAAATAAATAGATATTTCACAATCAACGATAAATGCAAGCTTTCTTTCCAAATCTCTAATGGAATTTTTATCTCTTGTACAGCTTTCTCTTCAGAGGAATTAACATCATTGCCATGAAATATTTAGCTTTAATAAATGTAAGGCACCTCTTAGCATATAGTTTAATAACATGTAACTTGTAAATCAGTAGTCGCAGTTCTTTCTCCAAGCATAGAGATATTTTAGAATCTCTGAGAAACTTTGGTGGGACAATAAATGCATCACTGAAATAAATGTGCTGAAAATCAAAAATATGTGAAGACTGA
Organism: Setophaga petechia; assembly: GCA_024362935.1. NCBI lineage: Eukaryota > Metazoa > Chordata > Aves > Passeriformes > Parulidae > Setophaga > Setophaga petechia. The sequence continues at coordinate 8,739,700 of JANCRA010000024.1, forward strand.
GTACCTCACTCACTCAAGAAAGGTGCCTTTCTTCTTTGTGTATATTGTCACCTCAGTGAAATGCAATAAAAAGCTGTTCTTAACACAGAGTATGTTATTCATAAATAAGAGAATCACTTAGAATTTGAACAAAGGTACACATAAAGTTTATCTGACCTTTACCTAATATTAGACCTAAGAAGGTCAGAATTATGGCTTGGTTTTAGAAAAGATGAACTTCATCTCATTGACATCTGTAGATCTATTTGATGTTTTGCAAATGACTACACTTTAATTATCATACTTTGTCCATTTTACTAAAAATATCCATCTTATCATATCATTTAAACTCTTCTAGATGATAAGAAAATGAAGATGTAAAGAATACATAACGTACATAATTGAAGTATGGGAGTTAGCTGTTGGCTTCGATAAAAACTGTAAGAGGATATTTCCAAGTCCAGAAAATAACGTGAACTAAATTTGATTGTCAGAAATAGTAACCTGTGTCTGAGTGAGGCAGACTTTAAGGAATATGATATGCCCATTTTTGATATTTGCCTGGGGAGTTGCATGTTAGAAAATTCAAGATGGTATTTGGCAGAATAACCAGCAGTGTATTCTAAGAGAGGTAGCCTTTATTTTTGTGATACGTAGAACACACCAGTGAGCATATAATTTCTACTAAAGCATACCAGCTTTAGTAGAAATACAGGTAATTAAATTAACTGGATAAAAACAACGTATTGTAAGAAGACAGAACAGAATTTGCAATCCTTGGGTCAGATTTTCTTCAGAGGAGATAACTCTGACCTCTGTGTGTCTGCAGAACAGAGGTGCAATTTCCTCACATCCCTCCAAAAAACAGTTACTGTAGCTTAACTAATCTTGCCAATTACCTTTGAGGGTAGTGAGATATGTTAATAATTCCTAACAGGAATTGGTAGATTTTCTTGACAGTTTCATTTTTTTTAAACTGAACATAGAGCACTTTTTTAAAGTGAAGATAGAGTGGCTGAGCACTTGTCCACCACCAAGGCATGGTTTTGTAAAGAACTGAAATTTTTGTGTTTATCAGCCTTTTCTTCAATGTCTTGAGTTTGCATTTGCACTTTGACTAAGCCCACTGTGCAGCAAAACAAAAGAGTGTTTGTTAAATTCTAATAATACAGATTTGAAATGGATTGTTTGAGTTTCATTTAGATTCACTGATTGAGAGTCAGAAAGAGTAACATGTTTTTGTTACTGTTTGACTCAGGGAGTGATTACAATGAAAGTATCACTGTTTAGCATTTTAATTCTTTCACTTCCATCGCTGACATCTTGTCCTTGTGCACAGAACAGATATGTCAGTGCAGAGTTGGGGTCTATTTGAAGGAACCCTTTAACTCAGAAACATATCATAAATCATCACAGCTTTTCAACTCACTTAAAGGGATTTCTGAACAGAGGTAGTTTGGGATAACTGAAATTTGGGATGCACCCAGGAAAAAGCAGAAGAGAGGGAATGATCTAGAAGTAGAGCAGAGGTGATTTTCCACTTTAACTGTTGTATATATAAGCTTGATGTCCAGTTATCTTTCATGACGATTGTATGCAGTGAAAGAACTTCAATGCATCTCAAAGAACAGAGTTACTGTTTCCATAGCCTATTTACATTCTTATTTTAGATTAATGGTTTAAATTTAATTAGCAACAGGTTTTCTTTCCTCCTTTCCTCACTCTCTTCATCTTCCCATCTCAATGATAAGTATTTTGAAGCTGTGTCACTCTTTTAAGACCCATCAGTAGAGCAATTAGCACAATCAGGATCTATTTTCTTCTGACAGCTCTGCACATTAATCACAACAGCATTTCTAAAATTTATTCCATTTCACAAGTAATTAAATAGGAAAACCACGCAGGACTAGTCCAAGAGATCTTAGGTATACTAACTGCCTAGTTTTATCCAAAAAATACTTTACTTAGCATAGTATTTCACAATTGCTATGGATGTGTCTCATGGCACCTACTGATAACTGCGTGTAGTTTCTAGCATTGCAACCACAGATAAACCGTGCCTCCTGGGGAACCTATAGTCAAAGGATTAGCATCTCTTTAACTACAAAGTCCTCTTCAAAGAGGTTTATATCTCAGCACTGGTTTTGTCAATTTCTATGCTGTAGAAAAAAGGAATTATAGTTTCTTTTTATGATGAATAACTTTCCTATGAATGTAAAACAATAAGTGAAGTGCAGAACAGTCAACATTCTTTAGCAAAATGCTTATATTCCATACTGTTACCCAATACTTTGTAAGAAATAGTGCAAAAATTAGATATTTTACTTTCCAGGTAAATATGTAGCCATCTCTTATCAGTCACTGATCACTTGGGGGACAGAAGGTTGGAGCCAGCCCTTCTGTGCATAGCTGTGTGTAACTAATAGCATAACTTCATGTCCGCATACCTGTGGGTAGCTTCATAAGTAGAAATTACCTTCCAATTCCACTGAAAATGTATGAGCTAAAAGAGAGTCTATCTATTTATTCAAAGCTATTGTAGTTCTCCAAAGCTGTCATGAGAAACAAGCAAAGTTATGCATACAGGTAAAAGGCTCCCTTTCAAGTTTAACTTCATTTACTGTTAAAAGACAAGTGGGAAACAGCACAAAGGTGGACTAATTTCACGGTGATAGATTGTATTTTTCATGTGTGATAGTGGCAAGACAGTAACTTTGCCTCTGGAAGAAAACTGCCACTTCTTGCATAAGATCATGTAATGGAAAAATGTGGAATGAAGTCCTTATTTTCTTATCTCCTCTTGTAATAAGCACACATAGATAGATCTGTTAATAAGCACGACTAAGATAGATCTGTTGAAAATATTTTTTAGTTAGAATATAATTGAAAGGGTAAGTCAGACTTCCTACCATAATTTCTTAGTAGGAATACTTTCATGTTTTGCATGATTTTGCTCCTGTGTAAGTCACCAGTGTACTGAAAAGAAAGAGTGTTAAAGCATAATTTACAAATGGAAAGTTCAAAGCAGTGTAAACAGGACAATGGGGTCACTGCCTTTAAAATCTTGGAAACCGAAAATTGGTTGAGCAAAAATGCCTACAGAAAGCCAAAAAGGATATGGTAAAACAGTACTGGTTAGCATACTGGATAAGGGGCTAAACCATATTTGAAAATTTCCCACAAAACCAAGCATTAGCAAGTGTTACTGAGACTAAAATGTTCATATGGGAGAGATGAACAAGGTCATCCCTCCCATATTCATCACTTATGGACTCCCAGAGAGCAGGAAGCCGGACTGGGAGCTGGGGCTGTAAGTCCTTGAACCCCATGGTTTTTACAGGTAAACCACTCCAAGAGTGGTAACAAGAGAAGTGTTCAGTCCTCAGCCCTGAATGAAGTGTTCAGTCCTCAGCCCTGAACTCACCTCAGGAGTCTCCTGAAGCCACAGACTACCAAAGAGCAAAAGATTAATATTTTTGAGCAGTAGAAAACTCCAGTTAGGCAACACTGTATTTCCAGGTTTTTTCTTAGAAGTTTTCCACTTTTGTTTTAGACTACAGTTCATTGAAACTGATGCTTGCATTCAGGAAATAGGAATCCTCACAAGAAAGACACCTAAAGAAAGAGACCTAAAGACCTAAAGAAAAACCCAAGAAAGAGATTTTAGACAATCTTCTTTCCAGCTAAGAGTTGTCAAGCCTTTTCGTAGACATCATATCAAAGGCAGTCACTTGATGGCTTTGAAGACATTTTAGAGAAGGAATGTAGGAACTATGGAAGAAAGCAAGAAAAAGGTATTTGAAAATCCAGTAAGTAATAAGAGAAACAGTTTAAGTGGCATAAGTTACAGCTCAATCTTGGTAAAATGAATGAGAAATTAAAAGTAGATTTCCATGGAAATCACAGGTTGCATTTGATAATAGAATAATCTTTCTGGTTTTAAGTGCCTTTCATCTTCTTGGAGGATATTTTTCAAGGTGTCTTGATTTTAATCCTTCATTTAAATCTTAATAAATGTGCCATACATAAAGGAGGTCCTGTGCAATGATTTCTGAAAATCAAAACCATGATCTACGTATCAGGAAAGTTAAAAGTAAAAACAATGGAAAAGATTGTAACCTGTGTACTACATCCTTGAATTTCAACAGATGCAGCCGTACATACATGTGCACATACAGGCACACATCTGCAGACATATTTTGAGGTTCAAGGCTCAGTGGAATTGAAAAGAAGTCATTCATCTCTGTCATGTAAAGAAATAATCATAACGGAATGGTAGCGGGAATACCAACAAAAGAGAACCTCTGCTAAGCAGTCTTCCTAACTTTTAAAATATAACATAGAGTCAATGCTCACATGCTAATGCAGAGGTGGTATTTTGGCCAAGCTGAATCTGATTCATATCTTGCACATTTTATTAACATTCATAATATGGCATAGATCCTTCTGTCTGATTTCTGTCATGTATAACAATGACTTGATACATTCTTATTAATTGAATACATTAATTGCTGTGGGGGAAAACAGGCACAATATTTCGGATTAGTTTTGAATGCTCATTTGCCATTTCTTAATCAAAGACTATGTTTAATCTTTGCAGTATATAGAAGAGGGGAGAAAAAATCTTTTAAAAAATTGCCTTAAGATAATCTTACAGTATAAAGGCATTACTGCAGATTTAAGATTATATTTATAAATGTATGCCAATGTTTTTCTTATCTCTGTTGTATTTTACATCTTTCACTATAATTCACAAACGACCCTTGATCTGCATTTCTTGGTATAACCTGGGTTATTTCAATTCTGCTGCTGACTTCTCAGGACGTGAAAAAAATGTTATTATATATGCGATTAATTTCCTTATACTCTCTCTTCTATCTGTCTTTTTCTTCCAGATAATGGCAAATAACATGCTTGGTTTGTTATTCAAAACAAATTTTGGACTCTACAATGCTTTGAACAATTAGCAGTAGACAATGAAGAAAAGAACATAAGAACTCAAATCAGTCAAGGTATTTATGAGTGGTCAACGCACAGTACCTGTTTTAATTTGAATATGTATGACCGTAGACATGAAAAGGAATCACTTTTGTGTAAGAAGGAGGCAGAGAAGAACAAAAAGAAAGCATGCTTATCACTTTGAAATAGAGGCGGAAGAGAGAAACTTCCAAAATGGAAAGTTGTAATACTTGAAAATGTGGGTATAAAAAACCAGCAGTGAATGTGACTTTTTTTGTGCAAATGTACTAGATTCTCTCCTCTCTTGCTTCAAAGGCAATGCTAATCCTAAAAGGTCAAAAGAATATGAATATGAAACACCATTGTGAAGGAAAATCTTTAAAATGCATGGGCCAGATCATGCCGTTTTCTCAGTAATACATGCACCTTCTCACTGGGTGAAACAAGTGTCTCCGTGGGGGGCAGGTTCCTGCTGCTCATGTTGAACAGTACAAAGAATGGGCCTAACTGTGAACTGTGAAATAAGAAGCTTCTCAGAAAGAAGTGGTACTGAATGAGGTAAATAAAACATGATGACACTTGTCTAGAAAGCCACTGGTGCTGAACTAATTGTGAATGCCAAACTTGGAACACACTGTTGAATTATCCAAACAGCATCTCACCATGCTTACCTTCCCAAGTGTTGCTTTTAGCATCTGTGTGCCACATAGAAGAGCAGTGGTTTTTAGCTGTGGTATTTTAGTAGCATCAAAGCAGTGTTCTTCATTCTGGCATCATAATCCCCTGGGGAATCCTGAAGTTCATCAGTAGTGTAAGAATGGTCTCTTTATGAAGGGTTTTTTTCATGTGTAGTCAGCTAAGTGATTTTTTTAAATCAAAATATGCATTTACAGGAAACCAATGCAACATTCCTAAAAGTGCATTTCTAAATGAAAAATGTTCCTGAAACCATTTTAAATTGGTTCTCTGACAATTGGTTTAGGAAGGATGGAATTAGGGTATTAAAGAAGAAGAAAACAAAAAATTCAGAAAACTGTGAAGAAGGTCATATCACAAACACCATTGCTCCACCAATTATTTATAAGTTTGGATGACCAAATGTGGAAAAAGGATTTACACCTCTAATATTCTGAACCAGTGATCCAGACTCTGACTTTTGAGTAAAAGGAAGCAACATACCTTTATCTTCCCCCTGCTTTTGTCAGGCAAAGCAGGGGGAAATAATCACCTCACAAAGCAATATGTTTCCACTATAATATATCACCACCTTCCTAAGGCTTGGCTTGATTTCTTCTTTCTTAAAGAACCTTCTTGTGTGTAGACTAGATAGGTAAATGACTACTTTGCAGACATATTGCATAAGAAGCCTGAAATTCATAATGCAGCATTTCAACCAGAAAATAGATTTCTAAAACAGGTTTTTGTGTGGTTTATTTCTTCTCCCTATTTTAGTTTTTTGCTATTGTCGTGGTTTAACCTGATCCAGCAACAAAGTACCACTCAGCCACTTGCTTACTTAGCTCTAGAGGTATGGGTGAGAGAATAAGAAAAGTAAAAAAGAACAATAAATCAGGAGATAAGGACTGGTTAAAGGTAAAGCAAAAACTTTGCACACAAACAAAACAAAAGAAAGAATTCATTCACTTTGCATGAGCATCAGGTGTTCAGCCGTTCCCAGGAAATCTGGTCTGTATCACACATAATGGTAACTTGGGAAGACAAATGCCATCTCCAAAATTACACCACTTCCTCTTTCTTCTACATCTTAATGTGCTGAGCATGACATATGGTCTGAGATACCACTTATGTCACTTGGGTCAACTTCTTGTGCATTAACAACCTCCTCAGTGGTGGAGCGGCATGAGAGGCAGAAAAGACCTTGACTCAGGCCAAGCTCTGCTCATCAGTAACAAAAACATTTCTGTATTAACGCTGTTTTCATCACAACCCCAAAATATATCCCCATACAAGCTTATATGGGGAAAATTAAATTTATCCCAGCCCAAACCAGCCCATTCTTAACCCCTTATTATATATAATTTATATCATGCTCAAGTTTCATTCTGTTCAATGCTTCCTCATTAGCCACCATCTCATCTTCACATCCTTTGATATCATATGCATATATACTTCCCCAAGTCTATGCATCACCCTTGCAAAATGTCCAAAAAATTCTCATTGCATGGCTAATTTAGCCCATGACTTTGAGCTCCATTGTTTATGGTGGTCACAGCTATTCTCATGACCAACCATCACTGCCTAAACTATTGAAAAAAGAAATCTTATTTGCCATGTAATTTGGTATACATATTGGGCGTCTGCTACGCCTACATGAGATTTTAATATGACTTCCTGGGAAGTCTCATCTTTTTAGCATCTCTTTCTGCATTCAATGAGTAATTTACTCATAGACACAATCTCCTGGGAATCAGTAGTCTAAATCATAAAGCAAAAATAATTTATCTCAGCTAGTGAATAACAACTTTGTATGTTGAAGAAGAAAACTATGGGAAAGGATCTTTTTACAAAATAATAATTTCAACAGTGGTAGAAAGAAAATATATTCCTAAAACTGTTGTTCAAAGAGAAGTTGAACAAAAACATTTTCTGACTAAATTATTCACTGAAAAATATTCACTCAAGTCCCTCTACATAGAGGTTCCAAATTTTTCCAGGACCTATGAAAAATAACATTTACGTCGTGCCTGAATGCAACTGTAAAACCTCCACCAATATACAGCTGAAGGGGGAAGAAGTATAAATACTCACAAGCAGCTGCTATATCAAAAACAAATCACGATTCTCATTGAAGCAAATTGAGGTCTTAAAAAGAATCTTAATCAGCACTCTTCAGACAGATCATCTCACTGGAGACAATGAAAAACGAGTCTTCTACTGTTTAGAAGCTCTGAACAGATAATTTTGAAAGGAATTATTTGAAGATTAAATTAAACTTACATAAAGATTTTTTCTTTTAAGAAATTCTGTTGTTTTGTTTTCTAAGTCAATAATGTTATGTGATGACTAGGTACTGACTCTAAGTTGTTGGAAAAAACCACCCGAGCCAGAATTATTAAACAAAGTTTTTCCCTAGAAATTAGGAAGAAGCTGACCCTGTAACTGATGCAGACCCCTCTGTGCAGGTTTCTGTGATATGTTCAAGATCATCAGCTGCCCTAAGGGAACTAAAAAAAAAAGCAGCAACCCATGTCCTTGGTCAAGCAATTGAACATAAAAGTACTAGTAAGGAGTGCTTATGGTTTTTTTAAACTTTGGTAGGTAAGTATTTCCTATTAAGTTACAGCTGAATATCTAATGTTGTGCACATATCGTGCATCCCCTTACATTATCTTCCTTGGAGCCATTGCTACAAAAGTTTGTAACCTTTCTTTAAAATCTTAATTTCCTCAGCTGAAATTCTTTATTAAGTTAAAAATGAAAAAAAATCCTTAGCAATAGAAAACCAAAAAAACCCAAAACAGAGCAAAACTGAAAAAACCCAAACAATTAAAAAAAAACCAAACAAAAAACTCACAAAACCAAACCAAACCAAAAAACCCCCATAAAACAAAACAAAGCAAAAACCAACAAACCAACCCCCCAAAAATCTGTAAAGCTCATTCTCTAAAGGAACTTAAAATAGTATTGGAAGAGAGAAAACAAGTCAGAAAAAAACCCCAACAGTGTTTATCTGCTGATGTTTTTTATTCCATTTGAAAAAATAAGGGTATTTTTCCAGGAACTGAAAAAAGATATTAACACAGGCATGTATGCAGTGTCCTTATGGAAGAATAATAGGCAAGGATAGAATTTAGAGAATTATGTAAATTTCTCTGAGATATTTTAAGGATGGATGACCATTTCAAGATAAAAAAATCTCAACGTAGACAAAAGCACATCTGCTCTGAAACATTCTCTCTTGAGAATGCATTTCCTGTTAGCAATTTTAAAACATCTGAGCTAAATTTACCTTGAATTCAAATGGCGTATAAAAATCTTGAAAAGGACCTTCCAACATGCATTTTGAATGTTTTTATTTTGCTTGCAGTACTTTCAGTTCTAACTGGAAGTTATATAGAAGTATGAGGGTGCTTTGGGAAATATTATCTCTATGATTTCTGGACCTAGTTATTAGCAAGCATGTTTTAATTTACTCAGAAGAGCACATTATCTATTAGTGACAGACCCACAGTCCTTGACCAGCCCATTTATTCAAGTATGCCTATTGGAATTTTTTCATGTTTATCTGCTTTCATTCAGCAGTGAGTACCATAAAAATAATACTTTGGAGCGACCCTTGCCGCAGTAATGACCTTTATAGTATTTTCTGTAACTAGATCTGCAGCTCAATATTTTGTGATCAAGAGTATGAAACATGACAAAGGATATGTTCAGGCCACAGCATGAAGAGCTATTGTGTTCCTCTCTATATGCCTGAATAAAACACCTGGTATTTTATTGGTCTAAGCTGGATCTGGTATTGGACAAGGACTTGACTTAACTGTACTAAAGGTCTTTGAGGCTGTAAGTCAGGCACCTTCAGAATAAAAACAGAAAAATACTTTCCTCAAACTAAAGAGCCATTTCTGCAGATTAAAATGCAAACACATGCTTTCTCCTTTGTGAAATTGTGTAGAGGCAATTCTATTATTATATCTAATTATGATAGGTTGACCTTGGCTGCAGAACTGGTGCCCACCAAGACATTCTATCACTCCCTCAGCAGAACAGGAAACAGATAAAATAAGATGAAAAAACTTCGTGGCTTAAGACAAAGGCAGTTTAATAAAGCAATGCCAAAGGCTGCATATGGAAGCAGAGGAAAACAAAGGTTTTATTCTCTAATTAGGAGCATCAGGTGATGTACAGCCACTTATCAGGAAGCAGGCTTTCAGTACATGTAGTGGTTACTCTGGATGACAAGTGTTATGCCCCAACCCAACCCCTTGTTTCCCCCCATGTCCATGACACACATTTTCTCTTTGTTTCTACAGCTAAAAAGGGATCATACAGTGTGGAATATTCCTTTGGTGATTTTGGGTCAATTATCCTGTGTTGTCTCCCAAGACCTTGCCTATCTCCAGTCTACTGGAGAGGGAGGAACATTGGAGAGGCAGTGCTGCTGCTGTGCCAGCACTGCTCAGCCAAACTACTGGCTGCTATTACCAGCACCTTGCTAGCCACCAATGCAAAACACTGCACTGTCAGGGCTACCATGGGGAAAATTAACTCCATTCACAGCCAGAATGTGGCTATTCAACATACTATTTCAGCATCTAGGCCTTCCTTGCAATGCTGTAATGTATTATTTCTAACTGAACAAGAGGAGAAATACTAAGAGAAGTAATCTCACCTTACTAACAAAAAATGTTGAAGAATTTTGCAGCTATTCACATTACATGAAACACTACCTTATTTTTGGTGACCTGTTTTTAAATTTGCTGATTATCAAGCTGATTATTTCCTCTGACTTTAGCCCTGGCTTCTTGGTGAATTCAGCAATATGTATGTGTTGCCAAATGTTTTAAGTCAAGGAAGACTCAGTATAAAAAAATCCATTTACTTCAACAAATGTACAAAAAAAACTTTCCAAAAATAAAACCTTATGGAATTATGTTGAAATATTTTATTTAGATAACATAAATATTTAATTTCTTTCTTGACCTTTTTTTAGCTTTAAAAACTTAACGTATGCAAACAAATACATTTGATAATACATAGAGACATTTATTAGAGGGATGAGTGACAGGACTTCAAAGTGCTCTTAATATCAAGGTAGTCTTCTCTTAAATAGAATTTCAACAAAGAGAAAACCTTTAAAATATTCAGAATATAGTATTTTCCAGTCAACTTTTCTAAAAAATCCTATTTCACCATGATCTAGAAAAATTTGTCACATAGTAAAGAGTTCATTATTCTTATTTTACTTTTCAACTTTTCATAACTGTTATTCTACCATGAGAAGCCAAGTATTTATGCTGGAAGAAGATAGATGTGGCATTACCATATAGAAAATATTACTTCTTCCAGTTATTTATGTTAAGTGCAACACGTAAAATATGCTTTATTTTCTGGCAATTAGTCATTTCCAGATGCTTTTATTTGCTAGGAGTCATATTAAGAACTCTTAGTCTTGAAATCCATTGTCCCAGTCCTAAGACCCAGTAGGGTATAAATCTTTAAATAAAAATATAATTAATACATGATAATATTAGAAACTATTTTCTCTCCCCCAGTCAAATATCAGAATGTTTCTTTGTTCTATTAAGCTGTTCAAGTTATTTTATTGTGACATTAAAAAAGTGGTCCCAGGAGTAATTTTTAGCTTCCTGATGTTAAGTGCATCTTAGCTATATTTTGACCACGTATTGTGTAGGAAACACTGGTGTGCCCCAGTACAGGTTTCTTTGGCAGTTGCAAGTGAGCACTGCAGCTAAAAAATGGCTTCCCACACACTCACTGATAAATAGTGCAGTCTCTAGAGCCTTAAAAAAGTATTTAATGTATTTTTTAGGGTCTTAACAAGGGAATATCCTTGGGAAGTGAGAGGGTCGAATCTTTACGCAGAAAAGTGGGAAATGGACTTTCATTTTCAGGGTACTTTATCTACTGGAGCATTGTGAAAAAGGTATGTGGTAGCATTACTAAAATCATATATACCAAACAAGACATTTAAGACAATTCCTTTTGCCCTTTAAATGTATAAAGATAAAACTAGTGTGGAAAGCAGACCTAAACCTGTAAAGGGATAATGTTCCTCTTTGATGTGGATTGTGTTGGTGGGGTTTGCTACTGCCTGCAAAAGAACATAAGCAAGGGAGAGGAGAGTGACTGCTGATTTTTTCTTTTCGACCAGCAAAGATAAATACCCAACCCAAAATGCAGCAGCTTGTGATAAGCCACTGCCTGCTCAGTCTCTGTGGCACCACTGTAGCTGTCAGATTTATTTAAATTTCTCCATACCAACCCTTCTTTTAGCTTCAGTAACACTATTGTTTACAAAACACTATATATGAGGCAGATGCCATTTCAGGTTTTCAAATGACAACAAGCTTAATCCTATTATGCACTGAGGACATATAAAAGGGGTTGCTGAGGGCTGTTTTATCCCCTGCCTGTCATGACAGCAGAGGAGCAATTCAGCACCTGCAGAAGCAAAATCACATTTAGCTCAATGACTGTTAGTTTGACCTAGAAAATAGCAGACCATACATTTATTTAACCTTCAGTTCTACTAAGCAAGATCTCAGTGTATGTTTAGGGATGTTCACCCATTCATCTGCATAAGTACATGCTTTTGAAATGAAACTTATTAGCTTCAGTGATAATACACAAACTCAGTTCATGGCTAGAGCTGATGCTCTAATACTACTCCCCTCCAGCTTAAATAATGGTGGGACTTCACCTTAAACTAACTGGCACCTGTCAGCAAGAGGAGAACAATTTGCCTGCTACTATGATGTCTAATTAAAACACTGTGTGCTGAAGACTTGTCACACAGGTTGTAAAACAATTGAAGGAGTTGCTGGCATTAACTCCATTTTACTGGAAAATCCTGCTTCAGTTGAAACACATTAAAATGTTTTTCACAAAAAAGCCCATATCAAATCTAAATTTTGAAATCCTATTAACTTCTGTATTGTTATGTTCTCTAAATTTAAACACACCTGTTAATATAACTCCTTGCTGTCTGCAAAACACATCATAGCTTTCCTGATACAGTTAATTAATTTCATTTCTTACAACTGATGTATCTGATCCGAATATGATCTTATTCCCCTGACAAGTTTTTAGCACAGGTTTTCAGATTCCTAATAATTTTAGTTTCCTATATGAGGAGCAATATAGCACTTGTGATTTCCCATGTGATAATAATAGATCTACTCCAAACATATGGCTTCTTGAATTTGCCCTAGGTGTGGAAATAGAACAGGTTGTTTGAAGTGAGCTAGGTAAACTTTTGGTAATTTGTCTTTTAAACCTAAGGGCAAGGCCAAAGTTCAAAAGAAGCATCAAAGACGTCTAAAAAAGGCATCCACAAACCTCCATAACAAAATCGTTCATTGTAAGAAGTTACATATCTTATTTAGATTCTCAATCCCATACTGAAATTGCTAGGTTATCACAATAGTTTGGTCTGCCTCTCACATTAATATGGATTGAGTTCTTCAAAAGACATCACCTTATTTGGCCAATTATTTTTAAATCTACTTAGAATATAGAAAGTAATGAAAATAAGTGTGCTACAGATATGTTGTGCTGACAATTAACAGGTTCCTGTCCCACCGTTCAAGATGATATAGAGCTCAGAATGATAGAAGAAAAAAAAATAGTCATTGCAAAGCCTTGATGATTTTTGAGTGGTCTTGAGAACCTAGAGAGATCCCAACCGACTGGAAGCTGGCAAATGTCCTGATTTTCAAGAAGGGCAAGGAGGATCACAAGAATTGCAGGCCTATTCGTCTCACTTCAGGCCCTGGTAGAGATGATTGGAGACGATTATTTTGGGAGGTATTGAACAACACTTGAGAGAATGTAGTCATTGGTCACAGCCAGAATGGCTTTGTGAGAGGAGAGTCCTGGTTATAAATCAATCCTTTTATGACAAGGTAATCCACCCCTTTATCAGGAGAAACCTTGGATTTCAGTAAAGATTTTGATACCATCTCTCACAGCAGCCTTCTGGACAAAAGTCCAGCACCCAGCTGGATAAACACTTTATGTGATGCATGAGCAACTGGTTCATAGGTCCGGCACAAAGGGCAGTAATGAATGGGGTCACATCAGACTGGTGATGTGCCACTAGTGGGGCTCCACAGGGCCCCTCAACATCTTCATAGGTGACTTTGATGCAGGACTGAAAGGGATACAAAGCAGGTTCACAGAAAATACAAAACTGGGAGGAGATGCTAACTGCCTTGAAGGCATGGAGGCCCTGCACAGATACCCCAACAAATTCCTTGGACTGTTCAGCCTGGAGAAGAGGAGTCTGAGGGGACATCTCATTGCAGTCTTCAACATCCTTACTAGGGGAAGAGGGGAGCCAGACACTGATCTCTGCTCTGTGGTGAACAGTGGCAGGACAACAGCCTGAAGTTCTGTCAACAGAGGTCCAAGCGGAATATTCAAAAAAGGTTCTTTACCCAGACGGTATTTGGGGAATGGAAGAGGCTCCCTGGGGGAGTGGTCACAGCACCAAAGCTGACAGATTTCAAGAAATGTTTGGACAATGTTCTCAGGCACATGGTGTCATTCTTGGGATGTCCTGTGCAGAGATCCTTTTGGGTCCCTTCCAACTCAGCATATTCTGTGATTCTGTTTTCCTTTTACCTGAAACATACCGCCTCTGCTTTTACCTGAATTCTGAAAATGCTTGAAGAGAAGGCAATATAACCCAAACAGCATCTCAGACACCTAAATGTAGTTCTCAGCATAGGTAGTAGACAAAATCATAAATATTGTGAAACTGTCTTCCAATCAATTTTCAGACTGTTAACAATACAATTTCTATGTTATGCTCCTTTATTGTTATTGCAAAATAAAATAATAATAATGAATGGAAACAAAGTCTGCTTGAACAATCTTCAATAAAAGGATAAATGTCCTTTCATAAGTTTTATTGGAAAAATGATGTATAACTAAACATTGAGCTCCATAGTTATTTTTCAAATGTCTCATCTTCCAAATTATGTAACTCATCCACCTAATTCTATTAGAGAACTCATTTTGTTGCTGCTGTATGAACCATGAAACAGCATTTCCAATGAGTCCTCATAGGTACTTTGGCATTGACGATTTTTTTTCCTTTCTATTCAAGATAACAGATTGAAGTAAATACTTGGTTTGGCAGCAGACAGTAGGTATCTCAGCAGTAAATAAATAAAATCCATAAGCAAGTGAGCATCTTGACAGAAAGGATTTTGCTGGACATCTTTTATAATTAAATATACAGATGTTTTCATTAAAAGTTTCCAATTTACTAAGTTAGAACGCCTTTTATGACTATCTTATGTAGTGGCAAATCTGAAAGGGAAAATTTTTATTTTTTTTAAAGTAGAAGCAATGATACTTTCTATTGCCATATAATTAATCACATGAAATACAGATGAAAATATGTTTATTAATTATTAAATTCTTGCAGAAATGTTTTAGTAGGAAACAATACTAAGTAAAAGGTTATTCTGCCTAATTTTGTACTTGATTACTATTGTTGAGTTTTTATTGAAAGAAATGTTTCTTGATGGAAAGTAGTAGGGCCCTTGGCAATGCCTAAAACCAGAATAGGACATAAAAGGGATGCCAGAGAAAATTAGGCCATTTGGACTTAATTCTACAAAACATTTTCTAAATAATATCTTTTTTTGTGTTTAATTTGCTGACATGTATTTTACTCAGTTACATTTGTGATTTAATTAACCTGTTCTTGTGCCATTTTCCAAATTAGCATAAGTGAATAATAAATAAAATAGAATAAATATGTGTAGTCTCTCAGTAAATTAGTTCATTTAAACTAGTCACCTTACTGCAGTAGCTATTTACAAGATAGCATTGCACAATTTAATAATCAGTATTTCTTTTTTGGTGGCATACATATTCTTTTACCTATATTTGTTACCATTTGATGAAATTAATACCTTATGTGAAAATTTAGCTTTTCTCATAATTTCTATGCTAATTTACAGGAGCAACACCATACAGGCTATAAACTACAGATGTGAGTGTTATAGTACTTCAGAAAGGTTTAGAAGTCTAAGTCTTAATTGAAGAGTTTAATAAAGGAGAATTTATAAATTCCTGGTTGCATTATTTTAAGACCTATAAATCCTGTTTCTGGGGCAGTCAGGTGCTTCATACTTGAAGGGATAGCTAATTATAATACAAATAGTTAGACCATGGCAGCATGTCTAAGAGCCCTGGAAGTGGTAGGTATCTCTTTACTACCCCCCGAAATTAGAGGAAGAGCAGCCACATAAACCCAATAATTCTGACTTGAAGATGGATTTGAAACATTTGCCATTTGTGCACCATTGTGACTTCTCCACAGTTGTGGTGTCCCCTGAGGATGTTCCTGGAGCTGCCACCTTCATCGCCTGCCAAGTCTGGTTCTGTTTTATTAGCTTGACACATTGCATGATGACAGTCTCGAGCCTGGGGTGTCTGAATTCCATCTTTCAACATATTGCTTCAGGCCTGCTGTTTCTTACTTCCCATCAGGTGCTGTCATTTTCCAGTAGTCAGCTGTGGAGAAGTACCCTTTGTGCTTACTTAGCACACAATAGTTCCTGCTTACATTAAATGTATCTCCACCAGTTGCAAGGACAATGATCAGCCCTCCTGGAAGAGTTCTGTATGAAGGTGAACTGTATAAATAAGACTACCCTGGAATGAAACCAAGAGATTACATGAGGCACTTCTCCCCAAGAAATTTTATCAATTAGTTTATACGTGTGAGTTCTTACCAGAATATCTGGTTCACATCTTGACAATTTTCTGTCACTAAACATGGATATTACATTACAGTACTGTGCAGTGCAACTTACTTAATTCCCTTATGAGAAAATGAATGACTTCAAGTTAAAAAATTGAGTGCATAAGCACTGAAAATAAAACAAAATATTGCCTCATTATGTGTTCTGAAATAATTTCTTTTTTATGTGCTCATGGAATTTTAGCAATTCGTAATTTACTGGTATGTGCAGACAAGAAGTGTTTGTAAATATTGTAAATTCTGAGTAATGTGATTTCACTCCTATGAGATCTTCCATTTTTATAGAGTAATAACTTTGTTTTACAGCTACGCATTAGTTTTGAAAACCTATTAGCTGCCATCTCCCTTTGTATAAGTTTTCAAAAGTTATAATTTCAGCTTTGAAAGGAGAGATGATATCATGGCTAATATTTTTACACTTGTCCAATTACCATTTATGTATTCACTTTTAGTCATGCTAAGTGAACAGATGTATATAAAAGTACAAATGGATTAAAGAAGTGAGCAGAGATCTGCTTGTAGTGACTATAAAATCCAATGTCCAGATGCATCCTCCAGGTGAGATTTACCAAGAGATAAAATTCAATTCCTATCCTGCTCTGGAAAGGAAATATTTGGTGAGATGATCCCTTCTTAGGCCACAACACAGCTTAGACAGAGTCTCTTTACTCCTTATCCTGTTCAGTCAAGCAAATATGGATAATTTTTCACATGTCTGCTACCAGCCGCAGTGGGAAGCTGCCCAGCAAACTTGCTTGGCGTTTTGTCTGACCTCCTACTTCATTTTTTGCTTATCGGTTCTTCAGTGTTCTCTCTAACAGGGTATAAAGGCCCAGGAAAGTTTAAAAATCTCTTTTTTGCTCATGTGTTTAAATGACTTGGTTCATCTTCCTTGTACATTTTAAAGGAGTATAGAGACTGTGCACAAATAGCAAAACTAATTTGAAAAATCCTTCACTGATGGGAGTGACCCCAGGCCAAGATGAAGGAGAAAACCAGTGCTTATTCTCCTGTGGACTTCACTTCTGAAGCAGGTCATCTGTGCACACATTCCCAGTGCTCTGACCTGTGCATCCTCTGGGTTTTCCATGAGACTTCTGTGACCCTAAAACACAATTTTCAGCCATTTAGAATACTGAAGTTTGAAATTCCTGAAATGATGGGAGGATTGTGTTGCTGTCCATGTGAATAGTGTTATGGTCATGGTATCACACCAGGCCTCAGCCATGGCATTATGGAGAGTGAAAGTTCTCAAAGGTCCTTGGGAATAATCCTAGAGGATGAGGAATGGCTAAGTGGCTCCACCTTTCTCTACTTACACTGTGCGCAGCCTGTAGTCCCAGAAGCATGTTATGCCACAGGCTGCAGCTGGGCTTTGTCTCAAAGGGAAGCACACAATTAATTGCCAAAGAGAATTAAACTATATATGAATTTGAAGGATGGTCTTCCAGGGACCAATCATGGTTTTAGAGCAAAACAATAGGCTAAATTATCTGGCAAAATTCACTATCAGTTATCTGATTCTCATTAAAACATACATTGCTAATCATTTCTGAAAAGTCTAAGTCTGTATTTTTCATTTTCAGAAGGCTATTTTTAGCTGCTATCCAGAAATTTTGTTGAAATCACAATTGGAGCGCTTATCCAGCTTTGCAGATTCAGCTGAACTTGTCTATTGTCGTATTGAATGCAAACCCATAATTCCTGCCTACCAACATTTTGTTTCCAGGTACACATTTCTTTCTGCATTGAAATGAATAAAGAAACCTTGCTCATCTGCCTTTTATTCATGCTGTATATCTATATATGTATGTACTATGAAGAAAGAATACCAGAGGAGCAATGAGAATTACTGCACGATGATGTTCGTCTCTAGGTTGCCGAGCCCTCAATAAACAATGATAGGCAGCAAGACTGATTTAAATCAACGTGCTCTCCACTGGGTTTTCTTTGGGTTCTGGGAATGAAACACACAGAATCAGTCTGGCTGTTTCTTCTATCCCTTGATGTCCTTCAAACCACAAGTCTTTTTTATTACAGAAAACTAAACCAAATCAACCAAACAAAAAAAAAAAAAAAACAACAAAAACAAACTAAACAACAGCGAGAAAACAAACAAGCAAACAAACACACCAAACTTCCCCCAAAAACCAAACAGAACAACAGCAGCACTACAAATAATATGTCTTCTAGTTCTGAAGGGCATTTCTCAAACAAATGAGGGTGGAATGCACTTCACATACATCAGAAAAGAGAACATCTTGCTTCTAATTGAAACATTAACTTCTCATTTAGGGATAAGCAAGGCAATTCCCAAATCAGACATCCACCATTTTTAGCAGTTAGAGTTCAGATACTTCTGCTTTACAAGTTTGTTTGTTTTGTATCTGAATATCTACAATTTAATGGCAAAGAGTAAATGGAAGCATACTATTTAGAATATGAGTTATAATTTTCTAAGGTTGAAAATAGAGGGTACTGAAATAAATAGGTCGAAAAAGAGACTGACTGTGAAGCTGCAATATTTATATAAAAATATGTTGTTTTAATAACATGTATTTAAATAAATATAATAAATATATTTTTATATTTAATATAATTAAAATAAATAAATAAATTAAAAAGTTTAATAACATTACAATATAATTTTATATACTTTTATAATACTTGAGCAGGAATTTATAATTTTTATAGATGTACTGTAATACCAGAGACCTAGATAAAGCTGATGTAGCTCAAAAAAAAGTTAACACTTTGCATTAGAAAAATAGTCAGGTATGCCAAAAATACTTAAAAATTCTATTAATAATTTCACATTTTAAGAAGAAAAATTATTTCAAAGCCATAGTATGCTACAAAATATATGAAGATTGTTATTCTTTTATGATTCATATTTTCCTTAATATATTGAAAAAATTTTCAAAAATGCATCTTTTTATTATTCATTGAGGATGCAAGAAACACTTTCCTTTACAGAATAGAGTTCTTCACTAGCAGGATTACATAGAATGTCATGGTTTTACATTTCTCACAATTGCTCAGAAGTTCAGAATGTCTGGATCACTTTCTTGTGCTGCAGAACATTCTTAAGCCTAATCAGGAGTGGAGAACAAAACCATCCTTTCCAATCCTCAGTCAAGCCATTCACCAATCATTCTTAGTTTTTGGTTTGGAAATTAGTCCGTCATACTCTTAAATAAACTGCTAGTTGCTGTTTTTGTGTTTGGTTTTGTTTTTTACTTTCTCTTACAGAAAAGGTAGCAGAGATTTCAGAGGATCACACACCTTATTAATGGAATCACTACACTGAAGTTATTCTTTCACGGGTCAGCTTCATGCACCCACACGTTAACTTCCTAAAGCTTCTAAGGAAGTACATTGATGACTGAAAAGACTGGGAATCTAGTTTTTCTCTTTTATACAACCTTATGTGTTGCTCCCCTCTTTCTCAATTCCCACAGTCAGAAGAGAGAAAAGGCTAAATGCACTCATACCGTAGCAGAGCTTGCACAAGATAGGTTGTTTCACTTCATGTATAAGAACAGAACCATTTGTGAAGCTGGGTCTTCTTAGCAACCTTTTACAGTCAAGATTTTATTTTTTTTTTAACTAGAATAGCCTGTAATTATGCAGTAGCAGTTCCATAAGAAAACAAAACAAAACAAAACAAGACCACTATGAAAACAAGGAAACAAGAATGTCTTCATCTTTTGCTCTATTTATGAATGAAGTTGATGCACATGGTGGTGGGAGATTTACACAGATACACTGGACAAAATAAAACACCAAGAGTGGCTGAATTTGTTAGAGAAAATAGTTTCCATTTTGAGTGGCAAAACAAAAGCTGTACAATGGGCAAAATAAAATCTGAAATATAAAGAAATAAAACAATAATGTAAAGCCATTTTAAGTGTCTTGGAAAAACCTTTTAAATGTTGAATGAAAGGAGAAAAACTAGTAGTATTTTGTGAGGAAAAATACAATTTTTTCTACTATAAAATTCTAATATAAGAACGCTTAAATGAAATAACATTTTTTATTAGCAATAATTATGCTAATATGTATATTTTGATTTATGTAAATTTACAAGAAAGACATCTAACAATTCTTTTCAGCAGACATTGCCCAATAGACAGTATTATCAGTGATCTTGCTAGCAGTTTATCCTTTACTATTTTGTCTCAGTGCTTAGTAATCCTCTTGAACTGGAGGTTATCACCTTCAAAACTGTCATAAAAGCAAGTCAGTTTGTTCCTGCTGTATCAGGAAGCAGAAAAAGTTATCTAAGGAACTTAAGTTCAACAACTACAGGCTGACTCATGTGGTCCTTTCTATTCATCCTAAAGTGTGTCCACACAAAGAATGCCAATTTTTGTTTCCAGGCCATCAGTTCAACTCATGCTGCTCTTGTGGAAGAATTTGAAAATCAAGCAGTGGGAGAATTGCTTGGGAAAATTTGCTGTGTGAGGAAACTCATCACTATAAAACTTGTGAGACAATGCCACTGTCTTTTAGCTGCTTCCTTCACCAGCACAGAACAGGCAGGAACTCTGCCAAGCAGGTGAGAAGCAGAATACAAGCTGCACACTGAGGAGGGAGAATGGGAAGGGGACATAGCAACACACATCTCTACTGAAACTGCTGAATGAATTTGTATCCCTTGGATAAAAATTTGGATTTTCAGCCCAAAAAGAGTTAGCTAACCTTTCAGTTTTTTAACTGCAGGGAGTCGGAGATCGGGGTTGGTTTTTTTGATTGGTTGGTAAGGATTGGTTTTAGTTGGTTTGCAGAAGTTTTTTCAGCATTTTGACATATTTTCTTTCACCTTAGATCCCCACTAGCAGTTACAGCAGTACAAGCAAAAATTGATTAATTAAATGGAAGGAGCAAAATAGAAGTGGCAAGAAGACTGCTGCTTAAATAACATTTTGCCAACAGAGAAATTATAATTCTGGATCACAGTAGATTTTATTTAATAAAGTGGAAAAGAGAAGTTTTTACTTGAAATAATTAACTGTTTTTCTAGTAGTTTTTTCTGATTAAAAGAGGTATTTCTGTTTGGTTAAATAAACAGATCTTAAAAAAAAAAAAAAAAGAGGGGGGAAAACAGCTCATAGGCTTGTCTGGAAGGTCCAGAACACCCCTTTAAGGAAAAAAACCCCAACTTGAAATGGTAGACTACATCCTCAAATCCCTCTCCTCACCCCCAAATATTTAGGGTAAAACCAGAAACCAGTTTACTACCTTGAATATTTGTTTAGAGAGCAATGAAACAACCAATCCATGTTCCAGGCAATGGAGGGAATGAGTGAGGTTCCATCTTGGTATATGGACAAAGAAGGAGGGAAATGTTTGGGTTGGATTCTAATGAGGGTTCATTTGTTTTCTTTTATCTCATACTAATTACTGTACCTTTGTTTCGTATTCCAAGTTGTGGAACTATAAAAGACAAAATGAGATTAGTTCTTAGCTTCCATTGTCTTGTGTTATGAGTGGTTTGCAAGCTAAAATCAAGGTTTTCCATGCTTTTGAAGCACCTTCAGTGAGGCAAGTGGGAGATTCTGGCCGTTTGAACTCTTTCCAGTTTATGACTTCAGAGAATCTCTGGGGTAATGTTTTTCTTCTCAGCCACATTGCCCAACAGCTAGTGAAATAGGAACCTTTAGGGGATCAGAATTTCGCAATCATACTTGCAAAAATGAAAAAAAATCCTAGAAGAGAATAGGGTAGTAAAAAACAAACCTGCATCCTGCGGTTCCCAGTTAAGCTTGTGAGCCTTGTATTGACTTTTGCCCTTTCTATTGTCACTGAATTGCATGACCACAGGGGTAAAATCACTCTTATTATGGACTTTTTACCACTGTCATTAAAACTACAGATAAGATTTGACAGAAAGTTTCAACAGACTAAGGGCAAGGCTGACATCCATTAAAAAAGACTTTCTTTCTCTTCCAGGGGAAAAAAATCCCAAACAAAGAAAAGCCCTATGCCTGCCCCCACCAAAACCCCAAAACAGCAACAAAATCCATAAAACTGTTCACTAGTACACATGCAAAATATCTGCAGTTTCTCATATCTGAAAACTTATTCCATAATTATGTGATCTAGTGTTATACGTATGAAAATACTTCATATTTGATATGGTCCTGAAAACCTAATATACCTTCTCAGAACTCAAGAATTAAATTCATAAGGCAGATCAGGAAAAAGAATTAGATGCATTTCAGAATCTTCATGGTATTAAAGAATGATGGGAAAACCTCCATCAGAGTTATGCCAATATTACAAAGTGGAGTGATACCTGTTTGGTTAAGTCTGCCTTGTAAAATTAGTCTTCTCCTGAAATCACTATTGTTTAAGATCCATTTTACCCATACTCACAGAAGTAGGATTTTTGCCATGTGCAGGAACAAGAACAAAGTTGAATGTTAGCATGATCTAGTTCCCTCAGCAATTCCCATGTGCAAGATTTTGATATGCAAATATAGCTTCCTTCAGAGAAAATAGGTCCTTAATTTTTAATATATATTTAAATCCCATAAATCAAAGATTACCTTCATGCAGTATTTATGGGGAAAAACACCCAGCTGATGAATACACCATAACCTGAAGTTACAAAGTCAAGACCAGACTTCTGGTAGATCTGCTTTTAGTAAGGCAACTTACAGGACTTAATGAAGGAAAAAAGTGCATTGTTTTCCAGTTCTGTCATACCAAGTGCCAGGCTAGGTGGTCTAATTGTTGTTTCCAGGGAAAAATCTATGAATGTGGTAATGTTATTGTGATTTGTGACTAATTTAGGCATGTGCTTAAGTGGTTTTCTGTACCAGGTTGTAAGCTTTAAAATCATTTTGTTTCAAGTAGAAAATTCCAGAGAGAAGGGAACACTATTTTGTGAATCAAAAAAAAAAAAACCTTACCAATAATTCATTTAGTTTTAATTGTAGGTAGTAAACCTTTGTAGGTAAGAAACATCACTTTTAGAATTTATTCTAAAGACTGTTAATTATGGATTCAGTAGTGAGATGAAAATAATGAAAATATTTTTACTCAGATTACATAGAAATAAGTCTACAAACCTAGAAATTCTGCAGAGCAGCTAATTATACAACTGGAAATATGTCCGTAACTATACAGTGTGTAAAAGAAACGACCTGAAAGTGAAAATATCTTTCTTTTATTTGAACTTTAAGGGTTTAAAAAAAAGTCATTAATCATTTTCTCTTGCGAATAGGAGCTGAGCTTCCTCCCCTGTAATTTATACCAAATTGTCCTCTGACATTTCATTTTGCTTTTTTAAATTGTTTCAACTTTGAATAAAACATTTTTTATGCTTTGTGTATTGTAAATTAATTGCTTCTGTCAGATTAATAGCTCTTCTTGGGAATACAGGAAATTATGGTACACTTGACAGTGGTTTTTCAGTGCTCCCATGAAAACTGAAGGAAACTGATGCAAAAGAAAAACCCAAAACAACACAAGCCCTACTCCTCCCTGAACAAATGAAATAATAAGCAGAGCTTTTTCATCTCAGAAAGCTCCTGCAAGCATTGTCATATCAGATATTGGAGAGTAGAGTACATTCACCCTTCAAGGAAAGGCATTTTAAAATTCATTTCAGTCATTGCTTGTAATTGAGTTTAACAGCTGAAAATCCTTCAGTTGACCTCCTGTCTATCTTTGTTTCTTCTTCTAACACAGTTATGCAGAGAGCAAAATGTCAACCCAAACAATGTGGAATGATAACAGTAAATATACATATATACACATAAACATATATACCTCTATTTGTTGTATATGTACAAAAATTTGCATATTGTTTTGTTTTCATATACATATATAGGTACAATAAATTTATATTGTTAAATAGAAATAAAAATTATATTTATATATATTTAAATAGATCAACCATATGCCTACACAGACAATACTAAAACTGTCAAAGCCATCTGGTTTTGGAATGTTAAAACTGATGCAGGCAAATAATTGCAATTGCCTAAATTGTTTGGGTTTTTTCCATACACAAAGAAAATTTCAGAGCCACATGGTACAAAAAGTTCACATATGGAAACTAATTAAAATTCTGTCAAAGCAAACCTATCATCTGGACTGAAGTGAGTGTGCAAGAAAATGGAACAACTCTGCTATAAAATTTGGCACAATAAGTTACTTTTATTTGAAAATACCTTGAAAGAATTTAGAAGTTGAAATATGCTTTTGAAAACACTATTTTAAAGCTGGTATTCTTCTTACTCCCTACTATTCTTTCAACACCTTGAAGTTTCCAGCTATAAAATACTTACAGCCTTATTAGAATAGCAACCTAACATCACAGCTTCATCTGATTTAGACAAAAACTTATATTACCTTGTTCTACAGAAGAAAGATATTCAAGGAAGTAGAATATGGACAGCACAACCCAGATGAAAATATCAACAGCAATTCTGTATTTGCTGCCCTTTACAGGAGAGCCTCCCAGAGGGTCCGTCCCACTGCCCCACTAAACCTTTGGGAAAAGTACCAGGAATTATGAAATTGCCTAAATGATTGGCAGCTCTACCTTTCTAAGTTTTTCTTAATTTATTTTGGTACATTCCTTAATAGTATTGGTTTTGCACATACCAAATAATTTAATTTCAGCTTGTCCTGGTCCTATCAGTATTTCTTCTTGAGATATGACCTGTGTATTTGACTAAGATAATAGCTAAACTATACACTTCTGAGGGAGGCACTTACAACTACACCACCATTCAAAAATAAAACATGAGGAAAAAGCAGCTTTTACTACTTTTTACAAATATATATTCTCAGACAGTGTGCAAATTACATTTCTGCTTATCTTTTTGCCTCCTTTCTTTCCCAGATAGAAGATATACCTAACTCTTACCCATAAGGAGAGACCAAATAAAGTTTAACATCTCTCTACTGATGTTTTAATAATCTCTGATTACCTCAGATCTGTCCTACTGGACAAAAAAAAGATTTTCACCTAGGTTTTCTCTCTTCTACTCCAGTATTTAATCCAGTTCCATTTCTTATACAACAACTCCCTCTCTAGATTATCTTCACCATAAAAGAATTTAATAACCTGAAATTTTTCTTTCACCAGTATTTCTCTCAGGGCCCTTGCCAGACTCACCTGGAGCCTCCATCCACACCAGTCATCCTAGCAACTCTATTTAAACTCAGCTTGGGGCATACCAGAAATGTTGGAGACTTCAGCTCAGCTATAACCTGGTTATAGACCTACTGATCCTGACCTGCAGAGTGCTTTCCTAGCTCTGCCTTCTGAAAACTTATCTGTTAGAAAATTGCTATATCTCATCTTAACCTTGTCCTGACTTGACCTCTGTGGCATTGAATGACTAGAGTTTTAATTTGATTTATTATGATACATATATTTATTTACAGACTGAAAATTATACCTTCCATTTGTAATCATCATTCTTAGTGCCCAAGTGTTCCCAATATGCTCTATCTCCAAATCCCAAAACTGTACTAGTATTATAATTGTTTTATATGAGTAGGCCTGGAATACTCGAATTTCTGCACTTCAAGGCAAGCCTACTTCAGGGCTCAGCATGGCTTGCTATTTACATCAACAACACTCTTTTCACTTCATTTTTATTGTTTCAATAGTGGTGGTCTCCAACACTTCACAGACAAAGCTTGGAGCTGCTTATCTAAAAAGTGCTTATGAGATATATCTCTGCATAATTCAGAAAATCTGTTATAATAAATATATTGAATGAAAGCAGCTGCACTGTTATAATTTTGATTTTCATTAAATTTCAAAGATACCTCCTAGAACTGAGCCAGAGAGAGGCAGAAAAGATGCAGAGGAAAACATGCTCAAATTAAAAATATAAACAATAAAATGTGTAATAGAACAGTACTCAAGTGCCTAGAAACTGATTTTCTGATTAATATTATGATTTTTTTTTACTAGCTTCCACTACATTTTTTTTAAATTAGAACATTAGAGGTAATATTCCATTCCTCAATATTTTTCCATTTCCATATTGCATCATCAACTATGTGATTCAATTAAAAAGACAACCCTTTTTATGGCGTATTCTTAGGTAATTTGAAAGTTGTTTTGTCACAATTTGAGAAAATAATGGACATGTCAGGGCAGAATAAAAAATCGCTAGGTACATTTATTTTACTTACAAGGTGAAGTAGGAGACGAACCTGTGAGAAGACCCAAGATTATTATGTGATTATGTAGGAGAGAATGATGTAGCAGTGCTAACTTCAGTTCAGTCAAGGTCCAATTTATTTTTATGTAACTTTTGCAAGTTTCTGTTTCTTTCATGTCAATAATGAGCACAGAATTAAAAGTTTTGGTTACTAATCTTTTTTCATTGTGGATTCTGTGTGGGTAACTTCTGTATCATAGTTTGTTTTCTGACTGAGTAGCAGAGTTAGGAATTTGGCTTTAGTTCCTGTAGAATAGTTGCACATACACTGCTTATGTATAAGTACTTTAGACACGGTTTAGGATAGAAGAAAATATATTTTCTTAAATAGTACTGACTTACAAATGGTGGCTGGAAAGCAAATCAGTAAGCACATGTTTAGATTATTTCATATGCGAAGTCTGAATGGTGGGTTTGTGTTTGCAACTGGTTTCTCTCTTCACATTGTTACTATTAAAAACGTGGTAATATTTCATTTTTCTTCCTTGGTTGCAGGACTTCTGGACTCCCCATTAATGTTTTAAGCACTTTTTGTGCTTAAAGAAGACAAAACTTCTTTTCTGTAGTTAATATGTAAAGCCTGACTGTGCCTATGAACTCTGGTCTAGAACAAATATGATTAGTTGATCTGTACAACCTACACTGAGTTTGAATATAGTCCACTGAGAAAACTGTGCATCCTGCTACTTTGTAAGATTTCTCGGATCCAGACTTTGCTCAGCAGTCGCACTGAAGCAGGACCAAAATAAATCATTGAAGAGTCTCTAAGCCAACAGATATCATTAGACTTGGAGTTACAAGCTTAGACAGATGTCCTGAGACTGCAGTATGCATCCATCTGTAGTCAGTGAGAATGAAGAAGAAAAAATTCACTTGTACCTCTACAGTGAATACAGATTGAATCCAAAAAGCCATGGCACTTCTGTCCACCTCTTTTGAGGAGCTCTGACATTGCTTTATGCAGGAGACCTAGACTGTGTTTGCATATTTACAAGTGATGTTTGGATATTAATCCAGGAAGGCTATTTAGAAATCTACATCTCACAGAAAGCAGTCATTCAGTACCACCCTCATATTCAGAAAGTGTGAAGAGGAAGGAGAGAAAGACTTTATCTTTTCATTACTTTGTGGCTACAGAATATCAGCTGAAAGGTTTCAACAGCTGTCAGAGTTTTTTCCTCCCTGAAAAATCTTACAAGAAATAAAAGCTCAAGTAACATTGGATTTCCAGTTCTACCAGTAATGGGAGCACTGGAAGACCTGCCAAGTCAGTATTTTCATGGCCATTTTATTTGGTTGCAGAACAAAGAAACTCAGAGTACAGGTACGCATATGAGATTAAATGTAGATTTTGTCCTTCAAATTACAATTTCGATGCCTTTCAATTTCGCCCAGTCAGCATTCCTTTTTTTCAGAGCCTTTCATTATAACCTTCTTGTGACAGTTTCCTGACACCTCTTACTGTCATCCGCATTCAATCAAGATTCAGAGAGAGTGCTTTAATTCATATTTTAATTCGATTCTTCTGAAAAATAACTCTGATTCTGTCTCTCAGAAGGGATTAGCACATGAAGCAAAACACAAACAAACAAGCAAACAAACGATAATTGGAACAAGTAGTGAATTTGAATTTCTATCACTTTTATTTTGTTCTATTTGAGTTTTTGCCCTCATTTACAGAGTCAGACAACATATCCATAAAATTTCACTCTCTACTCCTCATCAAAGTTATTGCTTCATTCATATGTTAAAAAAGCTTCAGAAAGTTTTCATATATTTATAGCACAACTGGATAAATTAACTAACACATTACAGTGAATATATTTATACTAAACTCTTGTCTTATTGCTATGAGTGTATCTGTCCAATAATTATGTTCTGCTCACTGGATTGATTACAAAATCACAGAATCACTAGGCTGGAAAAGACATTCAAGATTGCCAAGTCCCACCCAACCCTAACACCTCAACTAAACCATGGCACCGAGTGCCACATCCAGTCTTCAAATACATCCAGGGACGGTGACTCCACCACCTCCCAGGGCAGGCCCTTCCAGTACCTTATCACCTTTTCTGTAAAAAGCTTCTTCCTAATATCCAACCTGTATTTCCCTTGACACAGCTTGAGACTGTGTCCTCTGGTTCTGTCAGTTGCTGTCTGGTGAAAGAGACCAACCCCACCTGGCTACAGCCGCCTTTCAGAGAGTTGTAGAGTGATAAGGTCACCCCTGAATCTCATTTTCTCCAGGCTAAACACCCCCAGCTCCCTCAGTCGCTCCTCACAGGGTTTGTGTTCCCAGCCCCTCTCCAGTCTTGTTGCCTCCTCTGGACGTGCTCAAGCTCTCAGTGTCCTTCCCAAACTGAGGGGCCAGAACTGGACACAGCACTCAGGGTGTGGCCTCACCAGAGCTGAGTACAGGGGAAGGATGACCTCCCTGCTCCTGCTGGCCACACTATTCCTGATCCAGGCAAGGATGCCATTGGCCTTCTTGGCCACCAGGGCACACTGCTAGCTCATGTCCAGTCGTCTGTCACCAGCACCCCCAGGTCCCTTTCTGCCTGGGAACTGTCCAGCCACACCATCCCCAGCTGTAACATTGCACCCACGTTTTTTGTGAATGGGTGTCACACTGGCCAGCTTCCAGTCATCTGGACCCTCACCAGTGAAAGAAGGCTGTTGGTAAATGATGTAGAGTTAAAAGCATTTTAACTTTGATTTCCATAGCGTTCATGCCAGTAAGGAGCATTTGTTTAATGTCTGTGGAAAATAAATATTAAAAATCTTGGAACTTATCTAAATGATTAATTTATAATACCAATGAATATTCCAAAGAGATTTTGGATTGCTCACCATAAAGTTTTTGATATTAAGAACGGAGGTTGATCCTGGACATAACTTGATGCTATAATGGAAAAGGAGACTAAGTTGGAAAGAAGTCATTATATTGCATCTTGTGGCCATACTTTTCTGCTTTCATTGCACAGTAACAACTTTTAATAAACTTGAAAAGAAAGAAGTTGTTCCTACAAATGTCTCTGGTAAATGTGCTAAATATTTAGAGCAAACAGACAACAGTTACATAGGTTTTTGGACTAATATGGTTGTACAGAAATGACATGAGAACCATTTCTAGTATTGAACACTGAATTTTTTTTCAGATGTATTTTTTTAGGGATTTTTGCCATTATAGTAAACTTTTTTCAAATAAAATGAAATTAATTATGTTATGTTATTGGAACTTCTTTCTGAAATGTCCTAGGCTAGTTATGTTATATTTTGATAGTGTCAAACTAGAATTTCTTCTGTGATCTCATGTGAGAGAACATAGACTGTGTTGATTGAAGCAGAAATAGGCCTTATTTCTCATGCTTATTTTATTGCTGTTTAATTGAAGGATGGAACATATGAAACAAAAAGCATTAAATAAAATTTCCAATACAACCTTTTAAAATTGACACTCCAGTTTACAGAAGAACTACCTTTATGAAGGAAGGAACTGGATAAGGAATGAAATTATTTCAGTGGTTTTTAGACTGACTCATCAGTATGGATTTTTACTGTTGCTGAGAATCATTCTGTTCTGGAGAATTTAGGTCAATGATTTGTCATTTCCCCATAAGGGCAGTAGTAGCATACCTTTACATCTCATGTAGTTTACCAGAGTGCAATTCATCTCTTACTTCAAACTGCCTTGCTGCCTCTATTTATAACATTAACAATTCCCAAGTAGACCAGACAGGACTGTAGAAATTAAATGTAGCTCTGAAAACACTCAGGTGTTAGTTTTTTAGTTTAATTTGTTTTCTCTCTGTGTCTGAGAGAGTAGACATTTGAACATATCATGGTCTTGCAATAAAAGAGGAACAAGTTCTGAAGAGATGTTTTAAGCTGAGCTGATGATCAGCTAAGGCAGCTGTCAGTTCTTGGAATGAGGAGTAGAGAGAAGCACTGAGCAACTGCTGAGATAAATAGAAAACAAAAAATGTTAATATATGTTAGAATCAAGAAGAAAAGAGAAACATACTTTAAAAATAACAGTAGAAGAAAATAAACCTACTGATTTACCCAAATTCATTCATGACAGTCTAATTTCCTAAAATAACAATTCCTGATTCTCATGTTGCTACTCAGGATTACAGTGGTGTCTATATACCAGCCTCTAGGAAGATATTTCTAAACTCTGCTGTACTGAACTGGAAAGGTCAAGACCTTTCAGTGACAATATTTGCAGACCTGACTCATTGCAATTTCACACAAATATTTACATATTTGTATGCATTTAGTCATTTATGCAAGAATTCCCATATACTGCTATAACAGATTTCATGTGCCAATCCATTCCTCTCAGGAGAAAATTCATATTCTAGCTCAGTTTTTAAACTGATACAGAACTTGAAAATAGATTAGGTATGGAGATCTGCTCAGAAACCTCAGCAAGCAGTCACATTATCTGCCTAAACAATGCCAGCTGACATTCAAAATAAACTGATTTATCCTGGATATTCTTCCCTTAATCTTAATTTCCTTTTATTGTATGCTAAATGTTTACACACATATACAACATGCCCATATATGCATGTCCAATGGGGTTTTTGGTTCCCAAGGACTTTGGTGTGAAGAAACCCTTGGATGACAGTTTGTGCTATCTTTATCACATTCATTCTGAACTATCTGTCAGGCTTGGTTCTGATGACATCACCTATTTTGTCCTGTAAGCTTCAGGACAAAATTAAAAGAAACCTGAGAAAACTTTGTCACTAAAGTCTAAGAATGAGGTAAGTAGTATGTAGTAGTAGTGGGAAATCAGATCTCCCTGTAAGCTCCTGTTCAGGATATTTAGAAGTATAACGCTTAGTTTTAATCCAGCCCTTAGTCTTGAAGCCTCAATATATTTTTTTTAACTCTCTGATGCTACTGAATTGACTTAATTACAGTTTTATAATTTGCTCACTGTTATGAGTTTGCTCTCAAAATGATTAAGTAAGCAGTTACATGCAGTATTTTCTAAATTTGCCTTATTTTAAGAAAGAACCAGAATGTGTGTTAGAGAACAATTTCTTGACTCTTTCATTACTAAGAAAAATTCTGCCTCAGATGTTGTATCACAAGGGCTTGAATTTATACTTACCACTTTTGTATCATAGGATCAAACCTAATTTTGTGAAAACAGAGAGGAAAAAATAAAATAATTTAAAATATTACAGTTCTATTCCTTCTCTCTCCAGTAAAGAAAAATAGTAGCAAAAGATAAGAAAATAGAGGAAAAATTCCTAAGCAAAATCCTGGAGTATAAGTAAATGCATAAGTAAAAGTATGGCAGTTTAAGGAGCTCATGAGTGAAAATTGGCTATTTTTTCTTCATTTTAATCAAAATACACGTAGTATGTTCTGATACAAATGCTTTGAACTATTCTTGCAGCCTGACATATTTCAGCTTCCCCTGTACAGCTCTTTGTCAGTGCAGCTCTTTTTTTTTTTGCCTTGTGGTTTGCTGGTATTTGGGGGAAAATTGTGAGTTTGGTCTATAATATGAAAATATTGTTTTTCCAGTCCTAAGCAGGCAATGACATGGTCTATTTTTTCTCTCTTATCTGAGGGCTCTAAGCAAGTACAACTCTGGAAAGTGTTAAGAGATTAAATTGTACTCTAGATCTGCAGTGAATGATAAACGACTGGTGAAATATGTTCATTTTAGTTCTGACACATAATTAAATGTTGATTCCATCAAGGAAAGAGAATGTAAATAGATGTATATGCATTTGTGCACCTTGCATGTATTCTCAAGGAAGTCTTTTTAGATTACTGAGAAAAAGCAAGGCTCTGCTAATGCTGTTTAGTCAAAATTTGAAACAAAACCTGAAACTTTGTTTTTTTTCTTCTCTGACTCATGGAACCCTAGAACTGATAAATTCCAGCTGGATAATATATTAGCATATGTAGTGCCTGCCAAAATTATTTCTGGGGCTTCATAATAAACCAGTCTTTTAAAATAAGTTCTTCATGTTTCATATTGAACGATTTTACAAAAAGGGAAGATACACAGGAAAGTGGTACAATAGTTAAAAAATGCTTAGGCTTTTTTAACCCTGACACATTGTTATCATCAATCTGTATCATCATCTCTAAAATTAAGTAGCAAGATCAACTAATTAATATCATATATACAGGTAAGAAAAAAGACATTCCCCAAATTTTCAAGAGAAATTCCTTCCTCTCAATGCTACTAAATATTCAGTTTTTTAAATATAGTAATAAAGCGGAAACAAAATATGTAGCAGTGGAAAAATCAATTTGTTAATTTGAGACAAATTTGGTGTTTGATTTTAAAATGCAGAAGGAATTATGATATAGAGTTTTCATTTGAACTAATAACATTGCTCTCTTCCCAGAGATTTCATAATCTCTTCAAAGTTTAATAAACAGAATTGATGAAAGAGATTCAGAAAATTCATCTTTTAAAATTTCTAGATAACAAAAAAATCATTTAAATGTTGGGTTTTCCCCATGTTTGGTGGCTGAAATATTGGCATCTTTTATATTAGTGACATCAGAAGTTCATCTGTAAGTTATGAGGTTGCTGTAACAATATCTATAGCACATAGATATATTTTGGAGTTTTCCACATACTTATTCTGAACTATTGCCATAAATTATAAAATTCCAGTCAATCTGTATTTGAGTTTGTATGTTTGAATTTTTTTTTAAATTTTACAAAATCTCCTATAATAATCTCCTCTAAAAGTTTGTACGTACAGCTTTTAAGAACTATAGACTGCAACTAATAACAGAAAAATCTTATATTAAAAAAAATAATTTGTAACTTTGTAGATCTTATTTGTTTTGCAGTATTCCCAAGTTTATGTTTGTTCAATACTATTTTTAGCACACATAGGCAGAACAAGATGTAACAGCCATGAATTATTTAAAGGTCATACCTTGACAGCTGATGGCAATTGAGCATGACAATTTTGGAGATTCTAATTTGTTAAGATTTCACCATAATCACTTCTCAGACTGTTTCCAAAATTCCTGTTGAATAATAGTTTGAAGCAGCTCAGCAACAGTACTTTATTCTTTTAAACTGGAAAATTCCTCCCCAAACCATCTGGGCTGGCAGGTGTTCATCACCAGATCTAGGTTGCTATGAGACAAGATTTTCTTATACTAATTAGTCACGTAGCACGAAACTTCAATTTTGCTCTTTTGAAACAACTTATGTCTGCAAGGGCATATTACCAGTAGCTGTAAAGCTCAAGGTGTAAGACCCAAGTTAATAATGTCAGAAAAAGAGAAGACAGGGACTACTCATAGATGTAAAGCCTTCCAGGTTTGCCCCTAGGTCTCTGACCCATGGAGAGTGGGTTATTATGAATGATGTGTCAGTGTTTGCCTCTGTGACACAGATGAAGTCACAAGGCCAGCTCAGTCATGCTGTTTAACTAAGAGAAATTAGGAGAGGATCTCTGAGTTGGAGCCATTGTCATGTTGAATTTTTCTCCTGAGAACCTTCCTAAGGCTTTCAGTCCTGGGAGAGGAGAAGACAGGAAATACTGTGCAGTTCAAATACTCAAGTTATGATTTTTTTTATTATTTGTATTATAATGAGGCCCAGAAGATTAAGGTAAGGTTAATATAGAATTCAATAGCCAACATTATAAACAGCCAATAGACTTGTTACAGAATTTTCCCTGCTAGAGCTAAAATAACCAAAGCATACAATTTAGAGACAATCTAAAATCAGCATAATTTGAGATAAATTCCGGCAGTATACTCTTCAACCCTGGCAGCGTTCTAAGTAGAAGACAATTTCAATTCTGAATCAAAAACTACCCCACACACTTGCTCACAATTACTCCATGCAACCATCTAGCCACTTAGTGACTGTAAACCACATCAAAATTCAAAGACAGATTGAAGGAGGTACACAAGCACTGATTAGGTTTCCACCCAGCTGAAGACCCTGAAAAATGACTGAGTTCATTGTAAAGAACATTTGTCCAGCATTTCAGAGTAATGGTAATTTCGTTCAAGTCTGTGACCACCAGAGGAGGCAGCATAATGAATAATGTAATTCAATGGTCTCTAAAACAACTCCTTATACCAGTGTCCAGGCGTGCATACACCTATTTTTCTTTAATACAGTAAGTGTAATGGTTTCTAAGAGACTAGAATATAGGCCTATATATAGAGACTATCTAACAGACTATATCCTCAAGCCACTGGTATATAGTTCAACACATTTTTCCTTATCAGATTTTTTTTCCCCCTAAATCTTACAGGGCTTGCAGAAGTGCCTTTGATAGGGAAAGGCAGATTGTCACAGTGTTACCCATAACTGGACAATACTGTAAGTATTGAGGAATTGATTGAGTCCCCATTATCCTTACCTAATACCATTTTCTCTGGGTATTTTCAAACACTCAAAACAAAGTTATTTTTCTCTTTAATGCTTGTATGCCTGCACTGACACCCAGCTAAGAAGTTCCTAATGAGCAGCCTTTATTCAACTGCCAAGGCATCAGAGATTGCCTCAGACACGTTCTTTGCCTACCCTTTTGTCTTGTTGTAGCTGCTCCATGCTAAGCCTGCAAGAGCACTGAACCCCTCTTTGAGGATCCTGCTGGAGGACTGAGCCTCATGTTGCTGAAATCAAGTCAGATTCAGTAGCAGCATCTGTATGTCCTGAGGTCATATATTCCAGGTATGTAATTAGTTCAAACAGCATAACAAAATACTTGTTCTGAAGTTAAAGTATTTTTTTTCTTTTTCATTCATGTCATGTTGATTTTTGGTGTACTCAGCACAACTTGTTTGGATCGACTCCAAGAAGGTGACTCCAGGGAGTTGTAGCTTCCCCAATGATTAATACTTGATTATATCTGTTCTAGAAAAAGCATGCATCTGGTTTAATTAGTATATAGGGGCTCAGATTATATTTTCCTTTTTTTTGATGGCACACAGCTACCTTGACAATAAAGAAATTCTCTATTTAATGTGACAGACCAGCTTATGATGAGCACAAAAATCTATTAGATTTTTAATTCATAATGCTAGCAAGCAACTGACAGCTTTCCACAGGATCAGGGATTTTTAGTGTGTAGTTTATGCAGTTTTTAAGTTTTGTCCCCTGATTTGACTGCAGTTTGGTATTCATTCAAGATCCTATTGGGGACCATCTCCAACTCCATCTAAATTGGCAAGTCATAAGGAAACAGAAGTGGATCCTCAAGAATGAATCACATGATGCTAAAGACTTGAAATCCATATGTGTTTTGGAAGTTGAGATAGGGCTGTTAGAAATGGTATATTTTATTTTACAAAATTCTAATACTTGACTGAGGGTGTAATTTTGAATGTCAGTGCATTCATCAATTTTCGTTGCCTCAAAATACTAAAAGGCTCAAAACTCCAGTTAACAATGACCAGTGAAACTATTGGAATTCTTGAAGACCCTCTCTATTTCAGGTTGAAAAGAAATGGTTCCTCCTGTCTCCCAACCTTTAAAGTTTCCATAATAAAAAAAACTGTTGAAAAGAATTTTAAAAATAATCCCTACAGCAAAACTGTTGTTGAAAGAGATGAAGCCATGTAAAGTGTCCCACTCTATTGTTGAATGGCATAATTTTCCTGGTATTATTAAATTCTTATTCATTCATGCAGCTAACAAACTGAGAAACGTGCTGATTCAAGGGAAATATGATTATTTCACAGGCATCCTTCTTCAGCCAATTAAGGAGAAGCAAAATCTGGTGCTGTCTTGATGTGGGGGACCAAAAACAGGTATTTAATTTTCTAGTAGCACAAAATTATAAATTGAAGAAGGAAAAAATATAAAAAAACCCCCAAATTTATTTATTTATAAATAAATATTTATTTATTTTTTGCTGAAGCAAGTACTCAATGTTTTTCTTTACAAGGTTAGTGAAATGTAAAAAACTGTATGGATATTGTGAGAAGTACATAAATTATTAGCTTCTAATTTTAACTTACCTGCAGTTGTAAGATTGATAGTTATCCTACTGGCATTGCAGCATATGTTTTTTGTTCTTTATTTTTGTTCACAGGAAAAAAAAATATCTGTAATTTGTACACAGCATAGTACAAACACTGGTTTTGTCCCTCTATACTTGCCTTGGGTGGTCTGAAATGCATGAGTTACAACAGTACAAGGAAGTTAGTTTTCCAAGCCACTGAACAATCAATTAAAATGAGTAAGGAGGAGGAATATGAGTATCCTTTGCACACAAAGGTCTTTTGCTGGAGAGCATTTGTTCATCAAACAAAGAGTTCACCGTGTAGTTGGATAATAAGACAATTTGAAAGACTGGACATGGCTCAACACGAACTCTGTATAACTGCACACGTGCTGACACAAGGTAATGAGCTTCCTAACTAATCCAACCAAAGAGCTGATGCAAAGGAGAAATAGCACAAAGAGTTCTTTTCTCAGGAAGGGCAAAACTAGGAAGAAAAGAAGAAAAGGGGACATGGGATAACACGATTCCTGATTTTTACAACATCCTTTCAATAATATGAGGGCTGTTGAATATCACACTGTCCTCCTGTGTTCTCATTAGCATCTTGTCTTCTGAAGTGCAGGTCACTTAATTCCCAAATAGTAATTTTAAAAACAGTATTTTCAACTTTTAAACAAAGTTTTCATGTTAGAATGACCATCCTTACAATTTATTTTCAGAGATGTAAGTAGCCATCGCTGTAGGCACAAAAGGGCAAAGAAATACTGCTTTTTCTATTGTCCTCTTAGATGTCTTCAGGCAAACATCTTTTCTCTCTGTTAAATCAAAGTTAGATGTAGCCATGAAGCTGAGATTCTCTGTATGTCCAGAAATAACCTGTCCAGACAGCTGTCAGTAAAGGAACTAAAAATAAAAACTTTAGCTTTCATTCTTTAGTAATGAATATATAACCTGGGGCTTATCTTTACTATTACTAACATAGACAAAGCCAGCATGTGTGTGAAAATACACATATATAACCACCCAAGGCAGGAAGAAAGAGCAGGTGCTGAAGTAGTTACAACCACAAGAAGGTTGAAGAAGATGGTGTGGTGTGTGTCACAAAGCTTCTGCTGGGCATAGAACACTGGTTTTGCATGACTGAAAGACTAATGAAATGAGAAGGGGAGACTGGAGAAAAAGAGTTCTGACCTAAAAGAAGGAAAGAGAGAGAGGAAGAAAGGAAGAGAGAAAGAGCGAAAGAGAGGAAGAGGGAAAGAGAGGAAGAGGGAAAGAGAGGAAGAAACGTAGAGAAGAACTCCACAAAATATCTAGAACATGAGCCTGAAAAATAAGCAAACAAGAAACATACCTAGGAATTTCAGATAATTTTATCAGAGAAAAGAATTTAATGGAAAATTAATAGAGAAGGTCATAAAAATAAATTGCTTTTTATTTATAACCCTAATAGTACCTGGATACAATATGCTAAGCTCCCTCAGCCACCAATTTATTGTGCCAATATTTTTATTTAGCATGATTTTATGTTTATCAAATGTTAAGGATAAGAATTCTTCTAATAACTCTCTGTAAAATATTATTCAGGTTTGGAATTGTAAGCACTCAAAATTTAAGAAAAGAGGACAGTTGTTTTCAGATGTTTAAATCTGTGAGATATCTCAGAGGTGGTTTTTACACCCTTAGTGTTAAATGGAAAAAATTGCCCTTATTTTTTCTAGATCTTTAACCTCAATTTTGCTATGAAATTCCAGAAGTTTTTGAGGAGGCAAGTAAAATATTAACATGAAAATATTAATATATTTTAATTACATTATATTAATACCTTATAATCACATTTTGATATTTGCCATGGTGTTAAAAATGTGAGGAAATCCACAAACAAATAAAAAAACCAAAACCACAAACAACAAGGTGATAAATGCAACAGAACTTGTTTTCTTTTTACTAACACAATTTTCAGGACAGCTCTCTCAGTAGTTGTACTAGCACTGTCCCTGGATAAGATTTTAAAGGAGAAACCAGCTTCAGTACAGTATATTTCATGAATAGGACGTGTCATTCATAGCTTCAGAAAACTCTTTTGTGTAGCAGATGTTCTCTAGATGTGAAGTCTGCAGAGAGATTCATTAGCACTTGAATTCATTAATGAACGAATTCCAGCTTTCATCTGCCTCAGTTCATGGATAGATATCAGTATTGCAACTTCCTGTGGAAATGAACAATGAAACTTTGAGACCCTGTCATCTTTTCTATTTCTGTTTCCCCTTTGTATTTTCACCTGGAACTGCTTAGAAAAAAATGACCTTAACAACAGACACTCAGATATATAATTGGCTAATCTTCATGGAATGTTATTTTTTTATATTCATATTCAGCAAGCCTCTTACAAAGCTTAGCAAAATCATATATGAGTTTATTACCTTGTAGTACAGAAAATTTTTTTTAAAAAGAGAAAAAAATAAACACATTTATTCTGAAAACATGTACAACTTTTTTACAAAGAAATACAATATTATCAAAATGTAAAAAGGAAACATTACCCAAATGCAAAATCTGGAGGTATGCTTTCACAAATTATTTGCAGGAAAAATGTGAGACATAAATAAAACAATACAAAGATATAGCTCTATGGACTTACAAAACATTTGATCTACATACAAGAGAACTCCATAGCAAAATGTGTTCATTACACCCCACTCTTAATTATGGTGTATTAAATTCAAAAAACCCCACTAAACCTGTGGGAGAAAGATCTCTTAAAATACATAATTTTAGTTTTGGGGTTTTTTTAATACTTACCTGTTGGTTACACAATTGCATATAAATGCAATTTGATCAAAATCAAAATGTTTTCCTGTGAAAGCCAGATTAATGTTTACAGAGGAAATTTTCTAATTTCCCAGCAAAGCTTCACAACAGATAGCAGACTTTCATTGTATGCATACAAGTATTTCCAACCTCTCCTAGACAGCCACCTTCTCCCATTTTAAAAGTCATCAGAAGTGTCATCCCAAAGGCAAGTGAAGATTTAATAAGTTTCTTGATAGCAAGCATGTAGAGCACACTGCTTTGCATTAAAAAAATCACAAATACTCGCTATTATACCAAATACAATTTTCTTCTTCAAGTCCTAGGAGGTTTTGAAGATGATTCCATTCCTATAAATTTCAGAGACATGTCAAACTATAATTTTCAAGAAATTAACTTTGTTTATTCAAATTCAATACGTTGACTTTCAGGGGTGTTTATCTTTGTCATAATCTGTAGCTCTTAAAGTTCTACAACAATAATTAAGCCACATTTAATCACATTTAACCACAAAAGTGCTGGTTCTTAATGAAATGAGGTTGCTGGAAAAAGAAAGTTATACTATTTTACTATTATGACTTATAATGTCAGTGGTTTTAAAATGGAATTAAAATTAAATTTCAACAAGTTTGACAATGCACATTAGCACACAGCGTGAGCAATGCTGCAGATAACCATAGGAGTCTCTTTTAGGAACTGGCATGTGATTCCTCTTTGGGACACGCAGTAAAAGGCTAAAATTCACAAATATCTTCTCAGAATCTTTTGATATGGCTGTGGGAAATGATTAAGTTTAAAACACTTATCTCTCTCATTTTCCTTTGTAAACAAAGACAGCATGTTAACAAAGGCTTCCAGAGATTAGGTGAGATGTGTTGACTAATAACATCAGTACCTCACATTCCACATGCCTGGACTTGAAGAATATATTTCTGATTATAAACATGCAGTCTCTTAGAGCAAAAATAAGTAAAGTTTACTCAACAGGGTAAATCAATAGACTTAGAGCACCATTGAATCACTGAGCAGTTGGCCAACTGACTCAAGAAACTTTGACTTTCATAACTCTTTGTGACAATGGGAATTTCTGTGGGATTTTTCCCATTACCTATTTGTGACAATATTATCACACCCAATTCTGTACTGAGAAGTATGTTCATCTAATTCTAATTCATTCCAGTTGTGAAGTGTCCCATTAGGTAACATGACAAAAGATGGTCCTCCACACAAGAGAAACTTTACAGTTTGTGATGTTTAGTAAAACTTTTGAAGAAATATAGAATGAATTTCATATCAACATTTAGCAATAAAGACAAAACCTTTTTTATGTTATTCATTGTAATTTTTGATATACAAATACTAGTTAGGTAATACTAACCACAATTTTCTGCATTATTGAAAACCATGCTTATTAACATAAAAATTCCAGAATTTGTTTTGCATTGCTTTCAGCTTTAAAAGAAGCTTTAAGAAGGTGAATTGGAATTCTTGCATCCAATACCAGGTCATTCTATTAAAATAAACAAACAAACAAACAAAAAGAAAAAAGATAGGATGATCCTATTTTTTCTACTGGACATGTACATAATATTAATCATCATAGAAAAAGAGAAAAAATATTAATTAGGTGTATTACAAATGTCCAAAATTACCACTGAAATTAAACTGTATACAGCAGCTGCTTACATGACAAGGTTTTTTGCAGATGCTTTTTGATGTGACAGTTCCTCTGATTTCTGCACACCTGGTTCTGGTGCGTGCACCTGGACATGTGAAATTGACTTTTGCCTAAGCATCAGTGAGTTCTAAAGACTATAGGAATAACCTAAAGGTCACTGGAGTTGTACACTGATACTTTTTCCTCATGTCTAATGACACTAGCAGGAATGAGGCATTCATGAATAGAAGGCACAGGTTCTTGATACTATGCAGTCAACACACCATAGTGATTAGACTCTCACAGTATTACCTATATATTTATTTCTTTACCTTGAAGGGAAATGGAATGTTCTAAAATTATATTTCTGTAATTTCTGTATTTCTTATTGAAAAAGGTTTAGTAGGGTGGATAGCCTCCTCCTCAGAAAATAGTATGAAAAACTGCAGTTTAATTGTTAGACTACTGACTGTCTTCAATGTTACTAAGCACAAGTCCTCAAGCCCTTCTTCAGTTTGCTTTATACTGCTATTGAATGAACCAACAACATCAACAGAAACAACAACAGCAAGAACAGTGACACTGGCAGACCAAAATCTAAGTGTCCCTTTGGCAGAGAAGGTTTAATAGAAGACCATAGAAATTTTTTTCTCATCTATTGCCTGCGGGACAAGGATCCATCATCTCAGCAATTACACAGGAGAGAGATAAAACAGTCTTAGCCACTAGATAGTCTTTCTGCTGTAAGTTAAAGAAGCTTAGTATGCAGAACTTTGAATCCTGGTTTCTCCTGGAATGCTGAACCAGAGTATCACTCTCATTAACAACTATTTAACTAATATGAAAAGTACAAACAAACCCTAAACTTCTTGTACCATTTCCATAAAACAAAGCAAACAAAACAAAACAAAACATAAAAACCCCAAAACCCCAAAAACCAAAGAAGAAAACATCAACACTAAGGAACCTCCCAAAGCCAAAACCCAAGAAGAACCCCAAAAAACACAACAATAACCAAAAATCCCAAAACCCCCAAAACCAAATAAGAAAACATCAAAACAAAGGAATCTCCCAAAAACAAAACTCAAAGAAACCCCCAAAATCCCCCAACAATAACAAGAAGAAACACAAAAATCCAAAAACGCAACAGATGCATTCCTAGTAGCAATACTCAGAATTTCAGGCTCCGCTTTCTAAGCAGTAGTTTTAATACTTGACATACTATAGAGTAGCACACAGTAACCTGATGAGTAGCTCAGAGTCTGATCATAACTCTGAAAAGGAAGATTTTAAACTCTGAAAAGGAAGATTTTTAAACTGCCTGTTTAACTTGAAAGCACCTAAGCATTTAATTGGATCTTGTCTAAGAAGATATTTGCAGGATGATCTTCTAACATGTAACCATCACTGCTTACGTGTAAGAGACAAACACAGCAGAAAAAAAATTGGTACTACCTTAACTGATAGGTTGCTCAAGTTACTATCTTTTACTATTTTAAGAAAATTATTTTTCTTTTCTATTTCATTCAGCACCAAGTGGAGATTATTTTATGGTTTGACTAAAAAAAAAAGTGGTATTTAATAACTGCCAGCCCTAATTCCTGTATCATGCATATTTTCCTTGATAGTCTCCAGATTGAATGCCTTCACCTTTCCATTCATCCACACATTAGTCAAAAGGTCTGACAGGATGGCAGTACACTGTCATATGGCTGCAGGGCACATAAATTAATATTTAACACCTACAAAAGGAAGTTATTTTTCATTGTAACAATAAATTTTACAAGTGCAAGTTAGAAGGTTCTGCAGACACTCCATACTACAAAATGTGATAGAACTTGCCAATAATATCTCAAAGTGGAAAAACAGTCCTGAGGCCAGGGTAAGAGCTCCTGCCTCTGACTGGGGCATTGAGATCTGCCCATCATAGCATTTCTGTCCTATTTCTGGGTCAAAAATTTGGTCTTTCAGCACCCCATGAGGTTAACATAAGCAGGGTCTGCAGAAGCACTCAAAGAATGGCAGCACAAAACATCCATTTTTCTTCCATCCTCCAAACTGAGGGGGATACAATTCCAGGTGATTCTGTAAAGGTTTAGGACTCTGCAAAGTTTTAGAACTCCCTTTTCTCACAGATTTGAGATCTCATTATCATTCCACAAATCAATTTGGCTAACATGTACAGATATATCTGTGCCTTACCCTTTACACACAGTCTTCTTAGATTAGTTAAAAGAAGAAATACAGTTTGTAAATGTAATATTCTTTTCCTGTCTTCAAAGTAATTTTCTCAATCCCATCAAACACAACTAGTGAGACTCCAATTCTCAAAGTAAATATAGATTTTATGTTTTAGAGTGTACATGGACCCCTGCTGGGACAGAAAAGAGTGCTCCTAGAAACGCTAACATTCTTTTTTGCCTCTATTTTACGTTAGCTCATTCCTTGAAGTGTCAGATAAGAACAGGTTTTTACAGATTTTTAGCTAGAACTTTTTCTTTTTAATATACTTTTCAATTCTGGAATATACATACTTTAACTGTATGCCGTGATGTTTTCTAAAGTGTGTTATGTTCTTACTAACACTAAAAAGCAAAAGCATTCAGATTCCATTAAATATGTATATGTCATTAAATCGATCAAGAGTTTCAGGGTCTCATTAGAGTCAACAATAATAATTAAGAAGAGAGAAAAGAATAGTTAAAAACTCCATAAAAGAAGTAAAAAGAAAAAACAATCTTTGAATATAATTATAGACTTAAGGTTGAGCAAATAGATGAGAAAATATGAAGCATAAAACAACAGCCATTTTTGTATAACTGTAGTTCACTAAAACTAAAGCAATAACCTGATCTCTTATTAATAATTAGTTGAAAAAAGGCATTTTGTACTAAAAATATTTTTGTGTAGGAGATGTTGCTTAGGATTTTTTTGAGAACAACATCCAAGATAATGTTCCATTATTCATACTAATCATAAACAAACATCATCTCTCAATGGGTTATTTGGAAATACTTGTTTTTTTTAAATAAACAGTATAGTTCATTCACATGTTATTCTGTAATAATTTCACATTTAATTCTTTCTGATTATTACAAAAGGAAAGGAAATTTAACTTTGTAAGCACATATTCCCTTAAGACATACAAGGACTAATTTATTACTTATACTTTTTGTTTTGAATTTAAT
The DNA here is from genome assembly GCA_024362935.1 of Setophaga petechia. Lineage (NCBI taxonomy): Eukaryota > Metazoa > Chordata > Aves > Passeriformes > Parulidae > Setophaga > Setophaga petechia. The sequence continues at coordinate 8,783,958 of JANCRA010000024.1, forward strand.
AAATTATGAGGGGTGATGCAAAGACCAGTGATGCAAAGCACTTTTCAACTGTTAATGTAGAGATTCGAGTTCAGTAAATGGATGGCAGTTGCCCTTGTTCTATTTTCTCTAACCCCTCAACACTTGTCCACACTCCAGTCATTTATATGTGCCAGTTACAAGTGAGAAATAATTAGGAACAAGTGTAAACAAAAGGGTTTTTATTCCCTTTGAATTTGTAGAAGTGGCTGAAGTGCATTCTGTGATTTGTCTTCTATGATGCCCCATTCAAAAAAGAAAAGAAGAAAACACAAACAACAAATAAACACAATATCTCCACACCCATAAAACATCACTCAATGCTGAGAAAATAATTTTGGTGGGACAGAGGATCTAGAAAGAATTTTGCAGCAGAGGATGCATAAGAACAAACTGGGAAAAAAATTAGTGACTAGAAAAAAACGTTGCAACTAAAAAATTAAAGATCTTGAGTCTGATTTATAGATGTGTATATGAATCAATTCCTGCATTGTTTTAGATTTGATTATTCTCTTATATTCGGTTCAGCAGAATCTGATTCTTAACAATGACCAGGAGGAAACAACAACTACCATTACTTCTCTTTCACTTCTGAGATACTGCAGTAAAAACCAGCATATTCTTGTAGACTTTTAAAAGCTCAAAAATACAGAAAAAAGAAGTGACAGGAAAACATGACAGGGAGATGAGGAAGAATCTTTGCAAACTGGAAAAGACTGAAAAAGTCACACAGATTTTGGTCATTTCTTTAGTGTCAGAAACAAGATAGGGTGGCAAGCCATTTTGGTTTTCTTTCTGTTCCTCATCAAGGCTGACCCAATCTCACGCTTCCTAATTGCATCTCTTTTATCAGAAAACAAAAGTGCGTCTTTGAAGTGAGACTCCAGGAGCCAATTAGGCAGATTAGTTTCAAAACACACAGGATGCAGCGGGTCTTATTTATTGACTCTTGAGTAGCTGTGCTAATAGTTTTGTCTCTAAATCATCAATGTATTAGTTCACCTGCAGGTACTCTAGTTTTTAAAAATTATAGGAACTGGATTAGCTACCCCAGCCCAGTTGGAACATGTAGGCTGACTGTCAGGCTGTATCATCTGTTGCTCAGTTTAAAAAAGGAGGACAAAGTCAGTGAAGTGGAGTGTCAGCTCAAAGTCCAGGTGTAAATGTTCCTAACTGTGATTGCTTTAATTGGCTTTATCAACAGAAATTTTCTCTGTAAACAATGCATTGTTTATCTAAGATAGAGCCAGCAACACCATTATAAAAGGTACATATTTTTCTCTTACTACATGGAAGTGATGAATGAATTCTAGCTTGATTTATTTTTTTCAAAGCATTTCATTTCTGTATTTTAAATTTCCATATATTATATGTGAAAAGATAAGGAATCTACAGCCATCCCTTTCCCTGGTAGTTATGGACAATAGTAAGCTTGCTAACAAGCTTAATATTTTAGTTTAATATTTCAACAGGAATAAGTAAGTATATCATCATATCATATCAGATCATATTGTGCATCAAATATCATATTTTCCTTTTGGCCTGATGAACATTAGTATTGAATCTAGTTAAGGTCAAGAAAAAACTAAGAACTGAAACATGAGGATCTTCAAAAAATACAGAGGAATGTGAAGGTTGCTGTATAATTTCCATTGTTGCTAACATTATAGGGAAAAATACTACTTGACCAAATTTCTGTTATCACATGCTGGTGATCACTGTACTATGAAATCCATTAGACAGTTCCTGAAGGGAGAAAAAACAGCTCAGGAAGACTGTTCTTTGCAAACCAGCACCAGGGTTATGGTTCTGTGAAATATAAATTTATGAACCTCAGCCTGACCTGGCCCTACCCCAGGGCTAAACTGAGTTTGTAAAACTGCATTCTACTGCTTGATAAATAAATAGGTCTTAACCAGACTTTTTATTTTGATAAATTTGTTGATTTTGTTGTTGTTGTTGTTGATAACTCACAAAACCATTTAATAAATTCTTTTTAATGAAATCTGAAAACTCTGAAGAAAACCTAAATTTTGCAGAAAGAAAATTAGTTAGGGTGAAGGAAAGGGAGAAGGACAGGGACATGGAGAGGGATAGGGACAGGGGCAGATATTCCACAGTCACAGTGTGCAGGAGGAGACAGACCTCTTGAAAAGGAAGTTACTTAGAGCTCCGAGGACAGCTGAAATCCTCTTCTAGAAACTATGACAACAAAGAGAAAATTGACTTGATGTGTTAAATGGTTGAGTGTTCAAATACTAGCAGTATACTAATGGAGAGATATTTCCAAAAAGTGTAAAACTAGTTCAGTTCCAGAATACATCCATCAGTATCCATTAGGTTTATTGTTAATAGGGTTACAATGTCAGATCTATCATGTAGCCAATGCATTTCTAGTGAAAATGTTCAGTTTAGTTACAGAGCTCATGGGGATTAGAAACTCCATTTATTTTTTTGGAATGCTTTCCACTATGACTTCAAACTTCATAAAACCTGTGCTGTAAACTTTCCTGTTCTTCTTGCTGTAATTATTATGTGGGAGAAAAAAATTTAAAAATAAACACATTGTGCTTGTGCTGTGCAGAATTGTAGTAATAGTCCTGATTAACATCAGGCAAAGATCTGAGTTCTCAAATGCCATTACTTAATCAAGCTATGAATACAGTTTTACTTGAATCTATTTTTACTTAAAACATGTGTTGATCTTTTCTGTATATATTCAATCACTTTCACAGTTTAGCATGTGACATATAAAATCCTCTCATTTTTTCCCAAATTATAAATGACAAATTGACAGCTCTTAGCACCAGGCTTGTAGTGCTTTATATGATGTATGACTTAAACAGTGAGTTCCTCAAATGGTCAAGTATCAGTTGATACAGTTCTCTCATACAGCAGGCAAATCTCATTTAATTCTGGGAGGGTAATCTTAACTATTTCTTGCATTCTGTAAGCAATTTTTTTCTCCTCATAGTGTTGCATACAAGTACCTATGTTGAGTACAAATATCTTCCAGAAAGAAGCCAAGAAACTTCATGGAAACTGCTTTGCCTCGGGAGTGGAAAGAAGTTCTTACTGAATAAGAGTCACGACTATGACATTTTCCATAATGCTGTGGGAAAAACCAGAATGATTACTTCCCTTGCACAGGTATTTACTGCTATACAATGGGCAGTCCACCAGAAGACCAGGTTAACAGAGAGGGTCAGAAAGTTGTAGATAGCCATAAAATTGAAAATTCTCATATCCCTACATAAAGAGTTGCTTCAGCACATTAACCTGGTCTTTGATGAGCCTTTTTTTTTAGTGCATAAAATTGGCTGTACTTTATACACCTCTTTAAACTACTTTAAAAGATGTAGAGAGTCCCAACTGGATTTCTTACAAGAAGATTTCTATCACTCTTTAAAGATTCAAAACTAAATTTCTATTCTCCTGAACTCAATTCTAAGCTGCAGTTTTGAAGTTTGAGAAGGCCAAAGATGCCTTTCATTTCTTTTGTGAAAGTATGGATTTCACGAACAGAGCAGCAAGTATGCTTTTTGACTTTACACAACTTTGATTGCCAGAACATTTCAGGGCCATTTCTTTAATCTTCTGAGAAGATTCTCTTGATGACTCAGATTATAAAGATAGATCTCATTTACTGATCTGTGCAAGCAGATGAAGTTTCTGACACTTTCATATATAATCTTCCTAACAGAAGAACTTAAGTAGATGAAATATAATATAGACAGTTAATTATGAATATAGAAAAACTGCCTGAATTAAATGAAGATTGTTCCCTATGAGCAGAAAAGCTTTAGAAGTTGAAATATGACGCTTTTTTAATGATTAATATTTTAAATTGAAGGGAATCAAATGGAAATTCAGCTGAAAGTTACCTGGAGAGTTCCATAGAAATTGTATATTTAGTATGGCAGATTCTTATGGAACTTTGTGCATACATGCTTGGGAAAATGAAAGTGAAGAGATAAAAAGCTGTATTCAGAATGGAGACTTTAAATTATATGATTGGGATGAGAATTTTTTGTATTAGTGATGAGTGAACTTGACTGGCTCTTTTTACAACCCTATTTTCTTTATATGTAAAGACATCAGGAAAATAACTCCATAAAGTATTTGCTTTCTGAAGCAAATTAATTATTTTTTATGTTTGTGTTTATAATATATATATTTATACATACATAATATTCCTGGGAATTAATTTAAAATTGAAATTCTCTGCAGTCATGGTCAATTTCCAGAACTGGTACCTGCATAAGAGCTGATAGATTTCAATGGTAATATTTACCCAAAGAAATATATACTGGTAGTTTCAAAGCTACTCCTGACATCTCCCGCTGAGAGCCATCAATTCATTTAAATCAAGCTGCAATCAAGCAAAAAAACCTGTTGAACAACTCTGAAACTTCCAGACATCTATAAAGACTGTTGGTTTTTATAGGTATTCAGAAATTCAGTAAATCCAATGCTTTAGATGAACATCAGAATAGGCATGTTCATTCTTGTTCCGTATTAAAAGCTTAACTGTAGAATGCCACAAACTGTCTTCTTAAAGGTCTATTTGTTTCAACTCTTCTATAATGTAATTGAAATCATATTGTAAATAAAAAGTAACATTCAGAATTGCACCACAGCAATGCATATACTCTGCATTTAACCTGTAAATCTCTGTCATGTACTGCAGCTGAAGGCAGGAGGCTAATTGTGATCTGCATTAGTTCATAAAATATTTCAGAAACACCATTGTTAACTGAATCAGAGACCGCAACAGTTTTCACTTCATAAATCAGACATTAACTCAGAAACAGAGCTGATCATGTCCTCTGTGGATTGCATCCATTGTTTCCTTACTCCCTTCTTCCTTTTATTTGTGCTTTTGAAATCATGGCTTTGGAGAGCAGACTTGCTAATCTTGAGAGGACACCGTCATTTTCATTGCAGAGTTCCACCTGGCAGTTATTGATGATTGTCCACAGGCACAGGTGGGTTGGAAAAGCTGAAGCAATCACAGAATGTGGCTCTAGAAGATCTCCCCACTCTATCTGCTCACCTAATAGTCTTACTAATAAAGCTAGTTTGGAGTGCTGCTCATCAGTCCAAACTCCTCACACACATACACCCTGTTCAGAGCTGCCTTCAGGAAGACGCAAATAGCAAAAATAAATTGTGGCTTTGAGAGCTATTTGCTTACTGATGTGGATAGTCAGGCTTAAGGATAGCAGAACAGAGATGGTGTGGATGATACTTAAGCAGAGATAATCTGTTTCTCTATTTTAGGTAATCTATTTCTCTATCTTAAAGCAAGTGCGACACAAATATTTCACTGCGTGACTACAACATAATACGTAACAACCTGCCATGCAGAGGCAAAACCATATTGCAGTAAGAATCCTACTCAGCAGTAATTACATATATTTTCAATTAGAAACCATTTTGAGAGACACAAGAGTGCATTTAGAAAGTCCCTGTGAAAGAAAAATGTGAGAGAAGAACTAGCCAGGTAAAGACCAGCTCTTAGATTCCACTTACCTGCTTTTAGCTTAGGTATTATTCACATATTAATGGGAAAGCAGAGATTTTCCCCTTTGTTGCATCTTGTCTCGAGACTAGTAACTATGAAAAAAGTAATATAGTAATAAACCCCATTAAAAAAAAAAAAGAAAAGATGCATGAATAGAGTAATAGAGAAATGTCTTTAAATTTGTCTGGTTTTTTTCAGAACCATGAAAATCTTTTCAGGCCAGAGGTGTTAGAAAGTTAGTAGCTGTGTTGTACATTTTCTTCAGGGATGTAGCAATTTCATGCTGAGAACTTATTGCCTGCAATTCTGTAACAGGGGAAGTGGTTCTTCAGCTGCTAAAAGGTGACAAGGAAAACAGTATGTGTTCTGAGAACATAAAATATTAGTGATCACTGATAATATCCCTTGAATTCATAGGTTTCACCTTTCTTTACTGAGCCACGACTTCTTGTATACTTATAAAGGTAGGAAAATAGGCCTAGAAAGGAAATTTCCTGTAATAATTCATAGTACACACATGAAACAAATTTCAATTATCTTGCATTTTAAATTTTTTTTATTTATACTGGGATTCTATTCAAAAGAACAATTTTCTAAAGGTATAAGCTATCCTGTAACGTACATATAAAAAAAAAAAGCCTTTTCAGGAGTGGAAGAGAGATCTATGGAGGTGTTCTTCTACGATTTTGTTACAGCTGAAACTTGTTTTTTGTTCCTTTCACCCAGCTTAGGTAATTCCAGCATGTGATTACTAAGAATTTTCCCAGTCACTTGTGTTGGTCAAAAATTTTTTGACCAAGAATGTATTTTTCCATAAGGTGACCAAACACTTAGCAGAGAAACCCTCCTAGGTACAGGCACCCTTATGTGCAAGAATCTATTTGCAAAGACCTTTGATTGATTCATGGGAGTTTTTTCATGCTTTTGGTAAAATAGAATTAGAAAATAGAATTATAAAATAGAATTCCCCAAATTAAAAACCTTACTTTTTCCCCATCTATTTTGTTCATCCACACTTAAGCTCTCAAATGCAAAAGAAAGAACCATACAAACTATTTAGCCTGAAAGTTTTGTGATCATCCCTTGGCAGGGTTTGGGGCAGAGTGAGGAAGAGTCTGGACTGTGTATAAAACAGATACTTCTTGATGTAACCCAGTGAGACAAGTCCCTGACCTGAGCACCTTGCAGCACTGAAGCAAGGCATTGCTCAGCGGTGTATTGTGGACGCTTAGCTGTGTTCTGGAGAAAGTGCAAAAAGTGTGAGGCCAGCAATTTCCACTTCAGGCTCCACAGCCAGCTCTCTTGTCAGCACTCCAGGGAAGGTGAGAGAAAGGTTGGCCTGGATGCCTAGCAGTGACTGTTGTTTCAATAAACAGAAAACACATTGCTGAGTCTGAGTACACAGGTGTGGGAAAAAGTTATTAACAGATACTCAAACAGGGGTTGTAAATGGCTTCAGGGTGATTCATGCTTCTAGTTGATGCCCTTCACCAACTGAAGTACTTAAAACAGTTCTCTGGTTGTAAACTTCTGTTAGTGTCGCTCTTAAGGACAATGAAGTGTGTCACACCTTCAGTACCTAGGACTACATACTTCTGCTAGCAGTGCACTTGCAACCCTTTGCCAGATGCACTGAATCTCCAGGCTGCTGCTGCTGTTACAAAGCTTAAAAACGAGATTTTAATATGATTCCCTTGATTAATTTCAAGAGAAAAATCTTGCTTTAATAAACCTGAGTGGATTCCAGAACTATGACCATTTAATGACACTGTTACTTGTGGGAATAACATTGCCAGAAAGATCAAGTCCCTTCGAAAATAATTGCCACTTTGAGGCAATTTCTCATTTTCAGTAACCTTTTGTATCCAGATGAAACTTTTATGCCTCTGGGTTTGTGGGTGGGAAGAAAAATACCTAGTTCTGTGAAGCAGTCATTTTCAATTAGCAGCGCGGCCTGGCAGCCAGGAGGGGCGACCATGTCCTGGAGTGCACCAGGCAGAGCATGGCCAGCTGAGCAAGTCCTGCCTTGCTCTGCACTGGTGTGGCCTCACCTTGAATATTGTGGGCAGTTTTGGGTGCTAAGGATATAAAGCTATTGGAGAGTGCCCAAAGAAGGGCAACAAAAATGGTGAAGTGTCTGGGCAGGAAGCCTTGAGTAGAGGCTGAGGTCACTTGGTCTGGTCAGCCTGGAGAAGACGACACTGAGGGGAGAGCTCATTGCTGTCCACAACTTCCTCATGAGGGGAAGAGGAGGTGCAGGCACTGATCTTTTCTCTGGGGTGACCAGTGACAGGACCTAGGGAAATGGCCTGAAGTTGTCAGGGGATGTTTAGGTTGGGTATTAAAAAAAGATTTTTTTACCCAAAGGGTGTCTTGGCACTGGAACAGGCTCCCCAGGGAAGAGGTCAAGGCACCAAGCCTGAAAAGTCATTTGGACAACACTCTCAGGCACCTGGTGTGAGATGTCTTCTCCAGGGCTGGACCTCAATGAGTTGAACTTGAAGATCCTTGTGGGTCCCTTCATGAAATTGTACCTCAAACAAATGCAATAAATCCAGTGTTAAAGTAAACACACACACACAAAAAAATCACAGAAAAACCAAAAACTCTATGGATTTTACTAATATCCAGCAACAAGGCCTCTTATTATTTCCAGAGGACATCAGCTGAGTAAAAAGAAATAGATTATCAATGCCAATCTATTTTTTCCCAATCTTTTAAAAGCTGTGGGTATTGTGACTTTTCAAAGCAATGCATTTGCTGTGAAACACTCAGGGAATTGGGAATCCCCAGGGGATTTTTGCTGCGCAAAAGCAATTTTTTTGTGTACTAGCAATTATTTTTATTGGTGTTCCTTCACTTTGCATAAAATATTTGATGTTGGAAGACATATAGTCCAGATAGTAGAGTTTCACTATGCAAACTGAAATGAAAGATGGCTCATTTCTGCGGCAGGAAAAAATATCAGTAGGAGAGAAACTCAGTCCTGAATCCCCAGCAGCTTTAGAAGAGGGAATCATGAGGTCATTCATGTCAGGTGCAACTGAGTCTGTCTCTCAATACGTCTGATGAATAATGTGATCATTGCTAAAATCTGTTGTTTCATAAATTGAATCCAATTTTCCTTTTATCTCCATTTAGAAGGTTCAAAATGAAATTGAAAATCTTTGTTTTGTAATTAAGGCAAATAAGCACTTTTTCTGTGAGGGGGAAAAAACCTCTTCATTTCATCCTCAGCCATTTTCCCCCAATTATTCAGTTCAATGATTGAACTGAAAAACTATGGTGCCTAACTGCTATTCATTTATCATTCAGGCCAAACTGGAATTGCTGTTATTAATCAAAGTAAATTATGATGGTTGACAAAATGAATCACCGTTCCTCGAAAATAAACTCTTTGTAAGTGAAAACTGATACATGTATGATATATCAAAATATGTTGCCATTTCTTTTGGTACCTAGCTACAGCTTTAGGGTTCTACAGGACCATTTCTGAAAATATTTATTTTGTGGAAAATAAAAGCACAAACAAGTTAGTGATATCTGAACTAGATTATCTAAGATAAATGTTTTCTTTTAGTATCCAGTTAAAACAATTTCAAAGGAAAGCTTTGAGTTTTATTATGTTTTCATAACACATTTTCCTACATATTTCACATTAATTTTGTGCTGAAAATTTAATGCCATATAAAAGTTTAATTAAATGCCTGTGTAGTTTGTAGGTCTTCGTGAACTTTCATGAGGATGATAAAACAGAAACAGATTGTGCTGATGAACTTCTGTTTGTCTTAAATTAAGAAAGAAGTAAAGCAGCATTAGCAAATTTTCCATTTCAATTTCCTAAACGTTAAAGTGGTCAAATAGACTCTGCACATTTCCAGCTTATGAAAAAAGATTTGAAGGGGAAGTAGGAACAGCAGTAAGAATTGACTTCAACTCTTTATAGTTGATATACAAGGCATGAAAATTATTCTGCTGTCACAGTTTTTATATGTATATAAACACATATTGCTTGATTAACTATGTTTACACAATTTCCAGGGGTAAAAAATTATAATTAAATTCTGAAAAAAAGAAACACATAAAAGAAAGAAAATTCATAGGTGTTTTTTAATGAAACAAAATAAATCCCTGTATAGATATTACTCTTAAAAGCACTCAAATTGAAACTGACAATTTCCAGGCAATAAAAACTAATTTGATCTTATATTGAAATAATATTTGTACGATTTTAGGATGATAACTGCAAATGCTGAGCAGTATCTCCTCATGGGCATTATTTCTTTTTGGAGACTCCACAATTTCCAAGAAATTTCTCAGAGGTTCTATTTATCATATAAGGTGCAAACTGTTGGAGAAGAGTTTTATTTTTGTGTTTTGTTGTTTTGGGTTTTTTGTTTGTTTGGGGGTTTTTTTGTTGCTTTTTGGGGGGGTTGTTTTTTTCTTTTTGTTTGGGTTTTTTTCCTTACTGTTGCTGTTGTTGGAAGATTTTGCAACTGAGACAGTTTGTGTATGGGTGTTCACTCCTTCTGTCACGCCCCCAAAAACTCTCCTCTCCCTGAGCAGCAGAGTTAGTGTGCACAAACCTGGCCTCAGCAGATGAGCCTGTGGGCTGAGGTCTCCCCCACCATGAACCCAGGCAGAGATGATTTTCAGCACAGTTGCTGAGTTTGGCTTCTCTTGTGAATTCATTCTTCTCCCTCAGCTTTGTTTACTTCTCCTTAGATCTGAGATACTGACACCTTTGTCTTATCTCAAACTCCCATCAGAGTCCAAGTTCCTGTCTGGAGCCATATTTAGGGTGGGGTGGCCTTCACTGGACAGTAGTCCCTACAGTGGACAAAGGTACTTTGATGATCTTAACAATGTTTAAAACATTAATCATTGATTCAGTCTCTCATATTTGCATGATCAGTATCAGAGACAAAGTTAGGAGAAGAAAATATGAAAGAAGGGAAGTAACTTAAATACCTTCCAGCTAATTAACTTAATTACCTTCCAGGCCCACTCTAAATTCTGACTAAATCTCAGAAAAGAAAATCAACTGAGTATTAGTTTTGACAAATTACTTTAAATTCTCAAACATTAATGTGAAATATTGATTTGAGGTAATTTTCAAATAATACATGAAATCTGTGATTATAAAATTTTAAACTGAATTCAAGACAGTACAGTCCCAGATGTTTTAAGATCCATTTGCACTAACTGATAAAAAAGTGGGTAAAATGTCCTAAAAATATAAATCTGACTCTGTGTTTCTGGATTTTTTCCAGGTATATCATCTTTCTTTTATATCTTGTGAGGAAAAAAAAGCAAAACTTTGGATTAGGTCAAGAGTTCCTTTGTACAGACAAAAACAGCAAGACTGAGGCCTCATGCTAGTCAAAAAAAGAACAGAATCATATTGTCACATACGAGATATGAGGCGAGAACATCATTATGCTATAAAATAAGATGCCCTTAGAAGCTTCCATGACAAAATCAGGCCTTCAGCCAATGGATATATCTTAACTAAGACAGACTTACAGTTTGATGTCACCAGGCATGGGTAATTAGAAGTCACCTAATGAAACAGAACTACTTATTCAACCAGTGGATCACAATCACCAATTATGTGACTCTTGTTAAAACACTATATATATCACTTAATTTTCTTTGACTTATGATTCAGACTTTATATTTCAAAACAATGCTCGTACCTCTGATCTCTATCTGAAATGTAAGAAGATGAAGCAAGACATAATGTGCTAAGGCAAATGCAGATGCTTGCCATCTTCTAGTCACCTGTGTCCTCTTCAGATTCCCAAGACTGTTGAAACACAGTTGCTAGAAGTCTTGCAATGACATCAGACAGCACTTCGAGTATTCTCAGATTAATCCCATCAGGTCCCATAGACTTTTAGGGAGCCAGCTGGCAGAGCAGATCCCACACAAATTCAGGGTTAACTGCAAGTTATGGATTAGGAACTTCAGTGAATGATAATGTTTTTAAAATCCTGATCAGAGGAATAAAACTGTGGAAGCTATTACTGTTGAGTTACAATGGCAATGCAATCTATTTACTCAACTTGGAATAACTAGCAGAGTTAAAAGGGTTCATTACTAGAATAAAATAACATTTGTTGGAAAACAGTAACAGCTTATATTAGAAATGGACTACAGATTGAGGTCTCCATTTATCTTGCCACTACACTACAAAAATACAAAACCTCAGTTATAGGAATGACTTTTCTGAAATCAGTATCTATTTCTCAGCAATGTATTTTAGTCATGCATTTAGATTCAGTGAGGCAACATATCCTTAGGCATGAAAGTGACATCAGCTGTGTCTTTGAGCAGGGTTAAATATCATATCCTCTTCATTGTTTCAAAGGGACAATTTTACTAGAATTTTTTAACTTTTTTTTTTTTTTGCTTGGTCAATGCCTGAAAATAGATTTTTATGATTATTAAAACAGGTAAGCAACTATTACAAGGGTCCATAATCTAAACAAAATCTAAACATATTTAGGTAGCTGAATCAAAACTTTGGTATCATGAAGATTACATGTACAATTCTTTGAAAACTGATTTTACAGTTATTAGAAATATAACAACCATTTGCTTTCCTAAGGTTATTTCTTTCTAATTTGATAGTTCATTTTTTATATCTTTTCTTTCTAGAAGCCTTCTGTGCATCTATCTAAAAGGTGTGTAGATAGTATGCAAAGGTGCATCTTAATACCATCTCTAACACCCCCCATAATACTTAATTGTAATTATCCAATCACATTCTGTAAATACCAATTTAACTGGGGCAAGCAATCATAGACTAAGTCAATTTACAAAAACATAGGAACAGATAACAGGGTACAAAGTAAGACTGATCTACACTATTTCAAGACATGGATGAATTTCTCCTCTGTAGCAAAATGAGTATTGGTGACTAAGGAATAACATTCCATGTACATGGAATATAGGAATACCTCCAAGTCCAAGTAACAGGGAAAAGAAACCCTGGTGTCCAGATGCCATTTGAGTTATGTATGAGAATAAATCCTGATGGTGAAATTAGGAATAGCAAGGGGTTGGTACAATGCTCTGTTACTAGTAGTAGCTTTTCTCAACAGGAAATCTTGAAGTTCTGTTTCTATACGCAACAAGAAGGGATTTTGAGATGTGTGCTACAACTGAATACTGAATCAATATAAATATCTATGAATATTTGCACACTCTGAAGGCGTAAATAATATACTACTAAGAAGACTAAGAAAATAGAATTTACATCCTTTCAGAAAAACTTTACATGGAAATTTTATTTTAATTTTTCTTTTTTTCTCCCAATTGCTTATTATACACAATTTTCATTGTAATTTCCCATAAATATATATGGACAAACTTGACATATTACACAGTAGTACAGGCCTGGAATAGAAGTTAATTAACAAAAATGCATTTAAATACAATTTAATGCAACGCATAAGCACTTTACAGGGTTAATATACATTATGAACAATGAATTTTGTCAGGTCAAAAAAAGGATTTGGCATCTAGAAAGTTATCATTCACTCATATCTCTTTGGAACATAAATAGCACCTCTAGCTAATAAATGATTGTCAAAAAAAAAAACAAAAACTAGCCAATATATTCAAGTAAAAACCATACAGTATTGCAAAATACAGAAAGGAAGAAACAACTTTATTAGTCAACAACAATGGTTACTGCATGTTTAATTATTGCATAGCAATACCAGGTTCTGTTGATAAACTGCAGATATGGTGAACTTTCCAAGTAGGCTGTAAGTGGAAAATGCAGCTGTATCACTCTTGGAGGCAGGGAATTTATGTAAATGACTTATGTACCACTCTGAAAAATGTCCCAGTAATTTTAAGAGAAAACGTTTTTAAAGAATGAGAGCCAAATGTTGACTTTTCATAGGCTTGCCTACTTGTAGACAAATTAAAATCACCAAAACCTGTTAAAGGTATGATATATTTTCAGTGTTTTTAATGACTAATGACATATTTTAATGACATATTAATCTAAGAGGAATATTGTTTGCAGAGGCTTGAGTATTCTCACTTTCCATACTTGTTACAAAAAATATCATGTCCACCACTATTTAGTATGAAGTGGTCATACATATCACATTAGCTGAAAACTCAGTGTATTGGTTGCAGTCTGTTCAGAGATCATTTAGTTAGTATTTCCACAGCAATGATACCCACAAACAAGTTCACCAACAATGTAGGTTTTGCCATCTACCTCAATGAACATTATCAGTGATCTTAGGCTGCTTTGAACTGAGTCATGGTTGGAAACCAGCGTTACATAATACTGCAGCTTTTTAAATTAATTTCTAGTATAAATAATTTTAGCAGAAACTGAAAAATAGCATATGCTCTTACAAAAAAGCTTCAAAATTTTCTGCCATTTGTGGAAGTTTTTTATTTGCTTACAATTATGTTTCATTTATCAGGCACAATATGCAACTTACTCTAAAACATTATATATATTTTATATATACATAAATATATATAATATATATAAATTAGAGTTTTATATATAGGGGAATACATATATACACATACCACATCGGCATATATATTCCCTTATATATGTCCATATATACATTCACAGATGACATAAACCATTTTCTCTGGAAATAAGAAAAATTAAGGTTATAAACTGCTCAAAAAGGCTTGAAAGGAAATAAATAATTTCCTTTGGGGTTAACAGACTTGTTTGGATATTTATTCAAATATATCCTCTGTATTTTATAATCTACATTCAGAGTGTATGGTGGGATTTTTTTTTAAATTTATTTACATAGGCTATTAAAATAATACATGTTGTGCGTTAATTTAGGGACTGATTCATTAGGAATATTATGCAGGTATAGAAAACTTGCCAGCTGTAACAAATCCTGTGTATCCTGTGTTATATCTGATGGTCCTGAGATTTGAAATGGAGAAAATAAGGCTGAAATCTCCACTGAAGCCACATCACCTCCAATGTTTGGTAAAGCTCTTTGATTGGTATTTTCATTTTGGCTTTAGTGGACTATGTACTAGGTCTTAGAAGGCAAGAATAGTTTGAAGAATATCTCTGAAGGAACAATCATCTCTGGTTTTCTAAAGAGCACATGAAGAATAATCATCATTCCTTGACCCCAATCTAATATTTTGAGACTACTTCCTTCAACTGCCCCATAAAAGGAAAAGCAAGCTAAAATTTGCTATTATTTCTAAACCAGAGACACATTTTATTTTTCATGGATGCAAAATGTTCTGTAATAATTTTATAAACTGTTTGGATATATTAACTTTGTTAATTTTCCTAACTCAGAAATTGTAAGAAAACAAAAAAGAATAATGGGCCAGCATCTCACAGAAAAATCATTAGATTTTCGATAGCTAAATGACACATTGAGTTTTTAAACCAGATCAGTGATGCAAAAACTTCACAGGTAAGGGTTAAGATTAAAGGTATGTGAACTGATACAAAGATGTGGACACAGATATGCCCTGCCTTGAAAACAGAAATGTAAGCAGCTTTAAATATTTGGGAGACTTTCTAATAGTCTGTACAGGTTTTACCATTATGCATTTTGTTAACTCTTCTTCCAGGGTTGTGCGAGTCTCCAAACTTCAACTGAGAGGTAGATGATGAGAAAAATTTGAACTGCAAAACTACAACATGCAAATTATGTTGAAATCACACAGCAATGCTTATGCAAATTCTCATCCAAAATGTGATAGTACATGCAAGCATTTTCATTATACATATATTTGCACAAATATCGGAAGTGCACCCACCCTCAAAAAATTCCAAACAGCCTTATTAAAACTGGTAAGCCATCTCTGAAAATAATTATTTTAAAATTCCCTTTATATTCCTCTCTGTGAGTAGAAAAATAGTCATCTATAGAGAAACTAACAAAAATTGTCTGATTCAATTTTGTTATAGGCAAAATTGTCAGTGTCATTTACAGCATGTTTATCTATAAAAGTGGTGACTGGCTTTGTTTAGTGAAATCCTGATAGCAGTCCAAAATCTGGCTGCATATAATGTCTTTAACTTATGTATCCCAGTAATATCTCTCCACTAATATTCACAATCAGACATGAAAGAAGGAAGTGAAAAATGTTGCGTTTGGCAACATAGAAAATGTGTCATTTCAGGAAAAAAACAAAGAAATATTTAAGTCACTACATCCCCAGTCCAAATTTTTGTTACTTCAAAACAAAGTATGGGGTTGTGGAGGTGGGGAGTGTTTAAAAGGAATGAAAATTCTCTGGGAGGTACAATCATGTACACATTGCCAAATGCTTTTTAAGCACAGTGGATGCTGATATGTAACACGACTATTAAAATTCATGTGAATTTTGCATTGATATGAATCAATGTCAGTGAAATTGGCTGCTCTTCACTTCAGCAGTAAGTAAAGCTGTACCTCCTCTCAATAAGGACAGTGTCACTTAAAAAAATCTATTTGAAGATGAAGTAAGATTTTCCCTAGCTCTGTCAAAGCAGTTCACAAAACACACTCCTGAAATAAAAGCACTGTAGTCTTTCATACAAAAAGATACTTTTCTGAACTTCATGGAAATACAGAATTAACAACAATTGCAACCACAGTTCAATGGGGAGAGATGGGAGGGGTGAAATTTTGATACATTCCTGAAATAATACTGAGAATTATAAGTGAAGAATCTTTCTCTGGAGCTGAAAAGGGCAATACAGGAGAATTCTCCAGCTAATAGAGTATATGATCCAAAAGAGAGGGAAGTATCTGGATGTGTACTTTAAAACAACTTGAAATTTAACCCTGATATGAAATTGGGGAAAATATTACTGATGCTATCCACCTTCCTGCTACTTTTAAAATTTTCTCATTGTTTTATATCGAAGAGGAAAAGGGCAATCAGGCTTAGCAATACTGTACCAGAGAAATTAAAAGAATGAAGAATTTATACATGAGTATAAATGAAAACAAGACCAATTACAGATTTGCTTGCATTGACTGAGATTATAGATTCTGAGAGCGCATAAGAGACATATATGCTAGAAAGTTGGAGTAAATTTCTTCATCACTGATCAGGGGAATGTGTTAGTCCTGACCCTTCAGTGGTTCAAACTGAGGGTGAAGTAATTAAGAGAAACCAGAGCAATTCAGAGAAATTATGTATATACCCAGGTCTAATCTCAAAAGCAGAAATGTAGCGATGAAATGATTTACAGTACAAATTACAGGTCAGGGCAAGTAGGAGTGATATTCAGGAATTTGAAGGCAAGTTATACTCATTTCGCTACTTGATGTTCGGAATAAAGTTGATTCAAGTCAATTTATTATTATCGTTACTTTTAGAAATAAGAGCTACCTACACTAGGCAATTGCCCCTTTAGGACCTGTTATTTGGAAGACACAGGTTTTTAATTTGAGGCAGTTTTTGCATAGATACAGTTCCAATTTTCTTCACTCATTTCTGCGTTTTAACTTCTTTAATATTCAGTAACATCAAGAGTATGCTGATGGGTTTTATTTTGTTGCCATTATTAAGAGAAAGAGTAATGAAAGAGGTATAAGGAAATGTTTTACTTGGCTCTTCCTACTTTATATCACTCCAGTTGCCTGCCACATCATTTTGCCTTATGGGATTAAAAACTGCACATTGGTGAGGGGTGGTAAAGCAGCTCTTGCACCACTATTAACTTTTAACATAATGGACCAGACATGAAAGAGTAGCATCTCTGTAGAGTGTTTACAGAAATTTTTATTTCCTCTAAGATAGTGAGATAATTTTTGCTACTAGTGGTCAGATGTGTCTATGGCTCAAGGAATTTTGTTTTTCCCTTATTTCCTATGCCATGTTGTTTTGTATTCTGAGATCCTGCATAGAACAGGCAAGTTGCCTGCATATTTCCTGAGACACTTTTTTATCATAATTTTTCTGAATCCTTTATTTACTCAACAGCAACTTTTAACAGCCTTCAGTCAAAAGTTGACACTTGTATTCTACCCTTATTCTTAATCATGCTCCTTTATTGCAAATAGATAACAATAAGCACCTACAATTTTACCTCAGACATTTTGGTTCAGTTCCTGTATTAATCTCTTTTCAAATAGTCTCTGCATTTCTATCATGGCTTTTGAGAGCAGAGTGATATTCTTGATGACCACTCTTCAGCTAAAATTTCAGTTCATCTCTCATAATCCAGTATTTATAACTGACAGTTGTCACTGTATGAAAGCTTAGTATCTATGAAACTCATCCCTTTCTGGCTATGGACACACAAGGCCTTCACAGCTCCTGGAATTCACTCAGTATGTTTGTGCAGCCATAAAGACAGCAATGCACTGGAATTCACTCAGTATGTTTGTGCAGCCATAAAGAAAGCAATGCACTGGAATTCACTCAGTATGTTTGTGCAACCATAAAGAAAGCAATGCACTGGAATTCACTCAGTATGTTTGTGCAGCCATAAAGAGAGCAATGCTTCATGTCATGGGGTGCTGGCAAGGCTAAGGTTTGGATGGAGGTGCAATGTATTTACTTCCTCTCTGAAGCTGAGGCTTGGGAGAGGAACTGTAATTTTACTGGGACTGAATCATTTCTCTTTACAAAGTACACAGCTTGAGTCTGAACATGCAACCCATATTTTATCCCAAAACTCTGAAATGCACATATTTTGATTCTGATGCTCCTAAAAATTTATAGGATTTGTTGGAGAAGTTTGGTTTTCCTGAATATAACTAGGCAAAAAGTAGGTATTAAATTCTGTACCATGATGAGAGTAGATTCATATTTCTCCCCAAAACAGTGATGAGAAAATTAAAAAAAATCAGCATTAATGTGGAACTTTATAAAATGATAAACCAGTAAAACAGAAGCAAGAACTATCCACATTTTTAAAAGAAAAATTAAAATAATTTAGAATATAATAATATTAAGAAATTACTTTCTTAAAACCCCTCCCATATCTACTAGATTTTACTATTGAGTTTTTAATTTTGTTATTGGCACTTCAAAGTGTGTTTATCACAGTTAGCTCTCTGTCCAATATACTTCCAACTTTTTGAGATTTAGAAGAGGACTAAAATGAATAATTTTCTTTTCCTGGAATTGAGTGTAGGTGTATCCTGCATAAACAGTGCATAAATGTTTTATGAATCAGACCCTTAATTTTCACAATTTTTGAGGCATTTATAAGCATCCCTCCAAAATGAATAGCACCTTTCCTTACCTAGAAATAGAACAGAAATAATTTCATATATTATCTTCAGAAGCTTGCATTTTTCACTTTCAAAGCAGTACTAAACAAATTGTGTAAAGTAAAATTGTAGGTTTATGCCTTGTTTTGTCTAAAGGAAGGGGAACAATTGTGTACATTTCAATTTATATGATGGTCTGCATGAAATTGTAGACACAAGACTAAACATCCTGCATAAAACTGGTGTGTCAATACAAAGCTTCCAGACTGGCATTGTCAAGGTGCCTTGCAGCATTTTTGCTCAAAGCAGCATTACAAAAAAAGAAGTAGCTTTTCACTAAATTCCTGGGAAAGGGAAGTGGGAACTGGGAAGCTACTCATCTGCAAAGATCATAAGCTTGATCTTAAATCTCCTCTCAAGACACCATCAAACAACTAACGACTTGTCAATAAAGCCAAGCATCTACTTTGAAGTCATTGTCATGAAACTCATTAAGGCCACAAAAGCCAAGGGTTAGTATCCTTTTAACATCAGCAGATTATGAATCTAGTCCCTTTAGGAAAATGGCTTCACAGTCTGATCCAGATCCTTCAGCTACAGAGGAATACATAGGCAAATAAACTGATTGCCACTCTTGTTAGAAATGTAAAACTTGGGTTTAAACCTTTTATGTACAGGTAGATTTTAGCTAGTTTGAATTAGCAAGGTGTGAACATACTTTGAATTCAAATGTATATGTTGAAGTACTATGTAATCAGCTATCACTGGAGGAAACTACTTCTGGAATATATTATAAATTAGCTTTTTATTGCATTTTAGAGGTGTGATCACCAATTATTTGTCTCCAACACTTAACGTTTATATCCATAATTGCTTATGCAGCCATATTTTTTATCTAGTGGGTTTACAAAAGAGAAGAATGTGTGCTACAGTCAGGTCTTATGTCTCTTCTGAAACAAATCTTTGACTTTATGTTCTCTTTAATATTAATGGTAAGTAGAATTTGGACAGATTATTTCAAAAGACTTTAACCACATCATAAAGATGAATGCAAGTATCTTCCCAAATAAGAGTAGGAGATACTCTTGCTTCTGAAACAAAACTGTTTGTCATTGAAAGGCTTTATAGCATGGTTTATCTGAATCTTGATTGTCCAGAGTCAAAATTCAGTGGACTCATTTGCATTGAGTCACTACCTCTGTAATTGTAATTTTGTATCTCTGAAACAAATAAACTGTAGATAGTAATTTAGCTTTGAGTCATGCCATAGGGCAAAAATCTGTTCCCATCCAATATTGTGACTGATCATTATTACCACAAAACCTGGCCTGTGTCTTGAAGACATATTCCTAATGGAAGTCATAAATGTTGCCTTCTTAGCTATATTTCAGATTAAATATTGGTTTCTCTTTCTGATGGATCTTCAGGAGCTTTATCAGCTCTGCTGGAAGCATCTTCATTCTCATTGTTTGTCAATGGTTCTGCTTCCTTTGGGTCAGCATTCTTCTGTGCTTTCTGCTTCTCATCTTCTAACTTCTTTTCTTTTGCCAAAAGCCTGTAGTTGATGGCATTGCCAATGAACAACCAGATACTGGCCACAGTCACAATCACTCCGCAGACAAAATACATGTACTTATATTCCCCAGTAACATCTACTAACCAACCTGAAATACAAAGACAAAAGAGAGAAAAAGTGTATTTAGACTAGGATACTAAATAAAATCTACATCTTTCCCTTGGTAAAAATATCTATATATTTTTTGGTTTTGAAGTTGGAGCAGAAATACATTTTCAACACATTAAAGCTGTCTAATATAGATAGCGGAACTCGTAAAAAAACCCTGTATTAATCCAGACAGCAATTGAAGACACTGACAATCATAAAATGTTGAAGAACAAAGTAAGTAAAGTTTAATGAATAATGACAGTTTTTCAGTTCTTCTATTTTCATTCTTTCATTACCTTATTATTTTATTCACCTCCTAATTGTGTTTTCCTATTGTTTGGAGTGACAGTCTGACACTGAGGCTGCATAAAGACAATAGGATTAAGAGGTATGTGCCTTTTTAGGCTGCTGTCTCTGTGCATCAGCTGCCTGCTTTTCACTTTTACTTTCCTCTGACTGGTGAGAGATAGAAAAGCTTCTCCCTTCAGCCATCACACTCAACTGCTGAGTTTAAACTCTGAGCCCTATACCTAAAACTTACATTCAGACCTCTGAGATTAAATTTCTTTATGACAAGGAGAGAAAAATATAACAGTTCTTCCAATTTATGAGACATTCCTTCTAAATTTTCCCAATTCCCAAATTAACATTTCTATGTATCCAAGTATTTAGCTCTGAACTTTCCTACACTATAATTGAAACTCACAGGGTAAGCTGCACACTTCAATTTAGTATGCATTTAGATGCTTTTACTGGGCTAAAAACATAATGCCAGCCTATTCACCTGATACACACTTACAAGCCATGAAATTATTCCAGACATCTTTTTTTCCACAAACCTAGTATTAGGACAAATTCAAATAGCAGTGCAAGTGTACAACTCACTTATTAGTGTAAATAGTGCAATCTGTTGATTTTTATCAATGAGCAGTCTCATAAAAACATAATTAAAAACAAAATTCTGAATTAGCAATGCTTCAGCATACTATCTTAAAACATATGAACTAGTCAAAACTGGAGCTTAGTTTTTCCATATGTTCACCCCCTTTGTTGCCTCTGTTTAACAAGTTAAATCAATTATTCATGGCACAAAAAAAATGCTTTCCAAAAGTCCTGAAATGTTTTTATACTGAAAAATAAATAACTGTGTAAGCTACTGCTCCATAAATTTTGGATTTTATATCTTTTGAGTTGATACTGATTTCAGAACCTCACTGAAAAGGCTGGACTCCAGTGGTTAGAGGCTCAGACTCCCCACTAGGTGGCACAGAAAGAGTCTGTGTGAGGATATATTTTGCTCTACCTTAGCCAAAGTGGATTTGTATGTTAAATGATGAGAAAAATATGGAAAAGTTTTAGACATATTAAAAATTTACTTGTATAAATATTAGTTTACTGAAGTCAGTGTAATTGTTTTGGCATATTCAGAATTGCACACCACAATGCTATTTTCATAGAAATACTGACAGTAATCTGAAGTATTTTGGTATATGTAAATGCTTTTAGGCACACAATCTTGCTGACTTCTGAGCAAGTGCTAATGTGGATACAGTGCTAATGTTCATTAGGCTGGCAATCTCACTATCTTTATAATCGCATATTGTTGGGCTTATACTGCAACACACACACCAAGATACACACCAGTGCTTCTCAATAAAATTAGAGCATCTATTTTTTAATCTCTTATATCATCAGAAATCTCAATAGTATAAAGCTTACTATCAGCATTACTGAATACTGAGAAAATAGATAGCAAACAGAAAATACTTTTTGAAAATACTTTCTGAAAATACTGTTCATTTTTGCTGCTAGAAGCCCAAGTGTCATGAATAAAGTCTAGGTGGTACACCTAGGCTCCCTTTAAGCTCCCCTTACACTTGAAAAGAGAAGTTGGTGACGCTAACATCTTTCAGTCAGTTCACCCTCTGCATTGCCTTGCCCCATCTATTGGCTATAGAAACAGGCTAATGGACTGGCTGTGAGCAGAGCTGGGGTGTGAAACGATGCCAGGGTGCAATGCTCCACAGAACCCTGATGGAATCCCACCATGTGTGCACCCTGCCTAAATGCTGAGCAGGCCTGTGTTCTTCTGACACTTTCCTGTTAGTTTTTCCTCTCTGGAAATGCCCATTCTCTCTGTTTAGATAAATTAAAGGTGTTTAAACAAGTGTAAGTAAGCACTCTTCAAGCTGCCCCTAGGTTGGAGAAAAGTAAGTGATGCAGTTATTTTTTACTATCAGGCAGTTACGGTACATTTCTAATAAAAGGAAAACATTAAGAACAATGTTTATATTAATTCAACGTTACATTGCAAGATTATGCTGTAATGTCTGAAAAAATGGAAAGAAATAGATTCTTACCTCCTAGAGGAGGGCCTATGAGCACAGGGCAGCATTCCACAATGGTGACAAGTCCCACCGCACTGGAAAATCTGGCAGCTCCAACAAGATCCATCAAGGTCTCAAAAAGAACACTGCTAACCATTCCAAATGCAAACCCAAAAAATACAGCATATATCACCAAGCCAGTGTAATTTTTTGCCAGAGGGCACAAGATATGACAGACTCCATTGTACAAGACAGCAAAACTAAAAAAATACTGAATCTTTGGCCGGATAAACCTGGAGTTTGCTACAAGTCCCATGGAAGGCCTAGCAAACATGTCTACAAAGGCTAAGATAGACAGCAAAAAAGCAGCAGAATATTCATCAATTCCCTTGTGCTTGGCGTAAGGAGCCAAGAATACTATAGGAGCAAAGAAACCAATAAACATAATGACATTTCCTGACAAATATATCAGAAACCCTCTGTGTTTGAAAAGGGACAGATCTAGATACTTATTCATAGTTTGCCAACAAGACTTCTTGTTGTTTTTGTGCAAGGCAGAATCTCCTGAGCCTTTTTCAACATCTTTTTTCACAGGAGGGACTTTTTTTGGTCCAACAGGTCTCATAAGTGACCCAGCCACACAGCAGTTCAAAAGAAGTCCTCCCAGAATAAGAAAGCTTCCTTTCCAGCCAAAAGCATTAAAGAGGAATTGATTGAGAGGTGCCAATGTGCTCAGAAACACTGGACTTCCAGCCATTGCCAATCCATTAGCGATGGGACGCTTCTTGTAGAAATACTTGCCAATCATGGTCAAGGCAGGCTGTAAGTTGAATGCTAAACCCAGACCTAAACAACAAATAAAAGACAGTATTATTGCAGGTTGTGCGGTGAAAATCGCATCTCAACTCTTTCAAGTTATTTTTAAAATGACCAGTATCCAATCCAGTGATTCACAATATTGAAACCAACTAACATCAGAAAATGAAATACAGCCTCACTGATGTCTATGAGTGCTCATACCAAGACTATGTCATGGTGGCATTTGGTCATCTTCCCCTGCAGTGCTGCACTGAAAGCCAAAACTCCTTTTTGTGTTTCAGCAATGAAACACAGGGAATCACATATAGAAGAATGATGGTATCCGTGCCTTGACTCGCCATTTTTTTATTTGCTAAACTACAATACAATTCTCTCCTGACTCATTTAACAAAACTTATTAAATGTCAACTCAGCTACAATGAATGTAGGGTTTATTTAAATGCATAAATCTCCTAATTTCCTATTTCCAACTCTAATTAAGATACAACTTGTCTGCAAAACTGGAGGATAAAATAGCAAATTATTTTCCATCACATTCAGCTCTCCTTCCCCAAGTCACTATTAAGGAGTTTTAAAGGACACATGTGAGAGCAGACCCACCCAGATAAGTTGACTGTATAAACTGCACCCAAAGCTGACCCTCTAGGCCTTCTCTCTGTATTAAGACATCTAAGCCATAAACTGTAATATGCCTCTGCTTGATGTACGGGAGAGAAACTCTCTTCCTTGATAGGCCCATTCCCAGATTCTGACATTATTTTTTAAGTAGGCATTTTTAGGATGTCAAAAAAAAAAAGACTTTTAAGGATTAATCACTGAACAAAACCAGACTCCTTTAGTCCCAACATAAAGGAAGATGAGCCTGAATATACAGGTATTATCTCATTCATTTATTACCTGCAATATTTCACCTCTCCTTCCTTATTCTGAGAAGGGAGTTAAAAAACCCCACAACTTCTAAATAAGGAGATTCTTTAATTTACTGGCATTACAATGAGTTTTAAGTAATTACTTTAGGTGATATCTAGGCCTGTAATAGATGATTATGAAAAATTTTATTTGGTGACTGACCCTGGGGGATTTTAAACAGAAAAATATTGAACTGAAAGTTGTTAGACTTTTCTGTGAGATTATGTGTATGTAGAAAACCTACAGAAATCTGGTACAAGTTTTCACAATTCTACTAGAATTTGGCTAGCCTCTGCCACCCTTGTGGCAGTGCAACATGACTGAAAGCTAAAACAACAAATGTGAAATTGTACACAAATGACTGTAGTAAGTGCTGTCATGAGCCAATCAATTTTTATACCACAATTATAGTGAAATGTGGAAAAGTACATACATACAGCATTTATTGAATAAATTCATCAGTTGTTTCTGAATTGTCCTAAGAAATAATTTAATATCATACCAGTTAATTTAAAGGTTTAGATGGCTGAAATTAACTGATCTTACTACCTTCTTGGATTGCATCTGTACACAGAGAATTTTTGATCAGTGAGGCTCATTTGTAGAACAATATTAGAAATAGTTTGTTATAACATAATATAACCTTTTTAACAGGACTCTTACCTCCAACCACACCAATACATATATACAGCTCAAGGACACTATTGCAGAAAGAGGATGCAATCATTCCAAAGGAACAGAGGATACCCCCTGCTATCATCACAGGCCGGCTACCATACTTATTCACCAAAATGCTGCTTATGGGACCTGTTGGTAGAAACAAAATGCAATTTCAGGTAACAGGCAACTCTATCTTTGTATTTACAACATACTGGAATGCTTTTCTCTTCCATCCCAGAAAATGTTAAACTGTTTCTATACCAATCTGTCTTACAAACACTCTGTGAATTTGCAGACACAAGACTGGATGTGGATATATTGCCTCCACGACAATATAAATATTGATTAGTTATGGAGATGGATAAAAAGATTAAAGACAACAGACAAGCAAGAGGGATTGTTACAGTTCACGAATAATCAATACCAAGATCGGTCAATGAAAGTTTTGAAAGTGCAAGGACTGAAGAATTTCAAGTATGAGACAGGTATCAAAACTCCACAGAGCAGGAGGAACCTCCAGGCAAGCAGACTAAAATTACCTAAAACTGCAGCATGTTCTGCACCCCCACTTAGAACCACACATAGGCTTAAAAATATTGTCAAAACAGAACATAAATCTCTGGGCCCTGAGGCTTGCTTTCCCTTTCCCTATCAGGAGAGGAGTGCTGATGCACAGTAAGATGCACACTATAGACTGTCTGGGAAAACCTAAAATGTGGTTTAGCATAAAAACCTATAAAATTTAAAAATACTGCTCTAGGTCCATTTTTCAGTTTCAACTGCAATCCAGTTTATGGTATAATTACATCCACACTAACCAAACAGCTAGTGTGCAATTTAGCATGACATACATTATATGTTTTTGAACAACCATGGCTAGAATAAATGGTGTGCCACATATCAAGACTAAGAGGTTGTCAAAGCTCTTTAGGTAAACCTGCATAGCATCTGGTTGCACTATATTTGGTCCAAACCATTACAGTCTTGCTTTTGCAATAACAGAAGTTATCCAATACAAAAAATTTAAAAAATAAAAGCAAAGAACCTAAAAAACCCAACATCATAGAAAGCAATGCATTTCAAACTTAAGACAGAACAGGTACCTAGCACAAAATGGAATGTCTTGATCTGCATCTGAGTTCACTGCAAGTTATTCACTATACTGGCACAATTTAAAGTCTCTGTTTTTATGAAAATCTAAAGGAAAAAATGCCAGAAACTTCATGCAGTGAAAAGCCAAATCAAATGAAATTTAAAAGTGTGTTTTCATAGGCAAAGTTATATTTTAGACTCCCATCTCTGAATTACCTTAAATGCATTAGAGAATTATTATTGATGGGCTGAAAATGTTAATTACTAAGTCTTAAAAATATGCCAAATGATCAATTTTTACCTTACTTCCTTATGGAAATAAGTTTCTACAATAGAGTTGCCCTGTGCCTGCCTGTCTTTTCTAATAGCTCATTAATACAGAGATCAACTTGAAATTAACTTAACTGGAAAGCAAAGATTTGAGTGATGTTTGGATCTTAGTTTGTGTATTTATTAAATAGCTTGAGTCCCAGGGAGTCCTAAATAACTATTTATTGAAGCCAACAGACTTAAACATCCACAGCATGGAATGGACGCCCAAATAGACAACAACCCAATCTTATTAGAAGACTTTAGAACACTTATGAAGCACTAAAAGATTTAACTGAGAGTTTATATGATGACATAACTAACATTTCTTTATTTCCATTTGAAGGGAGCCACTAAGCAGAATTGTGACAAGCAAGGCTTTCCCCTCTGAGACCATATGAAGAAAGCAGTGGAACATGGAAGAACATGATTTTAGTTATGTTTGGAAAATTAATGGTTGGGCTTCTGTCTGAGTTAGAAAGCAAGGCCTTTTGAAATATGTAAACAATAGAAATAATTTCTCTAAATAAAAAAAAAGACCCTTTTAACTGGAAATCTCTTTTTAACTCAAAGCAAGAGTTTCATCCCAGTATCAAATAATAGCTATAAGTTTGAAAATAAATCTAAGGCAAGTAAAAAAAAATCTAGTTGTTGCTATTGCTAAACACAGTAACAGTATTCACTTAAGACATATGAAAACAATTATTTTAAATTTTTAAAAAAAAAATAATTTCCCAGTTCTTCCTGTGATGACATGGAAGTATTTACAAAATTTAAAATGAAAAATTTGTTTAGTATTTGGTAACAGACAGTTCCTTATCAGGAACAGGAAAACTGCATCTCTGCTGATCTTCACTGTAGCAGTTAGGCTGGGACTTTTAAGTTACAACTTTCCAGAAAAAAGCATGTAATGTTAGCTTCCTAATAGCTGAGCTCAAATAGGGATGTATTAATTCAGATAGGTTGTCTGAGCCTGATTCCATACTTTCAAATGAGATAAATTTGGAATGTATCATGAATTTAAAAACCCTTTAAATATAATACTCCCTTCAAGCTGTTTTCTTTAAGTTAATGATGTGTAATTATCACCACAGCTCCCTTAATTTGAGGTTTTCTTCATGTATATTCCAGTATTTTAATTTAAAATTTGTGCATGTGGGAAATATTAATTTTTGTACAAGCCACAAAGTTAGTTTAAGCTCCCTAAATTATCTAGGACACTCTTCCAATGTGAAACATTTTATTCTGACATCTGTGCATACACTTTGTTATGAAATCTCATAAAATAATGCATTTTCATACCTTAACATAGATGTTTCTACATAAATTTCAGCTGTATTCCTGCCACCGTATGTTTTATAGCCTTGTATAAATTTCATGTCACATCTAACATCTTCTACAATTATTTAAGTAATAATCACATCCCAACATTCTTTGTATATTCTTTCTTTTAAGACAAAGGAAGATTAAGCTATTTAATTACTATTACACTGCCAAAACCTTGCTATACATTAATATATGTAAATGGGCTAAAAGACTGCTGGATCTCTGAATCTACTTTCCCAAAGCCTGAAGTAACTGCATAACAGATGTTAAGTCAGAAGACCCACAAGAATATTTACTCTGGTCTCTCCCTTAACACCCACAAACCATCAGCCACAAAAGATTATATAGTCCCTAGCAGCAAATTTAAGACCATTATGGTAATATGCTAACATTCTCACAGCTCTACGTGTGTTTTATATCTTTCTGTTTCAAGCAAAGGACCAGGCTGTGAGACAGCAACTGTAACCAGCACCACTGAAAAACAGTTTCAGGAAGGGCTGTGCTTTGTAAGACAAGAAAAAATAGCTGCTTTTCACATTGTTTGTCATTATGCCAAGGGAGAAGTGGCAAAAGTCATTTCAGTTGTGTGAACAGAGATGGAATCACGCATTTTGGAGCTGTTAATGATGTTTCATACAAAATCTATAGTACTGTGACACCTATGCTCTGTTTCACTGGCTCAAAAGAGCATTTCCTTGCACTTGTGCACAAAGAAGTTGTGGATGCTAAGAGCACATTTAGATTAGATGTTATGAAGAAAATCTTCCCTGTCAGGCTGGTGAGGTCCTGGAACGGGTTGCCTCGAGAAGCTGTGACTGCCCCACCCCTAAGCGTTCTAGGCCAGCTTGGATGTGGCTCTGAACAATCTGATCTACTGGCAGGTGTCCTGTCCACGGCAGGGGGCTCGGAGCTAAATCATACCATCAGTCATATGTTGGCCTGGGTTGGAAGGGACTTTAAAGGTCATCTAGTTTCAAACCCTTTAAGGTCATTCGCAAAAAATGTCCCTCCATCCTCCTTGGAGGGTCCCTTCAGGTAGTAGAAGGCCATAATTAGGTTACCCCACAGCCCTCTCTTTTCCAGGCTGAACAATCCCAATTCTCTCAATCTTTCCTCACTGGAGAGATGTTCCATCCCTCTAATCATCTTGGTGGCCTCCTCCGGACTTGATCTAACAGGTCAATCCTCTTTCTGCGCTGGGGGTCTCACAGAGAGATGCAGCACTGCAGCTTGCAGAATATAGGGGCAGCACAGAGCAGAGCAGGGAGGAATCCCCTCCCTTGCCCTGCTGGCCACGCTCGTTTGGATGCAGCCCAGGACACGTTTGGCTCTTTGTGCTGGGAGTGCCCATGGCTGGGTCATGTCCAGCCTCTCCTCCCCCAGCACCCCCGAGCCCTTCTCAGCAGGGCTGCTCTCCATCTGCCCATCCCCAGCCTGTGCTCATACCAGGGTTTGCCCCAACCCAGGTGCAGCACCCTGCCCTTGGTCTTGTCAAACCCCATGAGATTCCCATGGACCCCCTGCTCAGGCCTGTCCAGGTCCCTCTGGATGGCATCCTGTGTCAACTGCACCACTCCTGTGTCATCTGCACTACTCAGTTCAGTGTCATCTGCAAAACTGCTGAGGGAGCACTTGATCCCTTCATTCCTGTCATTAATGAAGATATTACATATTATAATTTATTAAAATAAAAAATAAAGTCCCAGTGCAGACCCCTGAGAGAAACCATGTGTCACAGATGTCCATCAGGACTCTGAGACATTGACCACTGGATGTGGCTGTCCGACCAATTCCTTATCCATCTGAAGTCCACTCATCAAATCCATCTCTCTCCAATTTAGAGACAAGAATGCGGGGGTCAGGTCAAAGGATTTACAGAAATCCAGAGAGATGACACCTGTAAATCTTCCCCTGACCACTGGTACGGTGACTCCATCATGGAAGGGCAATAGGTTGGTCAGGCAGGGCCTGCCCTTCGTGCAGCTGTGCTGGCTGTGCAGAATCACCTCCCTGTTCTCCACGTGCCTTAGCAGAGCTCCTAGGAGGAGCTGTTCCATTAGTCCTAGTTTGATTTCTCACTGCTGTAATACAGTGATATAATTAGAGAGCACTCTGTAATTTCTCTCGCATACTGCCAGTGCATTCATGCTTTCTATTTTGCTAACTCCATTAATTTTAGAATGGAACTAGAGATAAAATTTCCTGATAAAAAGGTAATTTTTTAAAACATATATTGACAATGTCATTACAGTGTTCATAGTACCATCAACCCAAAGCAACATGAAATGACTCAGTCTGAACAATATGACATTTATTTAAATGAAGTGAATTTCTGAAAGAAGTTGAAAATAAATGTAGTAATATTTCAAATTACACTAATGCTACATTGTAGATTGCATCCTGTCAAGTGGTTTAAACACATTTTCAGCCATCTGCTCTGAAGAGTCAATGCAGCCGTCTTTTCAGTCAAGGTTTATCTTTTATTTCTGTTTCCTACAAGGCTGGAAAAGCCCAAGGAGCCCCAAGAATTAATATTAGTATAAACTATTTGCTAAGATCAGTCCAAATTTTCTCTTTCTTTTTTTTTTTTTTTTTAATATGAAGTCCACTAAAGAAAACTCATTCAATCACAAAGGCTTTAAGCAAGTTCTTAGTACTGCTAACGAAATCCCATCTCTGGTATTCAGAGGAAAAGCAACTCAAAATGCTTAAAACCTGTTTATTATCTTGGAAAATACTTTCAAATTATACTGTTTTTCTCAAGTAGGTCTAAGAGCAAATATTATGCATTCTGTGACAGCTTAATCTCTCATTCAAAAGCCTTTTGCTAAATTCTTTTAGTATTCTTGGACAGGTTTTGACAGAAGAAAAATAAAAATATTAAAAAGTCATGCAACTATTTTTGCATTATTTTTTATATTTGTACTCTTTATCATGTTTCTGGTAACAGTAACCTGCATTTCTGACATATCCCATGTGTTTGTGTAACAGTAGTGAAGTAAATTAGTTCAAGAATCCTTGGAAAGTTTTCTCTGTAGTTCTCTGTGCATTTGGCAGCATTTTTTTTTTCCATTTCATATAACATTTACAACTGGCTGCACTGATTCCATAAACCGAGATAACACAGTAACCTTGACAGAAAGCAATGAGAAAATATGCTCTTGCAGTAAATACCACCAAACAGAAATGTGTAACAATGAGTTAGGGCTGTTAGACTATGAGACAGGAGAGCTCAGCAACTAAAAACTCAGCCTGCCATGGAGGACGCAGTCAGCTGCTGAACCATCCATCACACTTGGCTCTCCACTTCCCCTGCTCTTAACTACATTCGCTCAGTGTCATTACTCTGAATGCTCACATTCGCACTGGTGCCCTGAAGGAGCCTTGTAGTCCACCAAGCTTTTATCTTTTGATCTCTAATGAGCATTAATTTGACCTTCATCTATTCCTTGGAGGTTTATAAGGAATGCAATAATTGTGTGTGTGGTAACACACAGGAGCCTGACTGATGGAAGAGCACTCAACTCTGGCTTCTCCCTCACGGTTCCTCCTCTCAAAAAAGGTACCCCTGCAAGTTTGGAAGTGAAGTGTAGAAGTCAGAAACACATATGTCTGACTGCAAATATAAGCTGCCTTTTCCTGAAATGTTCAGGAAAAACCAAATAAGTGATCAGTGGCGCTGGTACTTGCTCTAAATGTATTGCTTTTATGGAGGCATCACTTGATCTGCTTTGGTATTTGTGCTTTTCTAGCGACACATCAGAGACATGAATCAAGGGCTTTACATATTTTGATTAAAGCTCTTGTTTGGCTTGTAGGTTTTTTTCTTGTTTGTTAGGGAGCAAATGTGTATGGAGTTAAGGACCATGTAATTTAGAAAATGTCTTCAAGTTAGCAAATTGCTCTATATCTATGAATTTTAAAAAGCTGGGAAAATGCCCAGTTTTTAATCAAGGAGTAGCCATGCTGATTATTATTTACATGGATACGTATCAATGCTTTATATTAATTATGTTTTGCATCCTCTGCTGCAGAATTTTTTTCATGAAAGGCTAAAACACTTGATCACAATGCAGAAGACTTTAAGATAAATTATGACATTTCTTTTGAAATGAGCAATATGAAACTTCATCATATTTAATAGGAAATTAGCGTAATTCTAAGAGCTACTGAACACTAACCAGATTTCAGAAACATATATGGTCACTGACTAAAAAAGCTCTGGCCCAAAATTAACTGCCAAATTTCATGTTGACACCTTGATCATGAAAAGAAATAAGATGCAGAAAAATATTTCAGCATTCTTTGAAAGTTTCCTTGTATATGGTTTCCTGTTACCTTCAGTATCCCTGAGTAGAGTGAAGCCTGTGCATAGATATTTTTAAAAACTAGTCTTTCAACTTAGAAAAAGGTAATAAACAATAAAGAAGAAAGGAGGGAACAAGCTCACGATGAGATGGAACACAAGCACCTATAAGAGAGTTGTATTTAAACAGAGACCCTGTAACACCAAGCACATTATTTTTCCAAAAAAATCCTGCATCCCTCTGTAAAGGCAAATAGCATCAGTGCATGATATGTGCATTGAAAGTAATCTTCTCAGAAAAAATGTTCATTTCTTCACAGAAAACCAAAGCAACCAGCTTTAAATTGAGAATATAGTGTATCAACATGAACATTAGAAAATTCAGTGGCAAATAATGAGGTACTGGGAAAAATTAATGAAAGTTTTCTGCAGAAGAAAAGACAATGAATTTTAAAGCTAAGTATTTAAAAGCAATTAAGTCCTCAGGATATCATAGGCTTGCATGAATCTAAATTTAAAACAGCTTTTCTGACTCAAAAACTGTGTTGGGGATTTCACTTAAATAATATTACTGTTAAATGTAAAATGAACCTGTGCCATTAAAAGCTACTTGTTCTTCAAATGAAAAACCAAACAAGAACTTATTCACTATTCTATTATATCCCCTGGAAATACAGTAAAGATAATAATACTAATATATAAATATCAGTAAATATAACTATCTACAGCAGTATACACTATACAAGACAATAATAAATTAAATTTTCATTTCTTTCAGGGATTCATTTGAAATTTCATGAAGCAAAACTCAAATGTTCTCATGAAAATGTGTAGTGGGGTTTTTTTTAAGAGATATCATCTTTGGAGTGTTATCCTTCTGTCTCTGTACTTGGTTGAAATCACAGGCTAAGTTCAATTTGGTAATATCTGTGTTTGAGCATGTGAACTAAAAGTATCCAATTTCTGAATATTTAAAATAAATCCTAATAGGTTTAATTTGAGGGCACAAAAGGAAATTAGTACTACTCAAAAACTAGAGGTTTATTTATAGTGAAGCAGAATTTCTAGCTAATAGTTTTTCTGTCTCAAAAATAATCTTATCAAAAAAACTGCTATGCCCAGACATGGAGACTATATACTCACACAAACACAAAACAAAAAAAACCTCAGTGCTTTCTCTCATGTGATTGATGGACTCAGTGATAAAATGGGCTGTTTTTTCCAGAGATAATAGAAGGTACTTATCCCATTAATAAGTATTTTTCACCTAAAACCTTCTGAACTCACTCTTTCACTTTCAAAGAACTCAAAAATTTCTAATTTAAGACTCAGTGTTTAGTACTTTTTGCCTTTCCAAAGCAGATTACATTTTTTAGCTATCAAACTTGTCTTTACAGCTTACTAACTGTGAACCAGATTGCCAAACAAGTTCTGTATATTCTGCTGTTCCAAAGGGGGGGTGATTTTCTGCAGATATAAAACTAAAACAAAAAGACAGAGGTTACACTATACCACTGTAAAAATTAGAATTATAGCAAATTGGAAAAGAGAGGTATGTAGTTAATCTAAGAGATAACTGTTGGGAACTAAAAAAGAGCCAAGCCCCCGACCCCCTAAAAAAAAAGAAGCAAAAAAAACAAACTGAAGAGTTCATGCAAATATTTACTTTATTTCTTCATACAGATTTTTCATAAACCATGTTATTGGATAGTTACAAAGGCTTTCCTTTTTTTCTTTATTTCTTCCTTCCTCTTTGAGGAATGGCTGCCTTTTCTAAAAATCTGTGGGTATGCACATGTGAACACAATAATTGTAGATGTACATTACTCACCACCTTCTATTTATGATTCCCCATTATCATTCATTATTTTTATAACCCCTAAAAAAAATCCCTGGCTACTTTTCCTGGAACCAGAATAATACTTGGTCAATTCTGCCCAGCAGAACTTTAGAGAGCAAAAAGTCATAACAATTACAATAGCCCAGGCTATCGAGTAGTTCTTGGGAATGTATTCTCTCCAACTTAAACCAATAAATTTTTCAGATAATGCATTTACACTGAAAGATCCAGCCAACTTCAGTTAAGATTAATATTGTCATTTGGATTTCTCTGTCTTCTATAAATTGCCCATCATATTAAAGTTCATACAATATCCCATTCCCATCCTGCACCCCATCCTACAGTTTATTTATTTTCTTCCAGAATAATATTATAACTAACTCAACTTAGAAATTATTCCTTATGTACTGTTGCAGGCAATAATATGTAATTTCAGAGAAAGCACAAGACACTCGCGTCCTCTCAGCTGCTCCTTTATCATATTCCTTTCTGCTCTCAGTTTTGCACTGTATAATTAAACTTCAAATTGAAAATACTGAATCTATTACCTATGATGTGTCTCTGAACCTCTTACTGTGAATTATGGATCATGAGTGGATCATTAAATCTCACCTACATACTTAGAATAAATGTGATGAGAAGTATAAATCTGGATGTATGTATTTATAACTTGGAAGTGTCCACAGAAATCATCATATTTAGGTCATTGTAAGTAACATTGTAAGATTATTTCCAAATGCACTTAACACATTAGTATCTTCAGGCTTAAACTCTATTTTATAGGAAAAAAACCCAAAACCTAAAGCATTATCATTTTAATTACAATTTTTTTACTAATACCCAGGAAAATGCATATGGCGTTTTTCAGTGCTAACAATTAGAAGCCTAAGTGTGTCAGTTTCCCAAATTCCTTTACAAACCATAAATTAGACCATAAATTAAACCACAATTTATAAATAATTTGATACAATAATAAAATATTATATTTTGTAATAAAGTAAATATTTAATGATACATCTTCCCAGCATGCTGAGGGAATGGGAACATGGAGGGAAAAGGGCAAAGGGAAAAGGGAAGAGTGAGAGGAAGAGAAAGGACAAACGAAACAGAAGGGGGAAAAGAATTGATCTGTGTTTTAAAGATACCATATAAAATGGGAATTAAGCATTCTCATTAATTTTTGGCACCTATTTAGAGTGTAAGTGGAGACAATGGTAGTGTATTAATGGGATAGTACTAGTTCCCCACTATTTTTCAAAATACGTTCAGTTGCCAATTAAAACTGAAACTCTCTATGAAGCTTCATTTGCTTTGGTTTTTTCCCTGTTTTCAGACAGTGAAAAAATAGCATGTGCTTATATTGAGAAAGATCTGTTAAATTATAGAATTATATATAAAGTAAAAAACACTGACTATTTGTCCTCCTAGTCAAAAGGACTAAAAGCAATATAAGCTGTTAAATGCCTAGAAACATGAAGAAAAAAAAATAAAAATTAGTTATTAGCCAAAAGTCATCAAAATATTATTATTAAAAAGTTGATCAAAAGTTATCAAAATAACTCTTGATCAAAAACAGCAACAAGATTTACGTGATGTGATGTTTTTCATTTTCTCAATGCATGTTCATTTCAACTGTGCTCAAATTAGTAGCCTTTATTAAACCCTAAAAGAAGTGGAAATTTTGAGGACAACTCAGTCAACATATATAAAATTCTGAAATTGTCCCAGCCCGACCATTCTCTGAGCCTATGATTTCCAATTTGCTTAAATTCGAGGCAACCTATATTTAACTGCTTTCTAAAAATAATATTAAGTAAAATATTTACTGAATAATCAAAAATTTAAGAGTGGTTTCTAATATCTTATCATTCTATTTTCCTTGCATCTCTCTAGCCTTTTATGGACAAATACATGTCTCAGAGTAACTCTATGCAATGAAGTTGATGGAGAAATCAGATACATTTCTTAAATCTTTACATCTGAGTAGATGTCAGTTTATCTTTGCATATTCCCATATCCACCTTACATATGTTTTCTCATCAGAGCTGAATTTGCTATTGAACTGTCACTTTTAGATTTCCATCTGCTTTAGAAAAAGCTTTACTTGATGTGGTTTCAAATTTTTAAATTGCTCTCTGTGTAGAGTCACATGCCATTTATTTTGTGGACTCAATCAAAATTAGAATAAGTTATGACCAAGTTAGGAGTGAAAGAGTCTGGAAAAAATCGTAGAAAAAGCCTGGGACTTGGACAGCGGAAAAGAAATATATTATAAGGGAGTTGGACAAAGGCTGTTATGGCATTTGCATTTTGGCTGGACTAGAGAGGAAACAGCATTCATAACATTCTCTACACAGTCTACATTGCTCTTTCCCTTGCAGCAGCAGAGGATGCACCTCCATAGACAAGATTTTCTGAAAGTGTGCGGGTGGGAAAGTCTGGATCAGGTCTGCTTATACGAACAGGGAGTATTTGAGCTCTGCTTCAAAAAGCAACATGAAGGGGCTTGGTCACCTAGTCCCATCCTCTTGCACCTGAAGATAGAATTTGTGTGGCTTTTGAAAGAAGAGGGGTTTTTTACCTTCTGTGAAGAAATAAAACAAACTGACAACCTGTCACTGGCAGAAACCTTATTCTCCATCTAGTAATGTAAAGCAGCTTCCTTCTAATGACTGCGATGCATCATAAATTCAAAATAAATTAGTGCCCATTAAAATACAGGCTTTTCATCATTTGTATTACAGATACTGCTGGAGCATCATGCATTTCTGGAGCCACCTTTCCACTAAAGAATTATGTTGACATTCTTCAGCAAGAACATATTAAAATAATCCAATGAAATATACCTACTTCTGCAAAGATTTACCATGTGTGCCTGTGAGGAGAATATTACTGAGGTTTACTGAGGAAAGTAATATTTTCTTCCTACAAGAGGAACTATGTTTCTTTTAGTAAGTTTTAATGCATTTTACTGGAAAGCAATTGGTCAGATCTTTGCCTGATCTAGGCAATGTGTATATCTGAACACCCTGTCAGGTAATTTTTTATAACATCAGGTGAAATAATCTGGAAGAAATTCCATAATGCAAATTTGTTCTTGTCTTAACCCCATTTGCCACTTCAGCTCTGGCTCTCTGAGCATAGGGTCAAGTGCTTTGCACTCAGCTTACTGTTTACATTTGAGTATGTAAATATGAAGAGCTTCTAAATCACAGTGGAAAATGTAACCTTGCACACTCTTTCCACAGGTATAAAATATGGTGCTGTGCAAAAGACAAGAGAATCACTCCCACATATATGATGTGGCATGCTAGTTGATTTTCAAGGAACAATACAGAAAATTCAAGAAGCATTGCATGAACCAACTTTATGCTTTAACATCAATTTTATTCCCAAGCTGAAATAAAAATTTCAAGCCTCAGAATTTTCAGTTAAATTAAAACTCTTCAAAAAACTCACTCTGAAATATCTTTACTGTGTTCTGCCATATAAATAAACAAATTAAAAATATAACTGTGTGGCATTACGAGGAACTAATTCTTCCTCTTAGCTCAAAATAATTACAAACATTTTTTTCCAAGGTTATTAGGTATCATATTGCATATCATTACCAAACACTCTTAGGAAACTTGCAACTCTACAGTTTCTTATTTTAGTATAAGCTCAAAGTTTATTACTGTATATGCAGTCACCTAACACACACTGAACTCCTCTCTGAGAGGAACTGCCACATCTCATTCTGTGAGGTGTAGTCCTCTGAGTGATTGTTCATGTGAGGGGGCTCGAGTCCCTTAGAATCATGTCCAATGTTGACTACATTCTTTTCCCATGTGAGAATCATACAATTTCAGGACACTACCTGGAAATGTTTTGTTACAAAATCTGTTGTTTCAATGAATAATCCTTACAGTCACAGTCCCTGATTCTTGATTTCTCAGAGAACTTTGCAGCACCGGAGCTCTATGGAATCCAATAAATTAAAATCCAAGTTAGGAAATTCATACTTAAGGTCAAATTGTACTGTGTCCTTAGATTTTTGTTTTCCATTTATGAAGCAGATATCAGCTAACTAACAAATAAGTCAGAAGTTGTATCCAATGATTATAAAATGAATACCACCAGCTTTGCTCAAATCTTGTAATTCTTCAAAGCTAGTATTCTATATTTTATTTATATTTTATTTGGGGGAAAAGATATTAATCATTTATGAATCATGTCTTTCTAAGGTGAATATAAATAAAAATGAGATTTTAATGAATGCCTCTGAAATCATGAAAGTCATTGAAGCACACTGTCAAGAAATCTTGATGTTGCAAACACACCTAAAAATGAACATATTTGCATAAATATATAAACATGTTTATATGTAGACTTATTGACTTTAGGTAGGTGAAAAAAATATAATTTAACTTTGAACTTTATGAGCTCACTAAGATATTTAAAATGAAGCATTTCTTGCAGGAGGATAAGCATCAATGCTCATACTTGGAATGGAGCCCCAGGCAGTTGTTTTAGATGTCTCTGATAAGAGAGTAACATCATCAATGAAGGTATTCCTTCTCTCCAGCTTTAAATCCTTATGCTCCTTTATCAAATGTTTCATGGTACCCATTCTGGAGTCTTGGTTTCTTATGGATTGTATAGTTCCTCTAAAGACAGTCTTTAAGTTGAATATCGAGAAGTAAAACCTCCTGCATTTTGTTTATTTACTTGCTGCTCTGAACATTACAACTATTCTGATGAGGCAAGTAATAGCAGACTCATTCACTTTATTATGTACACTTAAAGCTCAGCAATGCCACAAAAAGGAGAGATTAATTTTGCAAGTTAGGTCCATGCCAGTAACTCAAATAATTTAGACCAGCACTGTTCTAGAAGCTTTTCTGAGTGAAATTTTACTTCCAAGGACATAAGATTATTCTACCTCTGAGGGAAGGCTAAATAGGACATTTGCTGCCTTCTCTTGTGCCAGTCCAATCTTGAAAGCTTGTGCAGAGTTCTTGGGAAATCCTGCAAATCTGGAAGCAATACACGTGGGACAGAGAAGCTCATCCTTTTAAAAGAACTACAAATTTCACTCATGTAAGTTCTGTTCCAGGAAGAGCAAAGGATTCCTCCATAGGAGAGCAGTATGAGTACGGTTTGCAGCACGATAAAGTTGGTGCTGCCAGCTGATACCAATAAGAGAAGTGTTTGGGGATCTTGTTACAAAGAGACTGAACTGTATTTAACCTTAAAATCATTCACAGAGCATAAGAAAATGTAACAGATCCACGGATTTCTATCAGTTTATAATCAGCCACAGAAGAATGGAAACCTAGACAATTATTAGACAAGCTAGTTGTGTTTTTTTCTTATCTGCTTATGGAAGAAATGGAATTACAGGTATGAGGAAAGTCATTGCAAGGTAAGAGAAGATTTACAAGCTCAAAGGTACTGTTAAAATTACCAGGTATTTTTAATAGGGCTAAAACTAATGCAACTGAGTCAGTGTCACTGGAACTTGGGAGAATTATAACCCATTCAACGTACAAGAAGATTAAAGAAGAAATCAAACCTTAAAGACAACAAGCTTAAAACCCCTAAGAGTGGGTGTGTATCTCAAATAAGAATGTTTTTAAATTTCAAGGTCTCTAGGTAGCAAAATATAATGTATTAGTGTTGGGCAACAATCATGTAGGGCGGCATCAACTCAGATTTGTGGAGAATTTGAACTTTACCTCTAGATTCTTTTAGCACTCAAAAGCCAAAGACGTCTTTGTGTTTGATGTGTTTTGGACATTTAGCTTCAGAAGAAATGAATTAGAAATTCCCATCTTTATTGACTGACAACTGAAGATGTCTAGACAACTGGTCAGATATAGGTGCCTTTGCTGAGGGAGATGAAACACATGAATCCTGTTCACATTATCTCCAGCTACTACTGCAAAACAGCTGTAAGGATACCATTACTTTCTTCAAAGTTTTCTAAAACTTAAACCTCTTAATGGTACATGTTTCCAAGTATTACCCATAGAAAACCAAATGGGCACACATTCCCATCATCAGTGAGAAACTGTTAAAAGATGTGTTTGAACTATATGAGAAAATCAACATCTTATTTCACAACAGAGTTCCTGTTTTAATCACATTCTTTCATTTGGATGTCATAGTAGATATTTCCCCAGACAAAAATCAGGCAGAACTGCAATGCAAATACTTAACTGTTTCTTGACAATGAAAAATACCTGCCAAAATTTGTGGAAAAGAAAGCTAAGATATTCCTTGGCTTGTATGCACCAACAAAACATGTGTTGCCTACTAAAGCTGCATTTGTTTGTATTCTTGGAGGCACAGAATTTCTATCGAATATCAATATTAGATTAAAAGGTTTTTGACTCCTAAAAAATGCTTCATATGGTTTATACATTTAAACACATTTACCATGTGGTCTTTGCAAAAATCTTCAAAATTAGTGAATCAATTTAAAGAGTACCTAATATAATAATAAAAAAAACATTCTAAACCATCATATTTTTTTTATTTCTGCTGTTCCTCTGGCATCACCATAAGCCTGTCACAAAGTGTCTGGCACACTCACCTCTGCTAATGACTGCATAACTACGTATCTTGAACCACAGTATGTCTCAGCTGTTGCCACTTGATACTGGCTTAGAATACCTTCTAAACATATCAGTACAACTCTGTTTTCCTTGAATATACTCTTCAAAATAAACAAGGGAATAGTTCTTAGACATTCCAAAACAATGGACCAGTAAAATTCTATAATAAGTTCTTTGTAAAGCGCTGGGTTTACTCTTTCATTTGAACTGCTGGGTGACTACAATGGTATACACAGACTTTTCCTTCCCCACAGTTCTTCTCTGGTATCTGCATAAATGTCTCATGATTTCCAGTTGCGCTAGACCATTGTTCCATTACCTTTGAATTACCCAACACACATCACGAACACAGCCATTGTATGATCCACTGAAAAACTATATGGGAACTAATCCAACATTTGCAGTACTCACAAAATAAGCATTCTTTCCTCAAAGTTTTACAAGCTCAATGAACATATCAAAGGCCACAGTTTGTCCCTTGATACCTTTTTTAAACAAACCCAAAGTTTTAGCTCCTTAGAAAATGATGCATGTTATTTATTATTGTTAGACTTTGACCTATTAATTGAAACTAAGTGGAAATCAAAAAAGCATCATTTTTGCAGATAAAAAAGCTGTCAATATTTGTTTACTTATTGAAATCCCTGCCTGTATAACCAAATTAAGATCAAGACAAAGTCTTACAAAGGGAGAGTTATTAATTAATGTTCATTATGTAATGCACATTGCCTACTTTTATGTAAATGAGACCTGTTTTAGTAAAAGGTTCAAGTTAATTAAATTTAAATTACCACAAATATTTCTGTAGAATCATGGAATTGTGAAAGTTGGAAAAGACCTCCAAGATCACCATGTACAATCATTAACCCATCACTGCCATGTTCACCTCTAAAGCATGCCCCAGGTGATCATATGTATCAAACCATAACAAATACCCTATGGCTGGAACATCAAAAGAGGTTCGTAGAAACACAGTGGGAACTCTGTATTATGTAATGTCTTTCTGACAATTAGTCAAAATTAACCCAAGCATACAATAAAAGACAAAAAACTCCTTATTTCTCCCAATGGAAGCATTGGGAACCTTTGAGACTGGCTTCAAAAGTGTATCCAGACCCAAGCAAAGCCCTTTTTTCATGAAAACTTGTCAAAATTGGAGCCACAAAAGGCAATGAATATTTAGCAATTAGGTCTTACCTGTTCAGCAAAATGTAACAAGTTGCAGAGTAAAAAAACATCATGTTCCTGTATATAAGATGACAAAACGGTTTGAAAAGAAAATTTATAAAACCATCTAAAACAGATATGCTTTTGGGTTTTTTTCACCTTTCTTCCCTTGACCATTTTAGAGTGTTTTCTAGACATCTAGGAAGACATCTCAGTTTAAAATATCTCTGTTTAAGACATGCATTCCTTCTGCAGAACGGCACCCTACAATGTCCAGTTTTACTAAAAAGCAAGGCCTTGCAAGAAATACAAGACCTGGCTGTATTACCCTTCACAAGCTTTAGCATTCAGGTCTTGTTTTTTAAGAAGTGAACTTATGTATATTTATAATATTTTGTTACTCTTATCTCCATTTGCTAGTAAGAGTCAAAATGCTCTGTTCTTGTGAAACCTCATTACGACTCCTTTT
Organism: Setophaga petechia; assembly: GCA_024362935.1. NCBI lineage: Eukaryota > Metazoa > Chordata > Aves > Passeriformes > Parulidae > Setophaga > Setophaga petechia. The sequence continues at coordinate 8,826,191 of JANCRA010000024.1, forward strand.
CCTTAATCTGTGAGTCTCAAATTAACTTGACATAGATGCTTTTCATATATCTCAGGCTAAATGTGAAGTATTCCCTTATGCCCATGAGGAACTCAGAAAGTTACTAAGTTCTGCTTTCAAGGGCACTCTAAATGAGGTTATTAAAATGCAACACTTTGCATATTCTGATAGGGAAAAACACTTGCCCCTGACAACAAAGGAGATAGGTCAATTCAAGAAAGCTTCTCAATCTCCATATTGATGGCCACTGAATTCCTTGTGCCTGTATTTGTAAAACCGAAATTAGAAAATGTTATCAGGAAGGAAGAAAAGTGTAGGAAACCAGGTTCTGCCCAAAAGTAAAAATCCATAACCATCTGTTGTTTGTGTTACAGGGATTTCACAACTGTCATCTCCACCGTGCACGCCATTTCATCTTCACAGCAATATCACCAAAACACCCACTGAGATAAAATCACAAATATTTTGAACATACCATATGATACGTTATTTTCCAAATTAATATTAGAGAAAGTCAAAATGAGGACTTGTCTATAGGTTACTTTTGTGCCGTCAGATGAAAAATCCTTCAAGGGTTTGCTGTTGTTTGGAAACACTTAACTTCAGACTTGAATAACTTATGCAATACTGAAGAGAAAGGAAGATATTAAGTGCTAAATTTTTAAAGAATAAGTGTGTTTTGAAAAATTATAACGGCCACTCCATACACTTATATAGCATCTTCATTCCAAAGCAGTCTAAAAATGTATTTTCAACTATTTACTCAGAAACATTATCCAGAATTTAAATGAAACTTTTTATGTTTTCTGAACTTCAGACCAGCAAGACTGTCCCACATTTCACAGGTGGGTATGGCTTGAAGGATTTATCAGCTCAAGCTAATCTTCACAACTCAATATTACACCCAAAAAGTACTTTTTGAGAAAGCAAACAAACAAACAAACAAAAGAAACAAAAACTGAAAACTGAAACTGTCCTTGGAAAAATGATAGAAAAAGAGTTATGTACTAGCAAGTGAAGAAACTGCTTTTTCCCTGAGGAAACCTAATACTCAAGGTCAGTTCTGTCTGAAATCACCAGACCTGTCACATGGCTTTCATAGCTGCCACTGTGGCTCCTATCAAACCCACACTGAAAGCAATGAAAACATTTTTACTGGAAACAGATCGAGCTCTGATAAGAAGCTCCTTAATCACCTTTGGCTGATAACGCTGCACAAAGTGAGAGGTAAAGTTTTGAAAAAGAGAAGAATGAACTAAGAGAACTTGAGGTTAAATGTATTTGACCTATTTCTTTAATTCCTTAATTTCTCTGTGTGTTGGAGCAGACATATTACTCTGTAAGTATATGGATGCATATATATTTTATATCCATAGGAATACATACAGGCACATGCATTTTATACGCATATCTGTTCATACACATGCAGGAACACAGATTGTGCTGTCAGGATAACTCAACTAATTCCATTTTATCCCAGCTTCTGTCCTCCAGTAACAAAAGTCTGGTGGTCCCAATCTCAGTCCCTTGGGTGTAGGAATCCATCACAAAACCATCACCCTTAATTTAATGCAATTGACAGTCTCTGCTCAAGAGAGACAGAAGAAGGAGTTACCATGGAGACAGAATGACTGCTCTTCTCCAGAGGATGCTTTTATCAAGCATGGCCTGAACAGTAGAGGCTGTGCAATACTTGTAACCTTAATCACATCACTGGATCTTGCTTTTTGGGATGCCTTTTTAGTAAACTCTAACAAACATCAAAAGGTTGGGGGGGTGAGGGAAGAAGGAAGAGAGAGCTTAAGAAAACAAACAAACCAACCCCCTCAAACACAACAGAAAAGAGTATGAAACTGCATATTGTGCCAGATTGAGAGAGAAAATTAGTTTCATATTGATTTGATTTATCAGATTTGTCACCTCTGCCTGGTGCTTTCCTAACAGGGTGAATGCTGTGCTTGACCTATTTGCTGGAATTAACCAGGACTGCAGGAGACCATATGGATTGCCAGATGGTCTGCTATAATTTAATGCCATTTATTCTAAGTATGAAGTAAGTGATAAATATAATTAACATTCTTTTAGCTCCTTACTGGAGCTTTTTTCAGAGGCATTGAAAGGTAAGTTAATACCTTGTTGCAGAAACACAGATGCCAGCTAATTACTGCAAGAAGCTGCAGCCTCCAAAGCAAAAAGTGTCTGCACAGAGTCTAACTTATTCACTGACCCCACTGTGATGATTAATAGGTTGAATGCTAAGCTGTAATGAGGATGACAGATCTTAGATGTTTTCAGGTTACCTTCATTAGTAGCATGATGAACAGTGTTCATTGCAGGTGCACGTATCACACTCCATAGTAAACAACGCACCTTGTACTTGTGGCCTGAACGTGTATTTAACATTACAGCACATCAAATGTGACAGAAGAATCAAACCACCTTCAGACAGTAAAAACAATGAAGTGATTTCCTTCAGAAATGTTTTTCCGGATTGCTATTTCATATTCTGCCAGTGATTGTCTAAATGGCCCAGTTATTAGGAAGTGGTCCTAGAGAAGCTTTGGCTTCAAAGAGTGTTTATATCAGGCAGGGTCGTCGCTCAGCAATTTAAAACCAAGAGTCTGTAACAAAATATCCAAACAACTCTGCTTACTGTTCCTGTGCTGACAATCTTTGTAGTAAATGGGGTAGGTGTAAGCAGAATGAATAGCAAACAATTTTGTAGTTTTTAATGTCAATATAGAAGCACAGTTAGTAACTGGTAATCAGAACAGTCAAAGAAGTACTAGAGAAAAGGCAGAAATATTGAATCTTTTGTATTTAATAGGAAAAGTTGTGCACATTGAACCTCACAGTTAAAAATGACCACAGCGAAATGTCCTGAGATTTGCAGATGCACTGTTAACGTAACCTGGGTAAACTTTGACCTGAAAGAAATGGCATAAATGAAATGCTACACAGAGAACACAACATAGCAGCACCTGCACTATTGAGCAAACCTGCTTCACATTGTTAAAGGAGCTCAGGATCTGCAAGTCACAGCATACAGAAAACAGAAAAATTATCCAGCTTTTCAACACCTGTGCTCTTCCCATACAGATGGGAAGATGGGTTCAACACTTGTTCAGAGGTTTCCACAGTTACTCAGGTACACTCCATAGTGCAAGTACTGATGCACCCTTAAGAAAGTGCTCCATTAGAGGGGACTTGAACGTGAGGAGATATACCCTCTTTCAATCCACTCTTGAATGCTTCAAGTTATTTCTTCATCTGGCGAATTTTGGTGAATTCACTTGACTATTGTCGCTGGTTCTATAAAATCCTTTAAATTTCTCCACCAGCTTGTGAGGAACTCACAATTTTCTATTAGTATACTAATAAAAATAGTATCAAAATATGTCAATAGCATACTTTTGTTGATATTGATACCATTTGTCAAGACATCTTCATAAGGTCTCTGTTATTGACAGAATTTGAAAAAAGATCCATTTTTCCATCCCATCAACTGAGGTGCACAAGCTAATGCTCCAGCTTCATGATTGTAGTCAGACAGGGAATAAGAGGTAGTTGGAGAGGGCAATCCAGATAGCCTGATTCTCTTTGTAGGCATGCTCCTTACTTCCCTGACTACTAAGTAAGGTAGGGCCATTAATGCGTCAGAGTTTAGGGAGAATGAAGTAAGAGATAAAAAAACTGCCATGCTGGAAAGGACACTTTATTCACCCTTCAATAGATCATTTGTTGGACCTAACAACACTGTACTTTACTATTACACAGATACCACTTCTGAAAAATACTGGAGCAACACTCTTCAGTGATTAAAGAGTTTCAGTATCAGTATGGTCTCAGCACAGTGTTTTCAGTCTCTATATCTATACATTCACACATATGTACATATACATAAACACACGTTTGTAAATGTATGCATTTAATTGCTTCACCAGTGCAAACAGATGTTCCAGGTGGTTATCTCTTAACATTAAAAGAAAGGGAAATACCAGATCTATTGCCTGAATTAACATAATTCACACCTTTAAACTGTCTAAGTGTTTTGCCTAAACAGCAGCTAGCTCTCACCAATACTTAAAGGAGAAAAAAATTCTGATAAAATGAAGAAACCATGCAGAATTTAACAAGTTAGTCTTTGGGGTTGATAGACACAAAGCCTGTCAAAGCAGATGTGACACTTAGTTCTTAAACACAGCTTTATACTTTAAAATCCTTTTACATCTGTCTTGTTCTTTACTTGATTGCTTGCAAGAAGAAAGGTATCAGAGAATTTATGTTCCCTGTTCAGTCCCAAGAATAAGATTGTCTGCCTCTTAGCTGTCATACCGATGGCATGTTTGAAACATCACTCTTAGGACAATTAAGGACCAGACATAAACCCTTGTCTACAGAGGAACACCTGTACGTCATGAATAAACCCTCATTGCCATAATAATTTTCTGTGATTAAGCTTCATCATTGGATATACTGAGAAATCTCACCAAGTCAGTGGAAACTGACCAAATTTACTCCTAGACCCAGAAGAAATTATTTGGGCAATGATTTGTTGGGAAGTTACAATCTCAAAAATTGTGAATTAAGGGAAAGATTGCAAAATCTTTTTTTACTCAAATTACTGGAATCTTAGGTAGAGGAACAAAGAAAAGGCCCAAAGGGAAAAAATGCTTTAAGACCACATGAAAAAAACAACAAAGCAAAGTTATTTTCTAATTTCAGGAATGCCTTACCTCCTGCATACATGACAGCAAGCATTATTGATGATATCCAAGCTATCTCACTATATGATGTGTGGAAGATCTCTTGTATTTCTTTGAAGAACACTGTGATGGCTTTGGGGAAGGCATAGGAAAATCCAATGGAGATAAAAGCCCCAAAGACCACAACCCATCCCCAGCCTCCATCAGGAGGTGGGTAATCTGGCGCTCCTGTTGCAGGTGGCATTTTTGGTCTCTGTCTCTGCTCCAATTAGACTGAAAAACAAGGAAAGAAACAGATTGTCAATTTTTTTTCCATTTTTTCCATATCAAACTACGTTATTCAAAAGTCATCTGCAGGGAACATAAAAAACCCTTGGAGGAAAGATCAATTGCCATCTTTCATGGGACCATAGAACAAGAGTACCTGATTTTAGAAGCAAAAGCTGTTTTGCAAAAAAAACCTTGTGGCAAGAATACTTCCAACAGCCAGGTCAATATGTGGCAACTGCTAAAAATCACTCATTTCAGTCACTGAAGTTGTATTTGCAATTAGTCACTTATTGCAAAGTGACTTGTTTGTGTGGGTTAATTTATGTAGCTCTACAATCTACAGTGTGGAAAAGGAACAATTTGAAAAAAAGTTACACCTAAATTATAACTAAATGCTATAAATAAGTTTTAGCGAGATTTATTGGTACCAGAGCAAAATCATCATCGACAACAGAGAGGAACAAATTGCGAACATCTGAAAAGCAGAGATCTAAGCAGAGATTTAAAATTCTCTCTGTATCCATAAAATAAATACTTAACATTAAAATTCCACATTTTACTCTTAAGATTTTGGTATTTTGATGCTGATATTACTCGCAGGAACAAGGTGGAGCTTGATGGCATTAATTTTGCTGTTTCCACCTATTAGAAGACATCAGGAAACTTTCCACAGTGCTTCTATAATTTTGAATTGATCTTAAGAGCTGCCACCACAATGATACTTTACAGAGGTTCTAAGAGGTGCAGCCAACACATTCAGGCACCTCAAATCCACACAAAACTTCTGAGGCCTGAAATAGATTTCATATTTCTAATATCATCCTGATATCTAAAACCTTAGTTTTTTACATTCTGCATTAACTTTTTTTAGAAAATAGGTAGTGGTGAAAATCCATTTTTTATTTCTGAGATTTTTTTTCCACTAACAAATCCTATGATTATTAAACACTGAACTGGAGTTTTTTTCAGCCTACACATACAGTATGAACTGCAAATTCTTCTTTCCTCCCCGTTTCTTTCTTGGGCATTTAGGCAACTTATTACTCTTGATTGGTCTCCTGCTATACTAGTATTCAAAACTGTTGATGATAACAGTGAGTAGGTTGATGTTATGCTTATGATTACCAGCAAGCCTCTCCATGATTTCTTCTGTGTCACTTACAGCATATTCCAATTTCTCACAGTAAACTGCATTAGCAGTGGGAGTGAGATGATTACTTTAACAAAAACAAAAAAAACCCAACTGTGTCAGCTTATACTTATCTCTTGGGATAGTGCCTGGAGTACTTTTAGGGTAAATGCCATGTAGCACTGCATGCAATATATGCCACCAAACAAGCAAAATATTGTTTTTAAGATAACCTATTACTAGGCTAGCCCTGTGATAGAAACCCAGTGTACTTTTGATTCTCCAGTTCACTGAAGCTGACTGTAGACATCAGCTACAATCTCATATAGCTGGCACACCACTGGGGTGTCGGGACCCAGGACATCCCTCTGGCTGTCCTGAGCACCCAAGACCCTTGCCAGGGGTCTCAGAGACCCTGGCACAGAGCCCAAATGCCTCTTTGAGTTTGATTATGGCCCATGGAGCAAATTACCAACCTTCTATGAAGATCAGCAAGCCACAAGAGTTTAAGTAGAATATTAGTGAAGTTATCACAGGGTGAATTATGCATTTTGGGATTTTGGTACAGGGGGATTATGGAGGCAAGATGGAGGGAACTGGGTGTGTCCAGCCTTCCTCCTTCTTCTTCTTGGCCTCCATCTTCTGCTGTGATGTTGGCACTTTTAAATTGGTTTAGAGTAGAAGCTCACTGTCTAGCATAGGTGATGGGTATTGGGGAGTAATTGTAAACATTGCACACATAGTTTGTACTATAAAGACATAACACCACCCCGGGGGCAGGCAGAGTGCCTGTGGCTGCCCTGCTGAGCAGATCTCTGCTGGGCAGAAAGAAAATTTTTTACATAAGTATTAATAAACGACCTTGAGACTGAGAGATGAAGAGCTCTGACTCCTTCTTTAAGCGCCGGGCTGGGAAAAGAGACTTTGGAACTTTTCTCGGGGTCACTCTGACAAACTAATGATCCCGACACTGGGGAAAGCTAAATCAATGACTAAAACATCAGGCTTTTAGGCAAAATTTTAAAAGCCCAGGTAGTTTGGCTCCTGCACCATATAACTGAGATTTTCTGCTGGCAGCAGTAGATATCTATTGCTCTGTACACAGAGCATATAAATCTTTCTGGCATGTCCAGAAAGAACCTCTGGTATGTATTTTGTTTCTGCTTATCCCAGTCTCAGTTTAATGTTAGTTCACTGAGAAAGCTCAGAGAGGAAAACCTGGGCCTGTCACTAGAACAAGTTGGACAAACAGAAACAATTCTGGTTGCTGAGACTTAACTTTTTGAACACTGTTAAACACTACTTTCTTTTTGCTAATAAAGATTCACTCTTAGAAGGAAGAGTATCTCAGAAAGCCCACTGTAACTTAGAGCACAAATAAAATGATCAATTGCCTGTTCAAGAGCAGAAAAACTCCAATTTGCCATAAAAAAGCAGAACTCTATTTCTGTGAGTTAAGTGGAAATAAAGAATGAGAGTTTGTCATCTATCCCAGAAAAACTGTTGTTCTGCTCATCTGAGAAAACTTTTGGTTGTTTAATGAAAAACGGTTAACTATTGTTTTCTTACACTTCAAAGGCTTGAGCATATTTGTTTTCATATTTAATATTCACATGACAACACTTCTATCGCTATTATGAATTTTTGGGATGGCAAACAACATCAACACATTGCTCTTCATAAAAATGGAAAGGGCTTATCAATTTACTGAGGAAGCACTCCTTTTCCTAAAATAATACAAAAGCACTTTGAAAAATCACAGCCACCACATTAGTTAAAAGAATGCTGAAGTTTCCTGAATGTCACTAATACTTTGGAGAGATCCCACTATATCCACCCCTTTAGGGTAGAAGAACAGGCTCTGACAGTTCAGTGCTTTCCTCCCTTTAAAAACTTCACTGTAAATTACAGGAGCATTAAGGAGACAAGCACAGGGGCATTGGCTGCTCCTGTGCCTTAGCCTAGAGGCAAACTGGTGCAAAGGCCTCTGCATGGTCCTGTCTGCCAACCTACAGTGGGCATCATGCTGTCACAAAGAAGAGCCTGGATCACAGTATCTCACACCTCCTATTTATTCCACAAACTAGAGCTAAGAATAGCTTCCCTGATATTCCTTTATGATCATCATGGCCAATATTAACTCCAGTCAATGAAAGGGGAAGAGGAAAAAAATAACAAATACATGTTTTCACCAAGGTGAAAATAAGTGTTCATTTTCTCACAAACATTAAATCCAACATCTCACACATGCTCAGGATCTAAAGTGGTATTCTCTTGTAAAATCTGCATTTAATGTCCTGCTGCAATTCCTGAAACTGAATCCCTCCTAAGAAGTCTAACCCGTTAATATACCCAGCTCTAACCTAGGCCTAACTAGTAATATTTCATTAATATAGGTAGTATTATGACAAGTGCAAAATCCATCAGCAACCAAAAAAACCCAGGATTTTACATTAGTAGACACAAATGTTGATAAAGGAAGAAGCAAAAGATGGAGGAAATGAAGCAGTGATAATCAAAATGCCTTTTCAGAAACTCTTATAGGTTATTACGGGCTGTGAAGAATAAAAAGAAATATGGCAGAAATCCTAAAAACAAGCATGTGTGATGATGTTCACGTGAAGGACACAGTACCAGACCAAAATAAGAAAAAAAAAAAAAGAAACAGCACTTGAGTAAATAAAGATCACCACCAGCATTCTTAGTCAGTCATATGAATTCTGTCATGTGCTTAAAGCTAGCAAGAGAGCATTGCTGGTACCTATGCCTTTATAGGCAAGCAGTGGGCAAGGAACACCGCCTGCCCCGTCCCAGGGGAACAGCAGGGGAGTAGGGACTGGAGTGGGTCCTGAGTGAAGGCATCAATCTCACTTCTCACTGTCAAATACACAGACATTCCTCAGCCTTTACATACCCTGAGTCCGATGTGCACAAGGATTTTCTCCTAAGCTCTTTCTAGTTCCCCTGTATAAATCCCATCTATGTAAGCACTGAACAAGAATGCAGTTTACTGTGATAGGAGCTACATGCGTCTGCTGCCAAATAATAGGAGAGAAACAAGAGGACACTTTTACAACATACAATAAGCAAAATTCTTATTGCAATTTTCATCACATTTGAACTTATTTAGGCATACGAGAACCAGTGAATAAAAGAGAGAAAGAAAAAAAAGAAAGGCGGAGGAAGGGGAAAAGGATATATGTGAAAGGAAGGACCAAAGGGAGAAAGAAAAAAGGAAAAAAGTGTGAAAGGAAGCAAGAAGGTCAAACTAAGAGCAAATGCTACAAACAAATAATGTATCTTGATACCATGCATTGTAGACTTCAGTTGCAATCAACCTGTTCAAAGTGTTCATGTGCCTACCAATGCTTCATTAATATTCTGCAGTTGCCAGCTGCCAGAATCAGCTATCAATACAACAGCTTGTCAAAGACCCTTCTGAGAAGGGTTTATATTGTTCTCTTGTTTACTAAGACTCTGATTTTACTGGGAGTTTGTTTTGTTTTTCTGCAAAGTTAGAGTAACTGTTTGCTTTCCTGCTTGCATTTTGTCTGCCTTGTCCTTAATGTGCCCCATCACCACTTGACTCAGCAGCCACATGTCCCAGAGTATAAGAACTGGCATGTAAAAAATCTGTCCCCAGCTGCTGTTAGGATAGTAGAAATACTCAACATTTGTGTACTGCCCTCCAGTTCCAGACAATAAGCCAAGAATTGCAAAAAGCTTTGCAAATGAGCAAAATCAGTCTTATAACATCCCTGTGAGGTGACTGAGAAATATAATCCCCTTTTAGACGTGGGAAACAAATATGATAACAGACTGAGTGACCTAAGTCTCATGTCCTAAGATCAGCATCAGAGCTGGCATATAGACTAATGCCCAAGTAAGATGTGAGTTATGACTGAGATTTTTAAATATGCATGTATTTTAGAATCTCATTAAGTAACCAATGCAGATCATTTGTACTGCTTAATACTAGAGCTAGGAGCTCAGGAGGGGTACAATGTTTGCTTTCTGGTTTGAATAGTCTGTTGCTCCAACTTACCCTTAACACATGTTAATTACACTGCTGTATTTGAAATAAATTACTTAGAAGCATAGAAGCATTACATAAAAGCATTAGAACATAGTGACTTAAGAATTATACTCTTATAAAAGATCCTTGCTTAAATGCTGTAAGTTTTTTCCATTTTCATTAACCCCTCTTTAATGAGTTCTAAGCAGGATGGCAGAATAGCAGGTACCATCTCATCAAATGGCATTGCCTCACCAACTTCTATAAGTTATTGTCATAATCTTGGGAACGATTTTGAGCCTTTGAAGAAAAACGTATCTTGTTAATTTTGTGAGAAGGCTTTGCTCCTACTTGTGATGGTGTCTCTTGGTCTATTTTTCTGAAGAAAGGGAAGATGTGCAAAGACTGTAAGGTAGCAACAAACTCTGTTCTCTGCTTTTAGTTCTAACTACTCAGCTCTGGAGGCAAAGTAGCTCCTAAGGAGCTCTGGTACCTAGCCTTAAAGAAAAGGTTAATTATCCTGAAATGGGAAAATAGTCTCCTTCTTGCCTGTGTTCAAAGACTTAAGGGGCATGTGATAAATAAAACCCATGTAGATGAAAGAAGCACTCATAGTCGGAACTCACTGCATTTTTTTCCACTAGGATTTAATCTTCAGGACAAATATACCCTGTGAGAGACCAAGACTACTAAATTGTGCCCAGGCTAGACAGCATTTTGGAAAGATGTTGGGTTTTGTAAAGTTTTTCCTACAGACTTGAATCTAAGGGTCATGTCTGTAAATGCTTTCCAGACTTCTATGTGACAATAAAATAACTTACATATAATATATTACATTAAATTGTACTTACAGGCCTAACATTAGAGTTTGCTACTCTTGCTGAAAGTCTAAGCAAAAATAATCCCCAAATCACCATTACTTAAGCCTATTTCACTTCATTCTTAAAAATATATCTACAGGTATTGTAAGTCCTAATCACTAGCTTATTGAGAAACAAAACATTTAGTTTTTTCTTGAAGAGCAGATGAAGGAACTAGTTCTAATCTGTATCTATGAAACAAATATGTAGTTATCTGCAGTTCAGAATCAGTATTGTTGTGTACTTGTCATCCCACTGAAGCAGTAACAAAACAAGTGCTTGAAGCAGTGTGGGAACACCAGAGCCCCTCACACATCCAAGGCAAACATGCCTTGATATGCAAATCATTGTGCCAGCTGTCTAGGAGGTTGGCAGAGGCAGGCTTCATGGAGGGAAGCAGAAAAGAGGGGAAAAGCTCATGCTGTAAGATAAAATTAAATGAAAAATCCCCATAATTTTCTTTCTTTTTAGGGTCTAGCATTTCAATGGACTGATTCTTAGGAACAGCAACAACTGGGCTGATGACTGGATGTTACAGCAAAAACTGTTTGCTGAGCTATACTAGGATAATCACAGATCTGAGCTCTCAATGGCTGTGGGAATATTCACAGAATATGCTGAGTTGGAAAGGATCATCAAGTCCAACTCTTACCTCCGCACAGGACACCCCAAAAGTCACACCATGCACCTGAGATTTTTGTGCAAATACTACTTGAACTCTGTCAGGCTGGTGCTGTGACCACTTCCCTGGGGGACCTGTTCCAGTGCCCAGCCACCCTCCATGTGAGGAACCATTTTCTAATACTCAACCTAAACTTCCCCTGACACAAGTTCAGGCCCTTCCCTCTGTCTGTCACTGGTCACCACAGAGAAGAGATCAGTGTCTGCCTCTCCTCTTCTTCATGAGGAAGTTGTAGAGCACAAAGGTCTCTCCTCGGTCTCCTCTTCTCCAGGCTGGACAGAGACCAGGTGACCTTGGCCACTCCTCACACATCATGCCCTCAAAGACCTTCACCATCTTTGTTACCTTCCTCTGGACACTCTCTAATAGCTTAATGTCTCTTTTATATTGTGGTGACCTAAACTGCACACGATAATCACACTGAAGCCGCACCAGTGCAGAGTGTATTTGAAGGTCTTATTCAGTTTGACCAAGAAGAATTCCTTTCTGCCTCTTAGAAGACTCAAATTAGGATTACTGACACAGACGTGAGTCCTGAAAGATACTACCTACAAAAAGCAAAAACATATAAATGATGCTGTTAGCGTAATTAAAATTCCTTTTGCTCTATAGCCAAAAGTTATTACTAGGTCAGTAACTGAAGTCAGTTTTTTTACAGTACTGGAACCTAAATCAGGGAAAATGATATTGTAAGTATACTGGAGTTATTACATCATTGAAGTCAGATTTGGAGCATTGCTAAGTCAGTAGTGAGATGACTAACACAATCTTTCAAATCTAATATTAATGCAGTATTTATAATTAATTTGATTTTTGTTGCTGGGTCTGGTTTTTTAGTTGTTTTTTATTTTAAACTTCATATTTTGTACTACCACATTCTCCTGGGAATCCATTATCCGCATTCACAGTCACAGTCATGAGTTGGACTTCCATTCGTCATCTCTTCTGTTATTACATTTTTCCACTGTTTTTAAGGGAAACCTATATGACTGGCTTACTCTGGATGACTAAACATGTACATAGCTAGAGTTAAGTGAAATGAATTCCAACCAAAGTCATTGCAATTCTGTTTTAACTACTTCAAAAAGACAGTCAATAGAATAGCTAACCTAAAGAGGTTGTCACTCTGCCCAAATTGAAGTGCACTGAAATGAACTGTTGACGGCTAAACTGAAAATGCCAGTGATCCAGTCTGAAGAATTAATCAGATTTAACAATAAGTTGACGGAAGTTGATGAAAAATTCTGCAGACCTGAAAAAAACAAACCACCAAACTAATCAACTTTTCAAAAAACCCAAACCAAAACTTACTTCTGCCATTAAATAACTAGTTTTAATAAGCTCAGCTAAACCCTTTATAAGTCAAAGTCTTAGCTACCTACACTGCAAGAGTATTGATAAACTTATTAATTAATTTCTAACCACTCTTAAGTATGGTGGTTACCAGCTTGACAACTTAGAGATGTTCGATATTTTGACTCTTTTTAGATCAATATTGAACAATATTGGCAACATTAGCCCTTCAACTACATCAGCACACTCGTCTTCTCTAAAACTCACACTGAATAAATGTTTGAAAAATAGACTTCCCAGAATAACAGAAGTCGTGTAAATTTGGAGCTGTTTGTTTGATATGTATTTGAAGAATTATGATGTTTGGAAGGATGGAGTTATAGATTCATGCAATTGTAATATTTTATAAATGGAAGAACTAAGGTTTTAAGCCAGTGTTAATGGAATTATCTGCACAGCTGTTGAACATTGCTTGAAAAATAAATGCATAATCTTTCTAAAGCAGCAGATTTCCATTATCAGTAATAATGGATATTCATTTTAATACCATTCTTTCAATACTAAGCTGCAGTAAAAAATATCAATCATGGGAAAAGCTAGCCTATTCTTAGGCTGCACCACTAGTTAATATTTTCAAAATCTAAATTTTTATCTTTTTACATAAACATGTTATTTGGAAGTGGCAATATTGAATTCATTTATTGCTGAAGATAATGTTCACATTCATCTATGAGCTGAATATTTGGCATTAGGAAGATGCAATAGATTCCAATTGAAATTCTGCTGATATTAAATTTTGTAAACTTTATAAAAGATACTCTGGGCTCTTGTGATCAGAATCCAACCCTTGGCTGTCTTCTCTGCTCCAGTATTATGGCCCAGTGTATTTTTTATGGATGTCCTACCACTCGTTTAAATCCCAGCCCAAAAGAATCATCTCTCACATACTGGGAAAATATTTTTCTTCTATCCTCGCGCAACACATGACTCCCATGGGTGGAAATAGTTACTAATGTTTAAGTCTGAGTGACAACTACTTAGATTATGTAATAGGAAGTAAACTGATCTGGATTCTGTTCCTGAGAGCATATGACAGGGAATATATAGCAGGCCAAGGCTGGAAACAACTCCGGACTGCAGAGGTTTATACAGGATTCACATTTCATTTATTCCTGCCAATGTGGAAACTGTTACCAGTTTAAGATATTTTTCTCTATTACTAATAAAATCGACAAATTTAGGAAGGCTTCTGATGACACAGTCTTTTAGAAATGTGAACTAGGAAAGCTAATGAATTACAATTCACTTTTTAGCAAAGCTACAGTTATCTTACATACTTTATAGAGAAATAAGTAAATAAGGCAAGAAGGAAAAGGGCAGAGCTATCAAAACTTACAATGAGGAAAAGACCTATTAAAAGAAATTACCTGGGGACCACTGCATGTTGAAAAAAAACCAGCAAAACTTCTGCAATTCTGGGTATCCAGTATGAAAACCTCCTCAGAGCTTAGGTAATAAGCAAGAAGCTGTTTACTTAATATAGATTTTAAAAGTCGTGTGAGAGTAGAGGAAGTAGCCATCTATTTGTCTGAAATAAAACTAAAAACATATAGATAATTGAAACTCAAAAATTCAATTGATTCAACTCTGCCTTTAAAAGCTTGATCTGTGAGCTCTTTCTGCCAGCAAGAGTTAAAATGTGAGCCACTGATTCCAAACACACTATAGTCAAAATGTAAATTAATCCAAAAGTCATTCTGGAATCACTAAAGCATTTTAGGTTACATATTAGGTTAGAAAAAAGAAAGAGAGAAAGAGGGAAAGAAGAAATGAGAGAGAGAAAGAAAGAGAAAGAAAAAGAAAGAAAGAAAAAGAAAGAAAGAAAGAAAAAGAAAGAAAGAAAGAAAGAAAGAAAGAAAGAAAGAAAGAAAGAAAGAAAGAAAGAAAGAAAGAAAGAAAGAAAGAAAGAAAGAAAGAAAGAAAGAAAGAGAAAGGAAGGAAGGATTTTTCCCACTTATAGAATTGCGAAGAGATTAAACTTTTTATGCATTTAAAAAAAAAGCAGTTTTAGAACTAAATCAATGTGACTTTGCAAAACAAAGTGGAAGAATTTCAGAATGTCAACATTATTCTCACAGAGACAAGGAAAAAAAAAGTATTTTTCAAGTCAGAGGCACTAATTTTCATTAATTTTCATCTCATGACCAGTGATAGCCATGGCTCTGAAAAAGCAAAATTTGACAGCAAGTTATGCTCCCCTCTCCAACAGTTTCCAGTTCCTAGCAAACACATAATCACACAGTATCATGTCAGGTATACTGACATGGTGCTTATGCTTGGGACCAACCAGGGGCCATCCCTGAAGATGCACTTGCCATTTCTTAAGTGCAGAAATCAGACTCTAATAGCACCTTGAGGACTGTGCAGGGGACTTTAACTTCTCTAACCACCTACCATTACAGCTATGTCCAGCCCACTCAACTTTCTGTCTTTCTTATACTGATATTTATGCTGGTAAGAGATCATAAAAGAAAGTCTATTCCTATTAAATAACTCACAACTTTGAGCTAAACAAATGGGGAGGCATACTTTTATATGGGACAGTGCAGTACTACACAGATATGCTTACTATCTCTTGATGACTAAACATGGCTAGTAGGAACAGAAGAGCTGTGTTAGCTCAGAATCCCATTGAGGGAACTTAGCTCTGTTTGAGTATCATGGCATGGTGCTATATAAAATAAGTACACGTATGATGTTTATTTGTCCAGTCTGGAACATAATGATAAAAAAATCATTTGAAGTATGCACCAAAACTAACATAATTTAGGCAGTGGCAATGCTCTAACATAAACAAATACAGAGAAAGAAGAATTTGTGATTGTATTTGATTTCCATGGGAAGGAAGAGGATGTTTAATTACAAACTTACTATGTACTTTGTCCAAGTGTTAATGAGATGACTTGCTGGTGTATATACAAAACAACTTTAAAGACCAAGATGGTTTAATCAAATTCTGACACGTACTCCTCCATCCATTGTAAGAAATTGAGCATGGGGAGATCAAAAAACCTCTCTTGATTATTACAGAGGACACTTTTTCCTAACACAGAAAGTACACAACATCCAAAGAGTACAACATATTGCTGTACCTCTTAGAGAACAGTTCTATAATGCGACAGCAAAAACAATCTTCAATCAATTTCCGGCAAGCTTTAGAACTTATCAACAGTTTTATGTAAATCTTACTGTTTATGCATTATCACTTGTAACTTTTTTACTCTGCCATTTACCAAGTCCTCATAGAATACCCAGAATATATGCATGAAGCCCATGGTTCTGCTCTGGCACAGTGGCACTGAAACGTTGTTTGGTGCTTTGTCAATACACTCCAAGATGACCAACCAGTGAAGGATTTGTGAGAACTGCTAGACCTTTCTGAAACCCCCCCCATCTCATGCTGGCATCAAGAATTTCTGAAGAATCTAGAAACCAAATTTTTCCCGTTTTTTTGGTCATATTTTCATTTTTGAATCTCTATTTAATCCCAGCACTACAGATTTAAGTTTATACCTTCTATTTTCCATTTCATTTATAATGAGGAAAAAAAAGCCTTCGGGAACATAAGCCTTTTTATCAGAACTTACCAGCTATCTCAGCCTGGTATGAAAGTGCTCCTTTCAAGCGTTAAGGCGAGAGGAACTCTTTTTCTTACTTCTTACCTAAGGACAATCCATAGGTCACTGCCTGGGTTGCAAACCCAAAAGGTAGACCTGAAAGCTGAAGCCCTGAAGTACCACAGCCTGCTAGTTATGGGATATGAACATGCTCATGCATTAGCTGTGTTTTAGCTGGCAAAGGTCTCATTTCGCTTGACAGAGAATATGAGGTAGCTTCACTGCCCAAAAGCAACATGATAAATCCACTACAAGATTCATTTTTGTTGAGTTATGCTGGACTCTTAACTCTGAAACTTTTCCCACATACCAAAGTGCTTTGCTCTACATAACTCCTTTGCCAAAGCCATACCTATTTAAACAGACTCGCAAGCATCAGCTCTTAAATTTCTGCATCAACACAAGAAAAGCTTTGCACTTCAGATTATTTTTCTGCAAACTGAGAAAACATAATACTCCTTATTACTGAGAATCTAGAACAATAGAATTCAGACCCTCAACATTTGACTATAATAGCTATATAGAAACAGTAGCAGAATTTACAAAAATATATAGCAAATGAGACAAGAAATATAAAGATCTCTGTGACATTTGCATCCTTGCAATTAGCAAAAGGGCACAAGAAAATATTCACAGAAGGGACTAGTTAAGTCATATTCACCAGGAAGCTTACTAAATCAAGACTAAACCATATCCAGTGTAGGGCAACAAGCACATCAATCTAAGAAATGAGTCTGTTGTCCCTTTCAGGACAGATGTTTAATCAGTTCAGAGGCAAAACACTGACTTGTATTTTTTCTTGTAAAAAGCAGATATATATACACATTTGGTTGTTCATGAACTCTGCTGAAGGCCTGTGTACTCATAGGAATTTAGACAAACTTTCTATATGCAAAATTGTTTGCAACACATGTACAGCACACTCCATACACCTAATAATTTTGTCTTGATAACAAGACAAAGAAGTGGTAGTGGAGTTGTGTAAATCTCAAGGTTTTTCCTTGAAAAGCAATACAATGCTGGGATTCAGAGCCTGAGCATTACAGTCCTCTGAAGGCCATTTCCAGTCTTCAAGGCAGTAATATTCTTCCTTGTGTACAAAACAATTCTGGAGTTCGTGTGTTTTTCTAAAGCCCTTAAAGACATGTCTTTGAATTATTTTCACTGAAGTCTTAAACTATTATCTATCTATGCATAAGTGTGCATAGACTATGCATGCACTTCCGATACATAACTTTTAACATACAGCCCAACTGACTTCAAAGAGTGAATGGATTTGAACTCCATTCATGTTTTATTTAGCTAGATCCTTTCCCAGTCAATAGCTGCAGATGAAACAGCCACCACCTCCTGGGATGACTGGGTTTAATTACGATTTTGTTCCTTTGCAGATTCTTCTCCAAACATGCTTTTCAATATTTCTCTTACTTCTCAAAATATTACTAGATACACTGTGAGGTGTTCCTGAGGGGAAGTTGTTCTTGTAATCTGATTCAAGCATAAAATCTATTTTCTATTCAATCCTAGCATTATTATTTCAGTTTCATTATATTTTGCAATTTGAACAATAAACATGGAATTTGGGTTTGTCCTTTTTCTTTTCTTCCCTTGAAGCTAAGCATTGTGAGATTCATCACTCAACAAAATGTTTATATAAAAAAGAAACACTGATTAAAACAAACACTGCCCTAATGGACTCCAAATAAATCTGTATGGCTTTCATGTATAGAAAAAGCATGGATTGTTTCTTTCTTTTTTCCCTAGTATAACTGACTGATTCAAAAATCATGTCTGTCAAATTTCACATGCATTTATTGCACCCTTTACATGATGAATGAAGCATATGATGGAAAAACATACTTGAGTTGGGGGTTTGTGACTGTGCATATCAGGAAATGCTACAAAGTATGTAGATGATAGTACCTATGGAATGATATTTCAATGCACAGAGTTTTTTATTTGGCCTTTGTAGGAAAAAGCGTGACTGGCCCCTGCATAATAAAGATGACTGTTAAAGATGCAGCACTGATAAATCTTGAATTTTTAGGAAGATAAGAAGGACAGTAATAGAATGTACAGATTGCCAGAGCAAGTATCAGAGAGGAAAAAGATGAAGTAAAGAGTGTTGTTTTCATCTTCAAAGTGTAAATAAAGCTATAACTCCTCTGCAAAACAAAACAGGATTCTGAGGGGGGAGCACATGAGACATTATCTGGCTCTGGCTATTTGAATATTTCAATTGGCTCTGCCTTCTATCTGCTCTGCATCAGACCCAAACCTGCTGTGTAAGGTTAGCTGAAGTCTTGAATACATTTCCAGTTCATATACATTAACAAGGTAGCTATTATTAATACCCATGAGAGCTGAGAATATTTTAAATGGTACAATAACATAGTCTTTAATTTCCACCAATCAAAAGAAAAGTATAACCTTTTTTAGCAGCATCCCTAAATAAGACTTTTTCATATGCCAGTTCAGTTTCGTTAAAAGGAAAAAAAAAAAAAAGAAATGCAAAGATGATGCACAAATCTGAATGTAAGTGAATAAAATGTTTTCTAATACAGACTTCTTCGTTCACACATTTCTAGAAAAGACAGAGTGGAGATTCCATCAGTACAATAACAGAGCAGAAAAGCAATAACATGTAATGCAAAAATCTGATTTTGAATGATGGCAAACTTTAAAGAATTTTTGATAATTTTTACACCCCACATTTGAACATGTAGGTAAGTGGTGGTTTATGGATGTTTATGTATCTACCTCCTGCAAAATAAAGCATGAGATCTCACTGAAATATAAAAACAAAAAGCTCCCTTGAACTTCATTTGGATTGACAATTAATTCTGATCTGGAAGGCTGTCTCACATAAACCAAGATAAAACCTTTTTAAAACAGAACAGGTATTCTAATAATTGAATCGTTCTTAGATATAAAATTAATAGATTGAAATTTTGCACTTAGAATATTTATACTCTTATACTGAATTTTTACTACTGGAAAAGCCAAACACAGAGCTACAATACAGTTCTTAATAAGAATACTTGACCAAAACTGTGACCAGAAGCACTGAAAGGAAACATAAATACAAACCAAACAAACAAGCAGTCTTGTCATATAAAGTTTAATGCCTTCTGTGATTCAGGAAAAAAATACATAATACAAAGCAGCTCCTTTGAGGCACGTAGGACAAAAAACATATCTAAAGGTAAAGCAATACTTTAGTAGATTTAAGGCTAAGATTAAGACTGAGTGATTACTCATTACTTAGTGCTAAGCAGATGTATTTCAGAGCAGTGGCAGAATGATCTAATGTAAATTTTTCTTTATGAATGCTCCGATTCATCCTAATTTCTTAAAATATCTAGAAAAAAAAATCTCCAGGAAGAATATACTACATCTTTCTGCATTTTTTATTGCTGTGGGTTACTTCCAAGTAAGTTTTGGAAAAGCCCATTTTCTGAGCCTTGAGTCACTCAAGTTCACCATCTGAAACACTTTTATATCATTCACTGAAATTCACTGTATTTTGGTTTTTGCATGAAGAATGTGTCCAAAGTTCATTGGAAAATATGTTAATGCAGACACTGTGGAATTATTTAGTGGCTTGTTTATTTGGTGATTATAATAAACACATATTTACAAGTTAACACAGTTTGAAGGAAATCTTTACAAACAGTATCTTCCTCTAAAAACCTAAGAGAGAGAAACAGGACAATATCCTCTGTCAATAATGATTATATAGTATCAAAAAATCACTCAAAATTGTGAAAATTATTTAGCCATAGTAATGATGTTGACATGGGCTAAAAAAAAGGTTGCACTTAGGCTTCCCTCATAATCACATAAGGAAAAAAACAACTTTCCATAACATAGTTCACATTCCCAATAAATGTAAAAGTCTTTATGATTAACCTATGCACACCTACACCTTACTTCAATATTTTTTTGTCTGTTAACAGAGCAAAGTGGTGGTTTATTAACTTTAATATATCCTACATACCTTCTCTGATGTAAAATAATGTGCTATCACCCTCCCATGTGACACCAAATAACTACAAAATCATTGGTAACTGCCAATAAAGCATTTGAAATAAAGTGCTTATTTAAGCACAGCAAACATGGCTCCAAGGCATATTTGCATCATGGGACTGACTTAAAATGGGTCCCTAAAAATTCCAGATGGATTCTTTATCCCTATCAATCACAAAGAAAAGATGCATTTTATTTACAAAGCATTATCCAAAACAGAATTATTATCTCCATTCCAGGATATTACACTTCACAGAAGAATGCGCATACAGGTAAACAGAATTTAATATAACAATTAGTTGAAGATTTTTGTTTTATCTGGATATCAATGCTGAGGAGCTGAAAGCGAAAAATATGCAGCCTTTCTGAATTACACTGTTTATTTTATAAATAGCCTAATGTACCCAGCACAGGACACACAGAGCAGAGAGATGTACTAAGTCCTCGAAAGTGTACATCAGCTCTTTCTTTTGGTAACATATTTCCACCACTCCAGTATGAGTTGATTGGATGTGACTGACACATTTAATTCCTCCTTTTTTGAAAATTCTTGCTTTTTTATAGATTCTACTGTATTTATTCGTTTATCTTAACGATTTATTTTTCATTATCTGTACTTGTGAGTGTACCAATATTATTAAGTACACAACTGAAAACATTTAATTATATGCCTGACTTATAAGCACAATCTTCTAATCAAGGCAATTACTTGGGTTTCTGATGACCTGGACCCATTCTCTCATTCTGCACCAAAATTTTCTTGTATTTTTAGGCAAGACTTTCATCTCTCAATTCCACAAGGAGCTTAATAATGTGCATATACCCATTTGTATTTCAAACAAAACATTTAGGCTCAAGACCTTTGCAAGGTTATTGTAACAGTTGTCTAATGCCTGTAGACGAAAGACAGTCACTTCAGGAAAACCTAAAGTCTACATATCCACCCCCAAAGTGGCAATTTCTCCTGCTTAGAGTACATTTTGTTAGTACTTATATTTTTAGCAGCCAAAGAACATGAGAGCATTTTCTTCAAAATAGAACAATTTTATCAAGATCAACTGACAACGTCACCCTGAATAGTCTCAGAATTAAAATTCTCTCCTGAAAGGGAACAAATGTTGGCTAGAATCTTCTTGCATAGAAAGAGAACTTAAACATTAAGAAATGTCCTAATTATTGTCCAAGTTCTAAAAAAGGAACTACCCATGTCACTTAACAAAACCAAGTGTGGCACACTATTTAACACATGACCTCTAAAATGTAGAACAGTCCAGACCTAAAAAATTACCTCATGTTGTTTATTTCATATACCCAATGGGAGCAAAACATCCAGCGTAATAAAAACTGGGGCATTTCTGACCATGCTAGAAGCAGAACTTTAGCCCTATAAGCCAACTAGGAACAGAAATTTAAGAGCCCTCACTATTATACAGCAGTTCTTTGAGGTTCTGGCTACTAGAGTTTATATATATGCTTATTTTTATTATCATATACCAAGCTTATATATGAAACATACTCCTTTCTGTATCAAACTTTATTATAGTGAATTAAAGATGATGAGATCTAGTCAAACACATCTCCAATGCAAATAGCAAACAAGACCATTCTCTCCAACTCTGAAAACCTCACAGTTTAAGCATTTCTCCCTCTCTGTATATGTGTGTGAGTGTGTGCATATATATCACTGGTGTTGTTATCTTTGTTCTGCTCATTAATATATTGTCTATCAGCTTCTTCTTTCCTCATTCAGTTTTCAGTGAGAGCCTATGTATTCTATGTAATGAAAGGTCCCTAACACTGTATTATTTTTGCCCTTTGAAGCTGCCTTTTGCACAAATCACTGTCACAACTCACTTAACCTATCTGCATTTTTAAAGGGTTTATCACTGTGGCACTGCCACCAGAGTGGTGTCAACGACTGAAAAACAGCAGGCGGGCTGTCTGCAGGTAGGCAGGGGAACCTATGTGTTCAGAATACTGGAAGATCATGAAGTTTCTCTTAAACAATCAAGGGCAACATAAAAAAAAAGGTTCTGCATAAAACTTTCCAAAATGAGAGTGGCAGAGGAGAATCCCAAATTTCACATTTTTTGTAATGTATTTATTTTCCCTTATTAATGAAAAAAAAAATCAGTGTTTTGTTTATATAAATTACCTACCTCAATGAAAAAAGTTTATTTCAGAAACTTCTCTCTCTTCCAAAATGAAATGAGAAAAAAAAAAAAATTAAAATAAAATAAAATCTACAAAAAACATGCAAACTTCCTCCTCCCCCCAAAAAATCATGAAACTCCCATTTTTTAATGCAACTTTTTCTTTCCATTTAGTACACTCATTTAAGATTTATAAATGCAAATACTTTGCAAGGTGAACAAGTCTGTTTTTAGCTGAAAAAGAGACAAAAAAGTCATTAAAGCAAACATTTCGGATGAGAAGTATCAGTGATATGTGAAACCATTTCAGATTAAAGCTAATACTCAATTTTTTAAAAAAATATTCCTCTTTGTCTTCAGTACAAATTTGGTGATATCAATGCCAATCATATTTTTAATTGCAAGCAAATGAAGCCTAGTAGTAGTGTTAATTTGTTGACTGTATGCTAGCAACAGTCCCTCTGCTGCTCATCCCACATTAATTTTCCTAGACAAAGAAATACATATCCTTGATTATTCTGAATACAACAGATTCCATCTTCAGCGGGCCAAGGGAAAATCCAATATTCAAGTCATTCCACTGGAAAAATATGACATCTTGATTTTGTAAATCTGTAATAAAAATGTAGCAAGAATCCTTTCTTTTTATATATTGCAAATGAAAGAAGCAATCTGTAAAAAAGTCCAGTATTCATCCGAAATCTCCTGATTTACTGGAAAAATTGAAATCAATGCTGTCTTTGGTGTTACACATCATTTAGCTGAAACTATACATGCAAAGTCCACATATTGAGCACTAATCAAGCTATTGCCTGTTTGCATCTTGCAGCATGAGCAAGTCCTTCCTCAAAAGGCACACAGAGAAAGAGGAGCAGATTAGTATTTTCTGTGCCAAAGTAGAATTTACTCATAAAAAAAAATTACCATGAAAAAACAGGAAAGCATTCTGAGAGATTAGCATTGCATACATAACATTTTTGAAGACTTGGTTTCTTCATCACATTGATCTTATTTAAACAGTCTCCTATTTCTCCAATATTTTAGTATTTGTGCTCACAACTCAAGGATCTCTCAGGAGGCCTCAGCTGAGATTTGGCACCACAGCATAACAAGGTCACCTTTTAGTCTCATGACCAGAGCTTTTGGTTCACCCTCATTGACCCTGCCTGTACTATATTCTGAGTTAAGTCATGCAAGGAGGTGGAAAGGATTATGCAAGAAAATGTGGGCAGGCTCAGCAACACGTATAACCTTATGCACTTCTTAGAAAAGAAGCACTCGACCCTCCCCTCCAAGCATGGTTTGCATACCTCCGTGGTGTTCAGTTGTCATTTTCTTTCTGTCCTTTTCTAGTAAAGCCAAATCCTGTGCTTTCACACAAAATTAAAGGCATCTTTCTTTTCTACTCTATGGCACAGTCACAGGTATTTTAGAGAACTATTTGTGGCTTGCTGGCTCCCTGAAGCACTTTTTCCAATAGCCATTCTCACCTCAGCTGACCAGCACAGAACAACATGCCATTTCTGGAGAAGAGCTGCCACGCCAGAAAGCTTTCAACTGTGAAATCATTCAACAGATATAGGAAACAATATAGCCAACTGGGCAAAACTGATGGGTTTTATTTGAAAAACTTTATAAACACAGAGTTTCAGGGATATTTATTAGTTGATACTTTCTCCATCAAGTGGTGAAACACTAGAATTAGGTAATTTTTATTCTCTGTAACAGTTTTCTTACTCTTTAATTTGTTTCCTGGCATCCAGCATGTACCCAGTTCCTTCTTTACAGTTATAAGACTTGTTATTTCTTGCTAGAAATACAGATGCATTGGCCTCTCCAAAACACTGCTGGCCAACAGAGCAGTATGAGCACAGCCACAGCTATAATGAAGAAAGCACAGCAGCAAAGTTGTTTTTTACCTTGAACAATCAGATCCTGAACCAAATTAGGGAGGAATATCAAAAGGAGTTAATAACTAGGGCCAGAGGAGAGAAATATCTACCATAAACCTTTTTTCCTTCCCTTAATTTCAGAAGTCTTAAATATAGGGCAAGGGGACAAAGAGGGTAGCAAACCAACCAAAAAAATTATGTAAAAAAAACTTTTCATATGCTTTTCTTCAGATTCTTTAAATAGCAGCGTCCAACAATTAAATTTATATGTAATTTGGGCTGTGGATTTATTTTTTCACCAATATGTCTGAGACAAAAGTTATATGTAACATTAATGTTGATGACAAAGCTGTTGAAAATAAAAAATTGAATTAAATAGGTAAACAAAAAAAATCAATATTATTTTAAAACCTGTTGAATAAATTCTCCAGTTTCATTCTCTGTTTGATGCATGTTTGTCTCATCTGTGCACGCAAATGTTAAAAGAATCTTCTCTAGAAAGAATATCTTACAACTGTTTAGGTTTCAATGAGGACTCAGAAATTATTTTTTAAATCAACTAGTTATTTAATGAATCCCAATTTTTCAGTGTTCAACTCATGTCATGCCAAAGAAAACACTCATTTTCAGAAACTGTAGAAAACACATTCTACAAACTAACATGGTATAATTAGGATGTAAGGTAATAGAAACATTATTCCATGTATGCAAGACACTGAACAAGTATTTCAAAATTATCTCTTAAATCAGAAATCATTAAGTAGCAATGATGCTCATTTCACTTTCCAATTTCAAAACTGAAATTTTCATTTTAAGCATATATATGAAACTTAATCTTGATAATGCAAATGAAGAATAGGATCAAAGTATTTACTATCCAACACATTGTTTTATATGTACCAAAACCAATTTAAGCATGTCATGAAGTAATTTAAGCATGGTATGCAGTATTTTTTGAAACATGAGCAAAAAGGAAAATAAAGCACAGTGAGAAACATTGAAAATTATGTTAAAAGGTATAAAAGCGAATCATAACCAAACTTATTTTAGCTCTGTTCCACATAAGCCCAGCAATAACTCTACATCCTGCAAAACCTGCTGCAGGACTTCAAGTACAAAATTGTTTGCTGCTACCTGACAAGAATAATTAATGATCCATCAAAAATGGTGTGGGAGTAAATTTTATACTAACAGGAAACATGCTGAACCACCCTCAGCTGCCTGAATCCAGACAAATGAACCAAGGTATGCTGTACTACAGCATGGCTTAAGAACAATTTTCCTACTTGCATGGTATGCCTGGGACAAATACAGCCTGAGGTTTCCAACAACAGACATGTTGTTATTGTGGCAACTGCACAGGGTAATAAAAGAAACCTTGTGAAAACCACATGTGACAAAAGTTGAAAGGAAAGTCACAGTAAATAATTGCTTCCCTGAATCTGGGCTTACTGCTATTCTTTTAATTACTTTCATGACTGCTTGTTATTCTATAGATTACAATAATTCTACAATGAAATTGTTTTTATTAACAGGTATGTACATCATGTTAAATGCTGAAATGAGAAATTTGTAAAGCAAGCTTGAGGCTCAAAGAATGTAGTGACATTTGATTATTATATCATTATAGCATCAGTTCATTATCCTAATGGACTTCATCCACACTTAACAGGGCATAGGTAAGAAAAAAAGTTGGTTCTCTATTCATAAATATGCTGAGATGATCAGAAACTGAAAAAAGTCATATATGTCCTTGAGATTTCCAAGACAAAATTTATCCTAATAACTGTTTAAACAGGTAAGGTATTTCTGATTTTTAATACAGAGATGTGGAAATTTGATGCAAGAGAAATCAAGGTCAAAATAAATCAATAAAGAACAGGAGACAAAAAGATTAAAATAAGCACAAAAAATTTTTGAGGAAATGTGCTGATGTAACAACAGGTAGCTTTGTGGCAATATTAATGTAATGCAAATAACTTTTATAACTTGTAATACTTTCAGCATTTCTTCCTGACATCTCCTGCCAAAAATACTGTCTATAGAAATCTAGAACTTCTAATGTTGGACATACCTTTTCAGTTCTGAACAGGCAGAATTACATTTGTACTGCTCATACTGTACAACAAAAAAACAGATTAACAAGTGGCTAAGTGCCAGTACCTAGGCACTTCTAAATCAGGCTACAGGTTAAGAAAAATCTCTTTCCAGTTCATTATAGAGTCAAACATACTTCAGAAATAATAGTACTCACCATGAAAAAAGAAAGCAGTGCTTTCAAAGTAAGCTCAGACACTGTCCTCATAAGAAACGAGGAAGTATTAGAAGTAAACCTTCATGTGAAAGAACAGCTCTCTCTTGCCTGGCATTTTGAGATGCCACAATGAGGTATCTCACAAACCAAGATCTAGCTCACTAGTTTAAAATTACCCTCAGATTCATCAGCAATGTTTTTTGTGTGATGTCCTATTATATGCAGCCATCAGGATACCCACATAAGGATAGTTATTCATACAGAAAAATATTTTCAACTTCTTAAATGTTATTGGTAGCAGGGAAAGAAGAATGAGGACTTTATATGTAGCTAAAAAACTACATTTCCCATGTAACATAATGAAATTAATGCATACCTACTTTTCTGTGAACATAAGCCTGAATTGCCCTTCAGCAACCTGCTAGAAATTAGATGTTCCCCAAGAACAGTTATGAACTGTTACCTCAGGTTTTAGAAGTAATTTGGTGCCTCATCATATATAGATGCAATAACTAATGAAGCTGCACTTCTGTCATTATTCTGTTTCACTGTGGTATGTATAATGCTTCTATTTGGGAAGGACTTGTAATTTCTCTTCAAATCTCCTCTTTCAATCCTACAATATCTGCCAAATATGAGCCTTACAGCATGATTTGATTGCACACAGGGCTAGCAGCACATTTTTCCTCCATTTGCATCAACTGCTTAAATTAGTAATTTTATTTTGGAACTCATGGTATTCTCCCATATATAAAATGTTTCTGCTTTGTCAGTCTGTTTAATCAGCATTACACAAGAATACTGGGCACTTGAGCCCAAAATTATGTATATCTGCATGCCATTTTCTTTTACTTCTATCACACAACTAATTCAGCTGCACTATGTGGCCAGATGTTAGTACACACTGTTGATCTACATCATTCTTGCCAACTTAAAAATTAATATCATGGGATAGTTTTGAACAAAAATAATACTTACCAAGGGACAGAAAACAACTTGTTTTATGTGAAGTTTGAAATGCATCCCACAACACTTTTTTTTTTATACACTGTAATTAACTTCAATATTTTCATACATTACAGAAAGTTTTCCTCATAAGTCAGAGATAAAATATTAAACAAAGATTTGAAGCCATTTAACTTACAGAACAAGACACCCAAAAGCCCAGGCAGCCCAAAATGGTTGTTTTATTATATCCCTATTTTAGTACAGCAATGGTCTACTTGTCATTAGTGATTTAAACTGTCTGTAATGCCATGTTTGGTTAAAATACTCTTTAAAGGTTCCCAATTCCATCAGATGGGAATTTCTCCTTTCCATTTTCTTTATTTCTCTACTCAATATCTTAAAGTACCTCTTTGGTGGGCATGAAAGTGAATGAAATTAAAAACTGCTTCTTCCTCATACTATGCTTATTCTTCTGATTTGCATAAGGTGCAATTTTATCCCGAAAAAATAAAATTTTTCAAGTTGACTTTTAGCCTTAAGATGAGTGCTTTTAGCAACAGGGAGAAGGATGATGGCTTTCCCTCTTGCAGCTTAAAGATTTCTGCATTGAAATAGCTAAATTTGGCTAACCATGCACCAAAAAAAGTTTTTCTTAATCTTATAGTCCCATCCCTTTGTCCTAATCCAGAAAACACCAATAGGAAGGGATTTTTGGCTGCTTCTCATGGAGCCTTCTTCATGATATACATCACGTAATTCATACCAATTACCTCCTCAGTTCTTTTGCCTTCCAACTTCATGTTTCAAGATTCCACCTGACTTCCCGTCTGCCATCACTCCCTTTAATCAAAAGAGCCAATCCTAAGGGGCTCGAAAAGACTTTCTTTCCCAGATCAAATGTCCTAGTTTTGCTTTTCTGCCTCCTTCTCTTGACCTAACGCACTCAGCACATACTGCTTGAGTGGTGCACCACCATCAGGCACTCAGCTGAAGTTACAGTGACCTCAGACTGAAGTTATATGAACCTGCCATTTTGAGTTTAGATTAAGTTTCTCTTTTTCTGGTGCCCAAATTCAGATGCTTTCATTCAAGGCCTAGCCAGCAGCAGAAACACGAGTTACCTCCTGAGTTCTAGAAGTGCTGGCTGCAGTGCACAGCCTGCCAGGGGCTGCCCTTCTACCACAAACCCAGGCACCCAGGCTGCACCAGCAGATCTCCACCTCTGCCTTCTCAAGGAAGTGCACGCTGCAAAGCAAACACACAAGCCAAACCCACTATGTTATCTAATGAGTATCAGGTTCTTTTGCAATATCGCATATTGCCATCACATTTCTATCACACTCTTCTTTCACAAATACCTGGCGTTTACAGTCAACCAGGGAAAGCACTTCAGCTTTAACAAATCTGACAGCAGTGAGGGGGGCTGGAAAAATAAATTAACACTTGATACAGCCACCACAAATAGATACCCAGAATAAAGTGAAATACATGAAAAGCTCCTCACACTCAATCTAAAGATGATGTAATGACATCAGTCACATACTCTTGCTGCTCAGTGTCTGTGACATAGTAAAAACACAATGATGTAGAGAAGATAGTGGGTGACAGCTATGTGCTATTTCTCACAAGCATGATGACTTACTCAAATAAATGATAAGGCAAATTCTTTAGTGATGCATGGTTTTAGGCAAAACTATGAAGATTGAATTATATTTCATTACACTTCCCTAAATAAACTTCGAACCTTGCCTAAAACCTAATGTGGGGGGGGGGGGAGAGCCAAACAAAAAACTATTACCCTTTCCTTAGAAATCCAACTCCTCAAATAATCCTAACAACCACATCAACATTCCTTTCTCTCAAAACAAACATTAAAAGGGTATTTTCATGGTATTTTATCCTGGTCCCACAGGTCTACATTTCAGAAGTCACTGTGAATTGCCCTTTTGCAGTCACTGTCAGAGCATTTCCTGATTATGTTGCAAAATTAACCATTCTGAAAAAGGGAGAGTAATTATTATTTGCAAATGTGGGAGTGAGTTCTTAGAGACAGTGATGTCTCTTGACACAAAGCGATAGTATATTTGAAGAAATATAAAACAGTTGGTTAACTACCAAGGACTGTAAATGAATCGCTACCAAGAAAGCGCCGATTTCTTCCAACAATATTCCCCAAAACAACAAACTTCAAAAAACAATCTCATTATCAAGTCCTAACAAGGCCTTTATTCTTCTCTCTAGGAAAAGACTCCTCAATGATTCAGCGACACAAAGACACACTAAATATTTTTCTGGGTCAAAGCTAGAAAGCCCAACACACCCAAGGACTGAATTTTAGACAGGAAAGTGACTGTGAAGTGCACCTACCCCTTGTGATTCATGTTTGCAGCTCAGCTGCATGATGGCTCAAGAGCATAACTACTGCTGTCAGGCTGATCTCATGAAAAGGAGGGGTATGTACAGGACAGCTGGCCAGCAACAGATGGGAATATGCTGCTCCATCTCACAGGTTGGTAGACTTCCTGTTGCAGCACATGCTGTCCAGAAGGAATTCTAATTCTAATGCAGCACCGGTCTTCCAAAGGAGGCCTGGCTTTAAGCCACAGTCAAGTCCTAGAATTCAAAGAACTTCTTAAATTGTCTATCAACTCATTAAACAGTTCAGTCACTTATAATACAGATCTGTTGTTTGTGTTGAGAATTAACTAGTCAGTCCTTTTAATTCTTTTTGTGTGTTTGCTTTAAGGTGAAAGGTTTTATGAGCAGAACTTGATGAAACTGCTGACAGCTTAAAATTTTTTGGCCTTGAAGAAGAAAATTATTTAATTTTCTAATAACACGATGGATGCAAAAAGGTCATCATCAGTTGCAGTCACTAGGAGGATTATTGCTTTTGCTCATTCTGCTTTATGGTAACATTAGTTTTGACCACCAATTGACTTCTAAAATAGTTAAGCTGCATTAAAATCAGACTGTTGTTATTGCAATTTACAAGGTAATTAATTTATCTTTCATTCATTCTCTTAACACCAAGAATTTAATTTTTTTTTTGATGTTCCAAATTAAATATTACTTAAAAACAAAAAAGTTAAACTCATTTGAAAACTTAGAGAAACAGAAATTAAGAAACCAGTTCATTCTGTCCTTCTGAGTGGAAAGAAATTAATAAATTAAACATTCATGCCACTTCTCATTATCAAGGTGTCTGGAAACAACTGTAGGGAGCTCATTCCATTATGCAAACTCACCCTGACCCAACTAGTCATTGTGTGTTAATGTAAAGAATTATCACATCATATCCTAAAAATACAGCTATTGTTGTGGATAAGGTTATCTATACCACAAAAGACAGTATTCATTTGTAGTGCTACATTCAAACCAGCGGTTAACTTATGAGACACTAATATAAATTAATGGAAAAGCAGGTTAAAGGGGATTACAAAATAGGCTTTGGTTGAGAAATATTGCTTTTTTGCATTATCAACTGTGGCACTGCATACAAAGTGATACAAGTTCAGAGGGTACAACAAGACACCTTGATTTCATACTTTGTAGACGATTAGAATTTCTATGCAAACAGTGCCTGTACAATTCTATACATACATATAAATGTTCAATAGCATAATTTTTTCCTTTTCTCTTTTCAAAAGGCTTTAAAGTAAAAATTGTAACATATTAACAGTGATGTACAAACTCAACTCTGTAGTAAATGCTTTCTAAGTACTCAAATTTCAAATTAGAAAAATGGGTATGGTCTAATATTCATTAAATACCATTTCTGTATTATGCATTTCCCTTCTTTGAAACTAAAATATCAGTTCACAGGAATAAATACACAGTCTGACATTTTGAAACGCCTCCTGACTTCAAAGAATATCTGTTTAAGAAAAATCATCAATGTTTTACAGTTTCTTCCTCATTCTCAACAAGTATTTCAGTATTCAAACTAAGGGAGGGATTCTTGTGAATACTTATACACAGCATTTTAGTACTTGAGCATATTCCTGCTAGACCCCACAGCAATATATTTCACTGTGCTGACCCCACAGCAATATATTTCACTGTGCTTTTGATGAAAAAGAGACATAACTTTGCATAATATGCTCTATAAAAAAAAGCACCTGGATACTCTGAATACTCGCACTAATAAAATTAATATTCAGTCTAAATGTTTACAAATATAAAGCTTAAACAAATGCAGCAAGCTAGAATTGAGTTTAACTCACTCTCTAAGCCATTAATTTGTCCTCGGCACAAACCAGAACATTGATATAGTTCTACTCAGAAAAATAAATTGAACTTGCTTAATTAAATACTGCTAGTTTAATGTTTTCTCCTTTTCTGCAACTTCAGAGCCAACCCTTTTCCTTTTTTATTGTCTCTCCACTCTTAAATTTGAGCTCTACAGAATATCAACAGCTTATCAACTGTCAAATATTTTAAAATTATTATTAAAATAATTAGAATAACCTAAATATTCTAATTATTCTACTTATTCCTTCTAACCTATTATTCTCTCTAATTTCTTCACACATCAGATATTATTCTTATTTTTTTACATCCATGAGCTAAAATATTAATGCAAATGACAAATCATGTATCAGAATTAAAAATTTAATGTAAAATGACAAATATAAGTATACATGCATAATTTCCGTAATTTCCATAATTCATATAATTGATGCATATAGTATATATAGCTTTTTTTGACATTATATACACTGACATGTTTGTCAGTGTATATATACTGCAATGCATTAGTTATGATCTACTCTTGCCAAACACATAATATTAATTTGCTGCACTATAATGAAAGAATAAAAATTTAAATGGATCTTTGAAGATGGAGCTAGTGGAGTGTTTTGTCAGTTTTAAGAATCTTTAGAACCAAACACCACAGATGGAAATTTTATCTGTGGTTGATGACCACTTCCATTTGTCGTCCCTTAGAAATTGATTCCATCAGTTTTCGCTGTGAATCACCAGATGGCACTTCTCCCTACTCTTAAGAGTTACTCTCTGAGCATGTAGGAGTTAGATCTGGGACAAACATTTCCAGCTGAACTGAGATGCTGTTTAGATTTTGAGATCCTTACCAGTAAAGAAGCACTTGTCTTATTTCAATCCCTCTCTTTAACTCAAAATCTTCTTTCTCAAATTAGTTGCTGTAGACAAGCTATGTCTACAGAAGTGGAAAAAAAAAGTAATAAACCCCCCACATACTTTTGTCAACACATATGCACTGCCCTGACCAGGGACATTTTTAAATGAATTCTTTCACATTCTCCACAAGACTATATTTAAAGCTGCACTTCTAGCTTGAATAAAATAATATTGACAAAACAAAATAAAAATGTGCTGAAAAGTTTGTCCATTTCTAAGCAGCATTGTAATTTCACAGCTTCTATTTTGGTTATGTTCTTCAAATAATTTCTCCCCCTTGTTTCCACATGCATTCCACAGGAAGAAAAAAAATCAGAAAAGTATGCAGTCATGGCAAGAGCTCTCAGTGAAGTACAACCATGATTCATTATCATCACCTACCAATGGGATCTCTCAGTGGAAACACCATAAAGCAATGTTTAAACATCAGGCAGTGATTGTTTTATGCCTGTAACTACACTGCACAAACATCGTTCACTCCTGCTTTCCTCTGTTACATGGGTCAAGCACAGTGCTTCCTTTTCTCTGGGACTCTGGGTAGAAGAGACAGGCTGATTTGGATTTTTTCCCCCCACTCAATTTCTTTCCTTCTTGTAGCTGCTGAACGGAACAGGGAGCTGTAAATAAATTCTGTGTGAAAATCTGAAAAAAAATCCAGGTTTTTAGGAGGAGAGTTAAAGCAAAAGGAATTTTCTTCATACTGAAACTTCAATAAGGCTGCATGCAGCATCATGAAAAGTCATTTGTTCAAGCATGACTCCTTTACACAAGGACTTGGGGACCTCTCCACTATTACCCTGTAGCAATACCTTTCTTGTTATCTCCTGGTTTTGCTAACAGTCAAGGCAATATTTTTAGTGTTGGAGAGCTACAGTACGTCAGTTATGCATGAGAGTGGGACTTTGAGAATATACACTGAAATCTTAACCACTGATAAAAACAAAATATTACTTTTTTTCCAATCTCCCAACTAATATTTAGAAACATTTTATAATATTTCATGTAGATTTATTGAGAATTATAAGAAAACACAAATGAAAAAATATAAAGCAAGGCATAAAATATCCATTGGAAGTGTTTGAGGACTCCATTGAGGAGTTTTGTCTTTTTTCTTTTTTAGAATTTGACCCACTTAAGTCCACAGCCTTAGTGTGTGATAAGCCCCTACAATGCTTCTGACGTCAGAAGAGTTGTGAAGATGACAGCCAAAACCCAAGCCTCTAAGCCACCAGCCTACACTGGTGAAATCAAAGACAGCTTTAAACTCAGTTTTGAGCTCAGTAAACAAAGATTTAGACTTTAAGCTTTGATAACAGGGATGACAAAAAACAGCACCAAAAATCACCAGGTTATCTTCATGAAATAAACTCAGCAAATTTTTCTTCAAAATTAAGTATAATCAGCCATTCTAAAGCTCCTGGACTATTTGCAGAACTGTTTAGGTTGGTGGGAGATTTTAGAGTTGTTATAATGAAAAAAACCAAGTGGAAATTACTTCTGCACTTGATTCTAAGGAATCTAATAATTTTTAAGCACCTATATATGAAATGAGGCATACAACACAGAGTTCTGACATTGCAAAAGACTGAAACGGAGTTACTTGTGTCAGTAAAATACACCCCCACGTTGTTTGCTTTAAAGCAACCCCTCAACCTTTATTATAAAAATCTCTGGTGTTGGAGAAGAACTGTCTGTCTGAATGCTCAGCGAGGAGGAATAACCTTCATTCCAAAGCTTGGTTTCATGCAGGGGGATTATGTTATTGCTTCCCTCCCAAATCCTTATGGAAATAAGATGTTTATCATGAAGACTTGTCCTGTAAGTAAAACTGATGTTGCACTGATAAATTAGGTATTACTTCAAAACACATGGCATTAATTATCCCTATCTGACCTAAGCTACACTGATGCTTCCCCTTCTTTTAATTTTCTCTTTAGAAACTCATCTTTGAAGTCTTTATTTTCTCAGAAGTTTTGGCAACCTATATGAACAAGTATGTCCATCAAATCCACAGAGTTTGGTTATACTGGGAATTGTCAGCATTCAGTTGTTAATCCTTGTTATAACCTTCCAGGAGTGGACAGAGTATAAGAATATTTTTTCTTTGAAGTGCTTCACACTGTTTCGTCAATACACGTTAGACAATGATTAAAAAGCCAACAGCAAATACTGTGCAACATGTGCTAGTGCACTGACTTGTCTTACATTTAATTAGTCAATTAGTTTTGCATGGATTACCACAGTAATCTGAAACTACCTATTGCTACTAAATAAAGCTAAAAGGAAATAGAAAAACAGCACATTACCTGGCAGAGAGCTGCTGTCCAAGACAATAATCGGAACTTGAGATACAGAGCCTTTGTTCAGTTTGAACATTTAAAGACTCTTTGGAGACCTGATTGGCTGATTATCACACATGATGTTTGGACAGTTTATTTTGTGTGACCAATGGCCAAACCAACAAATATCTCAAATTACTGAGGCGCAAGAGGTTATGGTAAAGCTCAACAATCAGAACACAATCCCTCAGAAGAATACCCTTGGTTTATTAACATTCCATCACCTGTTTAGGGTTTCATTCACAGCTTCTTTGTCTGACACAAAGGATTGTTCCTTAACAACCTCTGTTCAGTTTCAAAATTCTATTTAGGTGTTATATGTAGCCTTTTAAATGAGTGCTAATGTCTGGGGACACCTTAACATAGTTTGTGTTTAATGCTCTAGGAGTTCAGCAATATATGGTGAGGCTGGTTGGGAAACTGCCTTTTATAACATACACTAAGATCAACATTAATATTATTTTGTTTAATGAATAAAATGTGTAATAAAAATGCTCTAAAGATCATCAGTAAAAGCTTAAAAGGAAAATTAGAGGCACTTAACGCAACTATCATGTTGCAAAAATCCAATTTTTTCTCATTTGGACAAAATTGTCCAGCAATTAACAGTAAGTGTACAATTAACTTGGATGTTTTTAGACTGCTCAATTAACAGTGAAAGTAGAAAATACTGCACAAGGCTTTATACAGTAATTAGAAACTTTGTATTAATAAGCAGTATTAGCCATGACAATATTTAAAAAGCTGTGTTTTGCTGGAGATAATGCAGAATTTGCTGTAGAGCTCCAAAAATTATTTTCCATTATTTCTTAAATTTTAAAAAACCTCACTATTTTTGTATAGGAAAAAAATTGAATCATCTGTAGAACTGATGATCGAATAAATATATTACTAGGTAGGTTGTACGTAAGACCAGATCCTACCTTCACTTAAAAACTCTGAGCAAAATGCTTTTCAAAGTTCACATCAAAAGCCCTTTCTTTGTAAATGCAAAAATATTCTTAACTATATTGCTGGAAAACCAGGTAACAAGGTGTGCATGTCCTCACAATTATTTTTTATCGGTCTCACACACCATATTTGCCTTGACCCAAAAAATGCTGGATGAAACTGCCTGGCCAAAAGAAACAGAAAAACAATGTGATGACTCAGGCTGGAAAAAAATTAAAGCTTTTTCTTGTCCTAGATATCCACTAAACAACAGATATTAAAACCTCAAAGCTCTTAGAAGTGCTTTGTTTGGGAATTTATGGCTGCCTCTGGGACAGATTTCATGGGCAAACTGCTGTTACTTTCACTACCCACCACTTGAAATGTTCATAGGAAAGAAAGCAATTCTCAGCATAAATTTCTTAATCTATATGAAAATAATGACACTAATGATGATCTGCATTTCTAGGATGTGTGGCAATCTCATATGAAAAGTGAAACAAGGTCTAGAATTACTGAAAGCTAACCCAGTATGAGACCTGCTTTAAGAAAAAGACCAGCCTAATCATGAGAAAATATTATCATTTAATTGATCTCTGTATTGTCAAAATTTTAATTTGAATCTGAAACAGTTCTTTTGGTAAGAATGAAACATACTGGAGATAACACAGGGCAGTGACAGGCGAGCCTCTAATGCCAAACTGTGAGGAGGATACTTGCAAGGGTTGTTCATCTCATCACTGAGGACAAGAGCAGGAAGGGAATGTGTTTGCTGACACAAGCACACAAGAAGGGGACAACAAAGGAAGTAAACATGGGTTGCTGAACTCTGACAAAGACCCTGCAGTGACAACAATACCACATTTCCTATAATTGGAGTGAAGTAGGAAAGGAGGCATTGTTACTGCTGGACACCTTCTGTTACATTTTGACAGCTTGTGTTAAGTCCCGGGTACGGCTTCTCACTTGTGTCAGCAAAGCTGCTCTCCCCCACTGTGCCCACAGGCTCTTCCTTCCACAGGATCCTTGTCCCTCCCCAGGCAAGGAAAAGAAAATCACCACTGGCCCCAAGATTTCTGCACCCGTGAGAACCAGCCACAAAGGATGGATTAACAGCAGGCACCACTGCAATGTCTCCAGGGATGCCGGCCACAAAGGCCACATGAGCAGTCACAGCACAGCCCCAACTTGGCATCACCATGGGGGACCACAGCTGCCTTTTGTCCATTGACTTCAGACAGCAATAAGGACTAAAGTCTGTGCCCAATCCTGCGGTTGAGCTTTTTAATTCAGGGAACTGAGCACGAGGTAGAAGGTCAGAACTACCACTGAAATGTACTTCTAAGTGACAGAGCTAATTGGCATGGGCATGCCAGTGGCAGACAGCTGACCTGCACTGTCAGCCTGAACTTGACAAAAATAGAAGTTAATACAGTCTTGGACCATTGTCTGTATAAAAACATATCAATATCAAGAGGGCTATTACTCAACTCACCATATGAGACCGTATCCAGCAGTGTATTTTGTGAAGAATAATGCCAGTGGAATTTTACATCTACTACAAATCCAGCTACTCAAGAGCTCCTCTGAGAAGGGTGCCTAGAGCTGGCTC
The DNA here is from genome assembly GCA_024362935.1 of Setophaga petechia. Classification (NCBI taxonomy): domain Eukaryota; kingdom Metazoa; phylum Chordata; class Aves; order Passeriformes; family Parulidae; genus Setophaga; species Setophaga petechia. The sequence goes on from JANCRA010000024.1 coordinate 8,864,143, forward strand.
AGTTTTTGCACCTTGCTGCCCCTTCACTCATAGGCACATATTAAATGTAGGAAGAGAGCCAGACACCCAAAGGAGAATTACTTTTGGGATCTTCAGGTTAAACCATTACAATTGAAATAAACTCATCATAACCATTTAGTCTGGCTGCTGATGTGAACTTCAGCTCAGGTATTCTACACACTAACATCTGCTTTACTACTCCTTTTTAGTGACACATGAAAAAAAATAATCTTTACTGCATATGGTTGAGCGCTACCATTTACACTGCAGCGCAATTTTTCCTTCTGTCCCAATCCAAGTCTTCTTGAAAGAATGCCCTAAATTATCAGTGGAAATAAAACCTAAAGCTATAAAGCAGCTTGTTCTAATAATGGATGTTTGGTCATAAATTGTTTTCTTTTGGTGTGAATTTTTACTTTTTTTTTTATAACTCCCTGCAAAACCCAAGGTACTGGGTGATAATCTTCCTTTCTCCTACTAGCATATACTCAAGATTTACACATTTTAGAGAAGATTTAAGCTGGTGATACTGATCTGCAAGATATTCTTTGACTTACACATAATTTGATGTTTTCTCATTTAAGGGAGGAATCCATCAGAACAATATTTTGACATTAAGAGTGTTGACATCTGCATGTGATCTGGATATGGAGGTTTCACTTAAAATCAGTGGGCAGAAACAAAGTTCTGGGATATCTCTCCCTGACCTGTTTTAGACATGTAAGCTCTAACAAAATGAAATGTGGCCTACAAGTGCCTATATCTCTCCATTATTTAAAGTACATCTGGAAAAGTGTTCAATTATAGATGCATATCCTACTGAAGTCTGTGTTTGGATTAATCCAGCCCTATATATAAAGTTGTAATACAATTTTTTTGTACTGGAGTGGATTGAAAAAAAAATGACCCAGTCCCTTCTTCCATTTCAGTATTTCTAAATCATAAGTATGTTGGGGAGGTAGGACAAGGGTTATCCTGTTGGCTTACTTAGCTCTTACAAAATAAGAAAGTGAAAAATGTATGCTCTAGATTCTAAGAATGTTCTTTCCATCTTCTTTGAAACTGATCCACAGCTTAATAGCCTGATGTTGAAATCTGAAATTCTGCAATCTTTTCTGTACTGTTGAGAAAAATATGTCCAGTTTAGCTGAGTATTGCAACTCTGAAAAGCATGTGCTGCAAGACCCAAATTTTGTCTCTGTGTTTGTAAAATGTGCAACTCAGGGCACTTGGATCACAAATATTTTTGTGGTTGTCATGGCTTCATAGAAGACAATTTATGGAAGGTGCAGACAAACTATCTTGTGCTTTGCATACCACAGACAACTATCTTTTTGAAAGTAAATCTTCAAGTCAAGTCTTATGCAAAAAAGAGTAAGAAAGAAAATCACTGCCATATTAAGCAAAATAATGACAAATTTCATATGTGGAATTTTAAATGACAATTTACTCAATTAAGTCACTGGATAAAACACTTAATTAAAACTTGAAAGAATGTTCAATGTTTTACAGAACAACACAGAGGACAGCTTACCTCATGTAAAGGCTGGACTCTTGCCCAGATCCACAGAATTGAAGGGATCATTTTTAGAGCAAATTTGTGACTGCACTGATTAAATTGCTAACAAGACAACAATTTTTTATAATGCACACACACTTTGTCTCATATTTTTGTGACATTTTGTGAGATTGTATTTCATAATATCTGAATATGTGGCATTCTACTGTTCTATAAATGTACCTGGTATTAAATACAATTTCTTTCAAATGTGAAATAGAGGCAGCAGGATAGATTTGATTCACAAATTTTGAGGCAACAAAACAGGCTGTCTCTGATGATGTAGCTATAAAATATGCATCAGGGACTGCTCAAAAGTTAACAAAAAAACCCTAACTGTTTGCCCAAGATACTGCCAACTCATTTTGAATAATTCCAAGAATTCCATAGAAGATCCCTTTGCAGAACAAAAACAAAAGCAATGCTAATTTAAATACTACTCTCTGTGAACTATTTGAAAAGCATTATAATGCAGCCTGAATTTTTGTTGCCTTGTATAACTGCAGATACACGAGATCTTGAGTAATTAGACACGCCACAGGGTGTGCCAGTACACAAGTTTGAGTGTGTTAGGTATGAAGGAAATACAAATCTGAAAGGCACGTTGCACACCGCATTGCCAATGTCCCAGCTTTTTGGTTGCTTCACAGCACCCTTTCAAATGAGCCAGACACACTGATGGGTTAAAAGCCACATCAGTCACAAGTCACAAACACAGAGGTTAAAGAGAAATATCAGTGGTTTCCTTCTCAACCACCAGTACATTAATGCTCACTGCAATGGTACTGTAATGAAAACACTCTCCCCCACCAGCCCCTTAACCTGCAAGCCCTCTCCAGTCTGCCAGCCCTCTCCACCTGCAGACACTGCTTCAGACTGCTCCACAGACTGCCCACAGATCTCCCTCCACTCTTCCTCCCTAATCCCCCAGCTTTACCCAGCTGTCCCACCCCTCCTTGCTCTAACCCTCTAGTAGCTCAAAAACATGCCAGCATACAAAGTCCAAGGTAAGGAAAAACTACTCCACAAATGACTTACAGCTTCTTCATCACAAAACTGTTACTTTAGGTTTCCCCTGGTTCCTTAATTTCCTTTCAGTTGTCCTCATTATCTTGTACTTAAATGTATCTGTACGAATGCATAGATAATCATACACGAAATAAAAGAATACATTACCTTAGAAGTAACTTTTAAGGCTACTCTGTCAGGGCAGTGTTTTGCTGTGATTATTTGAATATTACTTTCTGCCTTAAATAAAGAAATATAAACTTAGCCACTAACATTCTTACTTTTTTAAAATGCTGCAGTAGATCATGAAAACCAAATATGTTCAACTCATTAATATATTATAGTAATTTTTCTCTTTTGATCAGATCACTTTAGATGCTTATACGAATTCCATTTCTTTGTCTTTTATAAATTATTTGTGGGAGAGTGTAGTTTTAGAGTACAAAATCTTTTTTCTATTCAGATCAGATAATGTATGTGAGCCTAATTCAGTGGAACTGAGTGTGTACATGAGACTGAGTATTAGAAACTAAAGGGGAGAGGATGCTGTGAGGACAGTGCAAAATAAAAGTGAAAAGGATAATGAGCTTGAATGCAATAGTACTATTGCCTTTACTAGCATTGCAATTTTTAATGGTATGCATCTTTTGAAAGCCTGTCCCTCTTAACTTAGCAATCTTTGTCATTGCACAATTATAATGTTAAGCAAAAAATACTTGTTTCTCACCTGTAAGAAAATGCAAGATGTTCTCCAGCTTGAAAGTTTATGATTTATGTACAGATATTTAAGTTGCTAAATATGTACTGTATTTGTTGGAGGTTCACTCAGATTTTCATCTGGATTTGGACCCTGATTAAGAGAGGCATTTAAAACAAGTAAGCAGTTAGTGTAGGTATATGCTACAGTGGGAAAATTACAGTTGTACTTAGGTATGTATTACTAAAACAGACAAAAAACATAGTGATAAAAATATTCAGCAATTGAAAAAGTAGTTTTGTTTATAGACAAGAAGGAGATACAACTCAAACTGATTAAAGGGTGTAATATAATGTATTTCTACTTTGCCTTAAAGGTCAGCTATGCTGGCAGAAGTTTTCCCTCCTGCAGGATCATCTCTTAACTGTAGCATCTACAAAGCTAAAGCAGGTTTATTTAATAGGTGAAAATCCACACAAATCCTGACAACTGAGGGTACTCAGATGACTTTATGCAACTCCCAGCAGGCCTGAACATTGCAACAACAGAGCACCTTTCCCTTACAGCTCGCTTTTCTTTTTTGCACTCTGGACTAATCAGTTTCTTCCAAACCACCCCAACTAGGTCTATTTGAGATAAATACAACATTCTTAACTGCCACAGGTGAAAGATGCAGATCACTGTACACTTTCACTGTAGCTCTACAGCAACAGGTTATTTTAGAGATGGTGTCCTGGTAACCTCAGCAGTAACACAAACCACCTCCCAAAGGCAGCCCAATGTTTACAGCTCCATCTATTCTACTTATGCTGCAAAATTTTAGGATTAAAATTAAAAGGCAGTGCTTTGACAATCTCCACTTTGAGGCACAGTGTGCATTTTAGGTAGCTCATGCTGCCATGGCTTTCCTCAAAAGCAGAATTTTGCATTGCTGGACTGCCTGAGAATTAAAGCCCAGTAACCTGATACTTTATATCATTCCCTCCTTCTTTCTCTGCCTTCAAGACCCTGTGTCTTTTCACTGCTATGAAAAGCCTTCCTACTCCTGTTTAAGGAATCACTGCAACACCCTCTGGATATTATCAGTTCTCTGAGAGATAAAAAAAAATAATTAGAAACCATCTTGAATATGCTTTTCTCTCTTTAGGACAAGAGTCTCTCTTGGTTCCTGTTTGCAGCAGAGAGTAGGCAGCCCATTTCTACCCTCAGCACTGCCCAAATAAGCAGCTCTACCAAATGAAGAAACAAAGAGGGATTCCCTCTGTCAAAATCACAGAAGTAGAATAAAATGCGCCTGGGAGCATGAGTTCAACCAAATATAAAAGGTTCTGTGCTCAGTGGGGTTTGGTTAAATAAATCAGGTCCAAACTTTTAGGAACACAAACACAAATCATTCCCTTCTCAATGGGGTAAGAACAGAAACAAACACACCAACTTAATGAACGCAGCAGGGATTGACCAAACTGTTCAAACTCCCCTTTGGAACAGTGCAAACAGCTAAAAAGCAAGCAGCCTTAGCCTCATGGCACAGGAAAACAGAACATGCTCTGCTTTGGTTGGATGAGTAAAAAATTCTTGATTACAGAAGTCTTCTATTCTAAAATGAGGAACTAAATTTACTATTAAATGCCAACTAAAGATTCATCCATTCAGTCTGACAGCTCACATGTCAAGTCAAAGTATTGGCACTGAAATGTCTCCTCCAAGCATTTGATTCTGTTGTTTCCATAGGTGGTCCAAATTCTGCATCTTCACACACTCCTGTACTGCCAGCATCACCCATCAGGTACCCACTACTCCTTCTATGTACCTGGTCACAGAGGTTACGAAGAGGTCAAAAGAATCATATGGAAAACAGACACACATGCATATATATTGTATTTATGGGTGCTTACTACAGGCTGTAAATACCGTACTGCAACACTAGGACTTCCCAAAACATCAAAGCAATATAACTGCAGCTTTCCAGGGCTTGCTTTATTTCCCCCCTTCACCTCCTAGTATGCAACATGTTGCATAGTTCTGTTTTCACATCACCTTGTGTATTTGTATATATACATATAATTTTTACTACTGGAAAACTATCTACTCACTCATGTATATTCAGCTGCCATATTGAGAAGTAAATGCTTTCTTCAGACTACATCAGAATGCAAGATTCTCTGCAAATGAAATAGCTGTAACTGCTGTTCTAAGTACTTATAGGACAGGGTGTTCAAGATACAGTTATAACTTCTGTTTTCATCCAGTACATGTTCATTAGTAGAGGGAATTGACTTAAAAGTAGGATTTCAGCTTCAGTTATTAAGAGATAACAACCTACTTACCCAGGATCCACTAACACAAAAATCAGAGAGCCTAATTTAGGTGGCTAATTTAGGTATCACAGGAGTATAGTCCTGCATTAAAAAACTGTTGTATTTAGACATCTGAGATAAAATTGGTAAATGGGGGACAAGAAAAAAAAATAAGGAAGAAATTTGCAACTACCTTATTAATGTTAAAAACACATCCTGAATACTTAATAAAACATATAATTATGTGCAATTAAACTATCAATTTAAGTATAGTAATTCCAAAGTAAGCTTGGATATGACAACTAGTACAGCTTTGCTAATTTTTCAGAAAATACATACAAGAAAAAAAAATCATGGCCTCATAGCTAAAGTACATTTTCATTGAGAACAATACAATTTAAGTCACCATTTTACATATACAATATTTCAGCAATGCTGAAGTGTATCCAGAACTGCATGCTCATTACCCAATTAAGCAACATTTCATTAACATCTGTCTATGCTATTACACTCAAAAGAAGAATCTATTTTAATTGTGGAAAGGACAGGCTTCTGTATCCTATTATTATACTATTCATCAACAACAAAAACCTTACTGTGGCCAACAATTAGTATAAAGAAATCATAAAAGCAAAGGGCAATATACTCTCTATTCCTTTCTCAAAAAAAAAAAATTAAAAATCAGAATATAACTAAAACCTGCTCTGACAGAAAACATGGCATGTCATTCCATTTCTGCTAGGCTGAAGATATCTGCCTCTGTGAAACTCCTCAAAAACTATTTCCTCAGGTTAACGTGTTCTCCCATCCACTCTGTTCTCACCTTCTAATGTGTCATTCTTCCATTTTTTTCTGTACCCTAATAATGTCACTGGAAAGGCAGAATTAAAAGCCATAAAGATAAAGAACGCAAACATATGTAACTCTACATATAAAAATAGCATGGTAAAACATCAGTACAGGTAACTAAGGAGGAGTACCATCTGTATCCTATAAAAGGTGTCCTACAAGTGACAAGTGCCACTGGCAGTTTAAGTTTTAGTGTGGAAAATCCAGTATCCTAGTAGGATGAGAAGAGTAGAACACTCACTTGCTACTGTATCTTGGTTTTCATTCTAATAAATGGGGAGAAGGACAAAGTTCTGACCAAAATAAAAACAGGAATGGCAGAGAAGATGGACACATTAAAGAACTTACTTGGAAATAGAGACATCATTTTGGTAATCATTATGAGAAATAATTTCCATTTAACCTTATCAGGCAAGTCAAAGCAAGCAATCAAAAAGAGTACACAACGGAGTCTTAAGAAGCAGTCAAAGAGTCTCTGCAGCCATTACAGGGTGTAAATGAATTATTCCTTATAACCCAGTAGAAGTGCACCACAGAAAGGGAGCTCAAGCAAGGACCTGGAACCACAGAAAAAGAGGAAATGCCAATCAAGCAACACTGACATATTAATTGACTGAGAGCGATCACCATGGTGCTTTTAGGTGTCACTTAAAAATGCCCTTCCTGGATTTCTCTACCTCATGTGATCTTGGCCTTTATATTCATTAGCTTAAAAATCACTTTAATTATTTTCATGAAGCTAAAACTGAAACAGATCACAGGCCATGCAAGGCACTCATAATGTTCTAGTGTTATTTTGTATGAATGAGGAAATGAACTAAATTGAAATAATGCACCCCTATTTTCAGCATGACTACAACAAAACATCTCTTTTTGAATAACTACATGAGAAAAACATGAGAAAAAAACCCTACCTTATGCCTCTAGCCAACATAATTGTATCTGCACATGAAAAAGAAAACAGGCTCTCTTTTTTCCTATTCTTCACAAATATAAAGCATACTTCACGCTCAGTAAATACAGGCCATTATGGCATATTCTTTTCTACCTATGTTCCTTATATATACAACCTAGAGGTCAAAAAATACAAAAGCTTTTTTCATTCCTTGCTAAAATATGTTGTTGTGGTTTCTAATCATGTGCTATTGAGTCCCCTGATTCACCTTTTGTAGTGTTGGTGAGAAGGGAAAGAGGCTGCCTAATGGAAGATAAGGAGTTAGGATCCCTGTGTGATAAAATGAGTAGAGCTCTTACAAATTCCTCAGGGCAGAAAGGAATCCTTTAATTTAGTACTATGTACAAATTATTTTAAAGATGTACATTCTAAAAAGGGGCTGGTAATAAGAAGATAGGCCCATTGCCACCTTCAGCTTCCAAGAGTGATTTCCTTCCATAGTCTATTCAGCTCTCTCCACCTGCTCTCAGATGCAACCCCCTTGCTCAGCCTCCTTGAATCTTTGTCCTAGGCACACTTTCTTCTGTCTCTGAAACCAATCTTCATTTCTATTTTGCAGTATATATCTCAAAATTTTTCATTTCTACCATCAGCAGGAGGCACTGCTGGGACACAGGGTCCACAATCCAGATTCAGACCCAAAGCCAGCCCCAGCAGAGCATGAAAAAGCAATTAAATTCTAGAAAAGATCTGTTCAGTGGAAAGTATACTCAGCAAAGACGGAATTATCAAGGAATTTAGCACATAAAATTCCAATTGTTAAGAAATCAGCCACTGACATTACCAAGGGGAGTTGATTTGCATCATTAAGTTGTTCTTTTCCTGGCTTCTTTTGAGAACCTGCCCTGAGGGCCATATCAAAAATGCAAACCATAGGAACTCAATCTAGTAATGACAAGTCCTATGGCATTTTAATTCAATAGCACAGGTAACTGTTGAAATATCCCATATTTTTAACCAATTTCTATCTCTCAATAAGATCAGCAAAGAAAATCAGCTATGTCTCTCAGAGGCCAGATTGTTAAAGCTGGTAGTTTGAATACAGTCTTGTATCACTTCAAAACTTTTCGTCTTCACCACCAAGTATTTATATTGTTATTCCAGAGATTTGAAAAGAATACCACATACAACCTAATTTCTAATGTTTAAAAAACTTCCAGCATATGCTTTTGTAATTACTTTAATACAAGTAATTACAAAAGCATATGCTGGAAGTAAGCATATGCTCATCTCTCTGTCTGAAATAGTAATCAAATACATTACAGTAGCAACTAGCAGTTAAAAAAAATCAAATATGCATTTTGTATATATACTTTCGCCATTTTTGTCATCACAAAAAATGGGGATTTCTTTTTGGTTTCTTTCTTCACATGTTTTTAGTACTTTAAAAGAAATACTTGTTCTTCATATTTCTTGATTTCAGAACACACAAATTGAGAAGTAAAGCTCCATAGGTGATACTATGAAGGTAAAACTCACACATGCATAAATGGAGATTTCATCTTTTCTTGTCTCTTTTTTGTTTGTACCACAGACTCCAAGAGTGTTGAAGTGATGAATGGCAAACAGGAATGTTAAAACCTTAATTAACCTATTTCTATGGGGGAAAAAATAATTTCTATCTTTTGGGATGATGTACTGCTGTTTTGTGGCTGATTTTAATAATTTTGATTAAAACTGTCGACCATATGGAAGAGGCAATGTACCTCATTGCATTGTCATTACCACCACTGCAGTGACAGAAATGCAGAAGTTCTTTGATGCCAAGCACATCCTGAACATCGTTACAACCCTTTGTGGTACGTGCTATCCCTGGGTGCCAAACTTGGGAATGTTGCCAATGGTTTCCTAATCCTGAGGCCGCATGATGGAAGGGCACTCCACAATGGTCACGCCTAAAGCTGCAGCAGGAGTCCGCTTGCAGGTATGGGAAGATGAGCTACTCTGAAGGACCAGGACTTTAAAAATATATAAATAAAAAAAGCTATGAAATACTTCATTCTGAGTCGTCTTCTGTGCAACATGCTTTCTGAACCTTGATTATTACCTACACGTCTTCCACTGGAAAGTCTTAAAGAAAGATAAAAGTGAAATAACTACCAAGCTTACAGTCAAAACAATTGGAAAGTGGTTTTTTGGGGGGATACAAAAATTCATGCTGAAAGACAATAAACACTTTTTAAACAATCTTGCATGTTTGGGCAACTCCAGTCTGCACAGTTTTATCTTTTGACTGTTTTTTGCGGAGTCTTTATCTTTCATAACCATAACAAAATAATGTCAAATCCACATATTCTCAAATATTCCAGCTTCTACAATATTTGGACATCCTGTGGTTTGTTGACAGGTGACTTAAAAGTACAAGTTTCCTACAGTATAAAATTCATAGCAAATTTTGTATGATTTACACTATTATTCAAAGCACTGCTTTTTTATTGGGTGGAACTGAAAAACAATCAATATTTAACATTCAATAATCATGAAACCAAGTTGAAAGAAAATGCATCAGCACTAATTAAAAAAAACACAAAACCTGGCTTAAGTTTGTTCTCTAGTGCTCCCTGCCTTTATGAATTAAAATGATTTCCATTTCTTAAGATCTTAAGTCTTACAACTGCATAGGAAAAGAGTATGTGATACTTTGTGATAAGGCTCAATTCTTTTCCATTAATTTCCTCCTCCACTTTTGGGAGCCTTCTAAAGTGGCCTAGTCATGTTCATATCCTTTTGGAAATGCTTATTCGTTTTTATCAGCTCTTCATGGAAATCTCTTAATTTATATCAAGCTCTTCATATAAGTCATAAGACAGAAGAGCACTGTGTCCCAAAAATAAAAAGCATTAGCATGGAACTGTAAGCTTGACCTTGAAAACATATAAATAAAGGAACTACTTAAAGACAACACATAAACCAAAACTAAGATCAACAAAAGGATCTAATGATGATGAATCTGCCTCCTCACCATCACCACCCCCCCACCCTCCAAAAAATACTGTGAATTAAAAATCTTAAGATTGCAAAGATAAAAATCAAGTGATAAAGACTGTTACTCTTTCTAGTTCATCAGCCACTGTGACCTAGTAAGATAACCCTTTGCTCTTCAATAAGAGTTTAAGAAGATTTTGATTGCTTGATCATAAGACCAAGAAAAATAAAAAGATATTGGATAGACTGTAAAGCCAAATAGAGCTGCACAGTCAGTTTGTCCAACATCTTTAAGCCATGGAATATTATCCTCTTACTCCTGTAGACAAATTCCTTTTGTTTGAATACTGCAAACATTTTTCCAAATGCTCCAAGATGCACAATAAAATTAAGAGAAGTTGGCCCAACAGATCACAAATACATGCAAGTCAAGGAATGCAGGTCTGGACTGAGATGTGTTTGTGAGACTCTGCCAGTTCCTCGTGTTCATTTGACACATAAAACAGTTGGTCAATGACATCATATTTTCCTATCCAACCTCCTCCTTGGTGCTGTGCAGACATTATGCCATATATATATTACACAAACAGACACAGAAACTGCTAACCTTCTTATCAATGATTTATAGCTATGACCTAAAAATTTTAATAAAACTCAAATGATAATTACATTTTTTGCCATTATACCAACCTTGAAACATAAAATTCATTTTACAACACAGATTATTAACATGGCCCAAGAACCTTCTTCTTGATTTTCACACAAGAAAATTGACAGCGTAAATTCTGCCAAATGCTGTTAAGGGATACAATTTAATTGATAATTATATTCAGGCACTATCCTTGCTAAGCACACTTGTCCTCAAGAAAAATGCAACTCTTCAAAAGCATCATGTGATTCTGCAATGGAAAATAAAATCAGGTAAGTCATAGCTTCTCTTCTTGAAATAAAATGGGTCAAATAATTACCATATTTACTGGAAATAAAGCCACCTCCTCATTAAAAAAGAGGACAACATAATTTACTTAAGAAACAAAGGATACAAGAGAAGACCTTTTTTTTAATTAAGAAAAAAGAAAAGCACTAAGTTCCAAGGGAAAAAAAAGATCAAGAAATAGAAGTATGATGTAGTGAACCACATCCAAGAAAGAAGAGTAATGAAAGAAAAACATTTTAAAAAACAATAGCTCGTGATTCAAGAAATGGTTTTTTTTCTCTCCCTTAACTTGCCTGTCCATAAATTTAGGCTGCCCAAAGATCTCCTGCCCTGATAAAACTTGGATTCTAGAATAAGAATTCTGACATAGCAAGAGCTGAGTGAGCTTAAATACATTATACACTACAGAGAAATGACAGATGAAATTAGGTTAAAGAGCTGGAAGGAAGTTTTTTAAATATACTATAACAATGCATTTATTGATAAAGAAAATTGCTGAAAAAGAATTCCTTCACTCCTTACTGCAGCTGCAGAGTCATAATATTTAACTACACTCTGGTTTCTTTTTGATACTTCCTTTTGTAATATTTCAAAGTCTCCCCCTTTACACATAAAATACCTGTTCAGATCAATGTATCATGATACAATCCAAAGAGTTTTCCTATCTGTAAAACACATGAATTTGGTTTTCCACCATGCATAAAGATGTTCCATGAAGACCACAGTATGTATTTAGGCTATTCTACATCTCCATAATATAAATAAAATCAGGTTTTCTTTGCTACCAAAATTATTTAAAGCTGCAATAAAATACAAACCATAACATCCAGCCACCCCTCTGCCTAATCAAAATGATCAGCTGTTTTGCTTTGAAGCCACTTACATTGTAACCACTATGCTGCAACCTAGCAGGGCCCTTGAAGACACGTGAAGTTACAGTTCTGTAATGAATTGCACAAATAACAACAAACATCTCAAGTATAATCTCTTCTCTGAATGGATTCCATCATGTAGAAGGTGTTCAGAACTCAGGCTCAAGTAGACTATTCAAAGTTAGTAGACAATAATGCAAGGAACGAGGAGAGAGCCGATTTAAAACTAAAATGGGAACCACTTATGCATTATTCCCATATTTACTATTTGTACATAAAAGTATATCTCACTTTTATTGAATTATTTGTCAGTTTTCTCCTTCTTTTAAATATAAGAGTACATCCCTCTGTCTCAATGACTAACTTTTCTGTCATAATTCATCCAGACAGAGCTAAAGCTCTCGAGTTGTTGGCTCAGTTGGTGTGTGATTAAGTTTATGGCCCCATTCCTGCACTGGAAGCCACAAACACCTTTTCATTACTATTTGATCAGTAACTTGAGAACCACAGATGGGAACCACTATGGAAACACGAGCAATTATTACGGAGACCAACAAAATTAGAATGGACATCTTCATGAGATACCAGCTTTCTTTAGCTTCTCTCTTTTTACCAAAACACCTTTCAACAGCAATTTCAGTAAGACCCCTTTAATGAAAGCTCAGGCTGGCACTGGAAAATCCAGGTATCGCAAACGTTCTTCTGCTTTGTTTTGTTTTCCTATTCACCTCACTGGAAAAGCAATGGAGAACTTGTGTCAGTTCTGTGACCCTGCAGGACTGAAAGGTAATGCGCTTCCCCAGAAGAAGAAGGGGACACTGGTCTCTGAAACATGAACAGGGCAAGTTCTCAGACTCTCCTATGATTTACTGCCTTTTAGGGGCCACTTCAACAACGATGAACCTTGAACGATTGCTCCCTGCCAGGGAGCCTCTTCAGACCATTCCCTTCAAGGACTGTGTGCTAGTAGAGGTCAAGCAAAGAGAATTATGGAGGACTATTTTCGTGACTCTGGTACTACTTATAGCAGGACCTCTGTACACAACCATTAACTAAAGCCAACAGTGTTTCGAGATAACAACGCAAGAGTCGCAGAACTCGGAGCAGCCCAGAGCACGGAACAGCAGCTGGCACGGAGCAATAGTGGCTCCATCCAGATCCACCTTTTCCAAGGTCACCTCGCACAGAGCTCCTTGCAGGCCCGTGTCTGATGACGGCAAGCGCGGCGGCACGGTCTGTGCTCCGCTGCTCTCCGCCCACATTTCCCGGCGGAGTGGCCGGGGCGGGGGCCGCGGACGGCGGCTCCGCTCGGGTGGGCGCGCTGGCAGGCTCGGCGCCCCGCGGGGATGCGCGCAGCGGCGCGGGGGCGGGATCGCGCCTCGCTCCCCCCAGAGCTGCGGCCTCAGCCCGGCCCCGCCGCCCGCCTCCCTCCCTGCCCCGCTGTCAGAGCCGCCCGCCCGCGTGGCAGCGGGGCACGGCGGGGCGTGCGGCGTATCCCTGCGGTGCCTGCTTTGGTACTGGGAGTACGTCCTTCCGTCCGTCCATCCATCCATCCATCCATCCATCCATCCATCCATCCATCCATCCATTCCTCCCTGAGTGGGCGGCGGCTGGTGTGTGTGTGTGACTGACAGTGAGGCGCGCACAGCGCGGGGGCAGCCGCTCGCACGCAGCCCGCGGGGGCCACGCCGGCGCGCCCCGGCTGCGGCAGCCGCTTCTCCGTCCCCCGGAGCCCTCCCCTGTGGGGACAACCTCAGCGGCCTCGCTGCTCGTCCTCCTCCTCCTCCCTCCTGGCGGGTAGGTTACATTACCTGGTCTCTAGCTCGGACTGGATCTAATCCCGCGGCCGCCGCCGGCTCGTCTCCCGGCCGCTGGGGTGAGTGGGGGAATAAATTTATTTATTTTCCATGAGGTGTCCTCTGCAGCGGAGTAGCGGCGGGAGAGCCCGGGCCGGGGCGGCAAGGAGGGAGGCCCGGGTGCTGCTGTCCCGGGGGTGCTGCCGGGGAGCGGCCGAGGCGTTCAGCACCGGCGCGGGGGGGCGGGGGCTGCGGAGGAGACGCCTCCCGGGCTGCCCAACCCGGCTCCGCGGGGCTGGCGGGGGCGCGGCGCCCGGCCCGGGGAGAAGGGGATGGAGCCGGCGCCAGCGCGGGAGGTGGGACAGGACGGGATGTACTGGGCTGGGGCGGGCGGGCAGCGCCGGGGCCTCTGTCCCTGGGGCAGCCGTGAGCGCTCCCCGCCGTCCTGCCCGCCCCGCCGCACCCGGAGCCCCTCGCACGGAGCCGCGGCCGGGGGACGGGAGGGCACCTCACTTTTGGCAGCGAGAAACGCATCCATCCCCCCCGTCCCACCCCGATCTCCTCCTCTTCGACACCGAGGCTGCCAAGTATTTCACATTAAAGGCAGTTTGCGCTCTCTGGTCTACCGAAAGTCTAAAACACGCTGTATCAGTTTCCTCGTGCTAGGGGGAAAATAAAAAGTAAATTAACCGAATTCGTTTTGTGCTCAACGCAGGACCTTCGCCTTCTGAAACGGGAACTGAAATTTGGCTCGTCAGCATCGAGTTGCTGATGAAAATCTTGGTCACCTCAGCATTTGTCGTCTTTTTGTCTCCTTAAGAAAACAAAAGTTATGAGAAGTGTTTTATGTATAATAAGCATATTTATGAAAGCGACAGCTAAATTATCCAGAAATCCTGTCCTTAAGGCTAAAAACCTGTAAGGAAATAAACATAATCATATAATTGCATAATTAAAACCTTTACCATAATACCTATTCTCGTCTAAAGGTTGCACATTAAGTGCAGTACTTAAGTACTGTGAGGAGAGTAATTATAGTTGTTGACATTGTGTTTTGAAATGTACAAAAAAATGTTAATATCTTACTTTAAAAAAAAAAAAAAAAAAACCAAACTTGATTTCAAATACCTTGTGTGCTTAGTCAGAGCTTTATGATCAGGATCATTACAGGCATGATAGGAACTGAGACTGCCTGTGCATGGACAGGCAGTCCATGAGCTATAGTTGGGAGTAATGTAGTTTCCTGAGCTGCGAGTAAAGGAAGGAAAGACTTGAACTTGTGCCGTTTATTTTTGTCTGTTTATTTTCCATTAATAACATTTGAATCTTTTAGCTAGAATCAGCCACAATTAACAAAAAGTTTTGAAAAATAATCTGGAAAAGAGCATATCACCCTTCAAAAAACCAGCACCATGAATGGTAATTACATGAAAGAATCCATCCACAGACAACTGCTGTCTGAAGCACAAATTAATAAAAATCAGGTTTCTTTGTCTCCTTTTCTTAATAATTGATTTGCTTTTATGTGAGAAGTGTTAGGAACTTTTCTATATTTTAAACTGTAACCATTAAATCAGAAGACACAGACCTGGAAATCTCAATAATTTAACATTTAAGCATTCCTTCATTCTTTAGGATGTTATTGTTATTATTTATGTATCGTCCATTTCCAGGCCAAGTTTTTCAGATTCAGGAGGGAATACTTTGTCACATGTCTGTAAAGCAGCCAGCTCTCTACAGTCTCTGGGCAGATTCTGGCACTGTACTCATAAGGAGCAGTAAGTAGTTCACTGGTAGAGAGGGCAAACACTGTTCTTCCTGAAACAAACTAAGCGTCGTGGAGTCAATTTGTGACATTGCATAAGCTAAGTAGTACTTGATTTATGTATCTGAGTCCAGGGGCATTTTTAGGAGCAAACACGGTGGCTGCCAGGGCAGCAAGTAGAAGTCACAGTTGCGTTATTTAGGTAGCATCTCTTGTGCAAGCATGTCAAGGAGCCTGTGCCCAGCACACTCGCAGTCACAGTGTCTGTCCTGGCAGCAGGCTGCACTACAGGCTAGGGAAGACCAAGGACCCACGAGGGGCCCGCTAAGCCTGTTGGAGGGGAGAACAGACACTAAGCCAGGACTCTTGGGCATGCAGGCAAAGAAAGCTTGGGTACTGATGGCTGCGGTCAAACCCTTCCAGGCAGGTCCACAACTACAGTGTAAAAAAATGTTGAAATTAGGATGAAATTGGATGTAAAATCTTTTGTTAAAAAAGCTTTCAGTGATGAAATCAAAGTTGTATTCTTGGTATTAGAGCAGTCTAAAGCTGTCTTCCATATTCAAACACTTTTTATGCCCTGAAGAAAATTGTAGGCCATATAGGACCTCAGACAGTTCCTGTAAAATGCAAAGCATGCCTACAATGCCCTTTACAGTGAAACAGGAAAGCTTACATGCTGTTTTATATAATTTTAGGAAAGTAATTTTCAAGGAGAGCTGAAAAATATATACAGGAAGATAGAAAAGATACCTGGTTTTCATTGCATACTTCTATTTCCTCCACTGATATGCCCAACTAAAATAAATATATATTTATATAGATATAAATATATTTTTTAATTTATAAATTTATGCTAAATATTATACACAATAAATTTACACTGTGTAAAATGTATAATATTACCCTTATATGTCATAAGGTATATCACACAGTATTTGCTGTAGTACATAGTACATGCTGCATGCTGTATGTAACAGTGTTACACACAGTGCAAGTTGATGTATTCTGTGCTTGTAAATAAATTTGTATTTAAATTATACTGCATATATTAACATCTAAATAGATATAGCAGATTGTATTATCGCATGTTAACCAATACAGCCATAAACATCTTCTGTGTATACATATGTGCCTCATGCAGCTTCTTTCAATACCTCTTTTCAGACCACTCTCTGTAGGAAGGGTGATCTTAACTGACTCAGTGTTGCTGTGTGCTTCATTGCATTTGGTGTTTCCTAGTGCAAGGCAGAGTCAGAACATAAGCTAGCTGCAGGTGTAACAGTGTGGGATTCTGGCCTACAGTTGGCACAAGTTCAGATACAGCGTGTTGTGTGCCTCCAGCCTGCTTAAAGGCATAAAAATTACCATGAGCCTTCAGACTAGAAGTTGATGCATTAATTAATTTTTTACTTGGACTTTTGATTGTAGTGATATCATGTTTTTAAGTGAATACACTCCTCTGTGAGTGCGTGTAGAGTGAAGGCACTGAAGTGGTTTTGTTCTCAGTTGTAGATTGAAAAATCCTGTTGAAATTCTGCATCTTTCAAGTCTTGGTGCACCTTTGCTGTAGGAAGTCTATTATTCAAATTGAAAATGTTTAATGAGTGATGGCAATTAAAAATTTCTGAGTGAATTTTAAGAAGCTACTAGTGGTTCAGATCTCTGTGTGCATGTGCGTGTGTCTGTGCATGGGAGTGTGGCATTCTGTATTTTTCAGTGAACTAATTATTAAGAATAAATTAAATCAACTGTTAAGAAGAAGCTACATCAAATAAAAAATGTACGACAAGAGTCACCTCTCCGGTTGTTGATTTTGTGTCCAGTTGATAAATTTTTGTGAGGTTGCATGTTAAACACTATCCTGGTTTTTTTTGTAACAGATTGAGGTTTTTTAGTGATATTAACATAAAAGACTTTTAAATGTTATTTTTTCACTAGAGAAAAAGAAAATGCTACAATTGTTGAATACTTGATGGTACTTTTTGTAAGTCTCTCCGCTAACTGTTTGGGTAAGTCCCCTACTGGAATAGTCCCTTTTCCCCACATGCCACTTGTCAAACAGTTTTAGCAGAATCCAGAATTTTTACAGGTCTCTTCTAAGCTTAGAACTTCTCTGCTACATTACAAGTTATGTCTTCTTGTCCCAGAGTATGAATCTAAAGGATGCATGTTTACGATCATGTGTTGTTGTGGCTATGTCAGATTGCATTCTGATTATGTTCTATTTTTTCTGCACTGATTTTTGTTCCATAAATACACATCTCAAACTTCACTCACGTCCATAAGCAGGCTGGTGTGGTGTGTATTCTTGTCATCTCCAAGTGATACAAAGGATAATAATAGGAGTATTATATTGGCAAATAATCTAGGCCACCTTCTGTAAGCTTTATATCAACTGCTAGTAATTGTCAGCCTGTGTCTCACTCCACCTTCATTCACACACACAGCATAACATTTATGTCACTAGCAAAACACTTAATCCTAGTCCTGTTAGTGAAAGAGATACATGTACTTCAAGTTTTGTGATAAAATTCATATAAATATAACTAGAACATGGAATTCTATGATAATATATAGCCAGAGCGTGTCTTTCCATTGAGGAGAGTTTTCTCTGTAACCAACAACCATGACCCAACCAAATTGTTTTCTTTTGCAGCTCACAGTGACACAGAACACAGCACATTGTAACTACAGGAACAGACTCAACTGTGAAAGATCTCTATCAGGCATCACAGAGAATTTGAGGCAGCTGGCAGTTATCAGCTGAAGCAGTTAGTCACTAGAACTGTACAAGATAAATAGATAATTGAAAAGCCATCTGGAAACCTGGGAGAGATAATAAGCCTCTCTTCTAGAAGTGAGGTAACAACTCAGGTAGGTCACAGAGGAACTCAACTCCCAGATCAGTGCTTTGCCTAATAACACTGAAAATGCAGTAGCAGTTCATGCCTGTCAGTTCTGAAGTAATGTTGAAGTTGTTGTTGGAAAGGCAGTTTGGCATATTCAGTTATACAAATCATTATTGCGATAGAGTGAAAAAGGTTTGTAGTGCTGTAAGACAGGTGACCAAAATCCGGGGAGCAGCATGGCCCTTTGTTAAATTACAGTTGCCAAAATAGAAAACTAGTTGCACACACTTTTTACCCTCCATGCTATTTTGTTTATACTGCTGTGCAACTGGTAGTATTCCTGCCACACTGACCACGGTTGTCTGTGGGACAAGTTACTTCTTTTTTGGTGACATTTATATTTATATTAAGATAATTGAACTATCTTGGTTTTATTTACCATGGGCACAAAGAATGAAGGGGAAAGGCCAATGTCTGTGAGTGAAAGAATGTGCTGGTCTTAGTAGCTGCATTTTAAAAGAGTCCTAAAGAGTCTTTCTGTTCGAGTCACTCTTACGATTCTCAAATTTCTGACTACAGAAATTGTGAAATCTTGCATGAACATGCAAGGAAACTGATACCATTTGGTAACTCCTCTTGCTAGGTTCTGATCTCTTGTAGAACTATATTGATTGTAGGGAAAGAACATGAGATATTTTTGTGAGAGTGGGCACAGAAAATAAGTTTTTGGCCTTTCAAAAAAGAAAGTGGCATCTTTCCATCAGAGAAGTGCTTGAATTGATCCGCTGACATCTGTCTATTTTGTTAAACCACTCAGGTGGATCACAGGATATAACTGCTGCCAGTGTAATATTAATTCTTATGGATGTGAACAAAACAAAACAAAACAAAAACCCCAAACAACCAACAAAACCAAAAATAAAAACCAAACAAGAAAAAAGAGAATACTTGCTGCTCAATTTACTTTGAAAGATGCTTTTAAAAATCTGTCTCCAAAAATTCTGTCTAAAAAATTCTGTGCATTTAGACTGAAAGGGCATAGACCAAAACACATGCTTTTGTATTTTGTGTCATCAAACTTTTTTACTGTATTATTTGCTACAATTACAGCAGTAGTTACAGTATCAGTTGTTACACTACAGTAGCTAGGAAAGTAACATATTAAATTCTCAAAATTCTTTTAACAACAATTTGCATGTGTCCATGTTGCTGGCTGCAGAAATAATGTAATTCATTTGAACAGTCTCTGCAAATCTTAAAAAGTAACTGCTGTTTTTATTTTTTAGGTATTGTTCTAATATCTGTTTTACTATGGTACTGGACATGAATTAGTTGTGTGCATATGTAAATTCTGCTTCTATGTATTGACTGTTGAGGATGTTTTCCTTTCCTATCTCATTTTATGACTGCTTAAACAAAAAAAATGGCAAAGCTTTAAAGCTTATAAATGCATGAAAAATTTTAAATTACCATTTGCTGTTTTGAGGTCTGATTCATCTTTCCATTATAATCCTACTGATGGACTTTGGTCACTCTAGAGCCCTTTTTTATATCAGTTTCTCATTTTAGATGCAAGTGTACAATTGTAAATTATCATTGTGTTGTAACACATGCCTAACTTCATTAGATTACAAAACTTCTTAGGTAGCAGGAGAATTTTCATTCTGACTTATTATTTTTATTTCCTTTTAAAAGGAGATGAAATGCCAAAAAATTGCTTTTTAGATAAAATTCCAAAATCCGCCTAAGTGTTTATTATATAAGAATGCAATATAGCAATAATTCTAATATAAAAAGATGTTGGCAACATGCTGTTGTAAACACTACAAATTATACTTAGAATAATATGCAGAGTCAGAAGTAAGAAAGCATCACTCAGAGGGAAGCATCCTTATAATTAGGAAGAAACAGATCTATTTTATTTTTTTCTTTCTCTTATGAATCCTTTGAGTATTTCAGACTTTTTCTGTGCTGTGATCCAGATTCAACAAGAAAAGTGCAGAATAGATAGTTGAGCTCAGGCTCACACTATCTATTGAAATATAGGCTCTACTGTAGGAGGTCTGAACAGAGGAACTATTTGTGGTCAAGTTCACTAATTGTCCATGAAGGGAGAGATCCTTCATTATCTGCTTGTGCTCAAATATTAAGTCAGCACTCTAAATCTCGGGGGATGGAGGTGTCTGTTTTATATAGGCATATGACTTAGATTAACTGTTCAGACAAACATCATGCCTGAGTGTTTCCAAAGCTCTTTGCTCTATCATCAGGAAAAAGGAAAAGGGTTCCCCCCAAAGGGTTCTGAATTTCATCTTGAAGGCACTTAAACCCCTGCTTGTTTGAGAGCTGGCTGCCTAAGGAACTACATGTGAACCCTCCTGCAGCTATAATACTCTGAATAAAGCCTTTGAGTGTAATAGGTTTGCAGAAATGTTAAGCATCAGTGAGCATACTCAGATGGGATCATATTCTGCACTCAAGAAAACATGACAGTCCAACTCCTGAAGAGGTTCACAGAACATAATGAATTTCTTGAATACCATGAGTACATTGTACTAATCTTCAGTACTTCACTTGTTATTCATTGTGATGAAAGCACTAGAGTATATGATCCAAATCATGCATGAAGAGCTTTCACTTCATGTCATTATGTCTTATTATTATAATCTTGGTTTACTTTGCAGCTCACTTCTGGGATAATCACATTTTTACAGAGTGGGTAAAACTTTAGAAATAGAAGTATGGTTGGAATACTAGTGCTTGGTATGCGTCAAAAATGTAAAAATCATCAGTATATAATGCATTTACTTTCTTTACTGGTTAGGTCAAAAATGTGTGTCCACATTTTAGGGGACACTTTACCAAACAAGTTCTTCTCCTAACACACAATCAACACCAGGAGACTTTTGAAGAAGAAGAACCACAATATTTACGTGTCTGGTTGTAAAGTGCACTATGAGGAAGCAGAAGTCAACTTCCCATTCGGGGAAGGTCCCAGATTGCTAACAAACACTGTTTTCCCAACAAATGGCAATGACAATGTGTTTGCAGGTATTCGCATATGTCCTCTTACTTTTTGGTGACTTCTTGTTCTTTAACAATAAGACCTGATGTAGCTTCTGCTGGTGTCCCAGGATCACACTGTTTTGTTTTATTTATTCTACAAAATCAGTAATAATAGTTTCTTTTTTACCATTTACATTTTTTTTGTCAGTCATTGTCTCATTGTCAGTAATGTCTTTGGATGCACAAGTCTTATACTGGATTGGTATTCAAATATCTACTTCTTATCAAATAGCTTGAATTGTGCAACAATTTATTGTTGGATGAGACTTAGGTGCAGATTGAGACATCTTAGGCATCTATATAGAAGGGCTCAGGTGTACACTATATGTGTAAACTCTTGTTCTAGACAAGAGTCAAAGCAATCTGTGAACCCTTCTTGGTGCCTTGTTTGCTGATGAACTGTTTTGCAGATATTTCAGAGGGAACTGAGTTATTCTCTAAGCTCTATCTGAACACAGACAAAAATTATGGCATCATGTGAAATGTACTGTCAGTTTCTGTCTTGCAGTTGTCTCCAGGATGAAAGTCCCAGAAACTGGAAAAATACATTTAAAAATATATTTTTATATCACTAAGTTCCTGACAAAAATAGTGAAAAGAACTTTCCTGGGTTTCTCCCAGAGACAAATCAGGATTCTGTAAAATTGTTGGATCTTCCCTTGTCCTTTGCTGTGACTCGTGCACTTCATACAACAGTACCCAAAGCTATTGGCCAGATAAAGCAATCTTGGCTATCTTCATGTGCTTGTGTTCTAGAAATGTGTATCAATGTACATCTTGGATCTCTCAGGCTTATTCAATGCATTTAAGATATTAACAGGATTATTTGAGCTGGTAACCTGAAATAATCTGACACTGCATCTATTGATGTACAAGGTTATTCCAAATTTTGTGTCCAAATGTTTTACTTACCTTACAGTTCCATATGAATAAAATTATTTGCTTTAAACATAGTTTTTTGTTTCCTTTGTAGTGATTCTGTCCACTGTAGAGTCATTCATCCCCTATCCTAGAGACTTTTGCTTCTTATAACTTCAACACCACAGGGTTTTTTTAGAGCATTGGGTTAATCTGAAGATCTCCAGCTAATATACTATGGAGTAGGTTGGTATCCAACCATAAAATAAAATCAGGAAGAAATAGCAAAAGACACAGTCCAAGTCATGGTCAAACTAAGGTTACAGAGTGTGGCTACTGCCTCAGCTACAGAGACAGAGCCTAGACAGCTGCAGAGCAGTGGCAGCCAGCCAGCATGCCTGAACAGATGAAGATGAGGCCAAGAGAAGGAGGACTTAAATCTCTGATATTAGTTGCTCTAATTTAGAATGAACAAGCTATATAAGAACCTTACATACCCAGAAAAGAATTAGAACAGCTAGTTGGAAACAAAGTCCTTGAAGTTCCTTGTGCAACTTTTCAAATAGAAATTATCATAGAAATATCATATATTTTTCCCATTCTATTTATGAAGGATGTTATTGCTTTACGGGATAGTTGCAGACCCTGAAACAAAGATATGGCAGTTGAAAACTAGGCGATTAAATAGCTCAAAAAGGAAGAAAAGAAATGCAATTTGAAAAGATCTATGCAGAGAACCCATAGCTGTCTACAACCCTCTCCATTACTCTGTGTAGGTAGTACTCAGGATTAGCTATGGAAACAAATTATGTCAGAACCAGTCCTTTAAACCTTTTCAATTTTCCAATATGAAAATATCCTGTAGAACTGTGGTGGGGTATTGGATATGAAAAAAATAGTTTGGGAGCGTTTTTTTTTTAATGTCAGTACAGTATTTTTCATTAAATTTTATTTCATCTGTGCTGTATACTGTGTATATTTTTTCCCTATTAAATAAAAAAATCTTTCCTGATAAGGACATCTTTTCTGAAAGCACTTCTTAAAATAGACTAGCTTGATGCTGTGGATAGTGCTTTGACATTGAAGAAAACCAGTGAGATGCAAACAAATACTTGCAAGGCTGGAATTGATGCCTGTATACTTTAGAAATGCTTTGAGTCATTAGTAGATTAATAGGCTGCACAGAGAGCTGGATCTTTGAAAGAAGTCAGTGAATTAAGGGCAGACTATTACCCTGTAGCTCCCATTAGCCTGCACATTAACCATCTAGATCTACAGATATTTCTGTCCCATACAAATCACTGGAATAATGGGTATAGGTTTTATATAAAATCATCATGGCCGTAAAATGGAATGTAGGAACATTTTACCACTACTGCAGTTAGAATGGCCAAAAATAACCATACATTTGAATACAGCTTTGTCAGGATTTTTATTTTCAAGAGCCCCCCTATTCACAAATCTGGGGTAGCTGAATATCAGAGAGTTAGGTTTTCTGGTATGGTTTGGTTTTATTTTTTCAGTAATAGTTCATAAAATCATTTAACTACTTTCATAGAAAAGTACAATTTGACATATCTGATTGAAAATACACCTGTTCTTGGCTGAGGACAAAGGAATGGCTAAGAGGACCTGTCATCTCTGATTGCAAGCTACTCTTCCTATCCTTTATCTTTCAAACAGTGATGAGTTGTGATAGACACAGTGAAATATAGCAGCCCCTTCCAAAGGGCTTATAGTGTTCTGTGTGTGCAGCAAGGTCATAAGAAAGTTCAGCAAGGTCACAAACATTCCACATTAAAGAGTTTCATCAGGGGGAGGAACCTTTGCCCGTGGCATTCGGAATTTCAGTTACTCTAGGTTTGATTCATAAAACCTAATGAAACTTTCAAAGTAGCAGCTACATTGGAGCTAAACATCTTGGCTTATTCTCAGTGATTAGAAGTAGGTATCTGAAGGCCACTGTTAATTTCATCCAAAAGGTCTAAAATGGGATAATGTAATTGTCTTCTGGAACTACCCATTTGTCTCTGTTTACTATAAAGGTGAACCAGTGTGTTGGCACAAATATAAACAGCAGCTGTTTAAAAATCTAAAGTTAAATGAAATTTCTTTATTTCTGACTTTTCCCTCATTTGCATATTTCCGTCCTTTTTCACATGAAAAGGAATCAGTGGACTCAAACCAGATTTATCACAATGCTATTAGCTCAGTTTTGACTGCTCAATAGTTTATTATATCCACCCTGTGTCTTATACTACAATAACTTGTCACAGGTACTTTACACAAAAACTTCAAACTTTTGGTGATACTTCTGTGTTAGATAAGCACATTTTTCATTAAACTGAAGAAAATAAAATCAAAAGCCATGTTATGCATGATAACTTATGAACTTCCAGGGTAACAGACTTCTACAGTCTTCAACATTGAACAGTGACAAAATGGAAAAGATGAGGTTTGCAATATCTTCCTGATTTTATTTTAGATACAATGAGAGAAATTTCAGCCTGGTCCTGTCTGCCCACCAATGTATGTACCTAAACAGAAAGACAAAACTTTGTTGGTCACTTAACTGCATGTTGCTAAAGTACTCCAAAGTTGCTAACATGCTCCATTTGAAAACTGTGCTTTGAAAGGATCCTGTAGTGTGGATATAATACCAGTAGAAGCTAAAAAATAGCACAATTTTGCTTTGCTTGTGTTTTGTGTAAGTTATAAAGACTCTTCTTACAGATGGTGTGAACCCCACAAAGCTTTGCAGGAGCAGGAATGTTTTGTTCATTGACAAGCCCAAAGCTACGGCAAATGAACCCAGGCCAGCAATGCAGCTACTGCAGACCTGCCTCAGCTGGCAGCTGAGCTGGGATGTTCGTGGAGAAAATTTTTTTTTTATGTGTGTAACATCTCTTTGTTGAGTGTGTTCAGACATGGCACAGGTAGAAATACTCAATGTTCAACTATTTTCGGCTTTGATAGGAAATACTGGTGTTCAGTGAGGTTTTTTCTCCCACATATGACAGCTATATTCTCAGTTTCTTATATACTTCATAAAAAATTAGCTAACCAGAGTTACAAAAATACAGTAAAAGCAGTAATATTCATTTAAAAACCCTGCCTACCAGTCTTCTTGTAGAGATATAGATCATTTAAAATTGTCAGATAAAATAAGGCAATGACACCCAAAGGATGTATAAGGCAAATTGGATGCATATATAATGAATTCAATTTCCATTCATTTCTCAGTGAGAATTTTTAAAGGAGAGAAAGTTGAAAAATTATAGTCATGTTTTGAGTAAACACAATGAGACTGATTTCTTCTTTATGAACCAACACTCATGTTTTGTTTATATGACTATACAGTTGATTTTGTGACTTAGGGAAGTGTGTTATTTAGTACTTTTGTCATACATTTCTGTCATTATCTTGAACACAAGTGATGAAGGTATTGTGGCTTAAAAACATTTTGAAAAGGCCACCCAAACAAACAGCTCACCCTCCAAAAAAAAAAAAAAATCCAAAAATTCTGATGGAGGAAATCTCTTTCTATATTGGAGTAATATTTGGGGTAATTTATTGGTGTTTTTTCTGAGTATTTCATTTTGCTATGAGTATGGTAATTATTTTTATTGTGAATGAACTCAGAAGTGTTCAGATTAGCAAATGAGTGCTTTTCTAAATCTTAATAATGAAAGATCAATAAGTGATTCTAAAATTACTTGTGACAGATCTCAGCAATAACAAAAGAATATAGTTTTCAATTAATTTTTGTTCTTCAGGGAATTTATGTCAGTCAATGACACTGATCATATGTTATGGCTGTGCAAAGAATTGATTTTTTAGTTTTGCTTCCAAATTAAGTAATAAAAATCATTTTTATTCTGAAAAGCAAGTGTTTTGCGGTTGGGGTTTTATTTATCTACTTTAGTTCTGAGAGTAATGAAAAAAAAATCACTTAGTTTGAGACTAAAACGTCATGTGGCCTTGTATTAACAATTTTCTTGAAGCACAGGTGAGAAAAAACAAAGACAATGGACCAGGTCCAGACAAAGCTGCTGGAGAAAGCCAAATCTTTCTTTCTGTTTGAGTGTTATCCATGTGCACTGTGCAACTTAGATTTAGTTTTCAGTTCAGCTTACAGGAATATCTTAAACTTCTCTGATCCTAAATGCCAAGTTGTGAATGGTTTTGAAAAGAGGACAATTCTACCAGAACTAAGAGAAGCCTCATCTCCTCTCTTCTCTGCATTATTGTCAAAATATCTATATCCCCAGGAGAAATTAATAATTTAAACTATGAAATAAACTGTTTCACATTCCTATCCTCAGTCAGAAAGAGAACAAACCTGAGTTCAGGCAAGAACCATAAGAGGTAGGATATGGAGTGTGTGAAGGCTGGGATAATTATGGGTAGGATATCCACATGTTGGGGATACTTCATTTTGTATGAGACATCACTGAGTCAGAGAGAGAAATAGCTTGATAACATGTGGTTCAGAAAACCTTTCCATAACCACTGGATTTAAAAGCACTAAAAAAGTACAAGAGAGTTAAAGCTAAAAATGCTCTCCCATTTCTGCTTTGTACCCTGAAGTTAAGAGGCTAACCTAGGATCTGTGAGAAAGCTGGGAATTGACTCATGTACTGCCATATTTTGTATGAATGTCAGGAGCAATGGATTAAACAGGTGTAATGACAGTCCTACATTTGTGTCTATGTACTGAAATTTTGAAAATTCTGGAAATGAGCAAATGCATTTTGTGGAAGAATTTATATTTTGTAAAATTATCATCATCACCATCATCTCTACTCATATCACCTTATCTGAAACCAGCCTTAGCTGCAGTCCTTCAATGGATGAAGACAAAGCAGAAATAAAAGATACCATTGGGAACACTTAGCACAATAAGTGTGTTTGCTATGGGGTATGTTTCATTTTGCATCATGTTACTAATTTACTGCAGTTACAGGAAAGAGGGGAAGAACTATTTCTAGTTTGTCAAATGCACCCAGTGTTGGATTTACAGAATAAATACATTTGACTTTAAGAATTGAAAAGCTTAAATGCAAATTCAGGAAAAAAAAAAAAAAAAAGATACTGATGCACAGCAGCAGCTCCCTCTATTCCTATGCTTATGGGGTGTAATGACTTCCTTAACCCTAATTGGACAGATTTTGTTTTCTTTGTCATATATCTCAGTATTTTGTAGACTGAAAGAACAACAATCAGAATTACATAAGATCCTATTTCCTGTCATATTATTACTTTACCTCCTTAATACAAAAGTGTTCTTTCTCTTTGTCCCACCTTCACATATACACTTACACACAGAAAATTAGGAATAAATGAGTTTTCACAATCTGATGGCTTCCATTTGTGGATGAGATTAGGGCCTAAATTAAATCAAAATTAGTAAGAGGAAACAAGAGGTCATTTTAATCTATTAGTTCTATATAAAGTTTTGGGGTTTTTTTTGAAAGAAGGAACATGAATGAGGTGCACTATATTTGTTTAAACTAAAGTTACTCTTGATTATGCAGTTATGAAGTTTCTGGGGAAGTCATGAAAGTGTCTTACTGAGAATCTAAAATTTCTTGGAGAGGAAGTGTGCGTGCATAATACTATCAGAGGTTTCTTTCTCTGAGTCTCAGAAAGAGGATTTCAAAGGGGATTTTTTTTTTTCAAAGGGGATTCAAGTTTAATTTTCTGCTATTTATATAGTTCAAATAATTTTTAAGATTGGACATCTACATTAAAATGAACTTTTCTTCCTGGAGTTCATCAATATTTTCTTCCCAAAACTCCTCACTCCAAATGGATGCATTTTAGAGCTTCTCTTGTCTGAAAAGTGTTATGATCTCTTTCTACTGAAATGGGATACAGCATTAGCTGCATCCAAGGTTTCTGTTTACTCTCCTTACTCATATATTTATCTTTAACTTATTTTGACACAGCTTTAAAATTAAGCTCTGAATTAACTTTTTGAATATATGTCTTTTTTTTTTATCCGAGCTTCAAGTTGGTCCCTGTAGTTATTGACCTATTAGCTATGTATTGACTCAAGAAAGGATAAAACTTATTTGTTCAAAGAACTCATGATATAAATTTATGAGTGAAATATTTTCTTTAACTGCACTATGTAGTCAGATAAAGCTGTCCTTTAAGAAGTGTATTAACACAAGTATTTTCATCAGTCTATGAAGTTTACCCTGGTTCTTAATTGAGGCCATTCAAAACAGTAGGCAACCATTGATTTAACAATAATCTTGGGGTGTCTCATGCAGAGAACAATTTTTGAAACACACCATAATAATTTTGCCAAAAGACAAGTAGTTATCCTCTGCAAAGCTGATAATTTTTTGGATCATTTGCAGAGGCCAGGCAGATTCTCTCCCTGCTTTTTTTCCCTTCAGCTTCCCACTCAAAAAAGAGTATAATTCTTAACTCCTTCAGCACCAAGTTCCCTACTCCCTACAGCTATTCTAATTCAGATAGTAGCCTTTATATTATTTTTATGGAACAATGTCTTTTGCTAAGACCTTTAAAAGTGATTTTGTGTGATTCACATATATTGAATTTTCAGTTCTATGCTTTCCATACCTGAAACTGATCAAAATGCTTCAGAAGACACATACTCTTCTGCTATTCTGAATCTGGAGATGTCTGTAAGTAATGAGCCCATGTTTTTCTGTCTAGAGGTTTGTAGTAATGTATACGATTGCAAAATTATTTTGTCTTTAAAAATTTGAACTCTGTTATGTTTTAGAAACCTAAAGACCATTTTCCAAAAGATCCAATCTAGAAACTGCTTGCTGGACAGTCTCATGAGCTGGCAACAGAGAGTTCAGTATATGACAAGACACAAATGCTTCCTTCAGAAACCGTTGCCTAAAAAATATGATTACTGGGGTGCATTCACTTGTCACACTGCTTAGAGGTTGGAGCTTCCCGGTGGAAGGCATTATACATAGGTTTAAACTCTGCCTAGATAGTTTATGCACATCTCATTTAGTGTAGGATTGAAACAAAATAATAATAATGTCAGCAACAATATGAAGCCTATCCAAAACTAACACTTTTAGCTGGGTGCCTTGGATGTCGCTGTGAGCCCCATCTAAGCTACAGTTTTACTGGGAGGCAGTTTACTTGTGATATGAAAACTGTTGATTTGAGCTGGTTGGAGTTGAAGGGAAAGACATAATGCTCTGCAAGATATTTGTATAGTGAGCTACATTCAAAGGGTAGCATCAGATGTGCCTTAAAAAAGTTGAGCCCTTCTTGATTGTTTATGTGTTTAGCCTAAGGGAAGAATTTAGCACCTGAATCCAAAATGCTTAGTGAAGTCTCTTTAGATTTAAAAAAAAAAAAAAAAAGGAAAACTTCATATAAACTCTATTTCCCTCCAGGCCCTCAGGCTAAGAATGTGGATCCATAAATAGTTAAACCTCAACAAATTTAGTGAGTTTCTGTATCAGCAGTATCGTTGACCTGCATCTTCACCCCTGCAACAACCGGTGACATCTCCTACTTGTAACAGCCAGGGAACTCTCTTCAGCTCTAAGGACAACTAACACAGACTGACCACAGCCACATGATATTCTTAGCCTTGGGCTGTGCCTGGGACAGTATCCTTGGATCCATAGATATACTAATGACTTTTCATTTTCTTTATATGTTTGAAACAATGAAAGAATGTTGAAACTCAGAATGTTGTTTTCAGAGCTTGTCACTGAGGGCGTCTGTTACAGGTTCTGAGGAGTCATAGACTAGAATACACCCACAGGACTTGTGGGTGTATTCAAGGTGAAAGACTTGCTGGAATAGCCTGGAGGTGATCGTAGGTTAGCAGGGGATTGCGGGGTGGAGAGAGCTTGGGGTGGGGGGATGGCCCTTGGTTCTTGCAATGTCAAGCATTTTCCAGAAAAGTAAGAGGGTACACGTGAAAACCATGCCAGAGAGTATGTAAATTATTAAGCAGAATGAATGGCTGGGTTCAGGGTTTGAGCTTGCTCTCCATTCCTACTTTATTCAGCAGTATAGACATAGACAAATGAGATAAGGTTTTATTGCTGGGGTCATTTTCCCCTAATCCAAAAAATGTTCAAACATGAGTAGGCAAGGAGATAGAAACAGATAACGTCAGACTGGCTTCAATAACAGGGAGTGGGCAAAGGTTGCACAAAAGGCTTGTTTTTCCCCTTCACAGCTGAAGTAAACTATTCTTTTACCCTCTACTACACATAAGTGTTTAACAGATTTTTTTAGAATTGGAATGCTGCAGGGACACCAAAGCAGAAATGGAAATTAGAAGAGGAAACCAGATAACAGAGGTGCAAAGAAAGAACTATCAGTGTGTTACAAACCCAGAACTACATAAGTGAATAAAGAGAAGATTTAAACAGGACTTTCATAAATACAACAGATTGCAATGACAGCTTCATCCTAGGCCCACAATAAATCTTTGGAAGGACTATTGATGTCACCCCTATGGTATCACACTTTTTTCAGGTATTTGTTTTAAATAGCAGTTCCAAGTAATAAATTAGTCTAGAGATATGTCAGTAAAACAGAAAAGCTTCTTGAATTTTAAAGAGGAACTGATACATCTTTGGACAACCCTGGTATCCTGGTCTATTTCTTTTAAAAATTATTAAAGTGGACATCATCTTTTGAAATATTTTGAGACAGAATGTATATAAAATACAATAAAATAAGAAATACACAGACACATTCAAAATATAAACATGGAAATATATGCATTTATTTAATTCTTTATAGATTTTTTATATTATCACTTAATTCTAAATTATAATTTTGTAGTTTTTAAATTTACTCAAATTCCTACATTAGTATCATTTGTGAGTCTTTGCCTGAAAATTACTGTATTCAGTTTTTTAAGAACAACAGAAACAACAAGAGATTTTGCAGTTGGCAGGTTTCTGAAACTAATAATATGATACATAAAGAAAAAGAATTCTAATTGTATTAATTTCAATTAATTTCACTTATATTACAATTTAGTTGTAATAGTGTTTTTAAAATATAGAACAGTGTTGTTGCTTCTTGAAAAAAATCTCTTTTATTGTAATTTTCCTCACAAAACTCCATGCTGATGGTTTTGTGATGCATTTATTTAAAGGAATGTTAAATCACTTTTTAAAACATTGTAGGTGGTCATCGTGTTACACACTTACACTATTTATTTCAATAAGACAAATTAAATCCTCAGCCAAGTGCATGGGCTGCAGTAGAAATGTGGATCTGTAAAGGGCTGAGCTGGCAGTCATTCTCCACGCAGTGCTTTTACCTTTCAGTTTCAGTATGATTTTTGAGACTTAGAATGAGAGGTACTTCACAGAATAATGGCCTGAAGTGAAGAGCTGATCAAGCCTTTTGTCATTGAAAAGTAAATCATCGGCCTGCTGGTTTTAGAATCTCAGGAACATGGCTTTATAGTGTCTCTCTGAGAAATATTATTTCTAATTTTTCAAGGGGATAAGCAAATCTGTAGGAAATGTTTGCAGAGAAATCAATATCCCATGTTGGGAGGGAGGGATAAGATATAACTGTAACACACTTGATTCCTTTGATGATCCCCCACTATAACTCTCTCTTACTTCTGGCAGGAGCACTAACCTATTATGTTTTAGTGCATTGACAGCCATATAAAGCTGCAAAGGTACTGAATCAAGTATATTATTTACTAGCAAAGATGACAGTGGGAAAAGCTTGAATGACAGCTCTAAGCTCTGCATTACCATCTCAAGATGAAGATCTGAGAACAAATCTGTCCTAAGGGGTTTGTACCATAAGGAATTCTCTTTCAGAACAAAGCCCAAAGGGCTGCAATCACGTACTGATGAGAAAGCCACATCTCTTTCTTGACTAGGAGAAAAGATGCTCTATTGCACCTTCCAATGGCCAGTTACAAGCACAAATCCCAATAAACTTGGCTTAAGCAGACTGTGTATATTCTCTAATAAAAGGTTTTTAAAAAGTCTTGCTTAAAAACATCTCTGATCTGCATAGATGATGATGATCAGCCTTAGCTGTGCAGTCAAGTAATTTATTAAGAGTATGAATTTTGTCCAGATTCTGCTTCCTACTCTTATGTGAGTTGCTGTCTTATAGACTCTAAATCCTGAGGAAGCTAAATTAATTTTCTCAACTGTCTACAGTTCTCTACCTCATTCAAAAGTGACAAATATCAACCCTATGTGCTATAAAACCACCTTTTTTAAATTTTATATGAAAGAAATCCATCTTGGAACTAAACAGCTTGCTGCCAGAGTTGGTTTTATTTTGTTTTTGTTTGGCCTATGTGGTATTTTCAGATAGCAAGAGAGGCTGCCCTGTACTGTAATCAGGCACTCTCTACAGGTGGGATTATTTGACAGTGAAACTGGGAAAATCTCTCTGTCCTTGCATCTTAAAGGCAGGGAGCATGTTCAGATGAAGCATACAAATATGATTGTGGATGAAGCAAAATGCACTGATAAGGACTGGAAGGAGTTGCTGTAAGCTTTGGTGACGACATTTGCTTTGCATTAATTCTCTTCACCAAGGAAAGAATGCACCTCGTACAACAGATTGATTCAGGATGTTTGGAATCCCTCATCAAGACAAGTGTGAATCATTTTTGTGAGAGAGGAATAAAAAGGAAAGGAACAGCTCAACATCAGAGAAATGTTTCTCTGAAAGGCAGAGAGCCACATTCAATGTTGTCCTCCTCTGTGTTATTTAGAGTAGAAATTAAAATGCTGGTCTCATTCTGCATTTAAGAGCAGAAATCTCATTTTGAGAAACAACACTGAAGTGAAATTGGCATTATGTATAATTGTGTAAATAAGCCTGGTTATGCAGTAGCTGTATTTTATTTAAGTAACTGCCATATTTCCAAGTTACCAGGAATGAATATCTGAATGCAGATATTTTCCATGATGACATAAATATTTCATGCCTAATTTTCAAGTAGTTGTGGTAAAATAACTGGCATTTTTCCTGCTGATGTGGCTGGATTCTTGTAGCATTCTTCTGTTAGCTGATAAATCAGCTGATCCATCACACATCACAGGTTTTTCCATGGTTTGTGGTCATATCCAAGGAAAGAATTTTAATGGAGGTCTCTCAGTAAAAAAAGGAGCGGCCATCTTGACTTCAGAAACGTAAAGCAAATCTTTTGTTTGGTTCTTCAGTAGGGTAACTGCATTCTACAAATAGCCTTAATTCTTGTCTCAGAGAGAATAAATTTACCATTATCTTCTAGATTTTCTTATTTTGTAATTTAAATTTGAATTTCATTTTTAAGTTAAAAGTGTAAGGATCAGTAACAGATGTACCCACATTTTTTGAATAAATTTTAAAAACTATAAAAACAGTAATTTAAATCCAAGAAGTGCCTGATTTTTCTGATTAACAAGTAACAATATCAATTCGCAAGGCTGTAATTTCTATCATTGTAAACTATATTAATGAAATAATTATATATTGTAAAATTGGTGAAAAAAATATGTAAAGTTTCATA
This sequence comes from Setophaga petechia, assembly GCA_024362935.1. Classification (NCBI taxonomy): domain Eukaryota; kingdom Metazoa; phylum Chordata; class Aves; order Passeriformes; family Parulidae; genus Setophaga; species Setophaga petechia. Next base: position 8,898,099 of record JANCRA010000024.1, read on the forward strand.
TCAAGGTCTATATTTTATGGTATAGCTTTTTATCAGTATACTTTGTAAAATGGTAATGGAGTTTGTAATCACAAAAATGGCATTATGCCAGATGGGTAATTAAAAAACCAACCAAACAAAACCAAACAAAAAGAAAAAACAAATCAAACAAACAAACAAAACCAAACCAAGGGACAGGTGCTTGGATAGAAACATCTATGAAAAGAATGTTTACATAGTATTGAATTTGAATAAACAATTCAAAACCATTTTTTAAAATTTTTGTTTGTGAAGTATTTCCACACAGTAAAAGCTCACACTTGTAGGTGAACGAATGTTAAAAAACTGCAGATGAAATTAAAGACTGATAATAGCACAGAAATGCGCACAGAAAGAAAATCCAATCTTAGCTATAGATAAAATGGCATGCATCAGTGTAATTGTTTCCACATGAAAAGAGGTCCAGGGAGGTTTTTGTGGTCAGTTCCTGTTTTGAGTTTGGTATAGAGCAAAGCAGGGAACATCAATATACTAATGTGTAAAAGTGGTCTGTGCAGATAGCAACTATTTTGTTATTTTCTGAAAATACAAACACATAAATACAATATGAACATCTAAAATCTCCAAAACTGTAAAAAGCATGGAGAAGGGTGTATGGCATTGTTGCTTAGGACAAGTGGAAAATCAAATTAGAGGTTTTTTGTGTTTCAAATTCTGATTGCTTTCCCTTCAGATATGTTATTTCCAGAGCATGTGCTTGTCATGTTTTTATCAAAAGGACAAATAAGTTTTATCAAAGGACAAAGAATTTATATTCTAGGATGCTCTTTAGGATTGCATGTATTTTTTCCAAAGAACTGTTTGAAAACTAGACAATAAATTTAGTCTTAACTATCCACCTTAAGTATGCCATCTAATCAACAGGGAAAAACAGACGCTACAGAAAAGGTTCAGCTCACCTTAATGTGGTGATCCAAAATTGCTCCAGTGAGTTGTCCTTGAGGTGTCTAGTATCACCCATCAATTCTAAAGATGGTTTAGAGTGTCTAACTCAGCCACAGTAATGTGCTGCTGGTATTTCTGCCATACCTGTTTCTGCAACCTCTTTGCCCTACTGCACTGTCCTGAAGAAATCTCCACTTCAGTTCTGAGATAGCCAACTTGTCACAATCTGTTAGCCATTATTCTATCATACAAGTCTTTAACTGAGGAGTAATCAACTAGTTAGCAGTTTAAAAAAGAAAAGCCTGAAAAAGCCACATAACAATCAGCTGGGGCTACTGATTCAAAAAAATTCTTCTAGTGTGAGCACTAACAAGGAGGGAGGAGAGCTGGCATGCTGTATCACTGCCTGCCTCTACAACATACACTTATTGCAGAGCTCCTGCTGGTCCAAGAGTAGCTAGTAATTAAAGAAGAAAACCAATTTTTGGTGGAGTGTGATGATTGAGTGGAATGGGAACACATGAAATACTTATAATATCTAATATCTAATATCTAATAATAGGTCATGAGTTAGTGAAATAGTTTTTAAATTTCCTTGCAGATCATGCTGTTTTTCCTACCCTTGAAAAAATCAGAATGCTTAAGTCTGACGACAAGGAATTGTTTGTAAAGATGGAATTAAAGTTCAAAGCCAGTTGTAGCCATAATATTGCAATGTGTAGGTTTATAGGAAATTTCTGCATGATTTTATCAGTTAAGGCTGTAGTGTTTCCAGTTTTATTGTTACCTGAGAAATCCATTTCCAGTATAGTTTGCTCATGACAATGCTCACCCATTGTAAGCACATAAGATTTGTCCTTCAAACACTGCATAACCTTCCTGTCAGTTTTTAGGATGATTTAATAAAATCATTGTTGACTTTAGCATGCTTAATGGTCTGGAAAATTTTTGTATTAACAATTTGCATATTCCTAATGAAAAAACTGTGAGGTATTTCACTGTCAGCTGTTTGCCAGTCAGAAATATCACCTTGCAACATTTGGACAGAAAAGTGGTTTTTTTATTCATGTGCCCTTATTATATGGGTTTTTTTCTTGTTATTTTTTACTTAGCATGGAGGCTGATGTAAAATGAGGTGCATAAATAAGCCTTTTCTTGTGTGTTTTTGCATAAGGCAGTAAGGTGGCAAACTTGAACCTTCTATGTTTAGTAGCACAAGTCCAACTTAAAAATACAGAAGTTTGATGTGGTTCAGTGAAAGCATACTCATATATTAAAGGAGAAAGGTAAATGTATCAGGATTAAGTGCAGATTTAGATACAGAAGACTATTCAGTAGAGTTAATAAATATTATCCTTTTATTCTTAAACACTGAATGTAAGAGTGTTTTTATTCCAGGTCATTATTATTGTCTGCATCCAGCATGAACTATGGAAAATGTACAGTGATTTGCATTTTATAAAAGAAAAGTTACGTTTCTGTTAGAATTAGAATTATGAAATATGTAGTAATTTCACTCTTGGAGTGTCCCAGTTGATATGGTAACCATTATATTTAGTTTTTATTAAGTAGGAAAGATTATCTTTCATCTTAACAAATGTCTTACACTTTACTTTCTAATGAGACAAAATGCCTTCCACAGCAAATTTGGTTTTAAGTTTTGTTGGTAGAATCCTGTCCTATTTAACATTGCTCTTTCTGGAATTTCTCTGTCTTGAGGTTGTTACAGAATGCTATAGTTTTGAGTGGTGGGGAGATTTATGGCATTATTAGTACTGTGTCAGTACATATGACATCAACACTGGAGTTAGAGAAAGCAAAAAAAAGAAAGTAATTTTTTTTCTCTTCCAAGAAGCTTGAGCACTGTCATGAATTCAGAACTAAAATCTGGATACTAAGCAGAACAGGATCATTCTGAGGAAACAGTTTATTACCAAGTTCAAATCAATCAAAATAATTTGAAATAGCATACATTCCAGATTTTTCCTTATGGAAATGTTTTTCTTTTCCAAGATAAGACATTTTCATGCTCTATTAACTAATATTTTTTTAATCTTATTGGCTCTTATCTCAAATTAATACCCAAAACATGAGAAAAACTCTACAAGCAGAAAAGGTCTGTTTTCACATCTCCAGTTGCAATTAATTTTACACATAGATACAGATAATAACTAAAGAAGAGAATTCACCTTCACTGTGGTTCTTCACAGGGGTGAGTTTTAGTTGCAGAGCACTTAATTTCCTTCTCTCTAGCAAGAATTTATATGTCATTTATATGAAGAGAAGCAACTATGTGGAGATACTGATGTTTTAGACAATCACCCAGCATGTACAAAGGGCAGGTGAGTTCAGAAAAGTCTCCACATTATCAGTAAATATCAGACAGGTTTTTAAATCTAAGGATCCCTTTTCAGGCTGATTATCAAGAACCTCCCAATGTTCAGTACTTTGTCAACAGTCCATCATATGGCTGGGTGGCATAGCTTATGCTGAGTTTCTTCATCTTCTAAGTTCAGGATACTTAAAACTTTCCTGGGATATTTATTTTCTTAAATTTTTTTAGGAGTTTTCTCTGGAAACCTGACAGTCCCACTTCTTTTTCAAGCATTTTTTTCAATACCCATATAACCTATGTATGGCCACCACTCTTCAACTTCCTATCATGCAAATGAGCCTAAAATACCCATTGAAAAACTAGACTGATCTAAATCAGTTTTCTCCCAGGTCCTATGTTAAACAGGCAATTACACTTACTTGAATTAAGCTACCCCTAATTGAACTCAAATAATTTCCTTCTGTCCTTGACAGTTTGCTCCATCTCTACAACCTACTGAAATACTTGTGCTTCACAGCATGGCCATGTCAAAATTTGGTTGGTAGGTGTTTTCTTCTCCTTCCAAGGAAAAGGACAGGCAAGGAAGAAGCATAATTTGAAATGCTTTTTTCAGAAGGAATTTTCCAGCTCTAGTCTTGAGTTAAAGAGCTAGTTAAACAGCTGAGACATGGAGTCTGCCTGCTGTCTTGGGGTGTGGGGGTGTGTGTACCTGTTACAAAAGAACAGTACCTGCTTTAAAAACCTTTCGTTCTGTCACATATTTCCTAAACTGGGCACACGGTTTGAATAAGAAATAATAGCTGTCTTTAAAATATTCAGTTCCCTAGCTTTTGATAAACTACAACATCAATTTTTCCTCTGTTTTTCTGAAAATTATTATTAGTAAAACTGAAAGGGAAAAATGAGTCTGTGACAAATGAGGTCAGACTTGCTCCTAAATATAATTTGCTCTTAGCATGCTGGCATTACTGTTATGTCTATTATGACATTTCTATGAATAAACAGTTCATATTATAAGAAGATCTATTTCCATTCCAAGTGATACTTTTTCCTTTTTTCTCTAGAAATATTCAACCAGAACTTGATATACAGGTATTACCTAGTTTTTATGTTGCAGGGTCTTTTTTTCTGTTATATATTTACATGCACACATTCATACATATATAAGCATACGTATATTCATAAATATTTTTCTACAGTTTTGAATCTGCCAATTTGAATTATGAAATCATATAACTGCTGCAAACAGACCAAGCAATTATTGTTGCATCAAAAAAGACTCACTATACAAAGTTATGATGATTATAAGAACATTTATTTACAGTGAAAAGATTACTATTTCAAATATTAAGTTGTAGTGACAAGGTCCCCTTTGCAATGTAGCTTTAGATACTTCTTTAATCTTTCATCATCTCACCGTTCTATGAAACTGCTGTCAAAAATGAGTGCAGTAAATTTTTAGGTAACTCTGGAATCACTATGTGTAGAGCTCAGAAGCAGACCAAAGGAGAGATACAGAAGTAAAAAAGAAAGGAAATCCTTATGTTCCTTCCACATATAAAACTCTAGGAAGCATATGCTTGAATGAATAAGAAAAATCATGCTGCAGTGATTAGACATCAATGTTATTTTAGAACAGCTACTGCAGATGAACAGAAATTCTGTAAACCAACAAGACAGGCAAGCACTTCAAGCAGGTAGGTACAACCACAGAGGAAAAACTGTGCCTCACAGAATATTTAGCCTTTTGCCATTATGAAAGACATTCTTCTGTTTTCCAGTTCTGGATGGTGAAATGGCCATATTCTTATAGAGATTACATGGAACTGCAAAATTTCTAAGCAATTGAGTTTTGTGTCTACATGCTCTTATACAGAAATACATCCGTTCCTCTAAAAAGGTTTGGTGGCTTTTTCTTTCATAGGAAAATATTGCATTTGACAGGATAAACATTACATGCTTATACAGGTGAATAAATATTTTGCAGGGCAAATAATAAATAAGATTTCTATTGAGATGATCTGGAATAGTTGGAAGACATTTACATTTACATAGCATCCTCCCTCTTAGTGAGTGGGAGGGATTGTAATAGTGTCAATTTACTGCTGATAAAGCTGGATTCTTTGACAGAACTCCATATGCTCTATTAAGAGCATAAGTACAGAGAAAAAGTCACTACAGAGCAATATGTTTTAGCATATGAAATTTTCTTTTGTGTTTTGTTTGTTTGTTTGTTTGGGGGTTTTTGGCGTGGGTTTTTTGGTTTTTGTTTTGTTTTTTATTTAGTGGGTTGCTTGTTGGGGGTACAGAAGTTACTTAGCAATAAGAAGAGTAACTCTGATGCTAATGAGGATTTCTATACTGGCAACAGAAAATATAGTGGAGTCAGTGTCTGTTTCCATCATGAGTTTCCTAGGGGACCAGTATGAAATTAACCTAGTTAGCAGCCACTGCATAGCAGGCTCCCCAAAAATTTCCTTTTCAATAAAAGCAGCCTCATCTCTAGGCAATATCACTGGGTTCCATAGGAGATATGAAAGCCAAGTGCACTGGGGATTTTGTTGTTGAAATAATTTTTATCAAAATATTGTTACTGTTATTATTACTGTCTCTTGTAAGTGAAGCCTAGGCAATCTTTCAAGTAGCGAAGTATTGCAAACCATCTCACAATCTATGCATTTTCTTGGTATAATTTAAAATTAAGAATTATATGAAGAGTTTTGCCTAGAATAAATTTTTTAATTTCTTGTTTTGTTCTTAATTTTTGTCCTCGGGCAAAAATAAATAATACAGCTCAACACTGAGTTTCCCACTGGATTATTGCAGTATCCTTTTAAAGTATAAGAAAGATGTTAGAGCTCAGAAAGGCACCACAAATCTTTTCTATGTAGATATCATAGTGTAACATATTTTGATATATCAGCTTATTTAAATTCCAGTTTGGGTAACCAGACTCTGAATAACAAATTTCCCTGTGTTTTGACCGAGAATTTCAAGGTTGTCTGCGAGGTGAAGTGTGGGTCTCCTGCTGACAGTACTGGAGACTACCAGGACTTCATTAAATACAGTATCTGTAGAAAAACAGGCACGTTTACAGTATCTGTAGAAAACCAGGCACGTTTAGAGATGGTATCTAGAGGAATGACTCAACAGGGAAAGGTTTGAGATATGCAATGATCAAGGCCATCAGGATTAGCAGGATAACAAGGTGCAAAGAGAAATGTGGTTTGCTGGGTTTTTTGAATTGAAGAATTCTTTCAAGAAACTCAAAGTATTGCAGTAAGTCATTCATAAATCAACATTTACAATCAACTGGCTAATCTGAAACAAGGGAGCAAATCAGAAAACAAGGCTGGCAAAATGTGGGTATCATGGTAATTGAAGGACATGACCAATTAGATTATTTGAACATCACACTTTCAACTGAAATGTGTTCCTTGATCCTGGGTAGTAGAACTTTAATTAAAGTTCTACTATATTTGACTACTATTAATCCAATAGTAGTCAAATATTGATGGCATCTCTGCTATTATAATCCACTTTATAAACTGAGGGGAAGCATCATTAAAGTTTACAACTTGGCAGTTTCTAATTCACAGTTGAATATCCTGCTTTAAAAAAATCTGGGGAATAAAAAAGCTAAACTTGCAAGCTTTCAAAATGCATCTAAAAACATTACATCATGTTGCTTGGGACTTCCATATAGAGATTTCTGTGTTAAATAGGGAAAAATGTGATTAATTTCCAAAAATAGTGTGAAAGTTGTTGCAAAGGTCAGTTTGTGTGAGCACAGTTTGCATCATTTACAAACTATGGCTTGGTCCAAGTTGAATTTCATCATTATGAAAAATAATGATGGAAAAATGTTGGCCCAAGGTTTTGAAAATTAATCTATTTTTTAGTTGATAACACAGTTATTAGTAAAAAGATTAAAAGCATCCTCAACATAGTACAAGAGGCTAAGTTGACAAGATAGGAATGAAAGAGACTGGCCAAAGGTTGCATGTGGATTTGAGTGACAAGAGAAATAGAAGTTTCAGCATTTTGTCAGGTCAGAACCTTTGGCAGCATGAAGGCCACTTATCCCTTCAGTCTTGCACTAGCTACAGCTTCTTAATCACTTACAGTTGCTGTACACCAGTACTTTTCATACACCCCTCTGAAAAAAAAACCAAAAAACCTGCTGGATAAATAGAAGCATTATGAATAAAGCAAGGATATTTGACAAGCTTATTTTTATATTTTTCCCTGAATTCCTTGCATAGTTTAATGGCTAGAGGAATAATTCATCTGATATTTTATGAGAAATTTAGTACAATAATTTACTCTTTTTTAAATTTTTCTGTTTTTACATCTAAATGTGATTACACATGACTGATGATCCATTTTCTAGGACCATGGGAAATATGCCACAGAGCATCCATAAAGAGACTTTCTCCCCTGAAGACATTTTGATAGATTCATGTGCATGATGCAGTATCATGCAGGAATAACCAAGTGTGTTTTGAGAGACCCAGTTTGGTACTTGCTTATCTGAGCATTTTTTAACCCATACTAGCATATCTTGTTACTTAAGACCCTTGGACTTTCTCCTGCTTTGCACAACAAAGTACAAGGTTTCACATGTTATACTCAGTTGTATTTTGACCAAAAATTCAGGTGGGGGCATTTTAGCACTGAGGTCCACAATTTAGGAAAATACTGTTTTACAAGGGTTTCAGGTAGTATTTTTCTGACTATTTTTGCAGGTTTCAGTTTATGCAAAAAATGTGCTTGCAGTACTTTAAAAATTAAAAGCTGACCCTGAAACAAACTGATAAGAGCTGATTGTGAGACAGATGATCTAGACAACACTGTAAAATACTTCCGAGGCTTCTGCTCTAATGTCTCTATCAGAGACCCCTTGACTTCAAGAAAAAAGAACATTTCACAAATGGGATCTTTTATTTTGGATAAACTGTGAAATCTCATGGCTTTTCTATCTGATATTCTTAGTACAAAAGATAGGTTACCACTGTCTGGGGATTTATATAGAGTTATGTATTATAAATTAATCCTTGTCCATATTTTCCCTGAAACTTTTAATTAATGTTTATATAATCTATGACACGGGAATAAAGTTGATTTCTGTCACACATCCCTTCTGGTACTATCCAAATTTCCCATTACTGTACACCTGGATCTTTTAAGCATGCAGATGGAATAATAAGATGAGCATAAACCATTATGAAATTTATCAATAGTAGTATTGGGTAATGACTGAAATCAGTCTGCTCATAGGTAAATTTGTGGTGAGATTTCCCAATGGAAAGATTTTTCTGAATGGTGGAAAGAATGGCAGCAGTTGCCACATTTCTGTTGCAGATGGATTTACAGGATGGTGCAACTGTATTAAACAGGTGCCATGTTTGTCTTTTAAAAGGACACTCAATTCAATGCAGACAATTTCTGATAAAAGAAAGTTTTTCATTAAATTTGAGTTAAGTGTGCCCATGTATTTGTGCCCTATTTAAGAATTATGGTCAGTGAAATGTAACATTTTAAAATCGGAAAATTCCAAATCGTAGGACGTGGAGTTGTTAATCTGCCACCTATGAGCAATGTCTTTAGAAGTGCACAGTTATACAGACTCACACCTAGTCTTAGCCAGTAAGGTTGGTTTGAGAACAAACAGAATGATATCTAATAATTTTTTTACCTTTTCAGAGGTAAAAGTGTGGCTAAATGAACCACAGTGGGATGAAGCTATCCCCAACAGCTGTCTCAGTGGGCTACAACTAGGAAGTAACCCCAAATAGGCAATGCTTTACAATCCCTTTATAGATTTCCATAAATTAAGTTGATTTTCTGCTGGATTTTTTACTCTCACAGCACTGACAGATCTATGTTGAGAGATGATTTGATTTTTTGCACTGATACTGGATTAAGACACACATACATATCTCTTTCCTTGAATAAAGGCAGTACAGGCTCAGACCCAGATCTCCTTACATTGCCAAGCTTCTCCAGCTAATCCCTTCACCATTCAATATCCCTGCACTTAGCACAGTGAATCCAGTTGAAATTCATGTGGATTTTTGCCAGCAAGGGAGGAAGAATACAGTCAATATTTCACTCTCATATTTTTGAATTCTGTTTCTAGATATTCACAAATTTAAGTTGCATATGCATCAACTCCTTGTTTCCTGGCTTTCAGATATCTGAAAGTCACTGGATTAAACATTCTGGGAAGGAACACGACAGTACTGATATTTTAGATCCTGGTAAAAGACATTTTTGTCAGATATTTGTTATGTACCACACGCTTCAGTTCCAAACAAACACGATTTTACTGCATGCCAAGGTAAGTTGCCAAGAAATGTTTTACAGAGAGTGTGGAAAATTAGGGAGGAGGGATTATGTAGCTGTTAGGAGCTGCTGTAAATTCTTGAGGTCATGAAAAAAGTTTGTGGAATACAGCAAAGTAAAAAGAATGCACGGGACTTAGTAAGAAAAATAAGGTAAGGTCAGAAGATATTTTCTTGATTTAAAGCCCTGGAGTTGGATCTGAAGTAGATAACAGACAAAAAGGGTTTCTCTGTAGTGCTTGCTGCTGGCAGTGATTATAGGTGTCCTGGGACTAAGCAGTAGGAAACAGAGACATTGTGAATACCAGAGGGAACAGGATCAAGAACAGAATCTGCAAGAATTTCAGCAGACAGTTTAGCCCAAAAGTGAAATATAGTTTAATGGATTTCTTTTGAACTGGGGGGATGTCTGTGGCATTGTTTTGTATAGGAAAAATAACAGCTTTCTTCTCTGTTTGTCCTAGAAATCTGGGACTTGGAAGAGAAAAATACTGCCAAACCACCAGTCACCCAGCAAAATATGAAAAGAGACTATGATAACTCATCAAGGATCCAATAGGGCCCATGGAAGCAAAACCAGAATAATTGTTAGAGAAAATGCATCATTCATCTCTAGAGCAGCTACACATGCAATGACACTGTACAAGAGATGATTACTGATGAGGTGATAAAAGGCAGTAGGAAGCCATGAATAAATATATCCAGGGAAAGTCACAAACACATGATTCATCAAAAAGGAGTATCTTTAGAAACATTTCGCTGTTCAAACTGTTATGCAAGGTTTCCTTTAGGAAAAAATTTCTAAGCATGAAATCAAATCAGTTCCTTGTTCCTTTCTCTTAACAAAATAATGCTCTGATTTTTTCTTCGCAAGGAGACTCCATAGTAAAAAAACAAAACAAAAAACCAAAACTAAGCTGTTTTTTAAAAAAAAATCCAACTATGAATGTGCTTAAGGTTTAAAACTTCATAACATTATGAAATGAAAAATGAAAATGGCAGATTGCCACATAGTTCGGATCATAAGATACAACGTAGATATTTTCATGCTGCAGGATAATTACAAATAAATCTTCAGTTATTTACAGAGACAGATACTGAAATTACACAGCTGTAATTAACAATAAGTAATAAATTATAAAGATAAATAGTTGAGAATGTCTCTAGCTGATAAAACCTTTGACTGTAAGAAGGAGAGAAGAAAGGGAAAATAAAAAACAAAGCCCACAGATGTTTAAACATTAATTTGAGTTCAGTCAAAATCTTCAGCATTCTAGATCTCACCCAATAACTCCCTAAATAACATTTTGTCTTCACAGAGTTTTAGAAGTTCATGGTGGACAATAGTGTGAATCTGAAAAAGTAATAAAATCCACCAATATCAGATGTTTTAATACTGTCTTTTTTACTGTAGCACAGAGACTGCATGTGAATACAATATTTCTACATCTGTACTTAGGGGTTGACTGTAGAGGTAGATTGGTGCTATGGGTGTTTAACTGGGTGATTGGAATAGTGGTGCTACACAGAAAACCTATTACCAACTTCTGGTGCCTGGGGGTACTCAGTATTTCTGGATTGTGACATAATTTCTGATCTGGATAACGCCGTGTACCATAGTATGAAGACCTCTGTCTCAGATGAACTAATGAAATTTGCATCCTCAACAACTTATGTCCTCAAAATAAAGTTTTCACTACATAGTCTATGTGTTTATCCTTTCTCATGTAAACTATCCTTCCTGTACTATAATTCATTTTTAGTAGGCAATTATTATCAGTATTTAAATGACTCCTTCCTCACCTCACAAGAAAATGATGTCAGATTATTCCTGGGATCTTTTATCTCTAAAAGAATGGCTACTCATCAAATGTACTTTACCCAAAATATAAAAAAAAAAAAATCGTTTTTTCTTGTTTGCAACATTATCTCTCATTTAAATTCTGAATGAATCAAAAACACACTCAGAAGAGTATGCACCCTCTAAAAACTCTTGAGTCTACAGTATCCATTGTTAGTGTGAATGGATACTTTGTGCTTGTGCTTTGTGTTGCTTGTCGAGCTTAAAATTTTATTTGTTCTTTACTTTCTTTAAATCTGAGATAACTCCTTAGTAGCATTTTTCAGTGTTGACAATAAAGAAAAATCTAGTCTCTAAATTTTTAGATAACAGGGACTCGTTCAAATTTTCCTATAAGAATAAATAATCTTTGAATTCATATTGCTCATATTATCTTTAGTTATTGTTCCATTTAGAAAGTTTAGCAAGTGCTTAAGCTACATTAAAGTATAAAACAGATATGACTTACTAGAAAGTCATTAATAAATAATTTTCCTAACCATTAGCAAGTAGGAGCAGAAGGAAGTGGGTTTTGCCATCATACATTTTATGAAATATTTCTGTAATGGGTTCTAAATTATGTAAACAGCTGCTTAAAAATATGCATATTTCCCATTAAGATCTTTGTTTATACTGTATCTATGTTACAATAGCACCTAAGAAACAAGAACATAATATTAAAACTAGGAAGTATCCTTAAACTCTGAAATAGTACATTTTATTACTTAAAACAAAACCAAAACCAAAATCAAAAACAAAAAGACAAAAGCAAATACTGAACAATTAAACATTTATTGATTGGAATTTAAAAATCTTTTAACAATGGCAAGTACTATTTATTATTCATTTCAAAGAAAGAATCCTAAAGGTCTTAAATCATGGAAGAAAAAGCAGAAACTAAAACCCAGGCACCTACTGATCTTAGATTACTTTTCACAATTACCCACAGAGTAGCAGTTTTCAGAATTGAGTGTATCTTCATGGACAATAGGGTGATAACAGCTGCTAAAATAAAATGGATTATGTTTGTATAGGGATTTGTAAATAATCAACAGTACTATAAAGAGAGTTAGTCTCAGCAAACTGAGACTCATTGCTGGCACCTCCAGGGAAAGCGTGAATGCCAGGAGAATGTGCAAGTTGCTTCTTTAAATTAGTTTTTCCCTGTGTAGTGTGGGAGTTATATCAAGAGGTTATCAAAGATTAGGTGATCCATTTGGCCTGGTTGTGCATCATGTGTGATCAGAATCAAATAACCAAAATAAAATGGAACCAGCAGTGCATTAAAGAGGGGAATAGAAAGCCCAGCCTATGTGGTGAATCTCATTTATCTGTTTTGAACAATGAAGGCTTTCTTCTGAAAAGCCCTTTCAGGAAATGAAGGACTTGACAAAGTCAGGGATCTGTGTCTTAGCACTTATCAACATTAGAGCAAACTCTTAATCAAGATGTGCTGCACCATTATGAAACTGAGCTTGCATACACCGTAGACTGTAGTTAGTCAGCCTCTCATACAGAGGAACTCAGCCTGTTCAGGCAACAGATGTATAAAAGGCAAAAGTCTTTTGGAAATATCATCTTGTCAGTAATCGCTCATTGTCAGAATATTAACTATAATGAATATGAACTGGTCACACTGGTTTTCAAAGCAATACATAGATTTTAAAATGTAATATATCTCAGCATCCCCCACTCTTACCCACTCTTTTCTCATATATGACAGCAACTATTTATCCTTTGGGCAAGGAGCTGTAAGAAGAGAGAAGCATGGGTTCTACTGACTTTTCTTGCACACTGCTTTTTGTGCCCTGAAAGAAAATAAACCCAATATGTTCTAGATTCTAATTCCTTATCTACATAGCAGTTTGTGCATGTTTATTAATTTAGGCAAATTTTCTAGCTGTTTCCAGCTATTCTAGCCTGGTGAGGCCTGCTATGGGTAAGTCATTCATAGAATCATGGAATAGCCACAGAATATCCACTGGTACCATTAAATTTGAACTCCTGGCCCTGCAAAGGACCACCCTAAGATTCACACCATGTGCCTGAGAGTGTTGTCCATCTGCTTCTTGAACTCTGGCAGCCTCAGTACTGTAACCTCTTCCCTGGGGAGCCTGTTTGAGTGCCAAACCACCCTCTGGGCAAAAAGCCTTTTTTAAATGTCTGATCTAACTGCTCCTTCCATCCCCACCCCTCTACCCAGTGCAGCTTCAAACCATTCCCTTGGGTCCTATCCTGATCAGCAGAGAGAAGATTAGCAGTAGCAGTGCCTAATCCTCCTTGAGAGGGGTGTTCATGACTACATGGTAGATTAATCTCCAGGGATCTGCTGAAGCAAATTTGGAATGCCAGAAGTGGAGATGCAAGGGAAGATGTCAGAAACAGAAGTGGAAGTGGAACAAAAACCGATACTTTGGCATGAAAATGAAAATAATTAGATAAATAGGTTTTATCCAAAATTAACAATTAACATGTAAAGCTTTTAGATTCAATATCTCTGCCCACTCAGGGCAGCTTACTGTGCTTCTTTTCTCTGGAGTGCTCTTCAAGGTAACTTTACTTGTATTTTGACTAAATCAAATAAGTAATAGGCATCTTAAACATCTAAGACAGCCCACAATAATTTTATTTATCTTTTAGTGTTTTAAATAACTTTTTTTTTTCAAAATTCCTTGAAACATTCCAGCATGTCTACTCATTTTTTACAGACTGACAATTACTGAAGAGAATGTTTTAAAGGTTGTAAAACTGCCCACTCAAAAATTTGATGAATGTCATTTCTGTTTATCTGTTTGACCTTATTTAGATTATATGTGGATTTTGAGATAGTGTTTATGATAAAATTACTATCCAGATTTCTGCCTTTCCAATGAAAACAGCATGCTGTGCAAAGGCTCCAGTACATACTGATAAAGCAATAATAGTGAAAAAGTGATAGTGATAAAGCAATAGTTTAAGTTCCATATTAAGTAAAGGGAGGGAGAAATACATCTGCAGAAAAGGTCTAGTTTGCTGAGGGTGGGGTCTGATATTGTAGATAAGTTTATCTAATTCCTGTTTCCTGATCTTAGACTGTATGTCCCATCTGTATCATGGTGCTGGCTTATTGGCTTTTTTGTTTTACTGATTGTTTTTTAAACTCAACTGTTCATGGAATTAATTTGTGAGAAATACTTTTACATTTATATGGGTTACATTATTTTTTTCCTGCTATTTTTGTCATTGAATAGGGCCTCAAAAACTGCAGAGTTAGCGGAAGACATGCAGCAGAACTGGGAGTTACATGCTGGAAGCTATGAAATCAGCTTTCCTTCAGACACACTTCGAATTTTCTTTTCTTTTTCTGGTTTTTTCCTCTCTCAAACACAGAACATTTATCTTCCCAGAGAAGGGTCCAGTCTTAAACTAGGTATCTACATCTTATTTTCAGGAGTTTAAGAAAAATAGGAGGAAATAGGAGTAGGAAATAATAGGAAGCGTCCAGCGTTTCAATTGTCTTGCTATTTAGTCCATCTAAGGAAATAATTATTGACTCCCATATGAGATGAAGCACAGGATTCATGGCCTTCATAACAGATTTTAAGAGTTTCTGGGTCAATAGGGTCTTCAACCCTTTTCTTAAAGTTGAGCCATTCTCATTATTCCTGTGACCATAAAAGAGAAAATAGAAGAGAAAGTCAGACTGCAGTGGTTTATTTGGATACTCAGCTGGGAGTGAGTTTCTAATGTTTCTAATGTTTCTAATTCTGCCTATTAAGCATGATAGGCTACTGCAGTGCCAGCTGAGATGTACTTAAGTTCTCCCAGAATCACAGAATAAAATGAGTTGGAAGGGACCAGCAAGGATCATCGCGTCCACCTCCTGGGCCTGCACAGCACTATCCCCAAGAGTTTAGTGGAGCCCACCACTTACCTACAAGGTAGTGAAATGCTCCTCTCCTTCATGAAAGGAGGAGCAGCAGGAGAAAACAACAATTTTACAGGCAGAGACTACTCAAGAAAGATACATTTCCAAAATTGAACATTACGTCTAGCATACATAGATGCTGGAAAGTGACCTGTTGCTCTGTCTGAAGACACGGTAAGTAAGGTGAGGAGTAATCCTGGTCTTGACCAACATGCAAAGATTCAGACTGGGAATCTGGAGAATTGTTCCCACTTTGGGTGATTTTAGCTACATGTGAAGATAAATCAGATATTGATAAGATTTGATAATTGTTCGGGAACATGAAATACTGATGCCAACGGATCAGGCACATGTGTTTTGGTTGTGGTTTTAGGTGATTTTTGTGGGGGGGTATGTTTTGGATTTGGTGTTTCTTTTAAAAAGCTGCTATACTGGAGGACAAAAAAATCCTTAGAGAGACAAAAATATCTTTCCAAGACACCATTAATAGAAGAGGTAATGTATCAGCAGATTATGAAACAGAGGAGAGAATGTAATTTTCTTGGAATATATGTAATAAAAATAGTGCCATTCTCAAAAGAAATCACTCAATAATTTAGGTAGATCTGTGGCATCTAGTATTCTAGGAAGTTCAGTATCTAGATTTCACTGGGAGGAGATGGTTGCATAGAATTTGTACAACTATGGTAAAAAATATCACCCCCTAGGCACTGAAGAAGAGATTTTGTGGCAAAGAAATATATGTGCAATATTCTGTATTGATTGAGAATTTTTTTCTCTGAAAAGAAATTTGTTATGCTTTGAGAACTGTGGCTTTGCTGATTTACATTTGGATTTAGCTTTGTATTTGAAGTACAGTCCCAAATAATATAGTTGAAGCTGTTCAGATTATTCAAGTATAACACAGAGGATAGTATAAAAAGAAACAATATGGGAACATAACAAAACACTCTGGTAAATTCTGATATTAGTTAATGTAGCAGATTTAAAACACAACAACGAAGACTGAATAAGACATATAATTAGGAAGAAGTGTCTGATGGGATGTGGCAATAGAGTAGAATTGATTCCTTCTATAGAAAGAAAATTATGTCCAAAAATTTCTGGAAATAAATGCTTTGGGAAAAGTTTTTACCTATTCAGTTGCTTTATTAAGGGACTTTCTTAATAAGTAAAAGTTCAGAACGGGAAAGAGATTTCATCAAAACAAGGAGCTTGCCGTTCTTACACAATTCCAGCAGAAAACAGCTGTCCTGACATTCAGGCACAGTGCTAGACAAAGCTGTCACCTGATGCCTGTAAGTGGGGCCTCAGGGCAACTTGCACAAAGGCAGAACGATCACTTGAGACTTGAGCAGGTTTCCAAACCATGGACTGACTGAGCAGTGGTGTGCCAAAACATAAAAAGGATTCCTAGCTTTACTGCATGCAAGGAAGGATGCATGTTGCTTCTTTTTCCTGGGGGAGACCAGTTTTAATAGAAAAGGTTCATGAGTTTTGAAAGATGACTGCAAAGAAGAAGTTAAAAAAGGCTTCTGAAGTTTTGAAACTTTCAGTTTCAGTGATACGATTTACAAACAGAGATGGAAGAGGAAAAGATATTTTGGGAAGAGGAAGCTTGTTTAAAGCATGAGATAGAAATGAGGTAAGAAGACATGAAGATGTGATACTGGAGCTGGGTGAGCCGGTTCAGAAAAAAGGTATGACAAGTCCTCTCTCAGAGGATATGGTGTGTCACTGCAGAAGCCACAGCATAAAATCAAGCTGCTGAAGATAGTGATGGTTATTAATATCTTGCCCTCATAACAACTTTGAAGCAGATATTTCTGACAGAAATTGTACTGTGTTTAAGAAAAACAGACTTTATTCTGTGTTGATTTCTAGTTGCAATTTTCTACATATGGTAGTGACAGAAGCACAAATGTAAAACACAGACTTAGGTCAGATAAGTTTGTGGTTAAATTGCAGAGTAGTATCCTTCAATCTGATCCTTTCACCTGTTCCAGTGTTCAAATCAAATCAGAAATCAGATCTTAAACCCTTTAGCCAACAGTAACACTACTATATGGTGTTGTAAATATTATAGAAGATTGGGTGGGGAATGCTGTATAGATATACAAGCATATATAGGGAAGTGTCGGGATCATTAGTTGGTCAGAGTGACCCCGAGAAAAGTTCCAAAGTCTGTTTTCCCAGCCCGGCGCTTAAAGAAGGAGTCAGAGCTCTTCATTTCTCGGTCTCAAGGTTGTTTATTTTATCTTATCTATAAAAAATTTTCTCCTGCCCTGCCAAGGTCAGCTCAGCAAGACAGTCCGAGGCACTCTGCCTGCCCCCAGGGTGGTGTTATGTCTTTACACTACAAACTACGTGTACAATGTTTACAGTTACTTTCCAATACCCATCACCTATGCTAGACAGTGAGCTTCTACTCTAAACCAATCTGTAAGTGCCAACATCACAGCAGAAGATGGAGGCCAAGAAGAAGAAGGAGACAGGCTGGACACACCCAGTTCAATCCATCTTGTCTCCATAACCCCCCTGTACCAAAATCCCAAAATGCATATTCACCCTGTAAACGCGTGATCCCTCCACCACTCAAACTCCAGTGACTTCCATGTCCTCACACACATCCCTAGAAGGGTCAAAGTCCAGCCACCAAGAATGTCTGGCAACATTCCAGGACCTCCGAGCCCCCCAAGGGTTCTCCCGGTGACTCTGGACATTCGGAGCGATGTGCTGAGCTCCCACAGGGAAAGAGGATAAAGATAGGCAGAGATAATTAGGCCCAATATATAAATTCTGTTAACACCATAGAACTGAGTTTATGTGCATGTTATTGAAATTCAAATAAAACATAAGAATAGGGGCAAAAAAGTAGGAAGTTTTGAGGAATTTAGCCTTATTCTGGGGAGGTGGTAGATAAGCAACAGCAGCTGTATAAAGATTGGAAAATATTTTCAGAGTCTTCATCAAGAGAAGACAGGAAAGGGGTGGACCCTGTATACCTGTCTTCTAGAAAAGAAAAAGCTGGAGAGTGAGAAGGATCAAAGGAGGTGCCAAGGTAAAAGACACAGAGTAAATATGTGCATTGTCTCTTTGTAAAGGGTTGTTGAAGGGCAAGAAATGTGTAACTTAGTGTTGCAAGGCAACACCTCTGGAACATTCCTGTAAAACTGGTTTGGCGTCTGTACACAAGGAGAGCCAATTTGGATACAAGGACAGCTGCAGACCTTTCCTCTTCCTTCCCAGATCTTAGAAAAATATTTGTAGCTTGCTTGATAAATAACAGAGATTTGCCTTAGAAATTAGTCCAGAAATTTTGCTACTTACAGAGAAGCCGCACGTTCAGGGCTGGTTCCTGTGTCTGTGAAGGTCACCGAAAGCTGTTGTGTTCACTGCAGCTCCTGCCCTGCTGAGGTGGATGGTGTTTCTGTCAGGGGAACCAAGATGTGTCTGCTGTGTGACAAGGTCTTGTCTTGGATATGTACTGGGGAAAATGAGAACTTGGAGTGAGCAATGGGGCACACCGTCCCTTCAGGGCCAGTGCTTTGTCAGAGACATTAACAAAGTTAGAGACATTAACACTTAACAACATTACTTTCCCCTGGAGGCTGCCCAGTTTCTGACTGCTTAGTCTAATCCTTAATTTTTGGTTCAGTTCTAATGAACCTAATCTGACAGGACCTGTATGATTTCTTCTGTTTCATTACCAAATGTACTCTTCTCTGCTCAGCGGCTCCGTTCCCTGAAGCCCTTCTAATTGCCAGTCATTTTCTCCTTTTCTTTATTTCACTTGGGATATTTTTCAGTCTCTAAAAGATCTGTACCACAATCTGCTCTATCATCCATTTATTTGTTCCTATTTTTCCTCCATGAGCCTAGACTTGGATCTTGTCTCCTCTTTTAGATCAATGCTTAGACATCCTCCTCCATATTTCTTGTAGACTGGAGAAGCAGGGTGTACCACAGCATCTGAAGAGACAGATTCCTCTTTATTTTTTCTAGTTCTAGCATCTGTGCAATCCCACTCCTACTTTCCTGATGGTGAAATTTGCTAAATGGAAAATCTGACTTTTCATTTAGTGATTCCATCACTTGAGTTTACATTTAGGCTCTATGAGCCCATTGCGAGCCCATGACTCACTGCAGAAGCTGTGAAAGAACATATGGTCTAGAAGCACTCTGAAGGTATAAAGGGGCTGAGCACAGTAAACTGCCCCACAGATCTGGTGCCTTCAAAGGCTGGTCTGAAGCTGTGATAAATTCAAATGTGCTAGGAATCTTTGTTTCCTCTGGAAAGTTATTATTAACCCCACTATAGGTTATAGCATTCTATAGGTGCTGTCTGGGCCCTGAGAGCACGAAGATGCCCTGTCCACCCTCAGCTAGGGCCTTTCCCCCACACCCTGCCCAGGACTCCCATTTCAGCTCAGGCTGGCAATCCTGATTTAAGGTACGACATAACTGTACCTGAGTTATGACCTTCTGGCCTTGTTCCCTAGCTGGTTCCCACATACAGGCTCCAGCCCTAGAGTTTTCAAGGTCATCACTTGCTTTGCCTGTGACTGTCTGAAGGCTCTATTAGCAACCCTAACACAAAGCAGAACAACCACTGGGAGTGATGTGACTCTGGCTTCTCAGCCCTGAGGGAGTAGCCATCCCTTGCTGAGCCCTGACACCCATTTGCCTAGTCAGAAAGTCAAAAGAAAAAGACATATCTCAAATGTCAGTATTAAAGCAGAGCAATGGTACTAAAAGTGTACAGAATTATCTCAAGTTATCCTTCCTTCCGGCAGAGCTTCCCAGTGTGCAGCTCCATGGCAGCTTTAACATCATGAGGAAGTTATTTACAGAAGGCACTGTAGGTGGGAAAAAGAAAATTCCATCCGTTCAAAAAGCTGGCTGCTTATGCATCTCCTCTGTGTGCTACATATCTCTGGTAGGTGTTTGTCTTCATGGCAGGTTTCTGTTTAATGTCGTACTACTTCCTGCAGTTCACTCACTCTTTCAGCCCTGCACTTTACTTTACTGACCTTGATTATGCACCCTTTTTGTGGGTGACAAGTGCAGGCTTCAAAAAAACCCCACATCATTGTAATTCTTAATTCCCTAGCCTGTTCAAGATCCTTTCTCTTGCAGAAAGTGTTTGAGATTAGTATGAGACTTGGGTTTTCCTGAAAAACTAATGAAGCATTTGTACCTTCGACTTGTGGGCCTTTTATTTAATTTCAATCCTCCCTCACAGCTTGGATCATGGAGCTGGAGCCAAGGGAGCAATGGGCATGCCTTCAAATTGTAATTTGCCTTCAGCTGTAGCTTTTCCCAGCTCATGAATGCAGTCCCTGAGTGTCACTGCTGAAGTGCTCCCATTCATGCTGTGTCTAGCAGCACTTACGGCATACTGGTATAGGCACCTCTCTCTGTCTAGGAATGTGTACACTACAGTTTTGTACAAAAGCTTTTACACTGGGTAGCTATGGATTGTCTGAGGGGCTGGATGATGTCATAGCTAAAGACACTTTTCTTCCTTCCAGTTGCAAAACTTTCATTCAGCACCCTTCTTGCTGTTTCTGATTCTTGTCATCTTCCTCTCTTCCTTCATCATTGTTTTGCCTGCTTATTATGGGTCGGAGGCTATTAGTTCATTACTTATAAATGATGAATTTTCAAAGGAGAGATATTTTGGATTTTTTTTCTTCCATTTCTGCTATGGTTTACCTAATTTGCTATTTGTACCATCTAATCTTTCCAATCATATGATTCTACTGCATGTCTGATCGTATGACTGGATTATTTTACAAAACTGGGATCCTTTTCTCCTTGAACACAAGAATGGTAGTGTGCAACATTTAGTCATCATCTAGTGAATAAGATTTTTACTTAAAAATTGGTTTGGTTTTCTTTTCCCCTTTGCCTTGCATGTTTTCCCCCAAGATTTCAAGCAGAAATAGCATCAGCTGTTGAAGCATAACTTTTCACACTTTTTTCTCTTTATAATTAAAGTTGGTTTGAACATTCAGTATTTATACCTGACTTTCACTTTCTAATTTGGGATTGCATCTCAGTTGGAATGATCTCAGAGGAATGATTTCACCAGTGAAGATCTCACCCAGTATAAAACACACCTGATATGTATTAGGAGGGAGTGGTATTAGCAGATGTCTGTGAAATACTTTGGGACAGTAAGATACATCTTTGTTATGACTGCTTATGAATGATCACACTGGATTCCAGGGCAGCAGAAGGCTTATCAGTTTGGGGAGGGGGAGCTACAGATATTGTTTAGTGTCTTTGTTTTATTTTGCATTTTATTTTATTTGCAATCAGTTTTACTTACAAGAATGATAGAAGAGCCATTAAGCTATTACAGTTAGAAATTCCACCAATTCATAAAGGATTCTTCTCATGTGAGTGGAGTCCTACTCAACATTCTTGCTGTGCATAAATTCAGAGTGCCTAATTTTTTAGGATAAGGATGTTGAATACAACTGAAAACAAATATAGTTACATGAACCTTTGTAATCTGTTGGGATGAAACTAAAATGTGCTTTCATGACTGTGGCTTATTACAGCATCTTTAGTATGGCAGGGTAACAAGGTGTAAAACATGTTATTCACCCTCCTTCCCTGTTAATTCCATTCAGTGCAAGAGATCACACAGCCCAGGAAATTACGTGGTAGTGGTGCCTCAAAGAACCTCAGCAGATCCTAGGGATGGTAACTTTTAGAGAGATTTGGAATTTCAAACTTCAATAGATTACTGGGATAAAGCCAGTTACTACCATTGACATTTGACCTGCTAAAAACATGTCTATCTCAAAACATTTTTCATCATTTCTCATATTTACTTTCTGAATCACTTGGCTTTTCACAGTGCATTTCCAACAGCACCTGCATTGAGTAACTGGAAGGTTTAACCTATGTACATTAGAGATGGGTGATTCCAGGTTTTTATATTTGCAGAGGAGAAAGGATTCAAAATCAGTTGCTTGCATCCAGTTTCCTAGTTGTTTTTCCAATATTTATTCTCATAGCATTACCTCCTGCTATTTCAATTTACACTGCCAGTTCTGGCAATTTCTGTTTCCCTGTAAAACTCCTGTAAAGCCCATTTCTTTGCCACATAAATAGAGCATTTACGAAGCTGAATGTCTACTGTGGTAGTAGCTGTTCATATTTGATTTTGTCTGAATATCAGAGCAAGTTCATACTGAGAAAGGTGGGAGGGTGAATCTACCCTGTGTATTTCCAATGGTTTGCAAATACAGTCATATTCTTTTTCATTTACTGAGCTGGCTATTTTTTTTTTTTTAATGGGATGCAGAAGAGAAGCTGCTGTTCTCATAACACTCTGGAACAGCAACACAAACTCAAAGAACTGATTTATGCCCGATTTCTACTAAGTAATGCAAATTGGAAAGCTTCAGAAGCCTTAGCAAATAGTAAGATTATTATTGGAAGCTGATTTCCATGTGTGTATGTTGTATGCATGCCTTCAGACAATGCACAGATTTCTACAAGCAAACAGAAGTTGCATGCATTTACTAATGACTAAGGACAGCCTTGTTTTCAATAAGAAAGTAAAGAAATATTTTTGCCACAAATTGGCAGGAGTGGAGGTAAAAAGAAGAAAAGACTAATTGATCATTTACTGTATGATGTATTCATGGATTTTCAGAAAAGAATCAAAAGAACATATCTAACAAACCCTGAATACAAAATAGGATTCAAACTGACTGTTGTGATTTAACCCCAGCCAGCAACCAAGCACCAACAGCTGCTCAGAAGGGAGAGAGAATTAGAGCAGTAAAAGTGAGAAAACTCGTGGGCTGAGATAAAGACAATTTAATAGGTAAAGCAAAAGACATGAGCACAAGCAGAGCAAAACAAGGAATTTTTCCACCACTTCCCATGAGCAGGCAAGTGTTCATCAGGAAAGCAGGGGTCCATCGTGTAACAGTTAGCTGGATAAACAAAGGCTATCAGTCTAAACATTGCCCCCTTCTTCCTTCTTTCCCCAGGTTCATATGCTGAGCATGAGCCCACATGTTGTGGGATATCCCTGGGGTCAGCTGGCATCAGTTGTCCTGTCTGTGTCAGCTTCTCAGGACTCCCAGCCCACCCTGTGGTGGAGTGGAGTGAGAAACAGGAAAGGCCTTGACTCTCATAAGCGCTGCTCAGCAATACAAAGGCATCTGTGTTATCCACATTTTCCAGCACAAATCCAAGACAGCCCCATATCCAGCTAATGTGGAAAAAAAAGTAATTCTATCACAGCTAAAAGCAGCACAATGGCCTAGAAATTAGTGTTCAAAATACATTCTATGTTGCTGAGGGAACCAGGGTTCTTTATTCTGGAGAA
Organism: Setophaga petechia; assembly: GCA_024362935.1. NCBI lineage: Eukaryota > Metazoa > Chordata > Aves > Passeriformes > Parulidae > Setophaga > Setophaga petechia. The sequence continues at coordinate 8,921,814 of JANCRA010000024.1, forward strand.
GTCTCAGAGCAGACCTTATTGCTCTCTATGGTGATTGATGCTGTCAGGGCAGGCATCTCGGGGTGCAGCTCCATTGTGAGCTGCAGGTTGAGCTCTGGGGCCTGAGACAGGAGGCCATGAACACTTGAGCCTCTGCATAAAAAAGGGACCTGTGGCCTGAGCAGGTGACCAGGCAACAGCAGGAGCTGTATAAAAACCCAGAGATTCCTTTGATAGATCCTGATCTTGCTTCTTGCTCTAGCAGACTTTCACTATCATTCTTTTCCCTGGCCCATGTAATGTCTTACCTATAACTGTTTAAAACTCCAGCTGTCCACATACACTACATACAGTGCAATCCTTACTTTGTTGTAAGAATATTGTAAAATTAACATAAAAGCATAACTACATTGCATTACTACTCATACTGCAACTATATTTTTATTCTGGGTTTATAGTCAAGACTAAAGTGCACCCAGAAAAAATGCATTCTAAGAATGGTCATCTGTAGAATCAAGGAAAATGGAGAAGTATGTTTTGAAAGCTACTCACTGATCCACAAAGGAATGGGATAAGCCCTTCCAAGAGACATGTAAATGCAAATCAGAAAAGGTAAGTAGTCAAGACTTCAAGAGGAAGTCTTCACTGTGCTTAGAGGCTTTGCTCACACTGCTAAATAAAAGAGAATAACCTTGTGGAATCAAGCACTAGTGTGTGGCTGCATGTATAATTTCTTTGTTAGCACAATGACTAACGGACAAGATTTTGAATGAAACAGAAATATTTCAGAAACTTGGTAGCTTTGCTTCTCCCTCCTTTTGAAAAGAGTGTTTAGGCAGGTGAATATTAACTAGAGCATAATGGCACATGTTGTCTTCAGGTTTAGAAATTTGCCTCATCCTCTTTTACTTTCTTTTGTAGATTTAATCACAGGCCTCAGAAAGGGAACAGAGCACAGATAATCGCATGACAGCATTGTTATATTGAGAAATGGATAGTAAAGTGTAGTCATTCACAGCAAAGTGTTGATTAAAGATCTGATTCCAAGCTTATTCTGCATTTTAGCACTCCCATGAAATTCCATGGGGGCTTTAGAGGTGCCTTCTCTGCAGTCCCTAAGGGGAACAAACAGCTGCTTTCCCTTATAGTGCATGACTCCTGAAGACTAATGGGATTTGCTAACAGGAGAAAAATAATTTGCACCTGTCTATGCCATCTTCAGAGCATCTGGTCAATTTAAACCAATTTACATCAATATTCAAAAAGTGTGAATATTGATGTAATATTACACTTTGAAATTGGTCTATTCATTATTTATAATGGATGTTGCTATGAGTCAGTTTCTTTATGGACTGGCTAGAAGGAGATTTACTTGTTTCTGTGGACCAACAGTAGTGTGAGAATTCTGGATTTTGCTGCAGATGCTCATGAAGAACACACTTTCCCACTGTAAAAAAAGCTGCTGATAGATGAATGAAAAATTCTGGTTCTAAATCATTTTTGTGCATACAATTTTTAACTGGGACACAAAATAGTCTTGAAATATTTTATGAAGTCAAGTTTCAAACAACATAAAAAGACAGCATTTCAATAGTTTGTCTTCAATTTCTCACAGCTTTGCCAGTTTCTAAGCATTTGGAATGAAACTTTTCATCTGAGAGCTTTGTCCTCGCCTAAATTTCACTGGAAATCATCAATAAACAGCACATGGCCATTTTCTAGTACAAGGCTGAAAAAAATGCGTTTTCCTTTCAAGTTAAAAACAAATACAAGAATTACAGTGGTGTTGCTCAATATGGAAAAAGTGACTTGACATTTGGCACCAGAGCAGGGCTGCATTTTGAGTGTACCATTTACCAGCAAGTATCTGTGAAAGCTACTGGCATAAATTGAATCTGTAGGGCAGATCAATATGCTGGATGAAAAGTCTGTGATATGTTCTATGAAGTGTGTATTATGTCCAAGAGCAGAGGCTGTGTCCTGGATGAGTTGCCAATCATTTCTTCAATGCTCTTGAACATGAGGAATGTGTCTAATGATTCTTTGATTTTTGTTTGGTTTACTTTTATAAATCAGAAGACACATCCATCATGAAGATAGCAAAGTCAAGTGCAGAAAACTTAGGAAAAAATAGGTTTTATGTTTATTTACAGCCTTAACGAAATACATATATATTAGGAGTGTATTTTGTTTTGTGTGCTTAGAGTGTTTGTTTTTGTGGGATATTTCTTTCATTCAGTGTTCCTGATAAGCCTGGTGAATCATCAGGATGATTCAGAACCCTAACACACAGAGTCACTACTAAACTTAGAAGATATGTAGTGGCAAGACAGGGCACAGGAAAAGTATTTCATGGTGATTACCTTGGAACTATAGTATGATTTTAGACAAGTCATTGAAACCACGTTTTTTTAGTTGTGATCCCTGCAAGTACCTAGACTTAATCAAGAGCAAGTCTGGACTTGCGCTGAGGCTCACAGAGATCCATGAGATCTTCTTCAAAGCACCCTTCTGACTTCCTGAAGATTTCACAGACAAAACTGCAAACAGTGAACCTGACATTAAGTCTTGACTTACTCATTAGCTCTTTGTCTAGTTGCTTGTCCACTTTGAGCCAAGAGTAGGAAACAATACACTGAAAAATGGAATCCCTCAGAGGTGTCTTGTATTGAGCAGGATCATGACATGGATAAGTTTATTGGAATGTACTTCCAGTAGGAGACTCACTCTGGAAATTCCCAACTCACCAGGCCTTCACTTTACAACTCTTGAATTTTATGAGCATTGTGAAACTCAGAAGTAGCGTGGAGCTTTATAATCCAAAGGTAAAATATACTTAAGTGAATAATTTTATAATAGATTACATTTTATAGATCAACATTATTTTCCTAGGTTTTTTGGAAGTTTTGTTGGGTTTTTTTTTCTCAAAAGTAGGAGAATTATTACCTTCTTTTTTCGTTTTCTCATTTAAGTCTGGACACCATGTGGGATCTCCTTTTTTCATTTGTTTGGTGCCATTCACAGTTGGTCATTCTGATCCTTTCTCCTCCTAAAAACTTTCAACTACTCAACAGTTGTAGTATTCATCTTCTGATTGGAAGGTCACAGCCTCTGCTCTGCAGTGTTAAACAATGTCATTGCAGAAGAATGCCAAGAGAAGGCCAGTGAAGAGAAGGTGAAAATAGTGGAGACAGAAAGATGAGGAAACTGGTGTCTGCCACAGACTGGGGTCTTCTCAGTGTGCCTGGAAACTAATGGAACAGGGACAGGCAGTGAAGAACTGCAGTCTTGGGCAGTCCCCCCATTTCCCTAAAGATTGTTGAGTCTGTAAAAATAAAGACTTAGCTTAAGGTGCACTGGCCTTCCTACCTGCTGACCTTGTCTCCCTTTGTGTGAACAGCTTGTTTCATTGCTTGTTATTTATCTGCATTTCAACTGATTCTCAACTTGCTTTGAATTTTTCCATTATTAGTTAGAAAGTATAGGCACTGAAGCATAAGGTAAAATCTCATATTTGGCAGTTATTTGGACAATAGTTCTCCTTAGTTGTTCACTATATAAGCATGATCATCCCATTATGAAGAGCCCTGGCAGGTTACAATAGCTACTGTCTCTTATTCATGCCTGCCAAGCCTGTTCACTCAGCAGCAGGTGACATTTCCAAGCATCTGAACAAGTCTCACCGTTAGGCAGCATCTTGCTGGTTCTCTCATTATAGCAAGACCTAATTTCCTTCATTCAAGTATGCAAGTACTGGAAATAACTTTAGACTTTCTAAACTGGCTTTCAAGCCCGAGTAGAATTGATTAGATGGCTTAAATAAAGAACAATTTTTAAAAATCCCCAAACAAACAAACAAAAACCCTCCCCCCCACAAAAAAACAACACCAAAAATACCACCAAAAATCCCCCCTCCAAACAAATAAAATCCCCCTTCAGCTAATTCAAATACAGGACTTGCCTTTTCATTTGTGGGCTCTCATACAGGGCTCAGGAGTGTGGATACTCTTGTGAACACACTCCTGTGAAATACTGTATCCCACCTTTTTCATAGTCTTGAGACTGACTGTGTGGCATTAGCCTTTTGTCACTTGTTAATGTTCTATTGAAATTCTATTTAAATATTTATTTGCAAATAGATAGATGCTGGAAATATATAAGCTTCTCATAATATTCAAGCCACAAACTTTTTGCAAAGAATAAATAAACAGTAGTAGACCATTTATCTGAAGGCTGTCCAAAATTTTTAATTTATTTTCTAGATGTTTTGCATGTGTATCTAGAAATTAGTGACCAATTGTTTATAAAAAATATGGTATTTTAAAGGCATTCAATTTTTAAACTTAATTTAATTTTTTGTGACCAGGCTATGGTTATGCAGATATTCAAAAACATGTATGGAAATAAAATTCAATGCTTTTCTTTCCCAGAATATTTCAGAATTCATTCACATTCTACTTCTCCTTTTGCTTACATCATAATGGTCCTCTGTTTACTATTAGGGCATAGAAATTGTTTAAAAGGAATTAACTGGCCATGATATCTACAGCCAGAATATTCATCTTTCTTTTTGTCATACCCACTTATATTCCCAGTAACCTGAGAAGGATGACATTTTCAGTTTTATTGCTAATAAAGGCTATATCTTTGCTTGGTCTTCTTTGATTTATGTAGTTTCTTGCTTTGCTTTCTGAACAGAGAAAAGAATACCGAACTTTAAATTAATGGTTTGAGTTTTAATTTGAATTACTTTGTGATATGATACATTAATTCTCATCACCAACTGCAGTGTCATAAGTCTTCAAAACTGATTGAGGTGAAGCTAGAGAATCTTATACCTTGCTGAGGTCTGGTGCTATAGCATTAAATAATTGTTTTCACCTGCTTTGTGATCTGAAGACACTTTAATTTTTCTGCTGGCAGGGAATGATGAAGGCAGGAATGCACTCTAAGCTTTTAGTTCCTTGTAATTAAGATATATTGGTACTGCTGAGCAAATCTCTCTATACACTATCTGGTTTTGGACATATTTCTATTACACTGCTATTCACTTGTCCCCTGCAACACTGTGGTTGATGAGAGTACAATGATTCCTTGCACATTTTTATTTGGTATAGCTGAAACCTATGTGGCCTACATTTGTTCTTAAGTCAGATTTCTATACAAAGGTGGTAAAGAATAGTCTGAAAATGGAATAGTAAGGTTCTGTATTGTATCACACACAATATTATATTTTTCAGAACAAGTCACTCTTACTTCACCATCTTGGCATAACTTTCAGTAAAAACCTTGGAGGAACTGTAATGTGCAGGTACAAAACAATGCATGGGACTCAATTATGCTCAGTATAAACTAAAACACTGATACTTAATATCTTCTGAATCACATTCGCTAAAAAAATATATTAAAATGAGCAAAAACTTAACATGGCAAGGTTATTTCTTTATGAATATCTTATTGGCACTCAGAAATCTGAATTAAAATATCTCATTATCTCTATTCATAGAAAGTTTATGAACTTGTTTACCACAGAGAATGAAGAGGTTTCTTGTAAAATTTGTCCTAATTTAAGTGAATGCTAGTGAGGAAAAATTAAATTATATTTACTACAATATCCTCCTTCTTTCCTCGCAGGTTTACAAAAATGAAAGCAGCTGGGAAAAGAAAATAAATTGACACGCAGCATGCAAAAAACTGCAGTATAAACCAATTTCTGGAACACAACAGTTTTCCCAGATATTTACAGTTTAAACTTCATTTTAAGATACTCCCTGGAATGTCAATGGTCCCACAATCTCAAAAGGAGCTCCTGCTTTAGATTGAGTTTTGCCAAGATACAAGTACTATGATGCATTTGTTCGTATTTCCAGGGAACTGTTTAAATTCTCAACAGTCCTCCAACAATTTAAAAGTACTTAATATCTTTAATAAGAAAATTCAATATGTGACTCAGCTTTTAAATTGTGAGCATACCATTTACTTGAGGGGAACTTGAATTTTGCTAAAAGAAAATAGAAGATTTAGATAAATGTTAAATACTTTCAGTGCCACCTATTGGCTGATAATTTTTTTCAAATGAATATCAGCTTCATAATTGAGGACAAAATGAGGTAGGGCTACTTATAGCAATATTTCTCATTTGTACTGAAGATAAAACCAGCAATCAGAATCTATAATCATATTTGAAGACATTATTTCATCTCAAAGAATTTAGTCTTACCACTTTATTTCTTCTTTTTAGAAAACAACAAATCTTGTGGGATGCTTCAGATATATTATGGTGGTATCAAGCTTCTAAAGCATTTAGAGAATAAGTATGGTGGTGGGAGACATAAGAAGAGCTCAGGAATAGAGTAAAACTTGCATTTTTAGCCTGAAAATGGAGTTTTATTTGTCTGAGCATGTCATCTAATCAGTATGGCCACAATTAACTTTTCTGTAAAACTTCAAGCCAAAGATACTCCTCACTGCATCTCAGATTCCATTTCAGAAATATGCTGAGTTCTGTGACATCTCTCAGCATTTAGGCATGTCTTTAACTTGCCTAAACGCAATAACATTCATAATTTCATCAGGAACATGAGGAATACCATTCAACTGGAATTATACACATGGTTAAAAGTAACCTCATTATTGTTATCTGGAGCAAAGCTTGCCATTTTGCATGACTGAGTCTTACATATTGAGTAATTTTTAAAATGTGTATGTTTCTTAACTCTCCTAATGACTTGAGTTTAGGATTTCAGGTAAGATATCCAGAGGCTGTGTTCATACAAGGGAGGTTTATTTGTTACATACATAGTTATGAAGCTTGATATTTCTTTGAAAAAATGATAATTGAAGATTTCAATTATTTCTTGGTTCTAGGAATTCCACCTTTAAGTATGATTTATACAATTTCGTCAGTATTCTGAGGGGTTTTTTTTATCTCTTGGATAAATTATGTCAGAGTAAAATGATTAAATTTTGGCTCATCATTTCAAAGAACTGAACTGCTTTGAAAATTGGTCTTGATCATAGCGCCCTGTGCCAGACTTAGTACTCCACACAGCTCTTTGTTCATATTTGCTGAAACTTTTTTAAGAAGAGTCAGCTTATCTCTTTGATAACCTAGATATTTTAGATCAGCTGCTTGGGAAAAGAGCAGAGCTACACCTGTGGCCAGAGGGTCCAACCACTGCAAACTGACAATGGCCAGTCCTGTCCTGGGAGAGGGAATTTATCTAACTACCTGAGAGTTTGCAGCCGACTTAAAGTGAGCCTTTAATTTCCTTCTGTTGTCTAAAACAACGTCTCCAGGTTGGCAACTTGGAGACAAATCCTTGTTATAGGACAATGAACCCAAACAGTGAAGTATTTTTACAAGGTGCCTGTGCTGTATCAGGAGCTATACAGGGAATGCAGGTGACCATAAATTTAACACTAAAATGTTTTTAGGAGGGTGACATTTTGAAATTAATCTTATCCTTTCTGTCAAACTTGTTTACTTTCATCAGGTCCTTTGTGAGCATTTTCAATTGTCTAAGTTTTTTAGGAAAAAAACCCCAGAAATTGTCAGGTCTAGGTTACAAAAAAAATCTTGGGATAATGTCCCCAGCTAGGGGCAGGCAGGGCAGGACCTTTCTGGCCGGGGTCCCACAGATCATGGCACTGGCCCTGGCTGGTGAGGTTCACCCTGTCTGGCCCATGGGCAGTCTCCACCATTCCTGTCCTCAGTGCACTGACACTGTCAACGTTTTGGCATTGATTTAATCTGTCCTTTCAGGTCTTTTCTACTCCTGGCATTAATTTTTTGCTTCTCCTTATGCCCTCTCTGAATCAGACTGCCCTTCTTTGGCACTGAAATGCAGCTAAGCAGTCTGAAGACTATGAACTTTTGGCCACAGACTCAGAAGCCATGACAGAGGCTGAGTCAACAAAATTACTCAAGGCCTGAAATACATTTGAAAAAAGAAAAGATAATCTGTCCCATAGGATTTTAAATAAATTAGGTTTTAACGAATGACAATAAATCCTCAGCCAAAGCAGAAAAACCCCAGCATAGGGGCAGTTGTTTTTTTCAGGCTAATATGGTGAAAATAACATGAACTCCAGTGCTGAACTATATCCATTGGTGAGGGAAGAATAGAAAAGTGCAATAATTATTTAATGGCAGAAAGAATGTCTGACTCAGTGTTCCTCTGAATCCCAGCTTACTACACTGGTAATTTCATTCCCATTTCCAAACCTGATGCTATATAGGCTGAACCAAGAATGACCCTTGGCTGTAGAAGATTATTTCCTGGCTAGGGGCAAAATCATGTGAGAGCATCTAATCTTGCCAAATGTGAGGACTAGAAAAATAAGTATGGAAGCTGCTTTTCAATACTTCTGGTGTTAGAAGCTTTACATGAGTCACAAGATTATGGTACTGTCATATCCAAACAAAATTTACATTCTAACTAGTCCTCTGGATAAAACTAAATGTGGACTTGGAATGATATTTTTTAACAGAAAAAAATCCACTCAAATTAGCATAGCTTTTTTTTATTAATGTTTTGATTCTTAATAGATTAATTTATTTAACTTAATTGGTCTCTAATTTCCAAAACAGTAAAATTTTTCACATTAAATTTTCAAGCACATATATATCTGTGAATAAATCTTTTTTGAGAGTACCCTCTGGCATCATTCTCACTTTGGTACTTCCCTTTTCCAAATGAATAGAAATCATGTAAAACTTACCTTTCAGGTGGGTTCTGTATAATTTTTGAATGTTTAGATCGTTTGACTTAGAAAATCGTTCCTCCAGTCCCATATTCAAATAACTTTTAATAATTTTCTAAGTGAAAAACTTTTAATTACTATGATTAATCTCAACTGATGACAGTTGAGATGGCACAATTAAATACACTTTAATACACTGCACAATTTGATTGTCACTCTAAAAAAAACCCTTTTAACAGGGGTCATGATACTTGGGATACAGGGGTCATGATATTTCTTGGATCATGATACTTGTTCAAGTATTATGCAGTTCATAATAAATTATCTCCATATGTTATTAACTTTGTTCATGTCAAAGACATAGGTCCCAACTGTGTTGATTTAAAATTTCTATAAAATCCCAGTCCCTTGAGAGCACAGTAGCAGTATAACTTCAGCACTAATTTACTGTCACCAAGACTGTCTAAACAAAGTAGTTTTGGGTTTTGTCTCACTACAAAGTTGTGTAGGTACAGTTCCCTCTTTGTTAAAGCTCTCTCAAAAAACCAGTGTGCTGCTTGGATATAAAGTAATGAAAATTGAGTATGACTCTTTTATACACACCAAACTGTTAATTCTTTGTTATCACTGCAGTTATTCACAAAGATTATTGCTAAAAAATTAGGCTCAACTGCAATAGAATATCATGAGGGAAAAAAAGAAAACTGTGGGTTTATATTGTTGAAGATTCATATCTATGGAATAAGCTTGTATGAGCCTTATGATTCTATGCATTTTAGGTCTCAGTCAGTTGCAGCTCCTTTACAAAAACTATGATTCTGAGTCAGGTACTTGCTCTGTATCCAGAACAATGTCATAGAATCATAGAATGTCGCTGCATGGCCTGGGTTGGAAAGGACTTTCAGGATTATTCAGTTACAGCCCCCTTGCCATGGATGCAATTAATAAACAGCCAATCACTGTTTATTATTTAGAGAAAATTATTTTTGTATTGGCTCCTGAATGTTTTATAAGAGATGAGTTGGAATTCCAAGTCTCCAGAAATTGGAAAGTGCATAAAAAGTGGACTAGACTTATCTTGAGAGGGTTATTTTAGTTTTTTCATTTTAAAAAATAACTAGATTATGGGGTTTAGGTGAAAATGTTAAAACATTATTTCTGTCTTAAGCCAGCTGAAAGCAAACTCTTTGTTGACAAGCCAAATAATTTATTTGTTTTAGATAAGACATTGTAGTCCAGAATTGTCTTCCCTTTAAGGATACCCTTAATGGGATGTTGTTGCTTCGTTAATTGCATCCTGAAAAGAGATGAGAAAAAGAATAATCTTAGTTATCTTTCATAAAACAGCTAATAACAAAGTTTCATGGTATCTAAAAAATGCTTACCGCAATTTTAAAATTACGTTAGGAAAAAATTCAAATGCACAACTGTTTCTGGACAGCTTGATTTTTATGTTCCACAGCTGTGTCGCTTCTATTTTTGTCTACAGATTTATGCTGTAGAATTTCAAAATACACAAGATTCCAGGCTGAGTGGATCCAATCTAATGATGCATTCTGAGAATGGCACAGTTCCTTTAATTCTTGTTTAAAAAACCTTCTCAGTCATCTTCTGAGTACCAACAGAGTGACTAGATTCCTGTTACTGACGAAGCATCAGGTTGCTAGGTGTTTGTACCTCATAGTGTCACTAGGATAATGTACCATTTGTTGTGGCCATGAGTCTTTAAAGTAGGAATTTTTTGGTTATTTTAATAGTAGCATGTTTTTCTGTGAAAGATTAATACTTACTGTTCTCAAGTCTAAACTCTTAGAGCAACTTAGACTGGCAGCTGGTTTAGTCAATTAACTTCTAGCATCATTTCCACTGTGATGGTGTTCTAATGGGACTTGACTCTTTTTTAGGCCTGATTCTGGACAGAAAAAGGATAATTTATTTTATTAATTTGTATGACACAGATTACCCCTGAAAATTCTCACAAGTAATGCCTTGTTGATGGAAATATACTCTTCTTGGGACTTTTTTTGAAATATATCTTGATGTATTGATTTAGCAGCTGAAAAGGGCACAAAAAGTCAGTGAAAGGAAAAGAAATAAATTTGTATTAAGCACAAATGTGGTTTCTACCTGAATACATGCATCATATTTTCAATGTTTTTCAGTGTTTTCTATACAACACTCTAACATTGTCCTGTCATTAATTCAAAGAAACCTAGAGCAAACAGCTTCAAGACAAATAGCAGTATCATTGCATAAGACCAACCACATATAACTAAATTTTAGCTGTCTTACAGTCAAATATCTCATCTAAACTTCTCAATGGTTCTCACCATTCTGTGCTTGTGTAGAGAGCAGTTCAGCCAGGGTTTGAGTGAGCTGACGCCTGGAAGTACCTGTTTGCCAGTCTCTATTTGTGCCTATCATTTGGGGTTAGGTGAGATGGGGCGCCTTTCCCTCACCTTCTCTACTGTCACTTCAAAGTTATTTGAATGCAGTGAGTATAGGAGAAATGCATGTGCCCACCTTTTTTAATAATGTATTTTGTGAGTAAACATTTCACAGTTCTATATTATCTGATATTAGTTATTATTTCCATTTTGTCATTACTGTCCTTAAAATCACTATTATTTTTAATATTTTCAACTTAAAAAATCCAACATTTGAATATTGTAAATCAGAAATTTATTTCCCTGTAAAGGTGAAAGAAATGCACAAACTGCTATACATTCACATTTTTATCAAATAATTGAAAATAAAATATATTTTCTTAATATAATTATAGCAAAAAGATAATTACTGTTCTTTTTTAGTTGACAATTTAATCCCTTGTAGACTAATTCCTCTACCTAAATAGATGCACAATGACATGTTCAGGAATGAGTCTTTTATCCTGGATCCAGTGATGGAGCTTTTACTGTGAAAGCTGTGATGATTAGTGAAGTACAGCTTGACTCTTTCCAAATTTTGCAATGTCTTGTAAAATAGAGGAAGATTTATTTTATATTTACACATATGCTTTGTAATTATATAGTCAACCAAGTCAAAATTTTACAAATAAAAAACATTTGTCATTTCATTATGCATTGTTTGAGGCGGAAAAGATGTTCAATTACCATAACTGAGTAATGGATATTAGCTACAGTGATAATCAAAATAAACACAGAGCAGCAATACAGCATCTTTTCATAGTCCTTTTCCTAATGATATAATCCATGTACAAGCTGCACTTGAATAATATGCTAAGGTTAAGCCTTTAATGATCAGCAATGGTGAAGTCAAGAGCTTTCTTCCAGATATATGTCTCAAAGAGGATGGGACCTCTTTAACTTAGAAGCTCAACATTAGGTTAAGTCAATATTAAATATTTATTGTCTCAGTTCTCTGCAGTCCCTAAAAAATATTTTTTTAAAGGTTTAAAAGCTAAACTCATCCACTCCCATTCCCCATAGTGTTCTACAGAATCGTTTCACATACTCAAGAGATACTTCCCAGAGGTGTGATTAGTGTTGAAGTGTGCCTGGCTTTGTACACAAACATGAAAGGTTATGCCTTTGTGTGTTCTAATGCCAGTTATGCCCATCTGCCACTTTGCATTAGAAAAAGATGACTTACCTATAATGGTGTTTGTTGCACTATTTTCAGATGTCAATTTTTTTCTCTTTTTATTTCTGATTAAATTGCAGTATCAAAATGCCCCTTAAGGAATTCCATTGAAATGAACCAATATAATTTTTTCTCCTTCCAAGACTTTTTTGTAAGAAGCTTGTATATTTTATGCATTTTTAAATAATGAGCAAAAGTGTAGCAATGATGTTAATAATTTTTATTACCCAGAAACACATTTTCTGATAATGCTCTGTCCCTTCCATTACTGTTCGAAACAGATAAAATGTTTCTTCCATTATAGATGAGATCATGAATCCACTGCAGAAAGTGGGAATGTTGTGACCTTCACTTAGGCAGGCTTTTCAAAAGGAGGTTGTTGAATTTCTGTCTCCAATGCAGACATCAGATACCAAGTAACTATGCTATAGAAGTAAAATTTTATGCAGGCTGAGTCTTAATTGAGGACGCTGAGTAAGGTTTAATTCCAGAAATCTTGATAATGCATAGGGAATAATTTTAATATTCAAAGTTTCAATACCAATGATTTGAATATTTGTGGTGTTTGAAGGATATAATGAAATTGTACTCCTATTGTTTGTTTTATACCACATGGTGATGACTATGGAGAAATACTTTTCATTTAGTCTTTTTTTCATGTTAGCAGTATCTCCTTCCTTATTAAGTTTAGTGAAGATATATAACATGCATAACCATTTTTCATATATAAAGCTGGAGCATTTATTTCTATAAGAGACACTGTATTACATAGTCTGTGGTACAAATAAGCCTTATTAGAGCAGTCTAGGTAATTGTAGTCTTTTGCTGAATTTATGCAAACAAACAACCTATACAGAATGAGAAGAGAGAAGGCCATTTATTGTCTCCAATAGTTCTTTTGACCCTTTTCCATTTCGGAAGTGGTATAATCTTGGACTTAATCTCACTGACCAAGGTATTTAAATCTGTTGGACTTTAGGGCTGACAAAAATCCTAGGGAGACACAGTATCTTCAAAATACCAATGTAAAATAAAGGACAAGATTTCAGGGTTTTTCCACTGTGAAACTGAATCAGCCATTAAACAAAAAGAATAGGTCCATGTCCTCTGAGCTAGGTACATTCAAATATTGCTATTTTCACTAGTCTAGTTTTTGGGAAGCAGGTAAAAAGGTAAATGTCAATTTATTTCCCCCAAATGATTTAAGGAATAACCTAATTATTTTCATGTATTAAAACACCTCCAGACAATAGATAGTAATACATTATTGATACTTGGTAAAGTTCCAGAACACCTTAAAATGCATCAACCATTTCAATTTGTGAAAACATTTTCTACCTATTTGGCCACCTTGGTGTAAATTTAATCATGAAAACCATTAATTCCTATATGGGGTTGCTCTTAATATGTATTTTCACTTTAATCTCAGAAAGGCAGAAATAAAAGGCTTTAGTTTTTTTAAGAATTTAAAGTAGTAGCAAATAATCTGTAATTTGAAAGAAGAATATTTGGATGGGAAAAAGTGGTAAAATGTTGCCCGCCCTTTTCTGATTCCAGTTTAGGATTTGGGGTATTTTTGGTGGCATTCAGAAAATATGCACTCTCTGGCAGTAGGTGTTATGCTATACTGAACTCCTTGTAAAAGTGTAATTAAGGAGGAATTTGAAGAAGAAGCTTCTCAAGCTGATTCTCAGTGTTAATAATTGAAGAAGATAATGAAAAGTTTCCAAGAGTGTAGGTATAAGTTTGTGCTCTAAATAATTGTGGGTGTACTTGCTCATATTGTTGTATTTGAGGAAATATTTGTCAGAAGTCACTTGCACTATGCTAGGTTTAACATCAGGACATTTTGCAGTTTTTTCACTTAAATAAGTTTAAAAAAAATGTTGTCTTGCTCTGTATCTTGCCTATTGCACACCACTGTTGCATACATATTGAGGAATGTAGCTTCATAATTGACAGATCTTTCCTGACTGCTTAATGAAATATTTCTCTCAAATTCCCAAAGTAAATAATGATTCTTGTGATGCACATGCACATGTGAACTTTTGTCATGGATATTAGAAGGTAATACAGAATTTATGGTTTATCTGTCACAGTCTTTTCAATACAGCACTTCTTCCATGAAGGACGTTTTAATCAGACTAATTCAGCTCTGCTCATACCTGCTGTCCAATACATTATAACTCCCCTTGACAGAGGTGTGTGTTCTAATGCCAAAACTTGGTCATCTTCTTTTTCTGTTCAGTAATTGAAACCTGACACACTTTACATGCCTTCAATGCCCTTAACTGTTGTTTTAATTCTATGCAATGATTGGGTCATTCAAGATATATCTCTTTACAAGGCTGATTATTTTAAAATAAATTTAAATATCTTACAATACACAGTATCTTTCCAAAACACTTGAGATTAATGAAGGATCTTAACCTGACAGTTTTGGTTATTTGATCTCTATATGAGGTATCAGAAATTTCTGTGTCAGGGTCCTGAGTGCACCAAGGTACTGACAGTGCCCTGGCAAGTCTCCCCTTGTGGCCTTTGCCCACTCAGCCTCTTCTCTGACTTGAGGGCTGCATCAGTCTCAGGCCCTTGCCCTTCTTGGTCCTTCCTGAGTTATGTGGTAGGTTTGCTGTCCCTGGCCCTGCCATTCAGGCAGAGATTTGTCAATGCATCTCTTCTGTGCTGCACGGTAGCTCTGACCTCTGAGGTGCTGGATCGAGACTTTCCTTTCCATCCAAACAAAGACGGGTGTATGCCCTGAAGAGGGCTTACAATTCAGAGTCCTGCAAGGGGGATCCACTTCTGAGGGGTAGTTATTAAGACTCAAGTCTCTTCTGAAGTCGTTTTTTTTTTATTCAAGTGTATATTGTGACTGTTCAGCAACTAATATTTTAGCTTGTTCTATTTCGCTAGAACTCTCTTTCTGAACAATTCAGTATTCAGCGTGTTCTTCCAGTGAGTAAGGAGTGGAAATTGATTTCTCTCCTGACTAAGAGTATTTCATCTCCTCACCATTACATGCCCTAAAGGCTGCCAGCAAAAGTGGGTGGAGAGGTATCTTTTTCTTGTGTAGCATTAAAAAAAAGAAGAAAAAATAGAACCTGTTTCATAGACAACACTAAAATTATTTGTGTGGGAAATTAACCTGAATATTAAATACTGGACAACACAGTTTTTCAATGAGAAAGTCTGTTAATTTGTTGTATCATTTCCAAGCTTAAGCTCTTCTCATTGTCCTTCAGCTTCTCTTTTCTTTGCAATAGTATTTCACACTAAGCTATGCAAATGTTAAGAATCATGCATTGCTCTTACAGAAATTTTTCCCAAAGCCTAGCAGTACTAGAGGAAGATGAAAACTGTACATGCCTATTTCTCGCCTAAAAAGATGAAATAATTGGGGCCATTATTCAGGTTTCTCTTCTCTTCCTTCTGAACACTGGTCATTTGGCAGTGTTTACACACATCATGACTTGAGTGCCAAGAAAGAATCTGTAGCTGTCACTGAATTCAACTGCTTTCACTGTGCTTCTGCTTATAAGGGATCACATTCAGAAAAGTAGAGGCAATGAGTTATGCTATTCATAGAAGGATTTAAAATACAAATATATTTGGCTACTTGCTGACCCTCCTTAGAGCACTGTAATGATGAAGAAGAATTAAGAGAGGAACATCCCTCAGCAAAGTGAAAGGTGGAAATGAGTGCTTTTCTAACACCAAAAGCCATGCTATTGTCCAGGAAGTTAGCTTATAAAATGGTTCCTTGAATAAAATAAGTACTTTTATCACCAGTAATGCCTATGGATATTTTTTTTCACTGTCTTAGTTGCAAGGGAAAATCCTGCATCAGTATTTGCCGCCCAAATCTGTCCTAGTGTGAAGTAACTTCATACTGCAGGTCTAATAGCAGCCCCCCAAAGAAAACTTGTTTTCAAAATGCTACATAAGTTTTCAAAGATATCTTTGTTCAAGTGGCCACAAAGATGAAAGTTAACCATGACCAGGCTACAAAATATTTAAGAATTTGTAGACCTGGAACTGAATGTCAGGAGAATACTATGAATTCAAATATAAGTATCATTAATCTAATTTCTATAATGCTGATATCTTTAGCCTTAAAAAACAAAGAACAATTGTTTGTATATTTACAATATTTTGATCCTGGATTACAGTGGGGGGAAAAAAGAAAGAAACAATTGTTTCCAAATATAAGAATATCACAAAGCCTCTTTTAAAATAAGCTCTAGTTCTTAATACCCTGGAATAGTCATCACTGTCTTGTACAAAGTTAGCATTAGTTCTGAAGTTTGTTTTTTTAATGTATAAAATCAGTTAGAAATTTGACAGCTGTATGCACGCAAAATTATATGAAATTCGATTATATAGGGGAATTGCTTCAAGCATGCCTTGACATATTTTTTCCTATGCCAAGCAGAATGTCATCAAAATTATATGTTATGATATAATTGTATCTATTTATGCTATGTATCTATGAAATTTTCATATTGTAGAAGGTTTTTTTTAGTGCATAAAATCAAAGTCAAGAAATAGTTCTTTCTCAAGAAATGAAAAAGGGTTCCTGGGGATTCAGAACTGTCTGAATTTTGGAAAGTTATTATTATTATAGCCTTTTCTCCAAAGTGGAACATCATTCATACAAATTATTTAGGTATGTTCATCTGAATGTGCCTTACTAAGAAAAAAGAATGGCTTATTGTCATGTGTTTTGGTCTCCAACAATATATGAGATCATACAACCAGAATTAAGGATCACACAAGTTTCTTAATTTTCTTCTTTCTCTTAAAAGACACAGGGTAAAATAAGGTCTTATGTGAGGTAGAATAAATTTACAGTTATATGAGTTGCATTATGTGGATGATATTTTGCAGATGGCCAGAGAGTACACCTGTATCCATTAGAAAAATGCTGTGAAAAAATGCTTATTTAGGGACAATATAACACTTATACCACGTAGGAAGTCATGTTGGTTTAATGTAATATATTGCAGGTATATATTGTTTACTTCAGGACACAAGGAAGGAGTACATTGTCCCTTGGTGCCACAGGGAGCACACATTTAGGCAGGACTTGTCGCAATCTTCTACAGTAATCTGCTCCCAAGCAGGATTTTATGTGCCTATGTTGCCACAGCCCCAGTTTGAACATGGCTGGAACATTTCCCAGATGAGAGGAAAAGAATGTCATAGCCAGAATTATGATCTGCCTAGCAGACACAAAAATAATTGTACACAAGTGTGTACATGTGAGGCCTTTACTAGGTCCAGATTTTGTCTCAGTTATTTATATAAATGCCAGATCTATGGCCAGGCAGTGTTGGTGTCTGCTGGGTATTGCCCCCATCCCACTTAAAGTGCCATCTGCTGTTTCAGATATCTGCCAAGTATATGAAGTCTGCTGTTTCCCATTTATGTCACGTTATTAATAATGGTAATGAATGTTTGCTAAATGATAGTTGCACAGACTGTAGTTGTAAAATTCACAGTCACACATTCTTGTCCTTTGTCTTATTTGTCTTATGAGCGCCAGAACTCTGGACATACTTTTCAATTCTCAAATATTTATTCCTCCTAATGATCCCTTCTAATGTCTCAACATATCATAGTGCTTTACAAAATATTACTCCCTGACTCTGTGAGCTGACTGCATGTGCATACCCATGCATTTTCAACTAATGCTGGCAGTAAGTAGAGAAATATAACAGGCTCCCCTGTAGGGTTCCCCTGTTTCACATATAATTTGAAGAAGCCCATCTTCTCACAGTCCCAACAGTAAAGATAGTAAGAAAAGAGACCTTCTCCATAACTGCCCTGATGTCAAATTTTTTAAGCTATTGTGATAAACAGTGTGCAGCATGTTTTGGTATTTCAAAACATATTAAAATGCAATTTAATTTTTAAAAGCCTCACACGAGAGTATTTTCCCCCTTTCAGTAGATCTTCTTTTTAAATTCCTGAGCTCTGAAGACTCTTATGTCTATAACATAGATGAAGGAAGTTTCAAAGGGACATTCCATGTGTAATTCTTTTTTTTATGCAATTCAGTTTCATTGTAACGTTGGATGCTTATGACAGTTGCATGATATACACTTCACATATTTATGGTGATTATTTTTCCACTGAAATCTGGTATCAGACTTCTGTAATGGGACAGTGCAGAGTAATCAGAAGTAATCATGTCTTTCCCATCAGAACTGTCTCTCCCAGTGTTCCCAAGTGTGTATAAGAGCCACTTAATCACTAACTCTAATATGTTTGTTGGCAATTTCATTTTTTGTTTCACCTTGAGAGCTACAGTGAGGTCAACCTGCTTGAGTACATCTTTATACTCTGATATAATAACTTGAATATTTTTAAACCTACCTACATATGAGGTCGGTGCAAACTGTAAATATGTCTGTTGTTGGACCAATACTCTTGATTTTGTCCTTGTTTTCTGACAGTTCTAGTAGCTTGTAATAAACTTTTGGATAGGATTTAGTAGCTAAAGCAGACTTAACTAAGACCAGATCCCTAAAATAAAAACCACAGAAATGAAAAATGGTGGTCAACTTTTGCTTAGCCTTGGAGGTGTCACAGGTCCATGAAAGATTTTCTTTTCACATGCAGGACTTTGAAGTATTCAGGAAATTATCAGCAAGTTATCCAGCCATTTAGGGTTTTCCACAATTTTACCTAGTGGGCTTTAATCTAGTAGCTCTTCCCAGGGCATCTTATGCACTTCAAGATGGAATCATGGAATCATCTGAGTTGGAAAGGACCTTAAATATCATCCTTGACTTCTATGTTTAACCTCTTCCATTGCCTCCCCACCCTTACAGTAAAGATTTTTTCCTAATATTTAATCCAAATCTCTCCTCTTTTAACTTAAAATTATTTCCTTTTTTCCTATCGCAATCTACCCTAGTAAAATGGCATGAGAGGACACTGCACAGATGGAGGGATATGCATTTGGCCAGAATATCTGAATTCACATTCCTTTTTTGACCTCATTGTGAATTGCCCTGTTTCACAGGAAACTACCTGTGAAAGAGGGGCTTTTGTTGAAAGCAAAATACTGAAAAATATCACCATATCCCAGAAGAGGAAACACGGGGCTAAAAATCATGATCTTCTTCCTTTTGCTCTTTTCCCTATGTTCCTGTTTTTCCAAGGCAGCGCACCTGGGCAGAAGGTGGAGGAGGGAATGAACACCACAAAACAGGCACAAGATAATGAGCATTGGTGCAAAAGCCACAGAAGACAGAAATCTAGCTCTCTTTCACCAACCAAAAACCAGGCGCATTTTTCCTTTGAGTATTTTTCTCGTAAGGGATGTTTACAAACTGGCACAATGCCCTGACTTTCCTTGTCTCTTTTCTTTTAAACAAATAGAAACAATGTATGTGACTTATTAAAATTACAATAAAGTAAAATAATAAAGGTGGTCTAGCTTTTGACTGTCTGTTTCTCTACACACAAATATTTTTGGGTGCTGTTTTCCAGTGTATGACTTCTTTCAGACAGCTAAAGAATAATATAAAATAACTTAGTCTCCAAAGGGAAAAAAAAATACATACATTGTAATTAATCCTGAACCTTTAAGACAGCTAAAAAATATATTAAATTGATTAGTGTCCAAATAAAAAAATATACACATATCATACTTAATTTTGAGTCATTAAAAAGCATTAAAAATTCAGATTTAGAATATGGGTCTTGTTTTCTAATTTTGGATAATGACAATTCTAGCTTTCTAAATGTGGTTCTCTGTGTAATATACATATATATACATATGTCAAGGCACAGAATGTTGATTTCTGAAGTAAATAGCAGCACATTCTACTTTTTATTTCTCTCCACTTGAAACCTCTATTGACTTGCTAGCTGAGTGTCTTCTGTGTAAGACTTTATAATTGGAAGAGAGCTCCAACATTTGAAACTGCTCAGACTTGGATCTTAACTCAGGTGTATTTCATATAGTTTATTTGGAGATTGATACTTTGTTACAAATGTGTTTTTCACATCCCAATGTGGGATGTTCATACTTTCAATTATTCCAACTGTTCAAATTAAATTATTTATTCTTAGTATGTCTACAGTGAAGACATTGAATAGAGCATGAAGACATTTTTACTTTTGCATGCAAATAAAGATCTTTTTCTATTATAGTATAATTCTATACTATAGAATACTTAGTATAGAATTACATTATACCTAATTTGCAAGGTATAGCAGGAAAGATAACTAGATTGTCTCATTTGTCACCATTATAGTAATCCTAAGCAATAGTTAACTTATTCTAAGTATTTTTTGCATTAAAAAGAGATAAACTAGGAAAGATAACTGTATATTCAATAGTAAGGATATTGATAATGTAAATACTTCAGAATGAAAGTCTTAATTACCTTTCAAACAGGCACACAAAGAGGGGATGATGAAGACAGTTGTAACCAGTTGGCAAAATAGAGAAAACAAAAAGAGAATAAAACATCTTATTTAGTCTGAAAAGGGAACAGAATTTTTAAATTTTATCATTGTGTTCACAGAGAGCTATTTCACAGTGTAGTTACAGAATTGTATCCACTCAGACTTTTTAGATCCATCAGAGCCTGTGTTGCTTTATTAATTTTTGATAGCTAGGGTCTGACAGGAATATTCTCCATACTGACAGAGACCCTTCCTTTGATTACAGCTTTTCTTAACCTCCTTGTATGTTCTTTGTTGTAGTCCCAATGCATGTAAAAATGTAATCCACATGTTTTTAAATTCTCCTTACAAAATTAGTACTACAAAACCAACTAATTCTATTTAATAAATTCTGAGATATGTAAACTTTACTTTTACAAAGGCATCATCATCCTTCAAATGAGTTTGTGAGAGCACTTCTCATAGAGAAAGCAAGTGGTAAATGTGGCAGGTACTGTATGGCTGATGAAGCAAAAGTTACAGGTTTTCCTGCTGTCTTCATCTGGTCAGTTTTAAAATGGCAAATACTATCAAACACGTTTTCCATCAAACTTTAGCAGCTGTGCAACAATGAATACAGAAAGGCACACCTGCCATGTTTTTCATCAGCTGGCTTGGCTCTTGTCTCCCTCCTGGAAATATGGCACAAATTCTTGCCCTTGAAAACAAGTCACATTTGGTGCTATTGTGGGCCCTGTCCACCAGACAAGTCCATCCATGCACATGGCCCTAACAAGCTGGTACCTAAAAGCAGCAACCCAGAAAGAAAACCACAGAAAATCATGTAATTCATCAGATATAGCTTTCACTGTCACTTGTATTAAGGTAGAATATTCCCACAAATTATTTCAGTGTCTCTACCAGTGTATCCCTTCTGCTTGCCTTTCTCTTTTAATTTCCTCTTCTCAGCATCAGTTTGACAAATGCTTGGTAGGTCCCTTCTGTGCCAATGAGTCATTCACTGCAGAATTACTCTGCTTCTGTTTGCTTTCAACTGGGCTCCACTCCAGATACATGAAAATATGTTCCTTTGATGCAATTATAATTTGATTTTCTGGATACCTTATTTGAACTATTGGCCATTTGTTTTCTCGTGATTTTTGGATAAATCCACCTCATAGCTAAGGTAACCAACAAGAATTTATCAAGCCTAATGGTGAGACAATAAGGTTCAGCATAATAAATCAGAAGCAGATGCTACTTCTGCAATGCTCATACTTTGCTGGCACACTGGCTGAATATGATCAGACTCTTCCAGCTTCCCGTTGCCAGCCCAGAAAGTACCAAGTATGTTTCACCCCCTTATCAGTTGCAGAATAGATGAAATACAGTCTAAATATCTAGTTTTGTAAATGAATCTATTTCACTGCTTCAGAGATAAAGTTCACAGAAGACCTTTAGAGGTTTTAGGGTAAGCCATATTACCAGTCAGTGTAAACCCTTCTTTGATGAGTTCTCCTTAATGTGGAAAATTTATACCAGGATTCATAATTTATTAAACAGGAAATAGTTTTTAAAAATTGCCAGTTTTTGAAGGTTTTCAAATAGGCCACAAAGATCCATTTTTTTTATTAGTCATGGTCATTGTTTTAAAATCCTAGTTTCCTTTTTCTAGGCCTTTTCCAGTCTTCAGAATTTTGAAATTGAATGTTCCTAATCAGTTTAAAGCCCATCTTGTTGCCTTACTATGAAAAAGGATAATTTTTTTTTTCTTTAATTGTTAAGACAACATAGACTATGCAGCACTTGCTTTTGGAAAGGTGATGGCAGGAGTCCATTGTTGGATCTCCAGTAAAATTTTGATTCAGAATACCAGTGCAGCTTTCAAATTAATCTCCAAATTCTGTATTTATCTCTTTACCATGTGTTGCTTTAATTTCCAAGCTGGTTTTAGTTGTAAAAACCTAGATTTTTTTTTTCTGGAGAAAATTAAGCTAGAATATATTCTCACATTGTAGTTTACTATCTTTCCTTTTCTTTCTTGCATAATACTATTGAATGATGTAGACAACTCAAGGAAATAAATAAGAAGCCCAAGAATGTGTTTTATGTTGACAATTTTCTTCCTGAAAAAGATAGAAGAAAGGACAATGCTAGGCAACCTGTTTCATTCTCCTCCTCAATGCTTTTGGTTTTTTGTACCATCCTTTGTCTCTACCTCAACAGCTCCAGCTCGCAGGCAACTTTTGCAATTGCAGATAGCTCTGGTGTTTGTGCAGCTCTTTCTATATGCATAACAGACAGAGAAACAGATAAAATGCAGCAAGGGTTAGTCCCTTTTCCCTCTGTTCTATCATGATACAAAACTAGCTGAGTCACAGGAAATGGTGCTGGGTTTATAAAATCAGAAGTATATTTTCTACATGAATTCATGCAAATGATTCACAACAGAAAGTGAAATGAAGTAGTTTGACTTTCCCTTCTCAGAATGGCTTTTTTTCCCTTTCCATGAAATGCTTTAGCATCTTTTTCCTTAATTTTAGATCTAGCAAGATCTTACCATCAGATACAAAAATATACCTAAATTGTGGCTCCAGGACTGAACATGACCTTCACAATTGCTCCCCACTCTTGCCTTTCTTCCTCATACTCTTCTTGGGAAAGAATTCTAGATAGATGACCTGGAAGACAGTTTTTGTGCCTGCCAAAATATTCCCTGACTGGAGGGATCAGAAGACCAGGACAGGGCAGTGTACTGTGAGACACAGCTGCCTGTGCAAATGTTGCCCCCATCTTTCATTGATGAGATGCATTCAGTACAGCCTTTGCTCCTGCTTACTGTCTGTTCTCCACACTGTACACACATTGTGATTTCTTTCCTGTGGTGTAAATCCCATGTGAAAATAGGCATGGGAGTGGTCATGACATCCGTGCCTTCATCGGCCTAATAACAATTTGGCTGATCGGGTTGTTGTACCTGGACCAGACCATTCTTGAGTTTGAACAGTATGGAAATATTAATATTCTTGAGCTTTACTCTCAAGTTAGTATTTTTAAAGCAATGACTTATTTGGTCTTTTTTTCTGTGATCATCCATTGGTAAATGGCCTGACTGTTCAATTCCTGCAGTGTTTGATTCACTGAGTCTCAATCAATGCAAGAAAAGTTTGTTAATTCAATGAATTAAGTGGATTAGTTCTTAGTCAGCTATATTCAGTGACACTTTAAAAGTTATATTGGGCAGATCTACTATTGAACTTTAAATATTTTCTTTTAGTGTAGCTTCATATCTCACATGATTCCTTTCTATAAGAGGATAATTTTGACAGCATTCACAGGGGTTTTCAGGTGAGGGAAGAGACAAGAATGTTGACTTCATGTTCAGAAGGCTTGATTTATTATTTTATGATACATATATTACATTAAAACTATACTAAAAAAGAATAGAAGGAAAACTTTGATCTCAGAAGGCTAGCAAAGCTAAGAATAGAAAGGAATGAATAATAAAGGTTTGTGTCTCGGACAGAGAGTCCAAGCTAACCAGGCTGTGATTGGCCATTAATTGTAAACATCCAAGATGGGCCACTCAGAGATGCACCTGTTGCATTCCACATCAGCAGATAACTATTGTTTACATTTTGTTTCTGAAGCCTCTCAGCTTCTCAGGAAGAAAAATCCTAAGAAAGGATTTTTAATGAAAAGATGTCTGCGACAGATAATGATTGTGTGTTGTGTCACAGTTTTTTATGTAAACTGTAACATTCATTTTAGAACAGTGAAAGGTAATCCCTAATAAGTCCTCTGTTGTGAGCTCCCTTGAACACTTGTTTGGAAATAATTTTCTAATAAAATACAAACTATTTTTTTGCCTTAATCAGATTTTTCCCAATGTAAAAGATGATCCTTAAAATTCTATATCTGAAAAGTGTATATAAATGGCTCTTAATCTTTTTGCTCCACTGCATACCATAGTGAAATTAGGAAAAAAAGTGAAAAAATAGTCAGCCAGTTTATTTTTTCATAAAGCTGATGAGAGATTCTGACTTCTAAAGGATGTGTTCCAGGAGTTGTGCCAGGGAAGCAGCTAGCTGATGTGAGTGATGATGATACAAAGACATGGAAGGAAGAACAGATAATGGAAAAAAAAATAAGAACAATCAAGGGAAAGAATTTGATTATGGCACTGCTTGTGTCAGTTGTACAAAAGGAAATAACTGGTCTAAGAAGAAACGCTTATGAGCTGAAATGAAATGTGGATTTGAAGGCCAAGATACCCTGTTTATTATTAGTTTTACTGTTTCAAAGTTACTGCAGCTGTTCTAAGTTAGCAGCATTTGTTACTACAGAGCAACAATATTGTTGTTTTACAGCTTCTGGTTCCCTTCAACACAGGCCATTTTCCTATCTGTCTAAATATTCATTAGCAAAATTCAGCCCTCTCCATTTTCCTTCTTGCCCTAAAAAGTCTCAAAAGGAAACCAAAGACTATAACTACTTTAGCCCTTAGGATGATAATTAGTTTTTTGTTTTCATTCAATTAAGCAGTTTAAATGATAGCTACTGTGAACAATTCTCTTCTTCAGCAACAAACCACAGCACATAAACAAACAATGCATTTACTGCGGACAGATGAAAGGTCACAATACCTTTTAAACAGAAGTATTGGATACAAATTGTGCAGTGAATTAATGGGATGATTTTCTCTTAAAACTGACAATTGTTCATAGTAGAAACTGAGTTGACAGAACTAATAATCAGAATAAAAATGGCAATAACATTGTGGCAAATGCAGCCTCTATGAGAAAAAAAAAACCTATAAATTTTTTCTACTTAACATTCTTGAAGTATTTAATATCTGCTTATGAAGAAATGTGCGTCTTACAGAATTAAGATACTCCAGGGAAACATTTTTCACCAGTAAAGAATCAATGTTATCCCTCATTATTGTACAGTAAAATCAGCTCACAGCATCCCTCTACAGTAAAAAAGTACTGTTGTCTTGTTTTATAGGGAAAAAATTTAAACTATTTGGCCAAGATCACACAGTCTGCAGCAGTACCCAGAATTCTTGGAACTTGATGTAATACACTGCTCTGACTTTTCCCAAGTCAAAAAAGAAAAAAAAACAAAACTCAAAACAATGCCAAAGAATCCTAAAGCTTATGTGGTGGGGTAGGACCACTAGTAGCTAGTTGATTTTTCAATTCCATTTGAATCAAGATTACAAATAAATCTGCCTCTAAAAATCTATAAACAACTTAAAGGCTGGTTTATAGCTTCTCTTTTGCCATTCTGTTGTATATCAAGGGAAATTACAGACACTTATTGCCTGCACATTTTAACTGTTTAATAAGTTTTTCTGTGCACAATTTAATTCTGTATGCAATTTTAAGAGTTAGCAGCCTAAAGACTCATAAAACTCCCGACCATATGTTCCCTTGCTCTTCAACTTTTAGTCTAAAATTCAAAGTATGCATTTTAAAAATACCTATAGACTCCTAAACAAATATTGTTGCTAAGTTATGAATAGGCCATGAAAACATTGTTAAAACTGTCTAACATTTTCATTGCAATAGAGAAAGAGCAGTGAAATAGCAGAAGTGAAGAAAAGAGAAATCTACTTTCCTTCACTCATGCACCACTAATTTTGCCCATTTTCACATCATAAGGCACTAAGATTATATAATATTTCATAAAATAAATAGCCTAAAACTTAATCAGGTCTTCAAAGGGAATCAACTACTAAAATCTAAAAACAGTAAGAGGCTTGATAATAATTGAAGCGTTCTTATTTTTCTTCTTTATTGATCCATTCACTGGTACAATGTTCTATGCCACTGACATGTTCATTTCATAAATTCAATGTCCAAAGCACTTAAAGCTTTGAAAGATAACACAGTCATATATAAATATATAATTACATAAATATATACTTACATAAATATATTTATATATATTTATATAAGTATATATTTATATAACGAAAGAATTGTTCAGAACACATTCTAGCTTACATCATCTGTATTTTTCAGATTCTGTTTATTTTGAGTGTATATTTTTCTCAAAGTAGTCCATGAAGTGATGACATATGGTGTTGGAAAGGTCTTTCATACTAAGTTGACTGAGACAATCCCCATCCTTTTCTCTCTGTGTCTCTGGAAGGAGGAGGTACATCCTGGGAAGAAGAGAGCTGGGGGAAGTTGGTTTTAATAATCATACAATATTTCCAAGATAAATTACAGCAAACTGGATGATCCCAGAAGGAGTGCTGTGATAAAATAGAAGGAAGAAAAGGAAACATTTTCAACAATTAACAATACCTTCTTTTCACTGTTCTTCTTTCACTGTTTCACTGTTCTATTTTTTCTTAATAATCTTATGCTTCTGTGGTTCTTCTAAACCTTTATATGCAAAGGTAATGTGGTTTTAAAAGAACATAATTTATAACTGTGTCCTGGTTTCGGGCAAATTTTGGGAGGAAACCTCTGAAGGGGTCTCTCTAGAAATCAAATTTCAGCATAAAGTCATGAAGTTTTAATATTAGACTTCTATCAGCGGGACATTTTTTTAACTGCAATCCATCTGTTAGTTTTTGCTGTTTTCAATGGCTGAATCTTTTCTAGAAATTATAAATTTTGTAGGGATTCAAACTTGTATTTTTCTTCAAAACACATGAAAGATGTTCTATAGAAATAAAAGATCAACTAAGAAATTATTACCTCCTAAAAATCAACTCTCTCCAAGAATAAACAAATGAAGAATATTTACTTAGAAAAACTAACTCGAAACTTTTGATATTTAGGTATTCACAGTGTGTGTTTGAAATTATCTACAGAATGACAACATGGCCACTGATTTCCTTAAACATAAGTATGGTTAAAATTCTTTCCAACTTATTTTTTATCGCAGAGTGATATCTTTATATTTCTGTGGTACCTTTGTTTTCTGAGTAAACAGGATAAAATCTGCTCAGCTCCACATTTTACACATTTTGCACATTTTACCTTCATTGAAAGCATTTCAAATATGCATTGATGATCACATAAAACCACCCAAATAATCACTGTGTCGAATAATCAGTATGAAATATAACTGAGGTTCTTGAAATCTCCTGATGTATTCTCAAACCCCCTTTTCCTTCATGCATAGCTTCTGGCTTGCAGCTGCTACTACTATCAATCAAAAACTCAGAGAAATATCCTGAGTTTCTACACAACTACTACACAAATGTAGTCCACGGGAGAGACAGCAAAGACTAACTTTACATTCTGTTCACTTTTTTGTTGTCTCTTTCCCAATGACAATTTCTAAGAGGGTTCATGCCAGACTGAACTTTTGGGCTCATCTGTAATTAACCCAGCCACATAAAGCATTTTGTGTCCTCTTTGTAGAACAAAAGGCACTATTTTTCTGTATTTAATTGAAATTATAAGTAACTTGACTCAGACCAGATAACTAAACACCCTAATTTTTTTTTTTTTGGGAGATGATACAAAAAATACATTGTTGGACTTTTTTTTCCTTTTGCTCTTTAAATACTAGTCGGGATATTCATTACAATTTCCCAGTTACTGTGCTAATTAATAGGAAAAACTGTGACAAGCCTATGTCAAACACTGACCTAAATCAAAATTGTACTGCAGTTTATTTCTGTCATAAAAATTAGAGGAGAAAAAGTTATATTTTTCTTCTTTTAGTGCAGAAATCTATTTGAACATCACTTATAGTTAAAATTACATTTAATCATGGCTGTATAAAGGTTCATAAGCTTTTCAGCCATCTCAGATAATGCCATAGAAACCAAACCTAGTAGAAATGTCTGTGAAAATACCCCAAACTGTTGTGAATATAATTCTTTTATTTAAGAAGCAAGAAAGTGTGACTGCATTTGTGCCCCCCCCATGTAGCTGCCAGAGACTAATTAATGCCTGGTGAGAGAGCTTAATGAAATGCCACACTAGTGTTTCTCCTCAGAACTGCATTTTTCTTTTCATAACCACATTAAATTTACTCTTGTTCACTACAAACACAGACCTGTGTTTGTAGCGAGCGAGAGTAAATTTAACGTGTTTTTTTTAAAGTTATGACTTTAAAGTATTTTTTTAAAGTTATGACTCCCTTTTGATCCCAGAAAAAAATATCTAATAAAAACCTAATAAATAGACAAGAAGGGAAAAAATTTTAGACTATTTTAGATTTTTTTGTGTTCCTGAAATTTTCATTGTAGCTATGATGCTTTGAGTGCCTGTTTCACATAGCACTGTGGGTAGTATGAAAGCAGTCAAGGAGAAAATTCTCAACTTCAAAATTTCTTGTATAATTATTTTGCTGGGTGACAGAATTAAACTGGAATATTAGAAGAGGTTTGCGGGGACACGCAACTTAACTTCAGGATTGTGGCAACTTAACTTCAGGATAATACATCTTTGTGGTTACCTTTGACACTTGGTATGGTGCATTGGCCCTATTTTCTCTTTTCTCTGAGATGTGAAATACAGATTTTGTAATATCTAAGCTCTGGTCATTGTTCATGGCTTGGTGTTCACTAGTTTCTTCAGACTACTTCACAGTCTGAGCCTAATATCCCTAACATCCCTAATATCCCTAACATCCCTAATATCCCTAACATCCCATACTACTGTTTCATTTCTAGCATTGTCAGGAAATTTTTATTATGGTTAAAATTCTGTCAATGAGAAAGATTATTTTTCAGGAAAATTCAGACTTTATAGCCATCCAAATAGCCAAATTTGACCCTTACGAATAAAAGAGAGCACTCCTTGGAGACTGAATGCAACACTGAAAATGCCTAGCATGGTGATCACCTCCTACTTAATTTGAGAATTCTTGAATTACCCTACTCTAAGGACCTCCTGGAAAAGTTTTTTTAAAAAAACAGCTAAGTGTTGAGCATGTAAAAACACTGTAAAACCAACATCAGTCCTTATATTAGCTTTATTATGAATAATTAAACCCTCAAGTCAAGTTTGTTGGAGAATCGTATGGTTTGTTTCCTGGAAGATACTATGCCACTTCCCTTATGGGGAACATATTGTTTTTAGTCATGAAGAATTTTGAGTAGTCTTCATGAGATTGATTAGTCCCTCCAGATCTTGTCATGAGGTTCAGCAGGTCTGCACTGACCAGAAGAGGAAATGTCACCAGGATAATTCACACGGACAGGCTCTGGCCACCCCCATGAGGAGCCAAGCATCAAGGTGGTAACTGCAAACAGAGACAATCCAGCTCAGTCACTGACTGGTGACCTCTGTGTTCAACAGTGCAGACATGATGTAGTGCCTGGAAAGAGGTGTTCCTAGGCTGTATCAAAATTTGGGAATCAGCTAGCAGCATCTGTTCAAACACAGCCCCTCAGACTGCTTTGGTTTTGCAGTGTCTCTTACTGAATTCTCTTTCCCTGAGCCTATTCCAGCTCCTGCATGTTATAACTGGAAATGAGTCACTTCAATTACTTCCCTGTCCTTAGAATAGAAAACCATGGGGGAAATTTTGACTAAGATTATACATCTGGAGGGGCACAATGTCAATTCATATTTTTATTCAAGATTCAGTATTACACTTGAAGTTAAAACCTTTAAGTAAATCAAATATTTTGGATTTCTGTAATATATTTGATGACTTATACATAGCTCAGTATCAATCTCAGATAAGAACAGGTTTTTTTTACTTTTTGAAGTCTATATGAACCAAAAGCTTGTGAGAGAACAAGAGGGGGAAAACGTCATGACACTTATCAGATGGCACTGTCCATTTGGCATTCTGCCTGGAAACTTGCAAACTCAATTAAATGCACATATGGTCCATAGCAGGTAAAATCAGTCTTTGCCAACACACATTCCTCTTACAGGACTTCCAAACTGTACCCACGCTAGATAGCTTTTTCCACATAGATGATTTTTTCTACTTCTCCAGCAGCATCAGCTCAGCATATTGTCTTCTCTGCCCTAGAAGGATACAGGGAAGAATGCCAAGATGAACATCAGTTTGAACTCCACAGGGGTGATTTTTCTATTGAGGAGTTTTGTTGAGGAAGACAGGTATGTAGATACCTAGATTTAATGAGCAGTGCCAGTAGAATTAATAAATCTTCTCAATACTCCCTGAAGCAGCTGCTCTATTTTGAAATAATGAGCATATGGTTTCATTATATTTCATTGGTTTGATCCCCTTCAGCTAAAGAAATATTCCAGGGGAATGCAAACAACTTACAGAATTTCTGCATATTTCTCACTCTTTTTATTTTTCCTGGCCAAATGGAAAGCTGACTAGCATGTAAAAGGAAGAGCCAGAGGCAGCATTCAAATTCCTTAATAGGGGTTGTGTGAGGGGTGATGGGGCCTCCAACAATAACGAGGACTTGTGTGTGCCTTGAAGCTGCAGTGCTGGGAGGTTTCCTCAGAGGTTTTGTTTCTGTAAAAGAAACTGAGAGAAACAAGCTCAAGCTGGACTAACACGACCTATAAGCTGTATTTTATATTTAAAATTTCTCTTTAGAGGCAGAGAATGAAAACCTAATAAAGGGGTGAAATTTTTAATAAAGGAGGCTGAGAAAACATCAAAGCAGCTTGTTGATCTAAAATATTCAAAATCTATAGAAAGAAAGGAAGTTATGAGTTAATTTTCAACTGTTTACAAGAAAAAACCTTTCAAAGTACAGCAAAACCTGTTTTACTTTCTTAATTGCTAGAGCCATTTCCTTGCCCAGCTGTTTAGAGGGGAAACTGTGTTCAATATTTTGTCCACTGTGCATCCTGCTGCCAACATTAGAAAACCGGGATCTGAAGTGAGAGTCATTTGCAATTTTTTTGATAAGATCCTCCTAGAAACTGATTTTGAGCAGCTACAAGGTCATAGACTACCTTTTTAAAGGAGTCAGAATAAATCAGAAAAATTTACATATGTTTTCCTTAGGCAACCAGATAGTCTTGTCACCTCTGGTGCCTGGAGGGCAGGAGCCATTCCTGGAAAGTTTGGTGACTGAGAAGGAGGTACCGTGTTCTTTAGATCAGCTGTGGGGAAGATGTACATTCTGCTTCTGGTTTCTTGACTCTCTTCCTTATTAATTTCCATTATATTATTCTGCAATAAACAGATTAGTATGTTCTACTATTTAGCCTCTCTTATATATATATATATATATATATATATATATATATATATATATATATATATATACACACACATATATATATATGCACCATATATATGCATAGTTATAGTGTATACATTACAGTTTATGTGAACAGTAAATCATGTAGTAACAGTCAATGAGATTCTGTTTCTTTACCTGAAATAGTGATATAATATTGTTGAAAGTACTTCAGTTTTCCATTTTTATTTAAATAAAATCTGATTTTAAGAATGCCTTTGAGACTTAAAGTCATTTTTCCATTTTGGAATCTGAAGAATAAAGAAAAAGAGAAGAAAAAAATGAAGAAAAAAAATCCTTCTGTTTTTAATGCATCACGAACTTTCTCATCTACTTTAAACGCCTACTGTTTTATTGAGTAATTATTGAAATTGTGAAACCAAAGCAAAGAGATCCACTTCCAGATCTTTGCCCCATTTGAACCAATTATGTCCAATTGTAGATTCAGACCTAGAAACTACAAGAGCAAAAGGAAACCCATGGTGGTATTTTTCATACACAAGAATTCTATGTTTCTTAGGACAAGAAGGATTATACTTCAATTTATTTCCACCAGAAATAAAAGTGGTCTGTGTTTTGATGGATTGCAAATTGATATTAGGATCAGTCAAAATCATCTTTTTCTCTATTAGAACAAGCAAAATAAGCTTGGACATCACAAAAAGTGAAACAAACCATCTTTAGAAACCAAATTAATCTCCCTTGCCCATAAAATGTATGAGAAATATTACATTTGCTACCAAACTCAATTGAAAAATTTATTTCAGCCTCTGTGGTCCTGCAGAAGTTGTGGCAGGTGATGTCTGCTGCTTATGTCTGACATGCAAGTGGCAGGGAGGCAGATGAATGCAGCACCTCTCTTTTGTGACATAATCCATACACTATTAATTTTTATTGTTGCTGCTCCAAAGCTGTGGAACAGATGCTATTTTGAACTGAAAATCACCATTCTGATATGAGCAGACGCAATCTCTGAACTACCCAGTCAACTAATTAATTCAGCATAATTTAATAAAGGATGGTAATTACTCAGTTTTCCCCATCTTGTTCCCCTCCCTGCTAATGATAACATTATCAAACTTAGACAGGGGGTTGTGAGAGTGTGTGTGTGGAGGGAGATAATTTACAATGGAAGAGGATGAGTAAGCAGATGAAGCAGCAAATGTTTCAATCCAGGAACAGCCTTCTAAAATCTTCTCATTTCCTATACTGGGGGAACTGCAAATTGGCAGTGTTAAGCAGAATAATAGTGACAATGCAGTTGTTAAAAGAGGTAGGGGGAAAGCAGATAAAAGAGGTTAATCTTCATGCATTTATTTATAAGATTTCATTTTTATTGAAATTTTGGTTAGTAGTTTTCTGTCCACAAAATGTATTTGTGGACAGAAATGGAAAAACCTCCTCCACAGGCTTCTTTCTTTCTCCTTGTTACATCTGAACGGGCAACAATGTCCCATCATAATCAGCAAGATCAATCTGGGCAGCAGAAATAGTTCCTTTAGGCATTCTTCAACAATCCCACCATATGGTGCAAGATTTTCCTCATTCAAAGGAAGGTGCCAAAAGGTGTTGCAAGCATCAATACACTAATCCAAACTTCTGAAATCTCATCCAGGCACATTAATACTCTTTTGCATCTTATAAAACATCTCAGAGGACTCCAAGCACACCTGTATATCCTCTGTCCAAATAATAAAATATTTAAATCATTATAATCTGGTCACATTTTTAATCTTTTAATTCGATCTAAACTTTAAAAATATATATATATATATATTCTCTTAAGATAAAAAGATGCTGAGTAACAGCAAGTTATGCAGTAACCGCACTGCTGGAAAATTATAAGAAGAAAAAAAATTAGGAGGTTTTTCTGAGTTTATAAACTTCACCTTAAAAAATCCAAAAATCCATTCAAAATCCATATTCATTGGGTGATTTTCCTAGAATTTGGATTGAATTAATTTAGATTAGATTAACTCTTTCTATAATTTCTGTACTATTGTTTCTACTGAAAATTCTTCTGAATTTTTAACTTGATTTGGAGCCTAAATGTCTCATGGAGGAAAGAGTTTGAAATAAGAATAATGACTTGAAATAATTTATTACTAATTCATAGAATTTTTCAAGTAATACTTTCTATTGATAAACATGATAGAGTGCTGCTTAAGTGGTAAATTTAAATTTAAGAAATAATGTGCAAAACTTTGTGTTTTCTTAAGATATTCACAGATATGAAAGAAATATTTTCTGACTGCTAAATAGACTTAAGGTCCTTTGAATTGGCAGTCTGTAAACTCTTATAAACTAACCTCTCACATTCAGCCTGACTCTGAAGGACTTAACTGCCTACTCAGGGAGGAACGGGATAGGTCAGAGTGAGAAAACACTGTATTGTTTTGAGGCTTTGTCTCCCAGATATCTTATTTGCATTTGTCTTGAGCCCCCTCTTCCCTTTATGCATTAGATTGTCATAAAAGAATTGTTTTAGATACGAAAATTCTTTTCTTTGTTTTATTTATCTGTTTATACTTGGCAGACTGATCTGAGGTAAAGTCTGTAAAGCCTCCTTGTTTTCATCTCCTTCATTTTAGAAGATAAGGCAGTGATGGTCATGATGCAGCAAATCCAGATTGGCTGCTACATACCTGATTTAAAAGAGAGAGAAGACATATTCCCCATCATAGGAAGGACATGGATTTGTGGGAATGAGTCCAGAGCAGAGCCACAAAGATGATCAGAGGGCTTCAGTGAAGACAGGCTGAGAGAGTTGGGGTTGTTCAACCTGGAGGAGATTTCAGGGAGACCTTACAGCACCTCCCAATACCTCAAGAGGGCTGACAAGTGGTACAGTTGGCTCAGAAATGGTGTGGATGCCCCATCCCCGGAAGGGTTGAAGGGACCTTGGGTGGAATTTTGAGCAACCTGGACTAGTGGGAGGTGTACCTACCAATGGAACTAGATAAGAGTCAGAGTCCTTATCTCAGTCTGTGGCAAAATGAGTGGGGACCCTGTGGACAGATAATTTGGGATACAATTAGAGAAGACTGAAGAGTTATATTAACATTTTAACAAGAGTTATAACAGTACAAAAATTATTAGGTAAATCACAGTTGCTGTCCCCTGGATGGAATGCTGTTGGCATGGCTTGAAACCTGGTCCATGATGGTGCTCCACACATACACACACAAAAACACACCTCCCAAGGGGGGTGGAATGGAGGGTGGAGCAGTGGGGAGACATTGCAGCCAGGGTCTGCAGAAATCCTTGAAGGAAAGGGAAGTCAGTACTTTGCAGCTGATAAACCACATACCAGGAAGATAAAGGAATATGTCCTACTGCTGAGCCAGCAACTGTAGTGAAATCCCTCTTAGATGAGCTTGCTTCATTAAACCTAATAATAATAATAATGATATGAATGCATACCTCCATCCAAAGTTACCCACATCCAAGGTACGACCATCCCTCACTGGACATGTGCTCTACATTCATTTTGACTTTAAAAGTGACGTGAGAGAATTTTACACACATCCGTAATAAAGGTATCCAAGACTAGAGTCACTCAAACTCCACCTAAACACAAAGAAATAGCATAAAATAAACCAAGAATGGTGAAAAGCTGGGGAAGACTCTTTTGTAACTGCTGGAATCAGTTGATGGGCTCAGCCAATCATACTTGGTGAACTCTGAATATTCTCCTGAGGATTACAGTTTGTTTGTGTATTGCTTCAAGTATATTTTTGCAGTCAGACACTATCACTGACAACTTTTGAACCTTAACCTGTCATAATGTTATATTAGTAAGAGTTTTATTCCTTAACTTGTTAGTGTGAGTCCTTTGCAGACACTGGCAGTCACTAGCAGCAGGTAACACACTAATAAAGAGGAGAACCTGCTGAGGGTTCTCCCTTACACTGGTGATGTGTTTCCCTGAGTCAGTGGAAACCCCTCCTATGCAGCAGGACTTTTTAGTGAAGGACCCCCCTAACAGGATGCTGACAGTCTAGTTGGGCACAAGGGTCTTGACTTTCCTGGAACACTTACAGACAAATTAAACACTAGGAGCAAAGTAAAACTCCCCACACTAAGGGTTGAGGAAGCCTCCCCTTTCCACATGACACAGTCTTTATGGATGCCGTGGTAAAGCAAAGAGCACTGGACTAAGCAAAGAAATATTCATGCGCTTACAGGTATGAACATGAGAAATAAAAATGTAAATCACCTCACAATTCAGTAAGAACCTGGGAAGAGAGCAGATTAAACTTCTGATAGCAGAATTCGGAAAGTTTAATCCAAAATGCAAAGTTCTTCAAAGCACTTCAGTTTCACCAGAAGGTTTAACTTTTCTTTTTATTGTGTAGTCATTAGAAACAGGACAGCAGAAGTGTGCATACCATTGTGATCTCAAGCAAAAGGAAGTCTGAAAGGAGAGATACACTGTGAAGCTTGAAACCAACCCAATAATCCTGGCTGCAGATGATGAATAGCTCCTTAAAAATGACTAATGCCAGTTTCCAATGACTTGGCTAATGGAAACTGATGTGAGTATACTCACAAAGGAAAATGTGACAATTCCCTTAAATCTTAGTAGGAATTAAATTCATGGAGTGTTGAGTTGCCTCTTCTGCCAGCAAGTGGCAAAGCCCATGGCTGGGCCTGGGCTGCAGCTTTCTTTTCATTGCAAGGGACACTCTGGCCTGTCTAGCAGCACATATATCCTGAATTATGAATGCCTGCTCAGTAACACTCAAGTATGCTCAAGCAGAGACTCTCAACAGAGAAGCCTGTCTGAGATCCCTTACCAATAAAACCTCACTGAAAGGACAGTAGTCCCATGTCACAATCACATACCTTTAGGAAAAAAATTTAAATTAATATATCTCTTTTTTTAGTGTAACCTTGTCATGACTGTTATAGAGCACAGTCTGATTCTATTGGCTGCAGGCAGAGCATGCTTGAGCCTCTAATATTCCATCTTGTGACAGAACCATTCTCGTATATATTAAATATTATGTGCATCTGTCATATGGTATACAGACAAAACCAGAAGCAAAAAGTTGCATTTCAGAAAGACTTTGGGGCTTCTAGTCATTCTCATGACTTTTGTATGAGATCTAATGGGGTGTGTGTATGTGTGTGTGTGGTACGTGTAGAAAATCTAAAATATTTTTCGTAAAAAATATTTTAAAATATTTTGCATCCACTGAAACAGTGAAAAAAGGCAAATTTTTATAATTTTAAAATTAAGAGAATTATTTTATAAAAATAATTTAAAAATTAAAATAAAAGATTTAAATAAATTTAAAATAAAATTTTAAAATTAAATTTTTTATCATGAAAATGTGAAAATAGAAGGTTTTTAAATTATCAGAACTCTACCCCTTCTTGTTTCTTTTTAGGAAAGAATGTATTGGGGAAGTAGAAGCATTGACATCACAATTTGCTATCGAAATATTTGACAAGAAGTCAAGATGCAATGTGAAGATTTATTTGGTTTGGTTTGTCTGCCAATACCAAATGAAAAATAGAGAAATGCAACTGCAGTACTTAACTATATTAATTAGCTTAGAATTCTAATCTTTAAATTCCATAGATGCACCTCTATGGTAGGCATCCATGCTTTTACACAGACCTAGTGCTTTCCTTCTGATTAATTTCTGTTTTCCTTCTTATTAATTTCCAGTAATGTCAATCGTGCATTATACAGTCACAGGGTTCCTGCCTCTCAGGTCACTGACCTAAGCCTTCACTGAAAACAAGCTGTCACTGCTAACATGTGTTAGTAATTAATGTACATTTCTTAATTTCTTCCTTAGTTGTTTTTGTACTCTCTTGCTGTCATTAAGTAAATTGGCACTTTAAAGTAATAAATGTTAATTTTAAACAATATTAATCTACAAGAGCAATACAAAATAAAGCAATAAAACAGCCCCGATAGCAAGAAAAAACAGAGATAGCATTCATGCAATCAGAATCTTTTAGAGTATAGAATTGTTATAATGGCTCAAACCCACTACCACAGCTAGGTTATACCTCTAAACTAGTGTCTGTTTGGTAAGACACTTATTAATAGAAATAAATAACAATATTGTGACCCAAAAAGCTTTAAAGGCAGATGAAATGTCTGTAGATAGAAGTAGAGCTTCCATAAACTCTGAATTCTTGAGCCAGAATTATACTTCATTTTATTGCAGTGAATCTGGGATGGTTTCCTTATAAAATTGCAGACATAAAATACAATACAAGTTGTTTCATGGGTACCAATTAATATGAGCTATGTTGATACTTATTTGATAGCTCTGAATGAGCAATAAAACATGTTTCAATGAAACGAAGCATCACTATTTCATAAAATGATTCTGAATAGTGAAAAGCCTCTCATCACAAGGCAAAAACTGTATTAAAGTAATCAATAGAGGGTCATCTTTAACATATTCATGAACTAAGTCCTGGTAAACTTTATTCAGTCCACAGCAGTCAGCCTTACATGGCTAAATTTTTGCATGACTTGGAAGGTGGCATAAGTTTTGCACGAAATGTGTTGCATCTGGTTTGTAGCAGTTTGTTGCTCATTTGTAATAGGAAAATGTTACAGAAGAAAATCATTCACTCTAATACTAAGAGTGGCTTTGATAGTACATAATGTTTATGAATGTTAGTACTTATGGATAGCAGAGCAGGAAAATACATGGAATCTGGTCATAAAAGCTAGTAGAAGATGACAGACTTCCTAGTTCTGCTGTTTGGTTTGTCTCTTCATATCAATTACCATTATAATTCTCGCCCATCTATCCTCCTATGTTCTGATTTACACCCAACTGCTAAATATGATCTCTACTGTACTCATGAATTATCAGTTAGCCTTTTTCTGACACAAAGCTACTTAATATGGATATTATAGCAATGTTATAATATGAGAGCTTATATTAAAAATAAATAAAACCTAAAATTATATTGCACCACTGAGACCCCAGGTGCTGCGTGATTCACTGAGCAGATGCTTTCAAAAGTGGCACCGTGCATTTTTCTGCTATGTTTTAGAAGATTTTTACTGTAATCTTTGCATTCCATACTGCTTTATTGCACTTAATTATCTTCTCTGTCTTCTGCCCTTGGAGGTAGATGAGTGGCAGTTCTTCAGTTCTTGAAATGGAGGATGTCACATGCATTTCATCTCATTTACTCAAAGCATAGAAGGAGGAAAAAAAGTTGCTATGGACTTCAAACACCTGCCAGTGACAAATTACTTCAGATCCCCTTTGGAGCTATTAATAACCATGGCTGCAATTTCAGCTCTTCCCAAGTGAGGGGAAGCATTTTAAATGAACTAGTGCAGTGGGTGGTGAGAAACTCCTTGACGCACCTCATGCATTTTTCATCATTATTTTATGCAATTATTTGCCAAGAAAGAGTGCAACAGCAAAGGCTTCCTTTCAGTCCCTCCAACTCCACCTGACTACATTTTAATTTTCTATTCTGTTATTCTAGGTTACATATATATTTATATGTTACAGTTTTTCTGTAGGTTTTGAACTCCTGATCTGGAGATTAAAATTGTAATAACAGTCACAAAGTCACCCTGGGCTTCCTGGGGTGAGGAGGGGAAATTTGTGTTTTCCCTCTTGATATGACTAAAAACTGTTGTCAGACAGAAGTGTAGTTTCAGACTACTGCATGAAAACTGTTTCAAAAAACTCAAGGAGTCCTGGACAATCTTCCTAATTTTATCTAGCATTTTGTTCTTTTCAAAGTTCAGTTTGCACTTGAGGCTACAGAGAAAACGGCCAAAGAAGCCAAAGTAATTGCTGGCAAACAAAAGTGAATTTAGGCCTGAGTCTCTCTGACAGTCAACAGATATTGTTTAGATGCTCTCTGTAGGTTTACTGCTGCTAGTTTGTTTATTAAAAATAGTAATAATTTTAATAGCTGGTCCATACAGTCTGCCAGCAGTCATTAAGTACCTTACTTAAAGTAAAGAATAGTGTCAGCAAGAGTCATATTAACAAACATCACTTCTGAAAACAGAATAATCATTTCCTTGCTTGAAACTTTTTCAGTTAGCTTTATGAGGCAGCTTCCATGACTGTGGTACTTCAGAGGTCTTCCTGGGGCAAAAACTACTGCAACTGCAATGGTAATTTTATTTAGTTATGGAAAGAATTGGAAAATGTTCAGCTGCAGCCAACAAAAATTTCAGCTTAATGCTGAGAAAGCATCAAGCTGGCTTACTGGGTTATTCAGAAAGATCATGGAAAGTCACTTCCACAGGTGGTGTTTATGTGAGAAGAACTCCTAGAAAAGAGTGGAAGTGATTAGTCCTGGGAGTTATGTTATATATGAATGTTTCATTTTTATAGAAGTTGTGAGTTCATTTCAGGAGTAGAATACTGAGGCTGATACCACAATAGAAACAAGACATTTTGGAACAAGGCTACACCTTGTAAAGCCTTAATGGAATATCATGTCTGTCAGTGAACATTCATGACCAAAACTATCATCCAAATCAACTGCTGTCCTTAGTGCAAGATGAGCTATATTTGCTAGGCATGATTCAGAAGAGATTTATTATGTCATCTTATGTAACTTGTGATATCCAGGCTGTGTGCACAAAGCAAACAGATATAATAACAATAATCCACCTTAAGACTTCTGGAACAGCAGCTGGTGGACATCTGAGGTGCTTTATGGGGGACGACAACCTCTGCTAAAGTCAAAGATCTCACCCAATATGTGTCACTGTTTGACTGTGAAAGTTTCTTGATCTCTGAGCAATGATTGTACCATGTCCAGGATCTCTCAGTGCTTGGTAGCTCACTTTCTAGTCCTACTTATGCTCAGTTAGGATTCAGAAGAGATGCTTCTCCCCCAAAGTCTCATAACTGCACATTTTAACATGAACATACTAATTTTTAGTGATCTGCAATTGAATTCACTTGTGAATGCAAGAACTTAATTAATTTTCTACTTAGCCTGAAAGAACTTCTGTCTACTCTTTTTCAAGTGCCAGATAAGACTGAGGAATGTAAGTCAAGCAGCAGGTTTAGCTTTACAGGTCCTAGCTTAGAAAATCTAGATCTTTCCCTTGCAACAAATCGAAGTCACCATACTTGAGATTCTTCAGTCAATCAACCCCAACTATTCACCTTCAGCTGCTGAGTGTCCATACCCAGTATGTTTTCTGCACACTTTAAAAACACGCTCAGTTTGATGTAATTTATGTTTGCATCACCGATGTTCTTTAAATTGTAGTAAAGAATATGAGACACAGTTAAGGAACATACTCTGCTTCAAATTTCTTCGTGGAGTTGCAAAATTTTTAGGATGGAAAAGGGATGGGAAAAAATAAGGCAAACAGCAAATTTTAAAAAAAGTCCTTGAGCTGCTCAAGGGAAACCCACAGGCTGTGTCCCTGCAGAAGAAACAACCATTTTTCTTCAGAAGTGCATGATGGAAAGTACTGAGGTTTTGGGCTGTGGTAGGTCTTAAAGCTTCCTTAGACACTAACCTTCACATTCAAATTCAGTCAAAAGTTTGTCTAACAGTAACAGCACAATTACCTAAGCTTTTGTGCACTAGAAAGAAGTCTTTTGTTTACTTTGTTTCTTTTCTTATTTATGTCCTCTGCCTTCTTAGCAACTGAATATTCTGCCACATACATTTTCATTTTGTGTTCCAATATGAACAGGAATATTATTGAATCATGAGTGACACAGAAATTATCAACCAGCATCAAAACACTTTCATTTACCTTATTGAGCATTTAATGTTACGGAGCTTAGTCTAAAGAGTTTAAGGGCTTTCAAGAGTATAAAGAGGATCTACAGTGTTTAGTCATGAAGCAGAATCATCCATTTTCATTGCAGAAGTAATTAATTTGAAACTGGAGTTTTGGAGTTTACATTTGCGTATCATCGAAATAAGGCAGCAATAGCATGATGTGAGATGTCTCTGTTGAATTAAAAGTTTCAGTCCCAAATCACAAAAAAATAACAGGGAACAGTGGGAGAATATTTTCTTGGAAATCTGACAGTAAGAATCAAGACCTCCCTGAAAAATGCAAAGATGAGAGTCAGTAGGAAATAATGTGGAAATTTCTATGATTCTGGAGTTGCATACTAAGTGTCAAGAACTGAAGTGAAAGACCCAAGAAGTTAAAGAAGTCATAATAGAAGTTATATTATGATAAAAATATTCACTGAAATACACTTAAGGAGAATACCAGTCTGCTTCAATCATTGGTGGAGGTACCTCTTTTGAATATGGCAGAGTAAATCTCAGAGCTGGGAAAAAAGGCAATAGAGAAACAAAGACATTGAAGAGCAGAAATGTGGTGGTATCTTTATATCTGATGAAGACAGAGATACTCTTTTTCTAAAGAGTGATTCAATCCACTCATCTTAAATGCTTGCATGAGGTATTTAGTTACTATTGCATCTGCCCATCACTGTGGACCAAAGACCCTAGATGAAGGAGTTGAAGAAATACATCATTTTTAGATGGCAAAATGTCAAATAGTAAAGAAACTCCAAACCCTGAAAAAGGTGCTATGTACTACACCCTCTGCATATGTAATCAGTTCCTTTTTTGAAGATGGGTAGTTGTAGTTTATATAGTAGTTGCTTTTTTGAAGGTGGGTAGTTGAAGTTTTTCATTAGTATAAGATCATGCATTGCTTGGTAGTTTAAATGCAACCAGACTCCTCATGCAGGGCTGGAGAATATCTACTAGCAGCAGGAAAGTAAGATGAAAGAACTGGGATGAAAGACAACACATAGAGAAAAAGGAAATTATTTTTAAAAATATAAATTAATTATAAAAGATTCTTGAGTTACTTTTAAAGCATGATGCGTTTTTTTCCATGAGACATCTATAACATAATACCTAGTGTTTCCTTATGCATTTATTTCCATTTATTCTTTGATTGTAAAGATTCACCAGTCAGCAGGTGCTCACTTAAAAGTGCAAAGAAGTAAGATTTTGTAGTGACTGATATATTTTGCATTGATGTACATGAAGTAGGAAAAATCAATGAAAAATAAAATCAAAATCTAGTTTAGAATATAAAAAAATCTGCATGAGTCATCTAACCTAATTTAGATTCTTTTTAGTGTCTGAATTTCCAGATGGAATGATGAATATTGAGATACTTTAATACTGTTCCTTTCAGTAAAGTATCTGAAAGACAGAAATATATGAAAGTAACACTTAATCATGGAACAACAGTGCAATGCAACAGAATAATTTTTTTTACCATGCCTTAACTACTGAGGAATAGACATAAGTCTATTTCCGAAATGCTTGCAAGGAAAAGAAAAGAAAAAACAGAGATGCTGGAAGTTCTGCAAGATTCAGACTCTGCATGTTGTGTGGGTGACCTCATGTCTCTTGCAAAACTGACACAATAACAAAATACACGTTTGTTCAAGCCATAGAACACAAAGAGGTGTTCAGAATAAGTTTTCAGAATGAAAAAGGATTTTTCAAAAAGAAAATTAATAATCACAAGTCATTATGGGTTAGATTTGTGTTGGATGTTAGGAAAAAGGACAGCCTATGCTATGACAATAATTAAAAACTGGAATAAGGTGCTCAGGTAGAAGCATAGTAAATATCCATGGGGAGCACATATCTGTGGAGGGTTTTCTCATCTTGTTTTCTAAAAATAAGTTGTGCAAGGTTCTTTCAAGAGTGGATTGAACACAAAAACCAAAAAAGTTCCGTCTCTTGGCAAGCAGTTGAACTAGGTTGACCTCAAGGTCTTGCAGTGAGTTCTATATTAAGCAGTTATAGGAAATACAGAGTACTTGTTAGTACAGAACTGAAAAATGGTGCTAAACAAGGTGGCAGTTAACACACACATAGTTATTTCTGTGTTGATGTTGAATAAATTTCATGTCATTCAATGTGAGCACAGAGATATAAATGTATGCTTGGCTACAGGGAAAATAGAAACTCCCACTATTTGTGAGAAAATATTACAAGAAATATTATTTCTCAGAAAAATATCAAAATACTCTGTGCATTCTGATTTTAAAAGGTACATTTGGTGCAACAGACTTTTATTGTTGGCTATTTGCTTTTTACCTACCTGAATGAATATCTTCATTTATGCAGAGAAAACTAGAGAGAAATGTTGTCTAAGTAGCAAACTCAGAATTACATAGTCATAGAGCTGACTGACACCCAGGCAAAAAGATGTCAGGTGACCTTGAGTTTGATGGAAGCCTTCCTCTGCTCTGATGTAGCAGCTTCACCTACAAGCTATGGCATTGCCATACATTTAATCTGTGTGTTTTCACAATAGGTGTAAAGACAAGATAAATTAAATGTTCTTGTGTTCATGACGGCGTGGTTTCAGCTAGGGTATAGGTAGTTTTCTTCCCAGCTGCTGCTATAGTACCATGTTTTGGATTTAGGGTGAGAATAATATTGATAACACTCTAATGCTTTAGTTACTGAGCAGTTTTTAACTAAGTTGAGGGACTTTTCAGCATCTCATGCTGCCCTGCCAGCAAGTAGACTGGGGAACACAAGAAGCTGGGAGAGGGCACTGTTGGGACAGCTGACCCCAAATGCCCAAAGGGATATTCATATAGCATCATGCTGAAAAATAAAACTGGGTGGAGTTGAGTGGTAGTGGAAGGTTGTGGGATGGACATTTCACTGCTTTGTGACTGACTCAACCTACAAGTTTTATCATTTTACTGATTCTTTCCCCTGGCCCAATGAGTGAACATCTGCATGGCATTTAGCTGTATGCTGAGACACAAGACCAGGAAAATGTAAATTACAGATGGATTTATTTTCCACCTTGCCAGGATTTTACCCCATAGATGTCCAGTTTCATCTTGAATGTTGTCTTCATCCTCTTTCATCTAGTGTATGAAGTCTAACGTAAAATTGTAGCAATATATTTTTAAATAGCAGAAAAATATGGGAGAAAGTGAACTTTACATGAAGTTGGCTTGGAAACAATTATGAAACTTTTTCTTCCAAAATAGCATGTTTAACAGAATTCATTTTAATTTAATGAAAATAAAATTGTATTTATTACATTGCTGATTTTTTTTATTATTGCAATCTATAACAACTTTGTTTCCTTAAGTCTGTCAAGAATTCC
Organism: Setophaga petechia; assembly: GCA_024362935.1. Taxonomy (NCBI): domain Eukaryota; kingdom Metazoa; phylum Chordata; class Aves; order Passeriformes; family Parulidae; genus Setophaga; species Setophaga petechia. The sequence continues at coordinate 8,966,795 of JANCRA010000024.1, forward strand.
ATGTACCACTAAAAACAAAAGCTAGTACACGTGTCTTCTAATCTGAGACACAATGTCATTTATTTTAATTACCAGAGTTGTCTCTATCACTTACCAGTGAGTCTGTAGCTTTTTTAGGCTTGTTCCTCAGTAAGGCCTCGTAAGCACTCATGGCATGGTAATACATGGGTATCTCCTCAGGCTGCAGCTTCAGTTCAGAAAGCATTAGGACAGTAGTGTGAGTGAGATTCCTGAAAGTGTTCCTCTACACCAATATAACTGGTAATTTCTCACAGTATGAGTAATTGTACTTCATCAGCTATTGCCTTGTTGCACACACTGAAATGCCAAAGCTTTTATTCTTTTCCCTCTCACAAGAGTCAACAGCAAGTGTCAAGAAAAGAAAATAGAGTGTCAGCAAGGGGATGGTGGCAACATAAAAAGGTACTATTAGCAAATGTACAAACGTGCAGCTGTTAATGTTAGAGGTGCAGTGAAGCCCAAAGACTGACTGGATTGCTGTGTTCTGCAGCACAGAAGTGAAGAGGTGACTCATAAGGCATGAGCAGCCCTGTTCTGTAACAGAGGCATCTTTACATTTTCAGATAGCAGCCAAGTTTACTAAAAAAGCAAGAAGGTGAAGCTGAGGGAAATTTTCATTTCATTTTTCAAATTCTCATTTATTATGCACTTTAACTGGAAGATAGACCCAAGAAGACCTTTGTTGAATTATGAACACAGATACAGATATTTCAAGACATTTTCTCAGATTCAGTCCACACTGGAAATCTTTTGGTGTCCTCTCATTTTTTTAAAATAAAGATTATACCAAGTTCTTCATGAGATGGTGACCTGCTGTATGCTTTGTGAGAGCATTTCATAACCTGATGATATGGTTCAACCACTTGAACATCTCAGAAACTTTTCAGATATCATTCTGTGTAATTCTGCCTGATTTTTAATACGTTCCAGGATTTATTGGACTGTGAAAAAGCTCACAAATATCCACTCTTGTGCAATGTTTCTTTTTCTCATGTGCTAAAGAGACCAAGTACAGCAAACTGAAGACATTAATCATCTGGAAAGGTAAGAAACAGATTTTAGCCCAGTACTGGAAATTATGAGATCTGGGTTATATAACCCTTGACAAATTGTGTTTCTGTTGACAAAACAGAGACTTAACTGCTTTTTTCAGGGTGGTAAAACAGAAACAAGAGCATACAGCTAATCTATCACCTGCTTATTTTCACAAATGATAATCAGCCGAAAGGATTTGAGTTTACTTTCTGAAAAATTAAGGCACTTCCCCTCAAGATAATACATAAAATATTAAGGTATTTGGTGATGGAAATCATACTGAAAGTGAACAGAACAGGCTGGGGCAGGATTAGCAATAGGGACTCAGCTGCAGCTCCAAGTACTCCCTCTTCTCAGAAGTCAAATTTTACCCAAGAATCTTGCAGACATCCACTCCTGTCTTAACAGAATGAATGTGAGCAGGGAAGCATTGGGCTGAAGCACTGGAACCAGATTTAGGGCATGGTCATGGCACAGAGGTGGTTTCTGCATATAAATGAAACCAAAGAAATGCAATGGAGGTAAATGACATGTGTGTATCTCAGTCTCATCCTAAGAGTAAGGAATGAAACATTATGCTTCAAACCAAACAAGTTTAGGGGTTATTTTGCTTTGGTAATTTGGTTGATTTGTTGTCTTTTTTTTACTGCTCCATAGTAAGTTGTGATGATGACTAAAAATTGGAAACCTTCATGGAAGTCCAAATTAATAATATTCTTATTCAAAAAATGAAAATTATTATGATACTCATATGACCTCAGTAATAATTTGGTCTTGTTTAGAAGTACAAACTTTGGAAAAAGCACTAAATTGCCAAAATAATTCTCATATCCCTTTCAGAATATAAACAAAGCATTTTTCTATACTGACAATGGTGTAGGCAGACAATCAACAGGGTTGGCACCTTTTAAATAGAATCACTAATGCTTTTTGTGTGGCAGTGATGTTGCAGCCTTATTGGAATTGCAAAGAAGATGAAGAAGGGCAGGAGAGGTGAACAAAGTGATAAAGGATTTTAAATGATCCCTTTGTGCAATATGCAAACTCCTCTTTACTTTACTGTATTCGTTAGGTCTGGCTGAATTGCTTGCGGTGAATAATTTATGTCACTACTTTTGGATTTTTTTCTACCAAATGGATTATTTCAAGGTCTCTCCATGAAGTGGAATCGTGCCTGATTACCACTTTGGTAACTTTATTTCATATTTACAAATTATTTCAATTTAACACCAAATTATTTGCAACCATATCTTCATGTGAGTTTGACCAACCAACAGTAGAGAAAGAGTGTTTTTAAAATAATAAAAACTTTAATGTATAAATAAATGCTTTTTAAAGCATACTTTTAATTTTAAAAAGCACCTATAAATGAATCAGCAATAAGATTATTTTTTTTATTGCCCTTCAGGAAATGCAGGAGAAATGGTAAATATAGTGCAGGTTTCTTGGGATTCAAAAGTAAAGTTTTCTTCTGATTGTGTAGATTGCATAGAGAAGAACATACAGGCAGAATTCAGAGCTGCATTTCAAATGGTCCACATGACAGACAATTTCTGGGGCTTTAAAACTGGTATGATTACAGAGAAGTCATTGTTAGAGGAGCAAGGATTATTCCTCCATGGGTGATTTGAATCCAGAAGGCAAGACAGAAACAAAGCACTTGTACCCAGGTGTCCCTTATCTCCTTCCTTCAAACATAAGAGCTGCTGGCATTACAGTCCTGCCACAATTTGTCTTCTGCAGGAACTACACAAAATTAGTATTCTGCTTAGCATCAGCTTCTCCAGGGTATCCTGAAAGAGGGGTATGGGAATCCACAAAGGTCCAAAATGTGGAGACCTTTTGACTTAACAGCCTCACTTATTTCCAGGTAAAGCTCTCCCCACTGCCCCCACAGCCTATACAAGCTAAAATAAAGTGTCCTAGCTCTAGTTTTTCACTCTGCAACTTTGATTCTGTGAGTGGATATGAATTCAGAACACTTTATGGTGCTATATGGATAACTAAACCTCTCTATCTGCTCTTACTTAATGCAAATATCAGTATCTTAAGAAACAATTTACTGATCACATAGGAACTGAAAAAAATTGCTCTTCAGCAATGATGTTGACTCTGCAGTGACATGAATTGCAAAAGTGGGTACTCGAAAAGTACAAAAAGAGGTCTTTGACTAAATCCAGAAAACTGATTTTTAAACTGGAATGGCAACGTTTTATAAAGTTACTCTTTATTATTATGATTCCTCTCTGAAATATTTGGAATTCTTGAGTAGTTTTGATTCTTTTACTGAAAAGATGATTAGAATTTTAGATTTGACAGAATAATTCTAATAATTCAGAACTGACAGAATTTGTATTTAATACTTGTATTTTTAAATTTGTATTTAGTTTTCCTGTGTGAATTGTACATAGCAGATGATTAATATATTTTAACAGGGGTTTTAAGAGAAAGGTAATAAAAACTGCTTAGAGGTAGGAGTGTGATAAAATGCTCATAGTTCTATTCATCCTTTATTGAAGTGATTTAACCTTTTCTCCCTATTTCAAACAGTGTTCTCCATCAGACATAGAGTTTAAAAAATAATCTATTAGTTGTATTTCTTTGGGCAAAAGTGAATTTCAATTGGATCATATTTCAGAACTAACTTGATTAGCTTCAGAGAACAATGCCTTTGAAAGCTTTGTCTGAGGCTTTGCCCAAAGGACACTACCCAAAGGAAGACCTATATTCTGTTATTAAATGGTTTTGTTGTTAGCATTTTTAAATGAAGGCTGCCCTCATTTAGTTTTGTTCTTAATTTAGATAGTTCACTAGATAAGAATGTACTACATGCACATAGAAGCAGGAAACATATTCATTAAACAATTTCAAGAAATTGTGTCCTGTCTTGCTTGGTATTGTTTTGCTGGGAAGAAACTCCAGACCGTAGGTCTGAAATAAATCAGTGTTTATCACAGTGCTTTAAATGCCCATAGATTTCTATTGTTATGGTAGCACAAACAAGCTACCATATTTAGTGGTTTTATCATTAGAGAGCAGAACTGAGAATAAAATATCCATATTTCAATGTTGTCTTTAAGACAAACAAGGCTTTCTGCAACTAATTGTGCTGTGTGATGGAGATGATAACATGTTAAGCCTAGATTTTGTAAATAAGTGAAGGTAGTTTGGCTGCACATGGATGGTCAGTCTGTGTGTGACCTGCTGTAAGACTGGATCTTAATTTTTATGTCTTATGACAAGATTTCATATATCTTCTCTTCATGGCATTTGCCCGCCTTTCCTGCTTTTGTACTCACAGAATCACAATATCACAGAATCATCAAGATTGGAAGTGACCTTTAATCACATAGTCCAATCATCAACCCAGCACCACCATAATCACCCCTAAACCATATCCCCCTCCAGATGCCTCCTGAGCATTGCCAGAGACGGTGACTCCATCACATCCTTGGGTAATTTATTCCAATGCCTAAAGTCTCAGTGAAAAAAAATTTTTACTATCTAATCTGAATGTTCCCTGGTGCAACTTATGGCCATTTCCTCTCGTGCTTTCACTTCACACCACAAAAGAGACTGACCCCTGCCTTACCACAACCTCCTCTTTATGTCTTTCTAATACAGCTAAAATTTTTCAGGGGAAACAATGGCAGGACCATGACCAGTTGTTTACAGCCAACTACCTTGCTCCCAAGTAGACATACACCAATGAAGTATTACTATTAGAGAAAAATCTCATTAGGTTTTCTACTTTTTCTCTTTGGGTACTGTTGGTTGCTCTTATATGCTCACTGGCATCTGTGTTCAAGTTTATATTTGCCGTAATATTTTTTAGATACTGCCTTGCAGTACTTTGCTCATATGAGTGGATTTGAGGATGCTTTGGAAAGGCCACCAGTTTTAACATGACAGAGATTTGTTGAGTGACTTTTACAAAGCCTTTCTCAAGAATAAGGACAAGATTAAATTTTGTTTCTATGATTTGGATGTACATAGAAACTGCAAAGTTGAGTTCCCATAACTCTTGTGCTCCTTACTGGCTTTGAATTATGACATCACATACTACATGTGTCTTTCTGACTGTAAAGCTTCTTTCTCTTTCTCCATGCTCCTCTTTATTTGGACTGCAGCTCTCACCACTCTTGGATATCACATGACAGCATCCAGCAGTGGGTGCTTGGGAACAGAAGAAGAGTAAGAAAAATGCACTTGTCCCTGCACTTTCAATGATAATTTGAGTATTAGGTGGTGATAAGGGCTGCAGTCATCTTCAGGAGTACTGTAAGTACTTGCAATCTAATAATTTTTAATGCATTTCATTTTTAAAGAGCCTTTTACAATTGGGCATCACCATATCCTGTGAATTTAATAATATTGAATTTAATACTGAGGATTTCTCAGTTCTTCCTCTCTTGGAAAGACATTAATGATCTTTTGTATCTTTTTCATAACACTCCTGTTTTATCTGCAGCCCATAAGTCCTAATCTATTCAGTTATTGTACAGAAGTAGTTTTATACCTCCAGTCATCCTTTTCTTCTCTGTGTTGTTCTTGGCCCTGCTACTTTTCCTTGACAGATGTGATCAAAATAATCCACGAAGTGTTCAATATGTGGACTTTCTCAAAATTGGATTGTAATTTTGGTCTAATTTTCTAGATCTCTCACCCCCATTTCAGCACCAGAGATGTGTTTGTAAACTCTTGAACAATTAGAAGATGAACAATCCATAGTTACTCCAAAATCTCTTCCCTAAACAACAGGAACAAGTTTGGTGTCCTTCAGGGTATATGAGCTCGCAGGATAGTTTTCCTACATAAGTTTTTTGTATTTCTTCACATTTCCATCAGAGAAATTAAATGGTAGGGTAGTGAGCCCTTCTGTTAATACCATTGTATACCTCCCTTGTATGCCTGACCAGCGGATTCACTGACTTTGATTGCAAATCTGTCCTAAGATGCAATAAATTTACTTCTCTTGTTACATTCATTCCTAAATATACTGTGGTTTTCTTTGTTTGTTCCCCATCATTGACAAACTTTAACCCTCTCTCTTTTTTTATCAGTGTGTATCCCCTGCAGCACCTTTCTCCCTCTGAGCTGAACTGGTTTATTGCGTGTAGCTTTGCATCTTGTTTGTTGCTTTGTCAATTTGCCTGGGGCTTCTCAAACTTATTACAGCATTTTAATAAATACCATCTGCTTTTCTGTACTATATGATGAAAGATACAGATCTTTCCAGTGCATCTGCCATCAGTTTTGACTTTCAAAAATGATACTTTCTCTTAAGAATGTAGAATTATATTGCCACTGGTATTTCTTGCAGTGACTTGAATCTAGATTTACCTCATTTAACTTCAGGGACCTACCTGAGGTGTCTGTAATAAGAACACAGTTGTCTTTGGTTCATTGTGGAATCAATGCAGTGAAAGTACACATATGATTCACTCCATGCAAGGGTTGGCTCAGAAATCTCAGAAATACCTGTCTTTCCCTAGCTGAGACTAATATGTAGAACCTCAAAGACTAGTGCTGGTAATTTAGATACTCCAATTGCATGCTGATGTTAAATGAATTAATCCCAGGCTGTGATATTTTAAAATGTGAATTCTTCAGAGCCAAAAACTATTGAAAATAGTAGTCTTCAATAAAAAAATAAAACAAAACTAGAGGGGAAAAAAAGTAAAGAAAAATGAAGAATAAAGGGGGAAAAAAGGTTATTAAATGTCCAACTTTATAAAATCAGAAAAGGTATAAAATACTCTCAGAATTATCTTAACAAAGATCAATCATTGTTTTTGTGAGCAGCTTCTACAACAGTTGTTATGGCTGGTAGTTCCAGATAAGATAAATACATGTGAGTATAAATTTAGTTCACATGGAAAAAGACTATAAAAAAAAATATCAAGTGCTACTTAAATCATCTTCACAAAGAAGAGGAATAATTACTGTGCCATATTCTTCCCCTATTAGAAGTCACCAATCTCACCTGGCCTTGACTCCAGAAGAGAAAAATAAAGGACAATTGAGAGAGAACAGATTTTCTATAACAGTTCCTTCAACAAACAGAAAATTAGGTTTTTCTGATGGATGGAATAATAGGGATTTTTCTATTTGAAGTACAGATGAATGCCCTATAAGGTATTTGTTGATGCATAACTGTACTTAAGAAATTATTCAAAAGAGTGCCATGACCTGTAACAAGAACTGTATACACTATGATACAGAATGGAGAACATTCCCAGCCACACACTGTCTGAGCATGTGCCAGGATAACCTTTTCAGCTTAGCTGAGGAATGTCCACAGGACTATGGCACTTAAGGGATGACTGTTGCAGTCTGGAACAAAAATGTCTGGAAATATCATTAATGAAACCTAATTCTCTGTAAAATATTTTTTCTCTGTTTTGAGTTCTCTGTGCACACTTGAGATTAAAGGAGATAATAAATAGGCTGGTCCTCACATTAAAGCAAAATGAGATTTCATTAAATAAGTTTTCCTACCTATTATATAAAACACTTCTTCTGACCTACTACAGAATTCAGTAATTACTGACCAAAAGGAGCCTAGCCCCTTGTTACAGAAAATAACCTGATACCTCTACTGTTATTATTCTCTGATGAGGGCAAGGGCTGCACAGAGCCCCTGAAACCATCTTTACCTCAATTCTGAAACATGAGATACCTAACGTAGAAGAGCAAATCCTCTAGACCTCTTCTTCATTCAGCAGTTGCTCTCTGGAGTTGCCAACCTTCATTCCTTCATCAGGTTAGAAGTTTAAGGTGATTATAGTCAGAAGACTACTTAGATTAAGTTTATGGAGCAAAAATGCTCTTTCCTTTTGAAATGAAATGTTCCTGGAAATGCTTTGCTTCTATGCATGTAAGTAATCACAATGTTTGAAGTTGAGGTTTGCCCACCTAATTCTTACCTGAGTGCACAAAGGAGCAGAAGGCCAGTGAGGTTGGTAAGTGTTCTATGTTTGTTTTCTGCGGTGGTTAATGTAACAAGGACATAAATGTGAAGACAGAAAATATGTTGATCCACTAGAAAATGTATAGGATCTTCTATTACCTTTATATTAGAGAAATAAGATGGAGAAACATACAGAAACTCAAGAAAAAGCTGTCCACTCATCCACTCAGTATTAAAATGTGGAGGAACAGGAGCATTTCAGCAGACCTTAGAAAAGACAGAGACAAAAGAGGATAAAGAGGAGATAAAGAGCTTATTGTTGAATATAATCTAGTGTTTAAAGTTCTGAAAAGAGCTATTCTCTTTTAAAAATCTCTACTGAATGTACCAAAAAATAAGCTAGCCAGATGCTAGCTTCACTGTACAACAGTCTTTTTATACTGGCAACACTAGAAATAATTGATGTCTTCATTGCATCAGGCAAATTGGCTCTATTGAATAGTAAGATACGAAAATGTGTGGGAATCTGTTGTCAGGGAGAATCTTCAACCATTGTGCTTTATAATAGCAAAGAACCGGATGGTGCAAAATGATTCTTGCCCAGATTTGAGTGATTTGGCATGGATGAGATTAGGCAGAAGGGAAAGAGGTAAATTTCTTTCTCATTTCTGAGAGCATCTCTCAGATATTAAGGAGGGAGGCAGAATCCTTGAGCTCCAGGGACTTTAGACCATGCTAAATTATATTCAGCAGAGAATTCAGAGGCTGTTTCAGCAATACATGTGAGCATACACTCAAACTGTCATAAGCTGTAAAAGAACTGGACTCAGGTGATATAATACTATTAGAAACATATGCTTGGTTTTAAACATGCAGGCACATTTTGTAGCTGGGAACAGCTGTTGCTATGACTGTTTTAAATATCTAAGCACAGGAAGGGACAAGAGACCTCCATAATACATGTGACAATAATAAAACTACAGCCTTAATGGAATTTTCTTAATTTTATTTATTTAATTAAGGGTGTGGGATTAAGAACAAAAGCCACTTAAACTTTTATTGCCTATAATATGTTTTACATGTTTTCTCCTGGTCATTGCTCACTAATAAATTTGAATATAGATGATTAATTTTATAAAGAGTTCAATCCTAATTGTGTCAGCTGTCCAAACCATCTCATGGGAGTAGTCTTATGTCTAAGAGTATTTAGCCTGACCTCTATCTAGCTCTAGGGAAGAGAGGCATGCCCTCTCTTGTCTAGAGCTAGTTAGAGGTCAGGCTGAATATTCTTAGAAAAATTACACTGGGCAGCAGGAAACTAAACCTAGGCATTGCTTTATGGGTGACACAGTCCAGTGCAGGAGCCACAGGACACCTGTAGCCACATATTGAAAATGTTCCTGTTGCCTAGGGAGAGCCATGTGAAGTTTAGTCACATGTACATGCAGACACGACATATATTTAATAAGGAGATAAATTCCAGCCACTGGGCCTGATTCAGGTGCCAATACAGACTCCTAGAATCATTTGAAATGTCCTGGGCTCTCCTGCCTAGCATTTGCTACTATTTTGAATGGACTTGGGTCTCCTGCGTCACAACTGTCAGCTGTACATGAACATGTCTGATAGTTTACATTTTGATGACACTAGATGCTCATATTTCAAAAATTACTGTATCTGAATCAAGCACAATTATCTTTCCAGTGAGTCCAGATTCATTCAGAGTTGACTGGTTATTAACTAGAGATAGAAATATCCACTTGCCTTTAACACAGGAGATATTTTGAGAAAAAAAAAAAAAGTTTGCTTTGCTGTTAAGTTGCTGTTCTGTGTGTTAATAAGGGTCTAAGCCTTTGAAATTGTTAAAAACTTGGGACACTTCTGAGTTTGTCCAAAACCAGAAAATAAGGAAAGACTTATGCACTTCATAAATCCCTAGCATTTAGTATTCTCAGGCAATAGCAACAGCAGCTGATACTTCATTGATGAATTGTCATGGGAAAGGTCCTGATTTTAACAACTTACACAATGATATCCTGCTGGAAATTACAGCTTCATTACACTTGGAATAACCTGTATGAATATAATAGGATAATATTTCTTTGGGGGAAAAGAAATTACCTGATTACCTCGAATTTCCTACAGTGGAAATCTTTTAAATATATTTTGCTATCTAGTCCTTGTTTACATTCAAGCAGTTCTGAATTTTTTTTATATTTAAATTGTTTGGTTTCATAGTCTATAAATGAAATAATATTTCATGTACATAACATTTAACATTAGAAAATTGCTTTTGTGGACATGCAGGGTTTTCAGAAGTCCAAGTTCAATCTTCTGGACGACTGAAGGAAGTGCTCTTTTAACTGATAATTTCAAAAATCTTGCTTTTGTGGTAATTTGTAAGGAAGAACAATCTGAAATGCCAGACTTCTCCTTTAGAACGTGAAATTTGGTTAAAATGTGAAACTATGGTCTCCAGGCTGCTGTATAGCCATGAGTGTTGTGTGCTTACTACTGCAAGTAAAGCAATGAGCAAGAGAGGGGAACTGTGTCACTGTTATGTTCTCTACTAATTGTCAGTCCCCTCATTCAGCTCTGGGTCCAAACCAAATTCACTGCCACAGTTTTGGAGAGAGAAGGGGAATGTTGAACAGCTTGAAGTTTTGTAAAAAGTAAAGAAAAGCAATATGTTGCCATCCTCACTAACATCCTCATAACTGTATTGTTCATTCTACTCATATGTTTTTATTGAAAACATATACACCAGAAATGAATCTCATTTCTCATTCCCTTTCTTTCTAAGAGTGGCTTTCAGAAGTGCAGACTATTTTATTTAGCAGCTTCTAATACATCTAAGATCTATTATGTCAGGCTTGGAAGAAATTGATCCTTTCACAGTGAGAGCATTACAGAGAATTCCAAAATTCTTTTTCAAGTCCATGTGATCTGTGCTGAGATGTATTCACTGGGAAATACCTTTCATCACACCACAGGGAATTTCATGCTAGTATATTAACATTAAGAATACATTTTTTGTAGTTTTTTCCACAAGGCTTTTGGTAAGAATTTATATGCACTGTCACATACTAGGGTGTCTGTGTGTACGTTCCATGGCATGTAGAATAATGACAGCAGAAACCTGAAGTACAGCTTAAATGTCAGCACACTCCCTCAACTATCTCAAAGAACCACTTCAGCTTCTTAATGTGTCAACTAAAAAGTAGCTGCCTTACATCTACTGTATTCCCCTACAATAGAGAGGCATCCACCTCTGTATTGCTGCTATTTTGGAAAACAGCTTACACTGACAACAATTCTGTTTTCCTTTAGAAAATCCTTGAAACAAAATGGTCATATCTATTGCTTTCTTGTCTAAAATAAGTATCTGTCATTTATACTACACCAGACCCTTAGAGAGTGCTTTTCAAAAGGTAATAACTATTTTTTGCAGCACTCAGTGCATTAGGATTTGCTCATTTGTCAGCTGGGTAACTGAAGATGTAAGGAGGATAACCGACTTAGTCAAGGCTGCACATGAAGTTCATGACAGCAATAGGTATAGAACTCAAATCTTTTCTTTTCATTGCTCTGCTGAATGCTTTTCCACTTTGTGAATAAAAGACCATTTGCTCAGTTTTTTCTCTGAGCTGAGAAAATTGTTCATCAGTAAGAAGAAATAAGCAGGGATTTTTTCTTTTATATACAGAAACTGCCTAAAATTTTTTAAATTATTGTCCAATTGGACAGCAGTCAAAATTGGTTTGCTATTGCTTTAGGGATGATTTTTCACCTATTGAAGATTAGGTGACAAACTCCAGTAATTTGTCCAAAATGGGAGTTCCTGAAGTTTAGGAAGGGAAATCAGATTTCCGAAGATAAAACTCTCCTTGCCAATACAAAATGACTTGCTTCAATCAGGAAATATAATCTTACTTTTTTTACACAATCCATAAAGAAGAGAGGGATTTTATTATATTCATTTCATACTCCCCTCTGTGAAATACAACTGAGGACTTTATTTTCAACAAAGATGCATAACTGCATGAGCAGTGAATCATCTGGTCAAATGCAGTCACCTGGGTAGTTGCTTACAATGCTCATACATTAGAACTGGCCAGTTCAGATGGGGCAGTCCAGACTGAGACTTAGTTTACTGAGGTGAGTGTTGCCAATGTTGCATTCTGTTCCATGCAGAAATTTAGGACCATTTATTATTCCCAGCAGTATCTGAACCATACAGATAATAAAGAAGATTTTTCCTTTCCTTCTTATGGACATCAAATAAAATATCCTGAATTCCAGTGGCAGAGAGATTGCGGGGGGAAAATGGAAAAAAGGTGTCATTTTCTTCAGTTCTGTGACTCTAACTGAGGCCAAAAAACAGATTAAACCAGGAGAGTGGTGCTATGCCCATGAGGTGTTCTAAGGCTGATGGGAAGTAAACTCTATTTGTAGAGTTTGCTTATTTTTTAGTATTAAGAAATTGATAAATTATTACTATTATTACATTAATAATAAGGTTAGAACACAGAGGAGCATCTGTGATCAGATCACTTCACTTGCACTTCATTTATCTGCCCTACTGGCAGGAGAAGACATTATTAGAAACAATCTTAAGAGCAGCCACTGGCACATTTCCCCCCAAATGTATTTACTATTGTCTGGAAAAATATGAGGAAGCAAGGGTAAAACAATGCCTGTGAGCTTCCTTACAGTTAATATCATGGATTTTTTCCTGTCACTAAGCCCAGCTGTGCCTTGGTCTTGTTTTGTGTAATAGGGCAGACTTAGCCTAAAATTCTAAATTCACCTTTCTTAAGTACTATGATCAGTGAAGTCAACACCCACAGTTTTGGCCCAATATGATTTGTATGTTTCTTTTGTTTAGATTACTTACTTATAGCAATCTTTCTATTTTTCATTTCCATATAATACCCATGGCAGAAAAAATTTCTATACAACAGTACTGACAAGGTTGATACTTGCCTTTAGATTATAAGATTGCATTAATTCTGAAAGACAGCACAATTTGATCTTATTTTTCTCCCTCAAAAGAAGTTTCTTCCTTTCTTCTCAACTGTGTCAATATATCTGTTGATTTCTTATGCCATCCACATCTGTGTAAATTCACAGTTCCATAAATCAGGATGCAAATGTAGGCTGAACAGCCTTACTGTGTAGGTGTGAACAGGTCACTAGGGCCATAATTAACAATGGTTATTTACTGTGTCATTGTTATATTGTGTCAGAAGACCCCAAACATCAGTTTGTTATCTAGAATTCCTGACTAAAGTTGGCAAAGAGTAGTGGAAAGGCCAAACTTACATGAATTTTATCTCACACAACAATTATCATTTTTTTAAAGGGCAGGTTTGATGCACTGAGAAAATTTTAAAGATATATTTCACATTTGTGTTCATTACTCAGAAACATTATCTGATAGAAAAATCCATTCACACTATTTCAACAAGCAAACATTTCCCCTGCCAAGTCCTAGTCTCCACACAGTTACATTTAGGTAAAATTTTTTTAAAGAAATTATATTTTTTCCAAAACAACTCTGGTATGTGCATTTTGTAGTGAAAATTTTTCTAAGTAGTAACTCTGGGTATTGCAGGCAGTAACTGTCACAAATTTTATATATATACTAATGCAGTCTGTTATGCAGAAGAAAGCTATCTATGCAGTGAACTGCACTAGTCACGGCCTGCAGGCATGTCAATCAAAATTATTATTCCCCTCTGTTTAGCACTTGTGATATCACATCTATTCTGCATCCCATTTTGGAATCACTTGTGCAAAGCTGGACCATGTCCAGAAAAGGACCCTTAGGGACAGTTTGGAGGGCTGCAGAACTTGAAAATCAAAGAGACACTGAGAAAAATGAGTTTATTCATTCTGAAGACAAGAAGGTTTACAGGGCTGAAAGACTGTTTTATCTAATGCAGGACTGTGGAGAAGGAGAGTTAGACTCAGAGGTGCCCAGCAAATGTACAAAAGTAGAGATGCAAGTTGCAGAAAGAGAAATTCACACTGGCTGTAAGGAAAAAAGTATCAGTGATGGTGATAAAAACATAGAACAGGGACCCAATGGGCATCCCCATCCACAGAGATATTGAAAACTTGATTGTGCAAGTTTGACTGACTTTGAAAGTTCGATTGACCTGGAAGTCATATGTGGCAGCAGTTCTTTGGTCACAGAGAGCAGGCCCAGATTTTCCCAGGGAGCTGTGAGAGAGCTCAGAGAAAAGAATTAAAACAATTCTTATCTCCATTTGCTGTACCTGTTGTTGTGCACGTGTAGAATGTGTTATGGAGATTGTTTACCAAACGGTGGTTTCTTAATTAGACACTGGTGATAGTGTTTTGATTGATTGACCAATTAGGTCAAAACTGCATCAGACTGTTTGTAAGGGTTAGGGGTTTCTTAATAGTGTAGTATAGTATAGTATAATTTATTATAGTTTAATAAAGCAATTAATCAGCCTTCTGCAATCATGTAGTCAATGCTCATTATTACCCAGCTGGGGACCTGCAGAGTCATATTCTCCAAGAAGTGTAAGAGTTCTGAGGAATGATCTGCCTCATATTATATGCAAACTGGTTCTGATCATTTGAGGCAAAGCCCAAACTGTTCAGCGTTGCTACAGCCTCTAGCTTTCAAATTGCAGTGCCTTACTTGCTGCCAAAGACAACTTCAAATTCTCCTGAGGTAAAACAGATGTGTCTGTACTTTGCATCCTAAATTTCTGATGGAGGCTGCTGTTAGAACTGATGCAGTCTCAGTGACAGATTTGCTTTACCATGCAATGGCAAAGAAAGGGACATGTATATTGACTCAAGGGATTTCCTGTGACATGTCAAAGGCATTTTCATTTATCTGCAGAATACAGCAAGTGGCAGTGTATGAGGATTAATATATATTTCAGGATGGTACATTTCCTCTTTCCTGTGTTTTGACCAAATGTTGCCTTTAAGCATCCTGGAATAGAATCCCTGGGGACAACAATGTAATAAATAAGGGATTACACAGAGGTATTCAGAAGCCTGAATAGTGCTGCAGGTACCCGAACCTTTGTTAGTGATATTAATGTTTTTGTTTACTCGTTGTGTCTGCATATCTTATGAACTGTTATTTGTAAGAGTTCTAGAATGCAATTTTCTCTTAAGTAGCTTATTCAGTACTTGTATAAAATCCCTATTGCTGATCACTGATAAATCTCAAGAAAGTCCCTAGAGAAGTCACCTTTTATTTCGGAGTATTCTGTGGGGCTTTTGTAGTTCCCAGGCCTCAAGGGATGGTGGCTCATCCTCATTCTTTACTTAGTAGACTCAGGATGCCGAGACAGCATCAATCAGTCTGACTGAGTCAGGACACACTTTTGTTTTATGTAAAAAAGAGTCAGAATAAATAAAAGGAAATAGAAAGGATAAACACAGTACAAAGAGACAAAAAGTGGAAGATGTATAGAAGGAGGCTTTCTAGAAGAGCTTTCTAGATAATACAAGGAGTAGAAAAACAAAAAAGACTGAGAGGAAAATGAGTGAAGAAATTATGTTCTGCACTTGGGAATCAAAGTACTACTTTGCAGCTTGAGAAGCCTGGAAGGCAAAGAGTCTTCTGTGCCTTACATGCTAACCTGAAGATCTATTATTCTATTCTCCCATTCAATGTCAAATGTCTCTTGGAAACCTAAATAGATTACGTCTACCACTTCAGCCCTATCTGCTCCCTGCATTCTCCTTTTGATAACACAGAGATTTATATTCTTATTCTTCTCTGATAGGTGCATCAATCTCTGCTGTCAGGTTGTCTGTCCAAATAACAAACCTGCATATCACACAACTGTTTTAAATGTAATGTTGATAGATGTTGTTTATGTGCACTTGGCATCAACTTACAGTCACTTCCCTGCATATTGCAACCTTCTCAAGAAACCCATATTTTCTATCTTTTCAATGTTTTCACCATTAAGAATTAATTATGGCCATAGAGTCATTACTTGGGACATTTCTAGGAATTCTGTGCTTCTATGTCATTAGACTGATACCCTAAATTGCTAGCAGTACCCCGTGCTTCCCAAAATATGGCTTCCATTTTGGGGACAGAAAAGTTGTCAGCACTGAACAAAGCTGAATGTTTCTATTGAAACCTCTGTTCTGATAAAGCATTGAGAAGTGTTCTGCCTCTGTGACTTCTGCTGCTTTCCAGCACTCACCCACACCCTCTGAAAACCCTTCAGAGACCTTGTGCTGAGTCAGCTCGAGGTGACAGCTCCCTGTTCCTCCCTCCTGCCTACAGCATGCACCTACTTCCACCTTTCATCTACTCCCAGGTAAATTATTTGTCCAGACACCATCTCTTTCTTCCAGTTCATACCCTCTTCTGCCTTTTTTCCCCCACACAGAAGCAGTGAACAGCAACTAGACCTTGACCAAGCAGCTGGTCTTAGCTGGTTCAGTCAATAGTAAAATCCTGAGTCCTTTCAGTGTATTGGTTCAGTTCCTGTTCTCATGGACCTAGAGCAAGAAAATGGCCCAAAATGACAAAAGCCAAGTTATAATCTCTCTTGACTGTTGCTGCACTACTCCTTATATAAGGCATACAGAAATATGCTTATAAACATATAGAAATAAAGTCAGAACATTTTTCTATGCAACTAATGAATTATTTACTAACACTGCACCATTATTAAAACTCTTGGATTTTTTTTTATTTTGAAAAGGTTATTCTCCTACACATTTTGCATTCCTAATTCACCTCCCTCATAACTCAGAGGGAAGTGATTTCACACACTGCTCAGCACACTGCATAGGAACTGTTAATTTCTTGTGTAAGCTACAGACACCTTCATCTGTTTTTCAGTTTCAGGTCTCTTGAAATGCTCAGTTTGCAAAACTGGTATTTTACTAGTAATCTGTCATTATAAAGTCACTGAAGGTCTGTTGTAATACACTGTTTATGAGTTTGCTGTTTTCCTCCTTACCCTCATATATCCTTACAACATCTATAGATGCTCAGTGTATATCACATACAACAGTACATGCCAGAAGTTATTAATGGCATTTTAAATTCCTTTTGCCTCAAGTATTTTAGAATTCTTGAATTAAAGGTCACAGTCCTGTGGGATCAATATTTTTATATGATCACAAGTCCATATAACTTCCTTTAAAAGTGTTTATGAATATTATATCTTATTGATATCTAATAAATATGTAATATTTTTCCCTACTGATATGCCAGGGAAGTCAGTAGAAAACTTATAAGAGGTCACAGTGAATCTTTACACCAAATTTAAAAAGCAATGGCATTATCATTAACATTATTTAGCAGTGGCAATGACGGAATGAGGATAGCCTCAATTCTAATGTAAACAGAATCAAGCAAAGGAAGTACTATGCATGTTTCTTGTACGAAATCTTGCTAATTTTTCCTGGAATAGCTATATACCAATTTCTTGGAGAATGAAGTTAAATTTTTGCTAAAGGGATCTGATGAAAGAGTTCTGCCTATTGCAGTAATGCAACCATTACAAGGACTTCTTATCAGTCTGAAAAATGAGCTCATAAACATTATAATAGTGAACATGACTGGAAAGCTTCCAGTTAAAAATATTAATTAATGTCACAGCCTATGTCTCAGTTGAGACAGCCATGATACACAGAACACCATCATACAATTTCAGAAAGCTTCAACCCACACAGAGTAACAGCACTCCACTTCAGAAGGTTGCAAGTATTTGCCCTTTTAGTTCTTCAGCCCAGCCTTTTATACCCCTCATGTTCATGCACTGCCCCTGTGAGCCCTCTGTTGCCTTTGGTGGTTGGTCAGTGCCCCTGGGCACTCCATGGCTCATTGCTGTCAGTGCTGCTCACCTGCTGCTCACAGCCGTGCCCACTGGGGATGAGGCTCAGCCACAGCCCCACTCCCAATTACCACAACCTGTGTGCTTACACATTTGTTCAAGACAACAAGTAAGACCATTAAGAGAATAGTTTCAAAGTTTAGTCAATGATATTTTACTTTTCCCAGGTTTGGGTGCAAAATCAAAATGCTAAATCATGAATGTAAAATGGAATCTTGGAAAATGTCAATTTTAAATTAAAAATTCAATTTTGAAACTTTATTTTTATGTTTTATTCTGTCTCATTCTTTACTATTTCATTAATTTAAATATCAAATTAACTAACTCAAGTGTTATTAGAAAATCCAGTTGATTAGAACTAGCCCCTTTCCGAATAGAGTTTAAATTCCTGCTATACATTTCAAATGAAGCAATCAGATAATTTTTATTGCATACTGAATATGTCATTTTTGAGGACATGATGCTTGCAATGAATCTTATGTCACTTTTCCTTAAGGTTAAAAAAATCAACAGTCCTGTTAATTTTTTTAATTTGAAAGTTAAATATGACCACAATTTTGAGGAAGAAAATCCTTAATTCCTGAAATAAAGGGTTTTTTGAAGAAGATTTTAAAACATGTAATATGTAGATATCCAACCACAATGAATTTCAGGATACTTGACAATTTTTTTGTCAGTTAGATAACTATTTAGCAACATAACAGTAGTATATTGGATAACATAGAATTGTGTTTTGGTACCATCTTACAGATTGTTATATTGCACTATTGTACTTCTGAAAGACTCTAGTTTATTTTCAATTCTTTGGCCAATACTGAACATTTAGTTTCTTCTTCCTCTTCCTTGATGCATTTATGATTACAAAATGTAGTCAGAGAGATCAAAGACTTGATTCTAAAGGTTAAACACATTATTATTTAAACAATGACCATGGGATCTAATAAAAGAAGGAGATTGATCTAGTAAACAGTTTGGCAAAGTAACAAATAATCTCAGTCCAAGAATAGCAAAATAAAATAAGAAAACACTCAAAATCAACCTATCCAACAAACAGAAGCAGCATACAAGTCTAAATGTTACTATGAGTTTAACCAGTATCTGGAAAGGGTAATGCAAGGAAGCTATTTCATTGAAAACTTGAGTCAAATAACTCAAGAATAATTCTTATGCCAATTCTTCATCTAGTGGATGTTATGGTTGTGTTTTCTTCATGAAAATTTGGGAAGGATTGTTCATACTGGTATCACGGTAAGTTTCACTGGGTGAGGTTCTACTGAACTGCCCTGTCTACAGAACAGGGCAAATACATCTATTTTGAGAAAATTCATTAACTTGGTCTACTTAATCAATCTTATTCCAGGAATTGTAGTTTTATGTTTCTTTGTTTCAGCTGTAAAACAAAGGCTCATGCAATGTGAACTACCTGTTATCAATCAAGGAGTTCAGTTCTTCAGTGACTGTGCTTCTTTGAAGTGTTGGGAGAAACAGAAATATTTATCATGTTCTCAAGGTGGTTTCTGAACCTTTCAATCTTATATCTAGATTACAGCCAATACCTCTTTCGTCAGCCCTTTCATAGATTGTGAAATCAGCAGTTTAAAAAGACATTCTCAGCACAGGAAGCACAGAGGAAGCAGGACACATAATCAATCTTCAGACTCCCATGGAACCTGCTAACATGTTGTTATTTCTGCAGTCATCCTGAGGATTAGACTGCTTAGTAAAACATCTTCACCATCTCTCTCTCTCTGCCTTTCATTCTGTGTGCTTTAGCCCTTTTCCCCTCTCTCTGATATATTGCCACATGTTGCCTATATTTTATTTTTAATTATTTTTGTAAAATATCCATTACTGCTTTTTTTTCACTCAGCCAAGCACATTCTACAGTGAGATCACAGCTACTTGTAACAGTTGAAAGATACATTCAGTATGTTATCTTTGGAAATAAAGAAAACCAAAATGTACTAATGGGTGGTTTTTTTTGCTGTTTTGGAAATTGAGCCAGAAAGAAAATAGCAACAACGTGGCTGTTATAGCTGCCATTAAGTATGTGCGGAAGGCAAGGATCATGCTATCACAGAGCTAAGTTAATATTATCTCCTCATGCTAGTGATACCTTGTTCATTGATGAGTAGAAACCGATATTTACTGTGCAGTGTTTCAATTCCACCAGTATCTTACCCGGTCCTGAATGCATCATTTGATTTACAAGTATTGTTCTACTTTCTTACACTGTACTCTCCCTTTCTTTTTGTTGCTTTCAGCCATTCCCCTCAGCTCCTGTAATAACCTTGATCTCTTCCAGTCACTTCGTTAGGCTCCTCTGGTAGCCATCCTCATAGCGAGCTCTTGACAGCGCTCATCAATTCTGGATGTTCCAATTAATTGAACCAGCACCAATCTCCTGGCTGCCTCTGTTAGCTCCTTCTGCCAATACTTCAAAACCTCCACCAAAGCAATACTCTAGGATGGTAACAGCTCAGTGACCTCAACACAGTGAGACTAGGCTGGTAGCTTAAGCAGAAATTTTAGTCAGAAATATCCTGTTATATCCCCCTGCTCCAAATTCAATTTTCAGCTCTGTTTCTATGGATGTGTAATAAAATGGAAATCCCAAAAGATTAGTGAATTAGTCATTTTTTGATTTTTTTCTCCCTTATGGTTAGTAGGGGTATGTTGTTTCCTAGACTGATGAGCTCATTAGGTAGTGAATTCAGAGGCCTTAAAAGCAACGGGTAGTCCTTTCCAGTTGTCTTCTACTCATGCATTTGGTATCAACGTGTGTGTGTGTGCGTGCATACATCTCTGATGTGACCTGAAACATCTAAGCACACAAAGTGAATTGTTCCAGACAAATATTTAATTGTGAATTATTATCTATGTAATAAGAAAAATTAATATGTGCATGTTTTTATGAAAATTCAAGTGAAATAAAAAGGAAGAAACACTCTTTGCTGTAAGCTTCTCCACGGGAGTATATATTTGCTAGTAAGTGTTTTAAAATTATTACTTGTGTACTTCCACATAATTTAGTATTTTTTGCACTTTCAACCAGATAAAATAATTTGTGCTGTGGCACAATGCAAACACAAATTAAATCCACTCTTCTTCTGCAGCTGTTCAGTAAGATGTTACCAAGGTTTAATTCAAGGCGGATACCTCTAATTAGAAAAATATTAAACCTTAAAGTCATTGAACATTGAACTCAGTTATTGGGAGGCTAAATGCATGGTGCACAACCCCGCTTCTACAGCAGAGAAAGATATTAAGATATTGAAGTGAATGCAGATAAATACTTTTTTTTTTTTTTTTTTTTTTTTACAGAAAGAAAGAGCATTCTTATCTAAACTACTCTGTTACAGTCTTTGTTGCTATCTCAGAACTGGCTCACCTTGAATCCACATTTATAGTTACATGAAGTATCATAACCAGACCCTTCTTTCTGCCTACCTGGCTTGTAAAACTGAATTTGGTGGAAATATTCATCCTCAAATTCAAAGATCAGGGATGCAAGATCTGATCACATCTTTGTATATTGTCAGAGAATTTTTATGGATGTTATTCTCATTATGCTGAGAATCAAGTAATTTTTATGTTTGGGCTTAATCCTGACCAATCTACCTAGGATATTTCACTTTCAATAGAGCAAGTGGGAGCAGTGTAAGTTTGTCTAAAAGAAGAATTAGAGTTTTAATGAATGTACTTGATCAAAAAGATTTCTATATCTTTTATTTCCTTTTTTTCTTTCTTCTTGCTAGCAAGGAGAATTGTTATGTAAGGAAGTATGGTGCAACTGAGTATGGTGCATTTGTCATTTGAATAGGGATCAGCATTTTTGCTGCATGTGATGATTGTCTTACTGTAAAATGTGCTGTTTCCCTAGAGGAGTCTGGATCTCACAAACAAATGCATTTGAGTGCCTTTTATGGAGTTTATAAGTTATTGTCAGTGAAGGAATGATCCAATTACTAAGTGATTAATCACGGGTTCCATCAGGTCTCAAACTGTGTATTGAAAGTTTATGGAATAAAAGAGTATTTCATGCACATGTCTGCACCTAATGAGTAACAGCCACCTGGGAATGAGAATTAAATTTAAAAAAAAGAACAACAGGGCAGCAGCACAAAGTACTAATCACTTGACTAATCTCTGTTGTCACTGAGAAACATACCTTTGACAGGCAATCATAATTATAATGAAATTAAAATTAATTAATATATATTGTCAACAAACAGCAAAGAAAATATTCAATATTTCCATCCTAACCAGTTTTTTGGCGTTTGAGCAGCACACAGAAATAAAGTTTGCTATACAGAATTTAATTCTGAGATACGAGGCATAAGAAAATATGCATAATTTCAAACAAAGATTTAAAATGTTAAAATGCTAATTTTTAGGGAAACCTAATTAGCATGCAAAGTGAAATATTTTCTTTTGTAAATACCCATTGTGAATATTCAACACAAAATCCTTTGAATAAAATACAATGTAGCAGACTCCATGGAGCGGGCTAAAGCTCCATGGAGGGCTGAGACTTAACAGTAGGAACTGCTGAGTCATGATGAGACAGCAAAATAAGCTCCTGTCTTCTGCCTCTTGACCCATAGCTTATCTCTGTAACCCCATAAGCCACCTTTTCCCTAACCCTTACTATTGGACAAGTTTGGGTCCCCCTATACCGTATAAAAAGGGGCGGTTTTAGCCCATTCGGGAGAAGTAGAGCTGTTGCTGGAACCCTTCACAGATCCCTCAATAAGCCATCGCTGTGGAACCGCCAGGACGCTCCCTCTCCTCTCTCTCACTGTCTGCTTCTGCCCCAGCCAAAGGCGCCCTAGCAAGCAAGCAAAGAGCTGAAATCCTAAGAGAGCTGAGAATCACCAACGAGCTGAAATCACTAAGCTTGCTTAGGGTGGCCAGCGGCTACGAGCTGACTGGGTATTCGGGCACTCTGTCTCTCAGAGTGACTGAGTTATCCAGATTGGCCCGCATCACTCGAGGATAAGCAAAATCTGAGGATTTGGGTCTTATCAATACAAAATTTTCATTTTTTTGTGTTGTGGATGTACAAATCCTTGTAGCATGTACATTTCACCATGGTTTATCAAATTATTTTATATAGGTATGTTATTATATGTGTTCCGTTTTTCAATTTTCCAGTCACTAAATTTCAGATAAGGAGTAACCTTATGATGCTTAATTTTGACAGTAAGATGGAATACAACAATGGAATGTTGATGAAGTAGATGATGAAATATGATAGAAAAACATAGACTTTTAAGTGCTGAACGATATCACCCAAATCTTCTCAGTTTTGCAATAAAATATCAATGGATATTCAATACAGAAAAAATGGTAATGTAAAAAATTGCTTAATTAAAAGTTTCAAATATCAATTTTTAGGTGAACAAGCAGAATAAATCTCCGTCATCTTTAGGTGGTTTGAGCCTTAAATTAGTAGAACAGTACCTTTGAGTACCATAGTGACACCGATAAGGAAGACTTTAGAAAAGTGTGGAACATTCACGTGTGCTTCTTAAAATCATATTTCATATGTTGTTTATTTAAACAATGAACCCTTGATCTTGATGTACTGTTTGTAGTTTAGCTGCAAGACGGACCTAGGCACCCTGGGATCCCTTCATAGGCAATATAGAAAACTGGGATTGCACCAACATGATTTTTTTCACCCCAAATTGGACAGCTAAAATTGTGGACTGAAAGCATTCATTTCCCATGTTCAGTATAGCATTATAGATCCATCAGATGAATGCTTGTTCTGGCATGGCTTCAGTAAACCAATGAAAATAAAGTATTCCTTAGTTTGGAAGTCTGCCTTTGTGGTCCTGTCAGTAATTATCTTCCACAGATGCTATATGGCAGAAAAGACAATAAGCTAATGGACTTGAAGATTTCTCAAATTATGTAATTACTGAAAAGCTGGTGGCTCTGTCTTTATTTATATTTCTTCTCTAGCTTATTTTCAAAGAATAAAAATCAGTAGACTGATTTATCTGTGTTCTGTACTCACAGCTAAACAATACAGACAGCTATTTTACCAAAAACTCTACCACAGAGAGCCCTACTGTCCTTCACAGTACCAAAATTTGTTGTGCTTGACCTTCAGATGGTAACCACCAACAGATTTCTGATAGTGTTTTTCTAAAAGAATTAGATGATGAATAAAAGGTTGCTCTGCACTTTCTTGCTGAATAACAGCAGAAATAAAAGTTTTGCTGAATTTATTCTGACAGCCTAGATAATGGTGTCATAAACAGGGAACCTTCTCAGTCAGAGCAAAAAACCTGACTTTTCATGTTGATGGTATATGCACCTCTTTTCACTTTTCATCTATCTCTTATTTTTAGAGGGACAGTAGACAAGTGCATCAAGGCAATTCTTCTAGACTTCTCAGGATTTATTCAAATCTAGTCAAATGATTTCTTAATATTTTTTCTGGTTGGTAAACTGGTAGAGAAACGCATTGGATAGTTAGCAGTGATGTCAGAACACAAGCCTTAAGTTTGAGTCTGTGAGATTCTTTTCGTTCCAGAGATCTAGCTAAATTTTTAATTTGGTGCAGGGAGACCTCATTAGTTTTACTGAGTTTTGTTTCACTTACTGTTGAAAAAAATTACTTGTTTGTCAGTCCCGATTTGTTCCAATTTGATTCACTACCACCTCTAACTTAAATGAAACTGAGAAGGTGCATCAAGAGAAAGCAAAAGTGCTGGAGGACTTATATAGCATTTGAATGAGTTCTGTGAAAGTAAGACAGAGGTAACACCCTTTTTCTGATGACTGAGGAGGAATTATTTCTCCTATTTCTCCTGAAAAACCTGTGTACAGTTGAGGACTGTATTAATGAATATTTAGATGAGGTACAAGTCATGCCAGTATTTCTGTTGCATGGGCTGATCTGAATTAACCAGGACATAAAGGGTATGCATTCCTCCTTTAATAGTGAACTGTAAGACTGAATCTTTTGAATATCAGCTTTCGTTTATTGATGTATAATTTTTATTAACCAACATCTGAAAATCAAGAGGAAAACACAGCTGATCAAAAATGCAGATGGTTGCTTCATTTAGAGTATGCACTAAATCCATATTCCACAGACTAGACTGGTTTTCAGTTGCTTTCTGGGAACACATATACTCTGCAAGGGTGTTTTCATTCAAGTGTGACAGAAATTGACCTTGTAGAAAATTAGGGATTGTTAAAAACTCTTTATGTTACAAAATTTTCTTCCTTTAATCTTTTCTGTTTTATTTTCTCTGAGAAAGTTTTAGAGCTTTCAGATGAGAAAATTTTCATTGGGTTAGAGACACAATGTCTCATACTGAGACATTGAAAGAGGAGAATAATTGTATTTTGGGAGAAATCACTGATGATAGTTGTTAGCTACGTTATTAATTTTTTTAAGGTGTTTTGAACTTTGGTAAGAACTTAATATAATGGGTTGGAGTGAAAGAATGTTTTCTTTATGTGGTGAATTAAATAGACTTAGCCTCTTTCTTCCTACTTTACAGCTTCTGCCTTCACACAGATTGAGTATCTTTCACAAATATTTAACATGAAACTATCATGCTGTGATCTGATTCTAGTGTGTCCCATGTGGTAGAGATTACCCAGGCAGTGGATGGACACAGGGTTTGTGTTTCTCATGCAGTTTCCCATTGTTTTGTGTCTGTGGTCATATAGGTAGAATTAATATCTAATTACATTATTTACTTAGATCATGTTATCATGCAATATAAAAATGGAAATCATACACCCAGTCCAAGGCTCCCTTAAAGAAAAAGTTAATATGGCAAGATCAATTGAAATAGTTTTTCAGCATTTTGTTGCCTCAACTTTCAGAAAGACAGCAAGACAGAGAATGGAAGAAAGGGGAAACTCTGTGACTTGAACCTCAAAGTAATGTCACTTAAAAGCTTCTGTTTTCAGGAGCTGTATGAAATGAAAAAGCATTTCAGAATGTGGATGGTACCTCAGAAAGTTATTTGAAGTTCTTCTCTTGACTGTCAGGGAAAGTAGAAGCAGAGAGAAACAGAGTGTAATTTTAGTCCCTAAGAAAACATTTAATTCCCCCTTTATTATTGCATATTGAATTGCACAAGCTGATTCAGATAATTTTAATTAATTTCCCCCAGGCAGGATTTTGGGTGGTGACTCCAAACTTACCTGATATTAAAAGAGGAATTTGCCAGTGAAATTAAGCCTAAGTGTGCAAATTACAGCAGCCTTGAGACAGGTGCAAATTCCACACTGGTAAATAATGTAAATTTATAAACCTGTTTATTCTGGCTTAGTGGAAAAGTACATTGGTATTTCCCTTGATAAATATTTGAAACACTCATCATCTTTTAAAATCATCGTTTCTAAAAGTAGAAAAAGAAAATAATTTGTACTCACTGTCTCTTCCACATTTTTGAAAAGAGTAATATTTTTGTGCAGCAGAAGGCTACAGCACCTTGGGTGTGGGACCCTGTGATTGTCTAAAGCAGGCTGAAGATCTGCAGAACAGACTCTGTAACATGAACTTCCTCAGTCAGCACAGGTAGGCAGTAAACATAGGGCTACAATGCTACTTCTCTGTTTTATCTTCAGATCTGAATTATTTTCATTGTGTTTTAATTACCAAGATAACTTATGTAAATTGTGTATGTGAAAATTCATCTTTTTCCTTTCCCTTTTTTTTTTCCAGTTATTCCTCATATGATTATGTGGTTTATGAAAGAAAATGCCTCTGTACAGAAATCGGTTGCTGTATTTCCATCTCTGGAGTAGGAGACAGTTTGTGCTAAAGGAAATCTGGAAATATTGCCCTTAAAGGATTACAGAACACCATCATTCAGGCTCATGAAATGTAGTGCATATTAATAAATATGCAAATTGAGCTCTACTTCATGTTTAGTGATCATATGCCTGTGTTAACAACAACAAAAAATTGGTTTTTAAAATATTTTTCAAATATGGCTCTTCTGACCTAAGTTATAGATAGCTAGAAAGGTGGCCTGCATTCTTCATTCAAACTTCAAAGAAATGATATTCAGGACTGCAACTAATCCAATAAAAAAAAAAAAAAATTATGCACATTCCTCCAAAGAGCACTTTAGAAATAAAAAGGAAAACAATCTTATAATAACAATAACAGCAACCACTAAAATAGCAATAATAACAGTAATAGTAATAATCCTACCTAAACCCCAGCAAAATGCACTGTGAAAATCCAGCAATGCAAATAGCCCTCTTTTACATTGTGGTAAATAACACATGTGAATGCTTTGTGAAGGTGCAACATTATCAGTTGTTCTAAAGTACATACAGTATACATGTATAAAAATCTGCTTCTGTCTCACCAGTCTGAAGCAGTCTCCTCTTCCTAAAATAGACATCAATGAATCAATCAATCAATCAACAACATCACCTAAAAGCAAAACACGGGAAAAATAAAAGACTTTTTGCATGTAACCAACATCAAATACTGACAAACTAAGAGGAAAGGTGAGTTCAGACTGAAAATTTCACCTTTGGTCAGTGCCCTTCATTTAATCCAGACCTTCTCCAGCAATTGGGTCTCTTCTGTGACCTATCTTTGTTGGAGGAATTAGGTCTAAAAAAGCAGTATTCAAACTCTTTTGGAAAAGATCAAAGCCAAATCTATATATCTACCCTTGAAACTGAATTATATGTTGTGGATGAAATAGCAGGGTTACAAAGTACATATTTTAGAAGAAAGCATCCCTCAGGTAGATGTAATTTTTAAATGGTTTTGAGGTGCACAATCTGATGAAGGGTAAGATGTACAAATAATGGAGTCAAGAGTAAGAGGTTGAAACCTTGGCAAGCTGGGTGGTAAACGTTTTTAGAGTTTCAATCTGAGTTCTGGACAACAAACAACCAGACTATACAGCATCAACTAGTCTGGAAAAAACCTACTGCTAACCTCACACAAGGGAGCTCTAATAGCTTCTGCTATTTCTTCTTTTTGTTTCCCCTATTTCTGCAAATCTGTTTTCAAATGTACTAAATCTTTACTCCCTACTTTTATCTTAATATATGAAACATGTCTAGGAATATTCTGAGCACAAAGAGCAGCTGGCATAATATAAGCTATGTTTATGTAAAACAGAGTTTCCAAAGTGGGGGTGGCTAAACTTCCTTTTGAGGATGATACCTGAGACCTCACAAGTTCTGAATCATGCCCAGTTTTGTCTGGGAGAGTGTTAGCTGGCCTGAGCCCAAGGCAAGTCAGGGACCAATCTCACAGTCAGCTGAATAGACTTTCAGGTCCTGGTAGCTTGTAAAGCTCCTGAATGCTCTTCAGCTTTCTTGTCTGTCACATGCAGGGCTTCATACTGAGGGCAATTTTCCTTCCTAAACTAGGGCTGGAAAAAACCAATTTTTATTCACTTATACAGTCACTTGAAATTTGCTATGCTGGGTTAAAATACTGGAGTACCTACATGCCAACTGAGTATGAGGCACCATTCTTGTATCTGCATTGCAATAATAATAAAAATATTTCAATAAAAATTTCTGTTTAAAAATAAAGTGACTATGCTTCCATTTGTTTGATTTTAGGGTGTAGTTACCTGAATAAATGTTTACCCTGAGCTATCACGCTATCATCAAATAAAAGTACGTATGTGCAGGTGTAAAGGCACTTGTATGCAGTTATTAGCAGATATAGGTTTCTATATGCAAAAGTAAAGGTCCTAAATTATGTGATTAAGTATCTCAGTCACAGCACAATCTTGTGCTGACCAGAGATATTGCCTCTGCTTAATAAGACACATTCAAACCTGTCCCTTTTCACCTAAATTTATATTCATCCTGTGTCCATTCAAACAGCCTTTGTTTCACTGTTTCTGTCCTAACTGCCAGATTTTAACGCTGTGCCATTGTCCTAAATAACATATATCAGGGAAAAGTTCACAGGCACAGACAGCAAAGAGGCAAGAAACTAAAATCACTAACTCTAGCTTTTAAAAACAGCACATAGCAAGCACGTAGTAAGATCTGCATTTCTCTTGGCCAACATACCAAGCAGCTTCAACTTTTAGACCTAATTGGACTAAGCAACAAATCATACAATATTTAATTACTCATTCAATGAATATATTTTATTTTCCTGATTACACACATAGATATGAAGAAGGAAAAATACCAATGAAATTATTTTCATTATGAACAGAATTGTTTTCAAAGAGAATGGTTTCCTTGAATCATCAGTAGAACTTTAGTTTTTATGCCAGAGTTACTCAGCCTGAGACTGACTGCTTAAGAAATTAATTTTTTTTTTCCATTAATAGGCAGATACAAAATGTTTTTAAAACAATCACTTTGGACTAATTAAATGGAATATTGGACTCACTTCATAATATCACTCTGCAAATTTTCTTAAATAGAACTTCCTCTCCTGTTCCAAAATGACCAATTAGATAAGAGTGACAGCTGTTGGGGTCGCAGAAGCCAATACCAAACTGATGATAAAAATAATGACTTTTCTTCTTTAAAAAAGACACATTTTCACATAGTGTGGTGGAAAAGATGCAACAAATCAACTTCTAGTGGCAGACTGGCATTTCTTAGCCTTTTCAAATACTTGATTTAGTTTTGTTAATTGCATCTAGGGACCCAGAAAAGGTAGACACAGAAAATAATGGACATACCTGCCAGTATAGTTCTCAATGTAACTTGTAACCTATTCCTAGAGTGAGAGAGAAGGGGAAAGGGAAAGGGAAAGGGAAGGGAAGGGAAGGGAAGGGAAGGGAAGGGAAGGGAAGGGAAGGGAAGGGAAGGGAAGGGAAGGGAAGGGAAGGGAAGGGAAGGGAAGGGAAGGGAAGGGAAGGGAAGGGAAGGGAAGGGAAGGGAAGGGAAGGGAAGGGAAGGGAAGGGAAGGGAAGGGAAGGGAAGGGAAGGGAAGGGAAGGGAAGGGAAGGGAAGGGAAGGGAAGGGAAGGGAAGGGAAGGGAAGGGAAGGGAAGGGAAGGGAAGGGAAGGGAAGGGAAGGGGCTGCCAGTGCTGGCTCAGTCTGATGATTCAGCCTGATGCCAGCCAGCACCTCCAGATCTCTTTGTGCAGGGCTGAAAAAGGACTGAAAAACAGTGGAAAAAAAGGAATGTTTTGATCTTGACATACAGATAAGATACATAAGATGTGTTTCACTGGTTAGTAACCCCATGTAATAATTTCAAAGCAAGTTGAGTGTCTAACCATGTTGTTCAGTCTCCCTGTGGGCAGTGGGGACCCTGCCTGTGCTTCTCTCATGATGCAGTCCCACTGCTCGTCCTACTTTGGAGCTGAGTCTCAGTTCACAATTTTCTGGTCCCTCTGTCAAGTCCTTGGAAGTGAGAGCAAGATTTTCACATGCTAAAGACTTTCCTGACAGTGCCCAGTTTGAAATTTCTTTACATGTCATGAAAATTTTTTTTACACAGTTTGACTTTTTTTCACCCAAAAAATAGCTATTAATTCCTTGTTTGCCTTGAAGATGCATTTTTCAATGACTAAATAAATTCTTTCCAACTCTATCCACTATTTGAGATTTTTTCCCCCATTCTCAGAGGTATTAATACTATTTTGAAGGCCTGCATAATGAAATTGCTATATGTGACTGCAACAGAGAGACTGCTGATAGAAGTCAAAACCAAAACCATTACATTACCTCCTAAGGCATTGGCTTATATTTTAACAAAATCTTCACTTTAACTTTCTCCTCCTTTGCATTATCATAGTATGTTATTGGTATTCCAGCAGATAAAGGAAATCAGAAGGTGACATTTTCCACATCATTTTAACACACATGCATCACTTAAGATACACATATCTATGTAAAGCAAAGAAGGATACTAGAAACAGTAGATTAAGGCTTTCATCTCACAGGTGACTGTCCACACAACTTGCTGAACAGCTCATACTCTGACAATGAAGCACATTTAGAAACACATTTACTTATTATGAACAGGTGTGGTTTGGAGGAAAAAACTCCTCATGATCAAAGGAATAATTGTGGCAAGTATGTGGATTGTCTTTTGGTTTGTTTATAAATGTTGGGCTACTGAACAACTTAATTAATAAAGTATAAAGCAAGGCTCTGTCATGACACTTTAAAGAATCTATTTTACAATTTGGTTAGATTTTCAGAATAAGTTAATGTCTGGCTTCACTATTTTAAGGATTAATGATTGATCCCACTTTTTCTTTTTTTAATGCAAATGGCTCTTTTGTAATTAAAGTCTTTAGCCTTTCTGGCCTTCATCATATTGTAATTTATATTACTCCTTTGCTTTAGAAAACAACTCAATTTCACATTTGGGAACTGAACAAAGGGAAAATTATCTAGGTGCTCCTTTGGCAATATTGCACTCTAATTTTTCTTCAGCTTTAAAATTTATTGTCATAGTTATATCCATGAGCAATGAGTCTTTATATTATCTTGACAAGCGTATTTTTACATTTGTCAAAGTCCAAGGGAGTAGAGAAGATCACCATGGCAGGTGTTCTACCTTGGACCTTTTAAATAGACAAAGACACAAAAAAGGACAACTCACATCTCTCCAAAATTTTTGTTAGTGTCTGTTGTTCTCCTTTTGAAGAAGGAAACTTTCAAAGGTCTTTTTATTGTTTCAAACTAGTGGCTGCTTATACCCAAATGAAATTTTCACAGCATCAGTATGTCTCTGTTGCTAAATGCCTCTTCTTTAATCTGAGTAAAGACTTTTTTCCCTGTTTCAGATCAATGAGGAAATTTAACATTTCCAGTCAACATATAAGATATTATGCAACATTTATGCCTTCATGTGCCTTTCTCTAAGAATTGTTATGTGTGTTGTTCAGAGTAAGAACTATGAGGCAACAGATCAGTCATCCAAAACAGACTCAAAATACTAGCAAAAATCTGACAAAATTGCTGATAAGAGAAATATCTTGCGTATGAATAAACTCCAAGACAGGTGTTTGAAGATCACTGACATCTATCAACGATGTCTAAAAAAGGTGAAAGAAAAACTGGGGTTTAGGTCTTCAAAAATCCATTGCTGACTGCATATCCACTCTTCCAGTATTTTAAAAAAGCCTTGCATTACCTTAAATGCAACTTAAACCATTTCTCGATCTTTTAGAAATCTTCAGTTTTGGAAACTGCTGCTGGGTCTCTAAAAGCACTGTCTAACTCTTCACATCCTTTGGTCCCAGGAGAAGTGTTTACATCATTACCATGTGCTGCAACAGTTAGAAAATGCGATAGCTTTTACCATCATCATGAGTACTCCACATAATTGGGGCTTAATCAGAAAGTTCCCAAGGGTAGCATAATGGTACTTAATTAGGATAGTAGTGTCATCAGGCAAAGGTTGCTCTGTAATTAAAGCACAGAACTATGCAAATCACTTCATCTCTCACTTCTTCTCTTTTTCAGAAGCAAAGGGTACTTTTTATATGGGCTGCTAGTGATAGGACAAAGCGCAAATGGTTTTAAACTGAAGGAAGGTAAGTTTAGATTAGAGGCTTAGGAAGGAAATATTTACTCAGAGAATGATGAAGTGCTAGAACAGGCTGCCTAGGGAAACTGTGGATACCCCATGTTAGATGGGGCCCTGAGTAACCTGACCTAGGGAATGATGGCCCTGCCCACAGCAGGATTGGAACCTGGTGATCTTTAAGGTTTCCTCAAACCATTCCATGATTCTATGAGTCTATGATTATAACAAGGAAAGGATCAACATTCCCGTCTTTGGCTTCAGAAGTAACTTCTTATGTTAGTAAGAGAAATAAGGAAAGATGAAGTTTTAACAATCTTCCTGTGTAGTATTCCCAGGGCTAGTAAGTTCCATATTCATTTAGCAGTCTAGCTACAACCCATCAAATTTAGATTCATTTTGAACTCTGGGGTCTCTGGATAGTCAGTGTCCTATTTATCCTTGATGGTGGGACATGCAAGTACCCTCTTTAAGAGGGTTTAAGAAGTAAGATTGTCTCTTCTGCACTATATATCTCAAAAAAAAAAAAAATCTTGAAAGCTGAGGTTCAAACATCTGTTCCAGTTAACATCTGTCAGAAGTGTCCTGTTAATGAAGAATTTGGGGAGGAAAAGAGAGAAGAATTATAGTATGCATTTTTCCAAGAACAATGAATGCAAGACTGTATGTGAGGGGGTGTTTATGATTTACATATTCGTGGCAGAGTGCCTGTATAAGAATAAACAGTGCAAAGAGAGGGAGTTGACTCTCAATGTGTTGTGAACCATTGTCCTCTCTAACTAAAAGAGTTTATACCTAGCCTCTGGGAAAAGCAAGATCCCATATATTTTCGTCTGCTGAATATTTTGCTAAATAGGAACAAACGATATCTTGCTACTCAATAAAAGAACTTTTCTCCCAATAAGAATACTTGATAATAACAAGTGCCATGCAGACACTTTCTTGACATTAAATTCTGTACTGTTTTTTCAGTTATTTTGTTCTGAAGGCAATTTATGATTAACCTATTTTATAAAACCCAGAACCCTTG
Source organism: Setophaga petechia (assembly GCA_024362935.1). Lineage (NCBI taxonomy): Eukaryota > Metazoa > Chordata > Aves > Passeriformes > Parulidae > Setophaga > Setophaga petechia. Next base: position 9,000,145 of record JANCRA010000024.1, read on the forward strand.
TCAGTATGTGTTGCTCATTACAGACTCATTCTCCCAGTACCACTGGTTGCCTGAGGATGGCAATGCATAACCTCTCATAATTATCTGTTTATAGCTGGGCTGAAAGTCTTTTTCTTATGGTGTAATTTACAGAGTGGCAGCCTCCCATCTTCCCTGCTTTGAGCAACAGTGCCAACAGCAAGTTTTACACAACAATCCTTGTGTCTGGAATGTGCTTGTATGGAGAACATCACAGGAACAACTCTTCATTGCCAAAAATTCATCATGTAGCTTCAACAGATTCTATTCTGGGAAGAAATCAATCCCCAAGGTATATTAGCCAATGGGGAAGAGGATAAAATTCTGGAAGATGTGTGTGGTTGTATAAATAATTCCCTATTTCCAGAGAAACAAGTGATGTAACTTGGCACCCAAAAAAAGATGATTTTTTTTTTGCTGGAGAGTTTTTTTTTGGTTCACAAGATGGGTATGGGGAAATTTGTGTACACAGATATAAACATTTATCATATCTATTTCCAGTACAGCCCAGTGAACTTGCTGTTGGGAAAAATATTGAAAGTCTCTTAGATGTAAATCTTCCGAAGAAATTTTTTATAGGATGAATCTTTCCATAGAAAAAATATTTTATATTAATATTATCTGAGCTCTAGATGAGACTGCCCAGTAAATTTCATAGACATGCTTTAGTTCAGGAGTCACTGTGCAGACAATTTCACCTTTCTTCCAGTTCTTCCCTAAGCCAAACAGGAGAACATCAATGGTTTTTAAAGTTCGCTCAGTTCATTTTTTAGTTTATGGTGTGATATCCAGCTTTGATATAAGTCACTAAATTTCTGAAGGTACAAAAGTTGTAATTCATAATGAGTATTAATTGCAAGCAAGAGTAAACTGCACAAAAACATTGCTCTTAAAATCTCATTATATGTTAGAAAATTTTGTGCTCTAAGGCCTCTGATTTAAAATGTGGATGAAGTGCCTTACATAATTTGCAAACTCACAGCTCTAAGCAATATGTAAAGACATTTTTTATGGTATTAATTGCGATTATTTTTAAATAACTTCTTAATTTCAAACTTTTATACAAATACTTATTAATTTGACATGATAGGAAAGTTAGCTTTTGCCAATTTTTAGATTTGTCCCTGGGAGTGCATACTGTCTGGACTGTCAGCTGTCATGAATGTGATTGTTGGATGCCCAATTAGTATCCATATAAATCAATGGCCATACTCACACACCAAAAAGTCCATCCTCACTAGGAAACGGAGAAGCTGGAAATCCTGGCTATGTTACCAGGAATTCCTGTATAGGGAGATTTCTTGGAGTGAAAATCGTCTCCAGCATTGTAAATATCTCTGATAAATTTCGGGAGGTGAATGTGCATTTACATTTCAAGTTATTTTCAGAAAGAGGAGGGAGAGATGAATGAAAGGACCATGATTGCCCACAAAAGAAAGGTACTTTATACATGACCAGATACTTTATAAATCATCTCTGTCTGCTTATCTTGGATGTCTCATGTCCTTATGCAATTTTTAATGCCAGAACAGTCATTACTATATATTTCATTGCCTCAGACCTAAAAATTTTGGAGTATTTTAATTTTCACATGCCAAGTTATTTTTGTGTAATTTTAAAATGCATAAATAATTCATTGCAGAGGTGACATAATGAGGGTATCACTGATGACATGAATATGCTGCATAAATATGATTAAAGGTTTATCAAACTATAGAAGTGTCAGCTGTACTTGGTAGAAGTGCTAGACAGTTCGTGACAGGCCTTTAAAAAAAAAGACCACAAAACTATAGATTTCTTTCTCCATAGATTTTTCACAACTAAATAGAAAAACTGTGTGAGAAACAAGTGCTGTTTGGTATGATGTGCACCAGGGGAGAAAATGTGAATTAACAAATAACCAATTTAATTTCTATTTTAATTAATAATAAATAACACCAACATCCCATGACTATTCTTTTTGTGCTAATAGTTATTCATCTGAATGGCATTTGTGGACATCAATATAATCTGCACAAGAACAATGAAATCTAAAATCATTCAAGAATAAATTAAGGTATTTTTACGAATGAAAACTCACTTAGAAAATTGTTGCATTTATTTTGTTTCTAGAGAATTCCTCTTTCCTGCTTTAAACTGTTTTGGCAGCCTGTGGACACTTACTAGGAAGTTGGAATGTCAGCTGCCTCTGGTCATCTGTTTTGGGGGCGCAGTTTTTAGCATGCCTGGTTCTGATGGTGCCAAACAAAATTGTACAGTTTAATCCAAATATGGCCTTCCCTATTAAATGCCAAAGTGTGTCTGTGGTCCTGCAAGAAAACCATTGGAATGGACTGCTCAGAGAGATGATGGAGCCATGGTTTCCCAAGGTGTTCAAGAAACAGCTGGATGTGACACTTAGTGCTGTGGTTTAGTTGGCAAGGGGTGATCAGTCAAAGGTAAACTCCATGACTAAAGAGGTCTTTTCCAACCTAAAGGATTCTGTGATTTTTCCTAGGATCTGTGACTGATAAAATGCAGAGTTGGGACCATAATATTTCAAGTCAAAGTCACCACATATCTTTCATCTTAAAATAAGGATAATGGAATTGAAATTAAAGTGCTTACATTTAACTTGTAAACACGCAGCCAGATTCAAATGAAACAAAATATAATGTGTAGTGGAGATAATGGGATTATGTACCTAATGATCACTTAATGGTTATGCAAGCATGATTACTTTAGTCTACACATAGCTCAATTAACACATAAAAAATATCTCTGAACAACATTTACTGTCACTTGTCTATCTCCTCCTTCTACAGAAAATTTTATTAATGCCAACAACTACAGGAAAATAATGGCTCATTATTCTTATGCAAATACTGATTCAGGGATTCGTGTGAAACAAAGGGCTCATTTGTCTGTATCTTAACCAGGTTAGGTTTTCTCTTAGCATGCTTTTTTTGTTTAATCTGCCCTCATGAACTGTCCAAATATTTTCACTTCAAAAAGTGATTGTTTTCGGTTGGTCGGCGAGATCTCTTGCTAAGGAGAGTTCTGCTGCAGAAGATTCTCCAGGTCAACATTTTTCCTGGAACTTTAGACTGAAAATTAAGAAAATTAATTTCAGGACAGTCATATTTACATTTTCTCTAATATTAAATACAGACTGGTGCTATTTTAAAATATTATAACCAAAAATTTATTTCATTAAAATTAGACAATAAGTTTTCTATGCTACTTTGAGGAGAGCTATTTGGAGAAAGGAAAAAAAAAATCACATTGCAGCCAAGGATGTCTTCTCACTATTTCTGGCAGCTATGTTATTTCTGAAACATCAGGATAGGACTGATGTATACAGTTCAGACAATAATATATATATTTTAGTCAATACAGTAAAACACAACTTTCTCCTCTGTCACTATATAAGTCTCTTTAGCTTACTGTAACTTTTGTGATATCCTAGTGAAATAGCGTCAGGGTGAAAGCTAAGATAAAAATCCATCTGGATTCAGTCATTTATAAATCCAGTAAGCAGGAACAGCTTTGATAAAAGGAGCCGCATTCCTACTGTCAACATTTTCTATTCTTCAACCATGAGCAAAGCTGAAGCTTATGAAATCTCTTGCTGTTTGTAATGCAGTCTGCATTCTCTAAAGGGGAAAAAGAAAAGAAAAAAAAGTTCACAAATTATTTGGTTTGATATGTTTTTCTAAAAATACTTTTTCTGCCCCAAGATAGATTGGCAAGGGATAATACAAGACAAGGATTGTTTGTATTTCTTTGCTTTAATATTGTACTTGGTCTCCAGAAACAGTGGAGCCTGTGGACATAGCTGAATATTTGCAGGCAGTGCAGCACCAAAGACCAGCCTTACTCCCTCTCAGTCAGCAGAGATCTCTTCAATGTCACCAACAGGAAATTAATCAGATGCCATTTGCACTGCAGTGAAAGGCAAGTAAAAGGGACCATTAAAAATCTTCTGCTTCTTGAATCTATACTACCACCTAGGCATGGTCTCCCTTGGAGGTAAATTTTTTAAAAAATGAAAATAATTTAAAAAAAATTAGAACTTTAAATGTAATAATAATATTAATAACCTCTAAGTAGGCTGAAGGCCAGGTATCCATTTATACCACATGTAGATGGAAGGCTTGAACTTCTCTTGTAGATGTTGATATGGGTTAGATAAATGGACAGTGAGGTGGATTGGACACGCCTGAGCAGCTGGTCCCAAAGAGAGCTGATCAGCAGCAGCAAGTCCAGCTGCAGACAGGCACTGGTGGGGTATCCTAGGGGCTGCTATGGAGGCCAGTATTAAAACCTGTACATTAACTGTATGGATGGTGGGACAGCGTGGACCTTCAGGCAGTTTGTGGATGATACAAAATTGGAAAGGGAGATTGCTGCACCAGATGGGTGTGCTGTCATTCAGAGGGACCTGGACACGTTGGAGAATTGGGTAGTCAGGAGTTTTATGAAGTTCAACAAGAGAAGCAATCAAGTCCTGAACCTGGGAGAGATAACTGCAGGCATAGTACAGGCCCAGGGACAAACAGCTGGGAAACAGCTTGGAAATGTCACTCTGGCCTTGTTCCCAACACTCATTGTTCTGTCCTCTTTTAGCCAGCTTAAACCTCTGAAAAATAACCTAGTGTATTGATTCATATGAAAAGAGAATGTGTTTTTCAGAGTTAATTTTAATCTAGATACAGCTCCTTCTTTAGCCAACACAAAACCTACTACAAGGGAAATTACACTGACAGGCAAAAGGAATAAAGAGGGAACAGGTGGGATCAGAAACTTATGTTGCATCTAAGTGACCGTGTAATTATAGACTGGACATGCATGCCACCTGTCAGAGAAAAATTTTGCACATCACCTGCAAAAAAGGTATTATTCTTTCACGCAAATTATAACATAATGTAATTTTCTTTTCCACAGAATTCTTGACAGTGCTTCTTAGTCAGATATTTCTTCAGTGCTAAGTTTTTCACTGAAGGGTGATTTGAAATAGCTTTTAGTTTTTCCAAAACAGAATGTCCTATGTCCTGGATTTATTTCTAGGCACATAAATAAAATGGGACCATAATATTAAAATACATCAATTTTCAGCTTGTCTTGTTTTCAGAGACAGCAAGTCAAAGTCCTAATCAGAGCAAGCAATAGTGTTGGGTTTCCACTGAAGGAAAAATACTCTCTGAATTTGTGCAAACAGAAACACAAATAAAAGATTATCCCCAGAGATGTAAGCATTCCAGTGAGGATGGAAAAAGATACAGGGTGCATATAGTAAGAATAAAGAGCCTGGTGTTTGTGTTTAGAAGTTTAAATGTATTATAAAAATATGCTGGAAAGAGTGCAGTATATATATACCCTGAGTGAAGTTTATACACCCTAACTTAAGAAACCAAAATTATATATTTAAGTTTAATTTAGTCATTATACTTTCCTGTCTCATCCCATGAAGAGAAGTAAGATTATAGAGAGAGCAGTTGATCTCAATCCATGGTGGTTGCCTAAGCAGTCAGAGAATTTATGCCCTGGAAGTACCTATTTGCCATGTAACATGCCATGTAACAGTTTTTAAATGTCTCATTGTCATTCACTGGCTCCAAGTTTATTTTCACAATGAATAGCTAAACCAACCACAGAACATCTCTGCACATATAAGGGCAGCAGGAGGGAAATAGAAAACAAAAGGCAAATTTAGACAGTAGATTCCTTTTCCATTGCAGCTCCTCGGATATGGAGGAGTTTGGTACTGCAGTTTTGCAGTTAATTTCAAAAGTAAAAAAAAAAACAAACCAGTGGAGTCCATTGTTATTAACAGGCAGCAGTTCTGAAGGCAACAATTAGAGCCTCCACTGAAATGCATTCAATAAAGTCTTCTTTTTATTGCATCTCCCATGGGGAAACCATATCTATGCTGAAAGGTTTTCTGAAATCTAGACATTAATCAACACAAACCAGTAAAATGACACTCCATATCATCAAACATGCAGTGAAAGTTACAATACTGAGATCATCAACTAAATCAAGCCTTGCCCAGTGCAATCCATACAATTAATCAGGCACAACCTACCCCATACAGCTTAAAAAAATCTTCATTGCAAAGGTTTTAAAAAATACACATTTGAGCCATTAAATATGTAACTTTATGATTGCATCAGTTTAATAGTTTAATTAACATAGTTTTAAATGAAGTTTTCATCTCTTCATAGAGTTTCATTTTCTCAAACATCTGCATGGAAAGAAACCTCATTGAAGAAGTGAGGAAAGATGACCATCCACTATGTAAAATTCCACTTTACCTTTTACCTCTCCTTAGGTTATGTATTAAAATCATCTTTTGAAGGGTTGCTGTAAAGTAGCCCTCTGATTACTTTTGAAAATGGCTCAGAATGATTTATCATCTCTAGAAATATTGAAAAAAATCTTGATTTGAAGATCAGATCCCAAGAAAATGGAGACAATCTGTTCAAATAGCAAAGCTGGACAATTCCATTTTCATTTGCATAAACATTCCAAAAAGAAATGCTCCTCTTCCTTACAGTTCTCAGTGGCTGCTGCAGACTAACTCCCTGCATGTGGAGAAGGCTGCTATTCTGCCCCACCTTCCTAGTTCTACACATCCTTCCAACACTGCAACAAAAATATGCTGGCTACCACTGGAACTGTGACTGTCCTGTCATTGTGTAAATTTCATAATAGAGGAAGTTTGGAAAGGCTGGATGTTTGCTAATCACTCATCCAGTAGGGCAGATGAAAGGATGGAGTGGAGATAGTCAATGGAAGAGAAGAAGAAGCATTATGAGTGCTGAGAAAGTCAAGTATGTGTCTCTGCATCCATCCCATCTGCTAATAATGCTGGGCCACATTGTCCCTATGCTGCCACCTTTTCATGGGAGCTAATTATTCATTGGCTATTTGTTTTCACTATCAGCTGTAAAGTTACACAACCAATAGACAACAGCATCATGTAATCAAGTAATAATCAGTCCCTCAGGTAAAATTATCATTCTATGAAATTATCCTGCCATTACTTTTTAATAGGCTGCCTAATTAAGGCAATATATCTTAATATATTGAATCCTTGTTGAGTCACAAAATAATTGATACATTGAATCCTTGTTGAGTGCAAAATAATATCTCTGTAAGAAAAATTGCTAAGGTTGCTAAGGATTATTTTGAGGCTGATGAGGCTGTTTCTGACAGCTCCCAAATGAGCTCTAATACATTTCATAGCCATTATTAAATTGGCATCATACGCCATGAGATTCCTATTTGCTAATAATTTCTACATGCTTGCCTTTTTACAACAGTGGTTCTTAATAGATAATGAAACTTAGAAAGAGGTAATAGAACATATTGCAAGGTCTAGAGAAACTTAAACTTCTCTCAACAAAACAGCAGTTGTGAGAGCTCAAAATGGAAAACAATAGGACATGGGAATCTGACTGACAAATCACTTTTAGCACCTAGAAAGTTTCAGATGCATATTACTTTGCCAATAAACCAAGTTTTATATAGATTTAGCTAAAAGTCAGAAGTGTTTATGACATGACATGACAGTACTTTGAAGCCAAAGACTCCTTCTCCTAATGAAACAATTTGAAAAAATGGATTCCAGTACAAAAAATCTTCGTATGGTAGTCACACGGTTGTGTACCCTGGCTGACTGAGCATCTTCTGCGTACATTTATACATTACTTGCCATTCCAGTGGTGCTTCTGAAGAAATGTCACAAATTCTAGCCAATTATGAGAGGAAAACACAAAAATGTTATATTCTGTACCAAAAAGGTAAGGAATGAGAACTATGAAATAAAATCGATCCAAACAAATATAGGAAATGTGAAGTTAAGCTCAATTATTTTAGCACATATCTATAATTAAGTAGGCAAATGTCCTGTGTCATTATAGATCCATGCTCTTCTAATTTATTTCTTGTGTATCATTTCCCTACACCCCAGTAAGTAATGTAATACAGCACCTGAAATGGGTGAGTTCTCTCTTTTTCAGAGAATATATTCCCCAGGTGAATTGATCCCTGAAGAGAAGTTATACCGAAGCCTTCTTCAGCACCTTCTAGAAATGAGTATGTAGATGCAGCATTTAACTTTGGAGCCAACATAGCAAAGCAAACAAACAATGAAACCAACAAAACAACAACAACAAAAAAAAGAAAATGAAATTTAGATTACCCTTGGGAACATAGTCTAATTTAGAAAATCACTGTTCATACACTGAATTGGACATCATTCATAGCAAACCATAAAATTGGTTTTCTTGGCTGGATTTTGCAGGGGACATCCCATGCTACTAAACCAAGTCCTTGCAAGTAAGTGAAATACTACAAATTGCAACAAATAGATATCTCCTGCAGCTTTACACAATTTTCAAGTCAGTGTAGGTCTGGTCCAAGGTAAGTTCAGATGCATTTAAACCTATCATCAGGTAAATGGAAACAGCAGGAAGAGTTTAAAAAAGTTGGTCCTTATATTAGATAAGCATAGCAACAGCACATATAGGGATCTGGATTGCAGCAACAGCCCTGTAAGAGCTATTTGAAACCCACATGGCAGTCAGGCAGCAAGATTAAAACTGTAATCAGTCACACAGGAGAGGAAGGAAAAGAGAGCAGATATTTTCCTCAGTGTATTTTTCTTGGTGATTCTTATTTAGTGATAGGATTTTAAAGCTACTCTGTGAACTTTCCCTTTCTAGTTACTGAAGACTAACAAAAAGCAATGGGAAAAAAATATTTTCTTGGCCTAAAAAATTAATTACTTATTTTAGGGTCTCTGTACTGAATGAAAATTGAGCAGTTATCCTTTGAAGCCCATGACTTAATTCTTTTAGATCTCTTTCACTTTGAAAGAGATTTAAAGTTAAAATAATTTAATCCAGTGATTAATTGATTTTAAATGAAAAACCCAAAAAATTATCAAGATTATATTTATTTAAAATAATCTGGCCAAATAGATATGCTTAATAATCAACATCATCTGTTCAGGAATTCAGTTCTGACTGAGACTTCAGGTGTCTGCTAGTGGGCATCACTAACACCTGAAACTGATAGCTGACCTGGAAAATTTAAAAAGCCAGGAATGGAGTATGAAAAATATACTTATTTTACATAATAATTTTTCATAATTATCAATATTATTATGATAAGATTAGTAAAAGTTTACAGTTTGTAGGAAAGGAAAAGTAAGAGTGAAATCTTTGAAGGAAATGTTTTTACTGCGGATCCGTCAAATGGGGTGGGGAGGAGGAAGGGAGGAAGGGTGGGATGATCTGTAGCTGAAAAATATAACCTCTTCTGATGGTTATTAAAGATATTGTGTGAGGAATTCACTTAGGATAGGTAAGGACAGACATTATAGCTACACATTTGTTTGGAAGTATCTTGAAAAGTAACAAAATCTGTTATTTACTACACACATGAAAAAAATCAGGCGTATTTAGGAAAGCATTGCCTACATGCCTTGTGAGGTGTCAGCAGGCAGGAGGGAGGGTTTACCTAAAAAATTATCTCAGTCTAAGGTACATCAACATCATTGACACCCCTACAATATTTATTTCTGGTTTCCCATTCCCAATGTGTTCATTGCGGCTTGCTTGAAGAATTGGCTCTTCTGTTCCTAAAATTTTCTAATGCTTATTATGGGAGAAAAATAGCAAAAGGATATCTAATTCTATTTCATAAAAATTAGTACTTTCTTTACACAGTCAAGTATTCTAGCAGATTTAGATAGACTACAACAAAAGCTGAATTTCTGCTCCTGCTGTCTGTGGTCTGTACAGTAGCAGTGACATGAACACCATGAAACTCACTGAACCATTGGTCTAATGGGAATTGGGGGGGTTACCATTTATGAACTTCTTCTCTTGAGAGCTGGGAGGAAAAAAATGGGAAAAAAAAAAAAGGTGAATAAAGCAGACTGTCAGTGTTCATCTTATGTAAACTTCTTTATTCGTGTTCTTTGGGCCTGACTGTCAAAGCACAGCAGTTGTCAAGGAAAGGAACATTTTATTTTGTTAAGCTTACGTCTTGGACACTTCAAATGAAAGCTGGAACCACTGGATTGTGTGAGAAGCAGCTGAAGCCTGTTCAGCTGTGGAACTGGTTAGAAATTTTCCAGAGAGCAACTTTCTGTCTGAAAACACTGGTAATTTCTGCAAGTTATACACAAAAGCAGGTCCCAGGCTCACCAGCAAAGTCTGAGGCTCTTGTCTCACACAAGGTAAAGAACACCCAAGTTTAGTACATTACATGCCTTAATGCAGGAAAGTGTTGAAATACTGAAGACTAGGTTTGTGTACAGAGGGAAATATCATCATTCCTTTCCCTCTGCTGATGTAATTTCTTATTGTAGTAATAACTATTCACAGGATCAGTGACAAATCAGTTTTGGAATCTGTATTATCTGTGGAAGGAAGAAAAAATAGAGACCATATAGAAATTATACTGAGTTTGGGTAAGGAAGATATAAGTGTCAACGATAGCCAATTTAATATGGCAGGGAAATTAAGACCTTTGAAGAATGTAACTATTTCTGTAAAAATTCTCAAAAATTTAATTTTTGGTTGTTGCATAACATAGCTGTGGTAGTTTCATGAACATATTTTTTACCTGTTAGCCTATAAACCAAGAGGTCATTTTAATTTTACTGACCCATTATTTCCATACTTTTACCTCTGTTTTTCCTTAGGAGCTGATAATCATGATGCTGATGAGGGTGAATGTACAAAGAAAAATATTTTTAATGTTTTCACTTATGTTTTTTTAAATGTTACATTTTGATTTTTAAATTATTAAATGAACTCTTTAGCACCAGAATAAATGTTGCGTAAAGGTTACTTTTCTTAAACCACTGTGATTTGTTGGGCTGTAACTTAGGTCATACTGTCAGTTCTTTGAGTTTTCCACATAAAAGTAACTCAATGCCTGCTAAAGGAAAATAGAGCATAATTCATCAGAAGGAAGTGGCCTCTGGGAAAATATTATTCATATTTCACCATTTGTCCTACCATTACTTGTCTCATTAAAGGTGAAGAAAATAAATCTCATCTTTCCATTTTCCTATCATACTATTCAGAAATAAGGCTTGCAATATTCTATTTTGTCTCAGAAAAGTAATTTCATTTTTCTTTCATGTTTGAAAATATTTTTTGAATACAGAATAATTTCAGGTGAAAACTTAGAATAAAAATAATATTCATTTTTTAAATCACAGTATTTTTTGGAAATTTCAGCTTGCATTCCAGTGTCCTGATTCCTGAAGTACTGTAAAATTCAATTGTTTGGTTGAGGAATCATATAAACTAAAGTTAAAATTACAGTTCATAATAGACAGAAATAAAATGGACTTGCAGAACAGATACAAACGATGAAATTGTTTCAGTCTTTTTGTAGGTCCTAATCTAACCACTAAGGAACACAGAGAGGTTTACACCCTTACATTTGGTTTGTATATTCAAGGAAGAGCCATAATGTCTTACTGTCAAGAGAATGTATTTAAGTGGAGAAAGTTTCTAGAAAAGTTTCACTGTGTGAGAAAGAAAACTGCTTTTTTTCTATTCCTGGCTAGTTCCTGAAAGACTCAGCAACACATCAAAGTGGCAGGGTCCCACCACACTCAGTGACCAGGTGGCAGAGGTTTGGCTCCTAAGGGCAAGGGGGCACCAAGCCTGCTCCTCCATCCCTCTGTGCTCCTCCAGAGGCAGACCTGCTTGGCTGTTCTTCCATTTTTGTTCTTTTTATTTTCTACTTGTCTTCTGTTTATACCGCAAAGTTAATTGCTAAAACTGAAAAATTAAAAAAAAACCTTATGCTGGTAGTTTGCAATTCTCAATCAGAAAATTGCTGTATAAGAAGAAATGAAGCTGGAGTCCTTTAGAGGCTTAATTAAAATTAATTAAATAAGTTGTTTCTTCTATTATTTTTGATAATAAAAAGGAAGATTTTCAGAAGACATTCTTCTAATCACTAAAAGCACAAAATACTAACAAAATCTAGTACTATACTTAAAGAATTCAATGAAAAGAGGTCTAGACAATCTGTTAAAGGAAATAAAGACTCTGGAGAAAAGATGTGAGGCTAGCCATTAAGAGACAGTTATTTTTAAATCCATTGCATGAATGGATATGTACTTCTAAACTTGGAAAAGAAAGATGATATATTCCTACCATATAATGATGGAATTTCTTAACCTTAAGTAATCCTCAGGAAAGTAAGGTGGTATCTACGCTGAATGTCTCAAGTTCAGATAACTTGTACTTGAAGACCAAAGAGTTGTCTGAAGAAATAGTAAACTCACTGGTAATTTTTAATTACCTAAAGTACATGGGAGTTCCAAAAACTATAAATCCACTGAAGTTACAGCAGAGTTGATAAATGGCAGTGGGATGATTTCAGAGTTCCCACAGGCTATATCTACTTTTTCATCAATCCATAGAGATGATAGGAAAATTGACAAAACTTTTTATTTTATATATGACTGCTCAACAAACATTTTAATAATGCTCATAAACAGAATTTTAAAGAGCAGAGATATTGTCAAAGAAAATTGTTTTCATTCTTTGATGAGATACATTTTTTTTCAATTTCAGAGGCTAATAAACATAGTTAAGAAGTTGCCAGTAGTGTGACATTCTGTTTAAAAGAGTACATCATACAATCACAGTAAGGCATAAATGAATGAACAACTGGCAGAGAGAAATTGTCAGTGGTACATCAGCTTTATATGAATGCTTCCTTGTAGGTACTTCTGGGACTGACTTTGTCCTATGAATTGAATTCAACATCTTTCTTAATGAAAGTGAATCAAACATGAAATCACAGACAATAAAGTACACAGGTAAGAAGGAAGGCTTAAGGGATAAATGAGAATGAAAAAATTGTATGATCTAGTTACTTTATGGTTGACAAGCCATTCCTGCAAAATACACTTTAAAAATATCAATTAATACGGAAAAAGATAACACAAGCCTTCCTGGCTTTTAAACCTATTGGAGTGAGGGTCCACAAAGATGATCAGAGGGTTGGAGTGCCTCCCCTATGAAGACAGGCTCACAGAGCTGGGGTTGTTCAGCCTGGAGAAAAGAAGGCTTAGAGACACCTTAGAACATCTGATAAATAAAGAGAACCAACAAGAGATGGAGAGAAATGGTTTCCAAGGACATCTAGTGATAGGAGAATGGCTTTAAACTGAAGAAGAGTAGATTTGGATTGGATATTAGGAAGAAAGTCTTTATGGTTAGATTGGTGAGGCACTGGAGCAGGTTGCCTGGAGCAGTTGGGGGTGTCCCACCCCAGGAACGTTCAAGGCTAGGCTGGATGGGGCTCTGAACAACCTGGTGCAGTGAATGGCATCCCTGCCCACGTCAGAAGGGTTGGAACTAGATGATCTTTAAGGTCCCTTTCAACCCATTCTATAATTCTATGATTCTTTGGGCTCTAGGTTAGGATTCTCTTTTAGTCAGCAAAATGTGCTAAAATGATTCTGTAGAATACATGTCTATATAGGGAAGCACAATATCTCTGCAACACAATAGTGCTTAGACCAACATTAAAACACTCTATGCATTCTATAAAAGATATTGTGTTTATATTTATTAAAGTAATATTTAGAAACACAAGCACCTATTCATGTATACACACACACATATATATATATGCTTATTAAATAAATTACTCTTTTAGCTGTCATACATAATTAATAAATCAAAAGAGACTACATGTAGCTAAAGAAAATTCTACTGCAGTGGACTGATGTATAAGAACAAGTGCTGTGTTGAAATTGAATCAAGACATGTTTAAATGAGAAGCAAAGCACTATTTCTTAACAGAGAGAACAATTCTTCTACTGAATAAAAATACCAAGACAAGTACAATTTTTACACATCTTCAGATCAAGACCAAATGCCTTTTGAAAGAGTTATTTTAGGTAAATGGTTGTTAGTGGAGTTTGATACAGGCAAAATGCAACATTCTGATACATGTGATGTCAGACCAGATGATCTAACGCCATAACTCAAATGGAAAAAATAAAAACTCATATGACACAAAGGTGATTTTGATAAAATCCATTATATATCTATGGTTATATATAAAATCTCAAAAGATTTATACAGCAAACTACAACAAAACCACACACTGAAAATGGAGTCAAAGACTAAACTAATTTAAAAGGCACTGCACGGCCCTAAGAATTGACATGATATATTGCTTAATTACCAGCACACCTGCTGTCATGGTTTAGCTGTTTAGTATTATTACATTGTACTTAAAACAGTGTCAGGCACAGTTCAACAGGATTTTGTGACAAACACTGTTTCCAAAAGGGCATTATGACTGCAGCCACTTTGTTTCCATAAAAAAATTGTCTTGGTGGGAAGTTAGCCATGTCCTGTCATTTGGCCTCTGGGTTTTTTAGTACCATAACCTAGCCTTGTTTATAATTTTATCTGAAACTCAGAGTTGAATGGGGAAAAGTGATTGTTTACCAATGGTCTCATTAATTGCAGGCTCCAATGTCCATGGCTGCAGTAATGTCCCCTCCAGATGATCACATTAAGCATTTTACATCTTATAGGTAATTGACCAACTTTAGTCAAATTGATCAAATCAGAGCTGCTGCTCTCACCTTTGGATCTGCTCTCATGAAAGACAGTAAATCATGAGCACTGATAAGATGCACAGAGTTAATTTTATATATTACATCTCATGTTTTTTTCTTATATAGTCCTGAATCCTGAATGAGCTAAAACTCAGACCACAGGAGTGCTCTACAGATTTTAAATGACCTCTCAGGAAATGACCTCTCAGGATCGTACAGGAGGCACCTCTGGAGATAATTTCCACAGACATGCTGGGAAGGTGTCAGGGAGGAAGCTACAGAATAAAACTGAGTTTTTTCTTCTCCCTCTTCACTTTTATCCAATAACCCTGAGTTTAGATTAGAGATGGATTTGAAACACTTATTTGCCTGCGTGTAATTTCAGCCCAAACAACCCCCTTCCTCTGACACCATGACCTAACAATCAGTGGGATGAATTTTTGCTCCCGTCTCTTGGAGCTGCATACCTGCATGTGCAGTACTCATCCTGCATATTAGCTTGCTCAGGAATGCACAAAATTCCATGGTGTCTTGCAAAGCTGGGCATGGGAAAGACGTGACAAAAACCTTCAGGGCAATTGTTCTGGTCTTACCCAGGATAGAGCTAATTCTCCTTTTAGTAACTGGTACAGTTCTGTGTTTTGGATTTAGCATGAGGATAATGTTGATAACACATTGATGTTTTAATTGTTTCTAATTAGTGCTTACCCTAAGTAAGGATTTTTTAATTTCCTATGCTCTGCCAGTGAGAATGTGCAAAAGAAGGAATGAGAGTGCATGAACAAGACAGAATTGGCAGAAGGTTTATTCCATACCACAGAACATCAATCTCAGAATATAAAATGGGAGGAAGAGGCAGGGAGGGATGGTCACTGCTCAAAGACAGGCTGGACACAGCCAGTGGGTGGTGAGGAGTTGGACTGTGCAACCATCCAGTGCTTCTTTTGTGTTGTATTCTTCTCTTCCTCCTTTTCATTACAACTATTATTTTTATCATTATCATTATTATTATTATTGTTGTATTTTATTTTGTTTCAATTATTAAACTGTTCTTAACCCACAAGATTTACTGTATTTGTCTGATTCTCCTCCTCAGGGAGGGGTTGAAGAAGAGAATGACCAAGTGGTTGTGTGGTGCTTAGCTGCTGCCTGGGGTTAGACCACAACAGCAATGTCTCCTGAGGCACCTGTGTGTGACAGGTCTCTCATTCCCACCTCTCAGCATTGGGTAAAAAAGTGAAAATTGTTTTTGCCTTGTTTCACATTGAGTTACAGTTTTCTGGTTTCTTAGAGAGCTCTTTTCAGTTTAGTTGGACTAATAACAATAGTTTTGCATTACAAAAGAGAACATAAAATTAATTTCTTCCTGATAATGGTTAGCTGCCAATCCTGAATGATAATGAAAAAATCAAAACATGTTACTTCAACATTTAGTGCGAGTTCATTTTCTCTCTATCTGTGAAGTAAATTGAGTGAAGCAGATAATAATTTAAACAATCTTAAAAACTCAAATAATATTTTGGAATAGGATAAAATGTTTAAAAATTGAGTTTTATAAATGATGCTGTGGGAGAATGTAACCTTATCAAGAAAATCTTAAAAATAAAGCACATTAACATATGTTGAGAAAATAATTCTTGGTTAAGAACTAGTAGCAGATGGAAACACTTATTCACCTGAAGGTATTACATATTCATTCAAGGAGACACAGATGCTACTCAGACTGATGGGATGTATATTAGCCCTAAATTAATAAAAATATATTTAAACATTACTTTTTTCACCTGTTTAAAAATGTGGTTTTGATTTTAAAATCATGACCCTAGTTGAGAGATTTGAAAAAACTGACCAAAAATATTGCAGCTTTGCACTGTGCTTGGTTTTGGTTAGCAGAGGCAAAGCATGGAGGTGAGTGATCAAACTGAGACAGAGACAGCTGAAGTGGCAGATCTGTGAGCACAGATTGACAAGAAAGATGGGGATTTTAATCTGTTCTTGCTGTGCAGCAAAGGGGGTAGAAGTTCTCAACTGCCCATAAGCAGTTGTGAAGATACTTAAGGCTGCCAACTAATTGTTCTTTTGCCTTATGGGGGAAGGAGAAGGAAGGAGAAGTTTCTCTCTTTGGCCAAGGACCTGTGGTCCCAAATAATACATGGCTAGGCTTACATACAGAATACCTCAACACAAAGCAAACCACCAACCAAAAATTAATTTAGCTATGACCCAGGTTTAATACTCCCCCAATTATTTCACCTCTGAAATTATTAGTGTATCTAATAATAATTTCAAGCTTAGCAATGGGCATCAATGAACAGTAGTGTTGGTCTTTATGAGGATACTTTGATTTCAACTTTGTTTTCTTTATGTGAAATAAGAGCAGAGTATCACTTATTGTGCTGGTACAGTTGCAGTTAACTGAAACCCATTATAGAATTGCAAGTTATTATGTTTAACTTCATTCTGAAAATAGATGGAGCATTTTGAATTGTATGTATAGAATAATTCTTCTCATACATCTCAGTAATATAGGAAATCTATATTACTCATTATTTAAGACTTTTTTATTATACAAATCCATGTATTTTCTTGTTAAGATAAAGCTTATACTGCCTTTGGAATATCAGAGAGTGAAATGGTAAAGAAAGACCTAAAAGATAAATGCATCATTAAGACAAAACCAAACAGAAATCCCTTTGTTTTTGGAATGATGCCATGAGCTTGCTATGATGGCTATTTCTTGGAAGACTGCAATACCCACAAGGTTGTACATATAATATTACAGGATCTAGAGACATTTAGTAATCTCTTTTTTAATCAATATGTCTTTTAAAAAAAGGCAATGGGGATACTGTTTATACTGTTTTAGGTAGTGACATCAAGGAGGGCTAATGTATTCACACTGCAGGAAAATGAAATGTGCTTTCACAGTATATGGGACACATTTTCCCTGAGAGAAAAGACAAATTTAATTATCCTGTAACTGGACAGTTGCATTTTGTCTCACTTGGCTTAATAGATAAAGGCAAGGAAAGTTATGCCTTCACAGTACTCAAGAAATGAAAAACAATTTCAGGATGCTGAAGAGGTATCTACATCTGTTCACGTAAGGTAGTTTTGAAGGTTCAAACACAAGAAAATTTGGTAAACAGATATCCAAGCAAGTTTCACACAAGCTATCTTGCAGCCAGAAGCAGCACAGCTATGTGCATGCAACCTCACTGCTGCTCACTCCTGCTCTGGGCCACTTGCTGCACACATCAGTGCAGTGCGCTACTGAACTCAGTCCTGGACCTGCAGATGTGGAGCAGTCTACTCTGTGTGCATCTGTGGTGCCTACACTAGCTTTACTTCCTGGAAGATGTCCCCAAATGGAAAACCTGGCATGTTTGGAAGGCTTGACTCTTGGGGAGTGCTGACTGAAAACCATGACAGACTACTCCCTCAATAAATAAGCAATATAATTGTCTTTACACTACAAAAGCCATTCCTGGTTTAAGAATGAATATGAAAAATATTCAGGAGTAAAATTAGGTTAAAAATTGGGACAATATTTCTCACTATCAGAGCAGTGGGATTAGAAGCCATCTCTCTGCAGTAATGGGTAACAGTAGTTACTAGCTTCCCTCTTCTGTCTTTTACTGGACTTCACAGAAGTAGCTGCTCTGATGGAGACTGCTCCCCAGAGATTCTAGCATTTGCTATTTTTAAGATAGAATGAGAGGCAAATGGGGGAAAAGTATTAAACTGATCTTTTCTTTTCTTCTTTGTGAAACTAGTTATAAATAGGATGCACTTATTTCTTCTGTTGTTTCTTTTCTGAGTAGATGTAACTTTCCAATACCTGTCTGCCAGAAAAGGAGGAAATCTCCCCAGCCAGGCATCAGACTCACTAGGTGTCAGTGTGGGACAGTGGGTGCAACAACAGCTGGAAAACAAACTTCTTTGTTTGAATCACAAAATATTAACATGGACAATATAATAATAATAGATGTTGCTCTCATGTAGCAGAATCACTTCAGTCCTTCTCTACACAAACTCCCCTTAAAATTTCCCAGCCATTTGTGTTTCACAATGAAAACAGACTGCAACAAAACCTCAACAACCTTACAGTCTTTAAAATAAAGTTGCAAAAAGCCTCTGAAATATTGAGTGTATTGTATTTTCTATCAGCGACAGCATGAAATATCCAAAGCAGCTAAAATTTAAAGAAATTTCTTGGCATAAAAATGCAACAAAAAAAAATGAAAAAGCAACGGAATATCTTGGCTGCAATATTTTATCACTTTAGTTCATTGTAGTTCTATTTCCTAAAGTATTTAGAAAAATGCCTACACTTAGGTTGAGGTGGCCATCAGAGTAGCAGGTCTGTATGAACCAAAACTTCCTTGATTGGATGAATGCACAATATTGTTTTATTTTCACAGACTACTTCAGTCCACCGTGCTGTGAAAATAACAAACAGAATAAAATAGATTTAGTGCAAAAGTGGAAAAAGCCCGAAAAAATCATAGGAGCAAGGTTTGTAATAAAGATCCATTCTACTAAATTCTGGATAGTCTACTGATATCTTAAATTGAGAGACAATGTTGGCCACAAGTTATGGTTTTGAGATATATATCTAACCACCCCAAATTACTGTACTTTAACAGCAGTTCAGTAGGAACAGAAAAGATACATCTTAGACAGGTTTGAGAGATTATCTTCTCTGAGCTGGTTGCTCCCAAGTTTGATTTTATAAAAGCAGAGGCTATGTCATGCAGTAAAGATGAGCATGGTTTCAGACTGTCTGTAGATGGAGAGGAGAAAGAAACATGAACTCTCTGCAGAACCAGCTGGGCCAGTGGGTGCAGGTGCAATGCTCTCCTAGGGAGCATTCTGCTGAGTGCATTTAGTATAGCTATAATAAAGGTAAGGTTTAGATTCTGCTTCAATGCATTCCTGGGTAAAGAACATTTTACTTCGCACAGATTAACTGCTATCATAGCATAAAATTTAGACTGCTGTTTCAAAAGGTTCTGCTTTTCACAAGTTATGGAGCCATGGGGGGTCGTATTAGCAGAGCATTGGCCCAAGACCTCTATCCCCAGGAGGATAAGAGTACCGGAGGCCAGCTCGCTCAGACCCGAGCCACGGGGGAGCCTTCCAGCCAGCAGGGTGATAACAGCCCTTATAGTGATTGTCAGCTCTTTGGGATTTCAGCTGCTGCTAGGCTTGGTTTCCCCAGGCATAGGCTTCAGGCAGATGTAGAGAGAGGAGAAGAGGAGACACCAGCTGTTCCACGGAGATGGTTTATTAGGGGGGTCGTGAAAGGACCCGGTTCTTCTTCTTCTAAGTTAGTAGGGTACAGTAAGCTACTTTTATACCCTTGGCCAGGCTAGAGATCTGACCAATGGACAAAGGTTAGAAGGACTACAAGCGACCAATTGTAGGGTTAACAAGACTTTTCTCCTTATAAGGGTACAAAGATACGTTGTGAGTCTGGGGTCGGAACCTTCTCTGCTGCTGTGTCAGCATTCCCATTGTTAAATCCTCCACGGTGCTTTGGCCAGGCTTGTGGCGTTTACTACACACAAGCATGCTAGTGATTGTGTGCAGGATCGGGTTCTTCTAGCATATATAAATATTTACAGAAATATGTCTTTACCTCACAAAAAAAGTTTAGATTATTGATTTTTCATATAAATAGACCTATTTTAATCACATCTGGATATATTTGCAAAATCGGGAATTAAAAATACATCTGCTGAGAATCACTTTCTGAATTTCTTGGCAGTCATTCACTGTTAAAATATTTTCTTTACATGGAATTTACTAATGTTACTCTTTACAGCTTACCATTTCACTGTCAGTTTTTTCCAGACAGGTTTCCTGCTAGCAGAGGAGGAGAAACAGGTAAAAGCTCACTGTAGAATATTCAATGACTATTTCATTGTGACTGCACTCAGCAACAGGCTTAATGCAGAAAATTTGAATCAACTTCATTGTAGGGAAGTTTAAGCAATTAAATAAAAATTAATTATTAGTAACTGAGAACTTGGAGTTTCTCACACATGTCCACATTATCATATCTCTGTCAAACTCTTTTATTTTACTTCCAATTTTATTCAGGGACAACAAAAGCAATTCCCCAGTTGTTTCCACTTTGTGGCTTGAGAAAAGATTTTGACTGTGATGTTCTTTTTGGTTGCCAGTGATATGCTATTCCACATTCAAGTGTTTTTGAGGAGACATTGATTTAATAATTAAAAATCAGCATTTTTACTACCTTATGATAATCATTTGTCTTGGAAACCTGATTTTTGATGTGCCTTTGAATGCAGAAAAATGTCATTTGCTAGATTCAGTCTGAAGATTGAGATATTGGAAGTATGCACATGAAGACATAATTCTTGGAGAACAGTCTTTTCCCATTGGATATTTTAACTGCTAGATGCAAAGCAAGATAGGATACCACTTTCTTCAATTTTTTTCTAAGTGGACACATTCTGAACACACACATTTACTGTATACTTGCATTTCATAACTGAGATGTTCAACCATGTAACTTTTAAATATTTTGATATATAAAATTCATATATAGAAATATATTAGTGCATCCAGAGGAGAGAAACAAGGCTGGTGAATACAAGCTAGGAGAGGGATCTGGGGTTGTCTAGCCTGGAGAAAAGGAGACTTAGAGGTGACCTTATCATTCTCTAAAACTCCCTGGAAGGTGGTTGTAGTCAGCTGGGGGTCAGTCTCTCTCCAAGCAGCAACTGACAGAACCAGAGGACAGAGTCTCAAGCTGCACCAAGAAAAATATAGGTTGGATATTAGGAAAAAGTTTTTTTTAAGGAAAGAGTGATAAAGTACTGCAATGACCTGCCTGGGCAGGTGGTGGAGTCACCATCCCTGGATGTGTTTCAGTAAAGACTGGATGTGGCACTCAGTGCCATGGTTTAGTTGAGGTGTTAGGGCTGGGTTGGACTCAATGATCTTAAAGGTCTCTTCCAGCCTTGTGATTCTGTGTGATTCTGTGTGTGATTTACAAATGTAGATTGTTTACATAAAGGTGACATTGTAAGAGTATGACCTACACCCAGCTATGAGATTCTGGGTTTATTCCATGTTGTTCATGCTAAGACACATAATTTTGCAAGTTAATGATTTCTGTAATCAATGAGAAATAACAATTCAGCTGTTTAGGTCTCTTCCTCACCATCTGGAAAACATTCTGCTTCATGGGATCATCCCTGAGTATCATTACTGTTTTAAATCTTAGGATATTCTCTCTCCTTCCCTTCCTATAGCAAATTTCGACTTTCAGTTTTGACTCACTTTGGGCAACCAACAGGCTCAGGACTCTGTGCTATGCAGGGGTCAGCAGAATGGATGCCTCAACAGGCTGTCTGGTCTGCTCTGATTTCAACAGCATTTTTTCATGTGTGCTTTCTGCAGATGACTCTTACCTTCAACAAACATAGGAAGATAATATGTTCTTTAATTCTCTTAGATAGTGTAATCATGGGCTGTCCCACATCTGTGCATGTTATCAAATGTATCCGAAAGATTTGATTTGTCTGAACCTGCCTGTATAAAGAACATGATGACAGTTCTTAACTGAGCAGTATGGGTTAGAATTCTCAGTAAGGTGGGATATATTTGTGTCTAAGAACTGCTAGAATTTGGATAGCAGCTCAGCAATGGCAATTACACATTTCAGCTCTGGAAATGTATCCAGAAGCTGAAGGCATAGCTAACATTAAGCATCATTCCTCATTTATACTCATTTTGTTTTGTCTAGAAGAGTTATTGTTTCTGTCTGCTCATGCCCCAGTTCTTCATGTCTATGTTTATCTCAATATAGATTCATTTTAAAACTGAGTGTACTGATGCACTTTAAAC
The DNA here is from genome assembly GCA_024362935.1 of Setophaga petechia. Classification (NCBI taxonomy): domain Eukaryota; kingdom Metazoa; phylum Chordata; class Aves; order Passeriformes; family Parulidae; genus Setophaga; species Setophaga petechia. The sequence goes on from JANCRA010000024.1 coordinate 9,022,658, forward strand.
TCTATTGTAAGAGCTGGCTAGAAGGATTCTATTAATATTGCCAACCCAAAGTCATGATCAGATCACCAAATCTTTAAAACTGTGGAAATAAAACCCATAGTTTTCATTTATTTTTCTTGATTCTAGGGTCATAGGAAGTCTCTGTAATTTTCACAAATTCTGTAAAATCACATAACTTAAGAAGCTGGGACTTCAGGGAAACTTTTCCCAGGCTTGGTTATCCCAGTGAGAGACAGTGACACTGATGCCTCTGCAGTTCCAGTACAGTTACTTAAATTGCACGTTCTACTTCACCTGGTGAGAGAGCAAATTAACACTTCTGAATTTAAAAGCATGTATTAGAGATTCTACCTGTGCACACATCAAGTCAGCTTTTGCTGGGCAAAAAAAAATTCTTATATCACATGAAACAAGTGATAATATATCATGCTGGCTATCCAGTCTGAAGGAAGCCTTAATAAAAAGGTCAGAGTATATAAAAAGATCATAGTAATACAAATCAAAGCAGGCAAGTAAAGACCATATGTGATCTTTTTTTCAGAGAAGGCAGGGGAAAAGAGATAAGTAAAAACACATTGAAAAGTCCTGTATTTCAAATAAATTTTTAACTTCAGGGTATTTACATTATACTTTTCAATCAAGAGCCAGAATACAGATGGATATACACAATGAATGAAAATAAGAATTATTTGGAAGAGAGATATTTTTTGTCTATTGAAGACCTTAACATTCCTTCCACCAAAGCAGCAGAACATTACGTATTATGTGAAATGCTTTGAGAATTCTGACATCTCCAAATCTGATTACAGTTTAGCTATAACATGATGAATACAGACTTGCAGAATGGGTATCATACATGGAAAAAGTCATAGAAGAACTGTCCTAAAGATTGAAATATTGAGTGACATTGAGAAGGTATTGATATAATTAATTGTATGAAAATCTACAATTTTAAATTTTAAATCTACAATTTAAAAAAAAGTCAAGATTCTTTTTTCATTACCTATGCACAAAAATATGGACATGATTTAACTTTAAAATCTATTAAGAGACCCATGTGAGTTCACTGTCAGAAAAATTGCCTTTCTTCCTGAATAAATTGAAAGTAAAGTTACTAACATTTAATTTTATATAAATGCCTGTAATTGTAATAATGAAGAATTCCAACACAAATGTTGGTCTTTGTAGATTTGACTTTTTGATTAGCAGCCAGGCAGACTCTACAAAAACTTGCGATCAGGCTATTTATACAGACAGATTCAGACAAATCAAATCTTTTGGGCACATTTGATAACATGCACAGATGTGGGACAGCACATGATCACACTGTCTAAGAGAATTAATGAACACATTTTCATAGGGAGTTTAGAAGAACTGGTCTCCTTTATGGTATGGCTCTGGAGAGGGTACCCACAGGACCACACAAATCATAATATTGCTCATTTTCAAGCAAAATTCACCCTAAAACAAGGCTCTGGCTTAGATTTCTTAAGAAATGTTTCGGAAAACTGTTCTCATTATAAAATTAAGGCAATTCTAATTATTGTTCATGTTTGATATACTGGATATATTTGTCAAGTATTCCATAAGTATGACTTTTGACTTGCCAATCTTGTATAAAAATGTTTCCCAAATGGTAAAAGACAAAAGAAAAACAGGGCCTCTTCAGACTAATCAATATTTTAGCTTGCAGCTTTTGATTTTTTAATATAACAGCCGTCCTGTCTTGAAGAACACCTGTGCTAATGACATTCTAGATACCACATCATTGCCTCTCAAGAATTTCTGTATCAGAGGTGCTTAGTTTAGAAATAAAATGGGGTGTTTATGTTTGGTTTATTTTTTGTTTTGTTCTATTGTTTGTTTGGAGTTTTTTTCTGACTGCTTTCCTTGCATTTCCTAGAATCCAGTAAGACTTTTTAGGGTGGTTTTCACCTCACTTATCAGTGCTTGTTATCAATGTTGTGCAAAGAAAATGAGGTCCTAGCAATGTCTGTGCAACACTGACTTCCAAATCAAGCTGTCTGTGGATGGCACCATAAGCCTATTTCCCTCAGCAGAATTGCAGAATTGCAGATGAAAGCTATTAAACAGGTCTGTTGATGACATACAAGATGGAACTAAATTTGCAGCTTAGTATTTCCTAGCTGTGCTGGCTCTGCAGGAGAGAAAGCTTATTTATATTACTGGCACAGGCAATTATTACAAAATGCATGGAGAAAGGAGATTTGCTGAATAAAACAGTGTTACTTGGAAGGAGGAAGGGTTCAAAGCAGAGCTGCGCTTTATGGTCTTTTGTACTGACATTCTGTAATCACAACAGGTTTTCTTCTGACATCGTGGAACAGGGGCAGATGTCAACAAGAAAAATTGCTACAAATGAGAACTTTGTAACCTTGGAGAGAGGTAATAAAATGTTATGACTTTCCCATTGGCTGCCTCTACTGAAAAGAAGTATATAAGTCAGTTATAGACGACCTTGTTTTGGAGTGATCGTTACAGTCATGATACTCCAATTCTTATTTCAAAAGATACTTCAAAATATTTTTAATGAGATTCTAAAGCTTGTTCGGCCATCATTTATTTGATCCTTCATATTTCTGCATTTTGTTGTTGCTTGGTATGTTCCCTTGTAGAGAGGGAACTATTATGGTAACTTGCAATATGCCAATTAATTTTTTCCCCTTGGGAAATTCTTGAGAACATTTTGTACACTCACAATGTCAAAAAACCAACCCAAACCAAAACCCCCACCCTCTAATTTAATTGGAGAAAGGGAAAAAACACCAAAAACCACAAAAACCTTGAAAGTATTTTGCTTTAACATTAATATGACATTCTAATAAAGATTTGGGGTTAGTCTTTTTCTTCCTGAATCAGTCTCTCCCTTTTTAGCTAAAACTTAACCCTAGAGTCTTCTCCATGAAATTTATTTAACATTTAGGTCAATTCAACCTTCTCTCATGTATTTGGAAATGTACAGTATACAGCTGTAATTATGCCAAAAAAAAAAACCATCAAAAGAACAGAGTGATATTTGAAATACCAAGATGAAAATAAACTGGGCTAAACCCCTCACTGCAGTATCTAACTGCATACATTCCTATAGTGCCTAGACACTTAAATGTGTAAAACCTAATGGAAGTTCCCCATTAGCTTTGACATTTTCAGACTGATAAAAAGTAATTTTTAATCAAACCACTCTACTTAAAACCTATGTTGCTATATCATTTCCAAACATCCTTCTACAAATAAAAATTATTTCTTTGAAATCCTTTCCACAGAACAATATATCTGATAGTAAGCAAGTTCACAAAACATACTACCCTAAACTTAGCACAAAAGCAATCTAAGGAATCACTGAATCATCTCTGTTGATCTCTAATACATAAAATGTAATGAGATAACCTGGCTTTATTTCACTCCCTGTTTGCTAGCTACTTGGTCTGTTACACAAACATGCATCCGGAGGCTGTTACTACGTCATCTTGAGACTTTCCATTACTTCACTAATTTCTGAAAGATTTTGTTTATTAATATAAAAGCAGAGAGCAGCAAACCACTGCCTAGAAAGGACTCCCGCCTCTCACTGCAGCACACAGCTACTGCTGTTTTTTATGAGGGCAGCATGTTCAAGATGTCTTCGTGTGAAAATGAGCAAAAAACAATACCTTTGGTTCCTGAAGACTTTCAGGACTACCATTGTTCTAGGATATTTAAAATAAAACACACTATTTACATACTTGTTTATAATTTCTTTTATTGTCTTGCCAGAAGAGCAGGATTTTTTCTCCTCGTTGAGGATCACTACAGAGTAGAATTATAATCCAGTCTTATTTTTACTACATTTACCTACATTCTAATTGTTTTCCTGCAAAGCTGTCATAGTATCATCTTTTTCCACCCCCAAAAACTTCATATATTCTGAAAGGACTCCACAGATAAATGCATGAGATCTTCTACCGAGGTGCATAGATGAACTCAGGGGTCTCTCACCCAAGAAGCCCCACAGCTGACCAGTCCAGACCAATGCCTATGCCAGATAATGAATCTCCTGTGCAGTTTTAGGAGCCCTGCATGGCATGATGGGAGTGGTGTTTATCTGACTGTACTTATGCTGCACCTGAAACATTATTTCAGCCTAGAAAAAAACCCTTATTATGTCTATTACTTTAATCAAAAGCCTAATTGATCTCTCTTCTCTGCAAGCCTGATGGATCAGGTAGAGGCAAGCATACATGTTCCCTGCCCAGTAGCTGTCAGGGTCCATCCTAGTGAATGGATCACCTGATGGTTCATAGGAGTGATCTCAGGGTGCAAAACCCGACACAGTACAAGGGGGTTTGCAGTATCAATCAACAAATGCAGTTTTATTGAAATAACCATAGCAAAAATGCGATATAGGGATTAAGGGAGAAAAAAAAGATAGAGAAAGAGAGAGAAAAGAGAGAGAGGGGATATAGCTACCAACATAGAGACGAAGTCCTTTGGTCAATGTCCAGTCGAGGGTCCGCCTGGTACGCTGGGGAGATCTCAAAGGCACTGTTCATCTGGAACCCAATTATACTCTTTTTTATTGGGGGAAGGGAGAATCGATTTCACAACTGAAACAAAGGTCTTCAGTGGGGGGAAGAATAGAATGGGGGGTACACAGAGTCCAAGCTAGGCAGCAGAAAGAACCATTGTTTTCTTGGTCCAGTGGTCACAACCTGCAAGCAAACATCTCGCTTTGGTTAGCTTGCCTCCCCCACACACCTCCCCCGGGTTGGGGGTTTCAGTCCCAGTCCTTGGAAGGAGCAGAGGGGTCTTTTCCACGGGGGTTCCATGTCTCAGTCCTTGATGGAGACTTCTTACATTTCAGTCTGTCTGTCACAGTGGTTGTAAAGCAGGTGAGGGTCTTCTGTGGGAGACCACTCGAAACTCAGGAGAAGTCCAGCCAGGCCAAGAGGTGGGACAACTTCCAAAGCCATTGTTGCAAACAGGGCGCAGTGCCCCCTTCTTAGCATACAGCAAACACACCTGTGAAAACAAATAGCTTAACACTGTACTTTCAGGTCTCAGGGCCTTTGGTGTACAACTTTCTCCTTCAGGGCCAGAGATTCCAGACGGGGGCGGGGGTCTTCTCTTCAGTGGTCCCCAATGACGATCGTGACGCAGATGAGGGAAAATTCACACAGACTCTCGCAGTAGCTGGTGCCATGGTCCCTGCACTCAGCATAGAATAATCACTTAATTTTTAAGCCTTAGCCAGTGACAAGGGTAGAAACCACATGGCCTATGGCTGTGCTTAAGCTGCTTTCTGGATTATATCATTGTAAATGGTTCCTTAAATGCATCTTTATTTCTTCGTTCTCCTCTCCTCTGTTGCTTTTTTCTGTTATTCACCATCCACCTTACCCACTCACATATACACAGAGGCCACTATTTCTATTATGGACTTGTAAAGAACAGACTTTTATTTCATAAGTTTCCTAATCATTATATTGAATTCTACATGATTAAATGTGAGACTAACATTGCATTTACTGCATTAAAGTTAATAATCCTTTCACCTACCAGATATGACACATTCAAAGTTGAGCTAATTCTCTGTCTCATTAAGCAGTTAGGGAATATTATAACCATCTCACACTTGTCTTTCCTTTTAAAATTATAAAATTGGAAAATTCACACTTATACGGTGAATTAATACTCTAAAAATTTATCTAAGCTCAGTTATCATTCACAGGGGTCTGCATTGAAGTTTAGGAAGTAGTTTCTCAGTGGACTATCATGTTAATGGTGTTGTTCTCATTACGCCTTGCAGGAGAATAATTTTTTAAAATTTGTTTGAGGATTATAACTTAAAAACAGAGTTTAATGTTCCATTCCTGCTTCTTTAAATAACAAGCAAAATGAATACTGCTGCCCTGCTAGCTATCCCTCCATAGTAGGTGTGTGTTTGTGTGTATAAATGTAAGGAGATAACCTGAAATATTAAATTCTGTACATTCATATTTATAACCATATTTTATGTATGCTTAAACATTTCATATTGAAAGCCTTCCAATGTAAAATTGGGATTTTGAACAAAACAATTTTGTTTTCTTAGCAAAAACTCTGTACATTCCATAGAAAACTACTTTTATTTTATTTCATTTTCCGTAAAGACCAGAGGTCTGAAAACCAAATATTTTGATTTGGCTGTGTTCATGTAAAGGTACATAAAAGCCCAACTGGGGTTCTTTTTTTTTTCTTTGCTAGGGGCTGGATTCCCAGTCAAAACACTAGTAATAGTATGTTACAGCCAAAAGTCATCAGGAGAGGAGACTGGTATTTCATAGGAAGATACTGACCAAATGCAGATTCAGAATAATGAAAGTGTCTTCCTTCATCCCAGTTATAAATCACGTGGACCATGAGCAGTACTTATTGTTTTTTACCAAAAGGAAATGAGGATGAGTTATTGAGCAAAAAAGCTAAACAATTTTTAAACTATTCTGAAAAAAATATATGTCTAGAGAACAGCTAATTAAACCTATACTTAAACCCATGTATTTGCTCTAGAAACCATAATGACCAGTAAAGTCTCAGCCAACCTGAGGCCTCCAAATTAAATTCCATTGTGCAAGCAGCTCTGAGAGATGCTCATTCAATTTTATTGATAAAATGCGTTATGTGAAGAAGACTAAGAGATATAGACAAAATAGACAGAAGAAACACATATTAGTTTGATTGTTCCATTTTTGTTGATCTACCCACCAAAATGTATATCACAGAGGACACTGCATAAGTTAGAATGAAATTGAAATAGCAGTCTGTAAGATAAAATGCATCTGCAGTGCATGAATCTTCTCTTTAAAATGGCCAGGGTTTTCTGGTCAAAAGATGGACACAAAAGCAATCTGTGCAGCAGTGCAAAATCATTGTGCTGAGCTACATTTGTTACATGAAATGTAATAAACCATTTACAAGTACATAGCATTCCATAGCTCTGCACAAAGAATAAGTCTCCATGAAGTCAATATGTTTTTAAGTGAGGAACTAAAGAAAAAGACTTAGCTATTAAGAGTCTTTCGTTTGGCAGGAAGTTATGTGGGTAAAGGTAATAAAATTAACTTTTAAGTGTTTGTAGTAGACTCTGTTACGCTCCTGTGCTGGTTAAAATCCATACCCACACATGCTCTCTTCTCATCCGTGCAAAAGAAGTGTAACCATCAACTTCTGGTTGTAGCAACTGGGAGGTGCAGGACTAGAGTAGTGCAATAATAGCTGGTTAAAAATTTTCTTATAAAGTGGTTTTCTTCAGCAAAGGAGTTGATTCATAAAAATTTGGAGGGTTTTCCCCTGGAGCATACAAAATTCTGTGAAAAATATTTTGGATACAGGATAAGAAACTTCAGAAAATGACCTTGAATACTTAATAGTCCAATCACTAAAACATTTTTGTTTGATGTTAATTTTGATCAAAGTCCCTGAACTTTTTGTTAGCTTATGTGACAGAACCTGCCTGCCACCCCATCCTCCCCACTGCCAAGGGAGTTCAGAAGAGAACTGCATCTGGGGAAACTCCCAATACCTCCTTGTTCTCCTGGAGCTTCACAGGAGCCACCACCCCACCAAAATCTCCTCCCCACAGCCCCAAAGACACGAGGGGACTGCAGAGTCCCAGGGAGAGACAAGAGACCCCACCCCAGCCAGCACCTCTGCCGGTGGTACCAGTCAGGCTCACTGCCCGCCGGACCCGCAGGCATCATCGTGTTACTGCCGCATCTTCTGCTCCTGTCAAGCAACTTCATCCCAGTGAGTGTTCCTGTCACAGGGCTGCTGACTCCTCCTTGGAACAAAAATGTGTTTCCTACATTTGCAAGCTAATAAGCCTGTTTGCTGCAGTGAGTGTTTAGACCCTAAGGCTCAAACATTTACCGCTTAATTGTGATGTTTTCTTTGCCTTGTTGTCTCAATATAGAGCCTATTTCTGGCACACTGCTGGTTCTTGAGACCTGGCAATTAGATTGTAATTCCTGAAATATTAGACAGCCTTGATTCATTTTAATGGCTCCTACTCTAACACAAATACATTTATTTTAAGCAATGCAAGTTATTCTCTCCTTATTCTGTGGAAGAGAACAAATATTCCTTTTCATCTTCTTCTTCAATTAAAACCTTCAATGCCTTGAAATCTACTTTCATTCAATCAGGGTACAGAAGCTTATAAAAACCAAGATTCAACCCACACACAGCTAATTGCTTAAGCATTGTTGAAGCCTTGTTGCTCTGGCAACTATTGCCTATATGGAAGTGATCTTCAACTTGTGATCCAAGGAACCCCTGTATCCATGGTCAGCTCTTGAAAGGTCTGGCAACTAGAGAAAAATAAGTTTATTGTCTGAAGGTTTAAATAAAATGAAATTCAGTTCACATCTATATTGGAGAAACTATGATAATAGGTGCAAAAACAGGTGGGTGAGGAACAAAAAAAGGTTTCACCATCAATCATGGAGGGCAGATAAAAAAGGCAGCTCAGCCCACCATCTGAATCACTATCTGGAGGCATCTGTTACTTTCCATCAATGATTAAGGGAACTTTATGTGAGCAGGCTTCTGATGCATATCTTAAATTAGCATCTTAAGTTAAGTGGGCTGAACAATGTTCTGCACTTCTATGGGGACTTCGTGGTATTCCATAACTAACTCAGAAAAAAACTCCACAGTCTCTTAAAATACTTTCTGCAACTAAAAAGGGCTTTACCTTAAATTTTTGTTATATTCTTCAAAGGTAAACACGATAAATGTACAGTGTATATGAAATCTCCAAATACCTTGATTCTCCTATTTGTGTTACAGGGAGTAAGAGAAAAAAGCTCATTTCAACTTTATTTTCCAGAATCAATTTGTTTGGGAGATATTTTCATAAGGCATTATTGTAAACGTCTCATTCATTCTCTCCAGCAGTGAACAGTAGCTGGATTGTGATGCAGCCCAAGAGTAAGGAATGTAGGTAACACCAATATATGGCAGATGTTATTACCAGCACTGAGAACCATTTTTATGACTTCTATCTGTCATTTTATGACATATTTACTACCCAAAATAATTAATAAGATGACTGTAATAATATTATTTTTAAATAGTTCTAATTTGTTTGATGTAGACAATACTTTGAGGCCCATTACCATGAAACAAATAAAGAATACCACACTATCTTAATGACTCTTAAGAAAAGTATGCCTGTAACAGGTTGTTTAAAATTTGTCTTTCTTTTAAACAATTACCCAAATTAGTATACTGAGCAGTAAACAAACTCTGAAAATCCTAAAATGAAAGACAGTTACCGAAAATAACATATCAAAATAAGTTTTGTAAAACTTAAGCTCTTGTTAAAGAAAATATTATTTGTATAAAGTATCATTTAGAAATTATCATTTCCACCAACAGGGAGTCTCATAGGGATAGGTGTTTCACAAAGCAATTTTTATATTACAAGGGTTAGTAAAGCTGTTGTGAGTTTTCTTCCCTAAACCCAGTGCACAGGTCAAGTTTCTCATACATTTTGCATACATTCATTTCCAACTCCTCACCTGGCAATTTTATGTGAATGAACATAAAATCCATTTGAGGTGTTTGGACTTGGGATCTCAAAATCATTAGTCCCTTTTGGAAACCTTGGCACTGGATTTTTCATTAATGAATCAGCATTTGGATATAAACGTATAAACACATTCCACTCCAAAAAAGAAGCCAAATTTGCATGTTACAGATGTATGACTAGTCACAGCAAGAAATTTGGAAGAAATTGCTTTCTTCATTGCAATGTGCATGACAGCTGTCTCTACATTCATTTTCTTTGATGTGCTTCTTTTCACATTCTCTGCTAAACAGAATATTTTTGTATGCTTTTTTTTTTCTTCTTGGAAAAGTTTACAGACTCTTTCAATCAGACAGCTGAAGACATTTTTTTCTTTCTTGGCTGCAACAGCAAAGCTCTCGTTATCCTGTTTTATATAGGTTGCTACCTTTTTCATAAAAATAAAGGAGAAAGGGGAATAAAAGTTTTTTGTGAAATGAAGATAGACATGTTGTTAGTTGACTCTTCTTTTGTAATATTTTACTTTATATCTGCTATATAAAGTGCCACCATTTGATTTGCTAATTCTTGTATTTCTGCATATCTTCTTGAATGCGTGCAGGTGCAAAGTTTTTCCAAATAACCCTTTACTCTGAAGAGATGAAAGAAGAACCTTCACAGCAAGTAAATTCATCTAGCTGACATTTTTGTTTTTCCTAGGCATGTCTAAATCTGACTTTGACTTCACAGTATCACGCAACAAGAGCGAGTAGGGATGGAGCATGAGTATGATCCAGCCCTGGCCAAGACTGTGAGTGAGCTATTACCCTGTAAACTGTACATCTGAAGAGCAGATGTGGCACTATCTAGACTCACAAATAAGAAATTGGTTTTATTTTTTCAGAATCCATTTTTGGAGCTGTCAAAAAGGCATGATTTCCTCAATCTAAATAGCCTTTTCCAAAACATTAACAAAACTAAGGATTCCTTGTAACCTTGGTTTTCCTACAGTTGCCAAATTATTTTGGAGATAAAGGACAACAGCGCATTGTGTTTCACCATAATGAAGTGCATGTTGCTACTGGGAAGAAACTTGAGAGTGGTATAATTACAACCCTAATACATTTCTTCCCTGATTTTACATAATTTTCATTAGTGAAAGGCTTCCTAAGAATTGTTTAAATATAGAAAAAATCCCAAAAATTTAAGAGCTCTGAGTAGCAATAAAACTGGAATACTCTCCACTTTTATGTCTCTGTGAAGTATATCTGGCTGAACTGGATATAAAGACTTTTTAAAATAGAGATTAAAGCATCTCTGAGAATCTCATCTGGTGCAGGCAAAAACTGAAGAAATGCAAAGACCTCACGATATTCAGACATCCAAATATATGTGAATAAATATGAGAGAATAAATATTTTATAACTTTTTACTAGTCTTTTTTTGTGCTTGACAAGTGTGACATATAATAACTAAATTGAGCAGAGTTTTACCACGAGAGGGCAGGAATGCTCATCAAACAGGTTTGCCACTAGCTGCTTCACCACTTCTCTGCCAGGAGAGTGACCCAATGCGCTTTCTCTCTGTTGGTATTTAGCATCTAAGCGTGCACCCCAAGCACTTAGCAACACGACAAAATGCTTTGACCCCACAGACTGACCTGTCATTAGTATGGCTGATTAATCCCCCTGCATGGTGGTGGGGCTCAGGGGCATGGCTGAGCTGCAGCTGTGTAAGGCTCAGAGCAAAACTGGAACTCCTCACTCTGGGCTGGCAAAAGGAAACAGCTGCACCAGGGCATCCACCAGGCTTGCCAAGGCAGGCTGGATGGTAGGTTGAGGTGAATCAGGTGAACTTTTCCTCCTTATAGTGTGCAACAGGAGCAAGAAGGAAGATCTTTAGAGACATTATTATTATTATTATTATTATTATTATTATTATTATTATTATTATTATTGTTGTTGTTGTTGTTGTTGTTGTTATAATTACTATTACTATTGAAATTAATTATTATTAAATATTGGCAGCGCTGGCTTATTCATGAACATTATTTAAGCTTTTCTGTAAGGCAGACTAATTTTGATTGGACTGTATCTGTAGCCAGATCTGAACAGTAGAACACTGTACTGGACAGGATACTGTAGAAAAGTTTCAGACTATTATTAAAGTGAAACAGATTTGTGTGGAAAGTCCTGGGTAACCCATAAACAATTTATAAACTGAAGCATTTAGCATAGCTTGATTAAAGGCTTAAATTCTTGTAACTGTTTGCCAAAAAAATACAGTGTTTCACTGTTTCCAAAAACATGTTTTGGAAAAAAAATCTACTGTGAGGCCACTCAGAGTTGTAAGATTTTAATCAGCTGAAATTAAGCTCAGTAATTTACATGGAAATATCCTCTCTTTTCCTTGTTTTGCTGTCATGTGAAATAGTTTCCTCTTTCAAATGGCAAAAGTTTTCACCATGAAGCAAATAGTTGTGGAGTTGTGACAGTGACTGGATAAACAATATTCAATAGGAACAAAGATAAGTAAATGAAAATGTAACCTTACTCTAGTCATAACAATAGCCTTACTCAATTAATAAGAAAAAAAGATTTATAGAAGCTATTTTCCATTGCGGCAATTGAATTATGTTTTCACCAAATTACACACCCTCCTCCAGATAAAGAGTGTTCAACAAAATTATCAGTTGTTTAAATCTAAAGATTCTTTGTTACTTCCATCATTGGGTTAAAAAGTGTTTTCCTCAGCCTTAAAACAGAAAAGGGCATTGCCTTCCTATTGTGTGGCTTGGCTCTCTCCTATAAGCAGCTCTTGACTTACACTTAGAGGTTTGCATACCTGCTAGGAGCTCTATATCCTCAGTGTCATTTTACAAATCCCTTTTTCAGGAGTCATGCTGCTACTGGGGCCAGTAGGTAGAAAAGTAGGAAACCCTAAAAGATCTCCTCATTTGATGATTTGGGATTTATTTCTTTGGGCTTTTAAATAACCAAAAATCTAACTGTATGTCTCTTTTCAAAGGTCTGGCAACCTGCAAGAGTGTTTCAGCCCAGACTAAGCAACAGAATGCCACCTGGATTTTTGCTGAAAAAGCAAAGGGTGTAACTGGATAGCAAGCAATAGTATGGAAATAGGAAAATGGCATAAGGCTAAAAAAACCTATTTTGTTCATTTTTAAGGTTAACAGCCAATCCAGGTGAGAACTTCTCCAGAAGCTATGCAATCTCTGCGCAGATGGACGATCCCATAAGTTTTTATAGTCAGACTTAGAAACTATGAAGAATGTTCTTGAAGATGTCCAGTATTCATCTGCAGGAGAATATTGCCTATGACCTTTTAGATGAATGACACACAGGGTGTCTTGCCCAGTGCTTCATAAATGGAGAGTCTGTGTCATGCTTTGGTTAAACAACAGAAGGATTTAGTTCACTTTCCTTTCTATTGTATTTGCTATAACATAAGAATGTAGCAGGTGGAGAGCCCAGGTCTGGGTGAATCTTATGGTTTTGCTGTTTTAGTTCTTACTAAGGATATATAGCAAAGAAATGGCAAAAGAAAATTTATGTTTTTTTTCTTTACTTTTTTTTTGTTTTGTTCCCAGGGTATACTGCAAAAGGAAATGAGAATAGGATGATATTTGTTCTGGCATTTCCTTTTCTGTTACCTTTGGAACAATGACATTTTGGACAAATTTATAAGCTTGCCTTTGAACCCTGTTTCACGTAATGAATCTACTCACCTGTACATCCTCTCTGGATGTAGAAATCTCTCTTTGATTTGTTGCTCAGTGTCTTTCCCATTAAGTGTGATTCTAAGGAGATCAAGTAGGATTTCAGTGGATGAAAACTCCAGCAGACAATCACCAGGCAATACCTTAGACACGGAGCAGAGCCTACAAAATACTGTCATGTCAGACAGGGCCACATATGGCAAAAGTTATTAAAATTCTCACTTGCTATTAGAGAGACCAGGTGTTTTAGAAAAATTTTTGTGACAGGAGCTCCTACTCAAAATTAGTGTCTACAGGAGCCTCACCCCTACCCTCTTGCTAATCTTGCAGTGCGCAAAAGCACTCTGTGAGATTAAGAAAATTTAATATTTTCTATGCAGACTGCTGATTCTATAAGAGAATTAGACTTCCTAAAATTGTAGCTATATTTAACAGAAAAAATAAAGTACAGGAAGTATCTGAAGAATGTTAGGGTCTAGCACTTTTAGGTGCTAGAAGTAGCTTAGATGCAGGCTTTTTATCTCACGTGGAAAGGTCTGGGCTAGTGCAGCTCATGGGAATACTTATCAACTGGTAGATTAAGGAAGGCTTTTAAATCCACAGATGCAGAGATGTACATTAACTTCCTCTCAGCTTCCTAGGAAATCAAAGCCTGAGCAAGCACCTCGGTTAGGAAGTTGCAACTCATGATCGTGATCCATTTAAAATAACCTGAGCTGAAACATCATTGAAGATGCTATTTAATCCTGCCATCTGCTGTGCAGGTGCTCAGGAGTGCCCAGAGCAGGGGAGGAAGTGCCTAGTCCAAAATAACCAGCACAATGGCACTCCTCATTTAGCACTGCACCAGGCCTAGGCTCATTTACAGCTTTTATCAACCTACAACAAAGTGTTTTGTTTTCCTTTTGGTTTCATTTTTTACTTGAATGCATGTAACTGTAGTTTTGAAAGAATTACCTTGTTCTAAAACTTGGATTTATTATTGAATTGATTATTTAATAAACAAATGCATTTCTAAAAATATTAGCTTCTCACATCTAATCTCAGATTGAAGCTTTCAGATCAAAATGTTTAGCAATATATTAATTTCCTATATTATCTCACTGGTTTTCAATAATTTGCTGCTTTTCTGAATTGAAGTTGAGCTGATGTGTTTCAGAAACTTATGATCCACCATAATTTTTAGTGCTTGTTTTTAAATAATTCAACTTTGCTGACAGGAAAATTTTTTCTTTTTGCATTATAGTCTACTTTTCTACTCATCTAGAATTATGAGACCTTTTAATGACTTTGCACCCAATGGTTTTAAAGCGAATATTATGTACCTAGAAATAAACATTTGTGAATATACAGGTACAAAGTGGATATTCTCTATTTACTTCCCTGATATATTTTAAGAGAGATTTACAAGGTCTAGTTTTCTTTACAAAAATTGTGGAAAATTTTCCCTGTGATATCCTACACATTTTTCTGTCCGTAACTTCTATTTATTTTATTTTATTTTTTTATTGGGTAGTTTGCATGGAATTTACAGGCCTTCATTCCCAACATCCCTTTTAAGAGTTGAACTTTCATCTCCTCTTTCTCTTCGGACACCACGGTGTGTTATGTGTCCATGAAAATTACTGATGGGAAAAGGAGCTGGTACAAGTTGGATGGTGACAGTGATCAGACAAAAGTGAGGTGAAGGAACAGAAGTGTGATACAAGCAGATTCTTCAGCTTTGGAAGCTATAAATTGTTAGAATGGGTCACATATCTCATAAACTGTAATGTGAGATTACTTCATTTCTCTCTAGAAATCACCCCTCTGACAATGCACAGCCATGCAAATAATTCTAGATACTCTGCATTGACTTTCCTGCCTTTCATTATTCAAGGAACTTCAGTTTTTCTCATTCTGATACATTTGAAATTGATTTTATTACAGCTCTCCACATAGCAATCTTTCTGTTTTGCCCTATTATGATTTTAAATTTAAGTTACTTCAAAAGGCTATTTAAAAAAAATTATTTCTGAAAGTTTTTTACCTCTTCTGCTTGGCCATACTGGCTCTTTTTGGTTGATCCTTTTAGAGGTGTGAGAACTAAACCAAAATTTCTAATGAGCTGGAGACCTGAACCAGTCTCCTCCTTGGCTGCACTTTAATCAGTGGAATATTTCCATGAAAAGAAATCATCATCTTCACATCACTAGGCAACCAAAACTACAAAACCATCAGAGAGTTTGATACGAAACAACGGTTAACTAATTAAAGCCCAGTGTTAATTTTTGTTTGCTTATTTCTTCCTTCCTAGAATGTTACAACATTTTTTTGCACATTTCTACCTACTAGACTCGTTTTTTTGTTTGTTTCAGAACTATATGAAATCTGTCTAAAAGCCACAAAGTCACTTGAAAAGTTTATAAAAGTTGTAAAGAACATTTTAGGAATACAAATAATTTGGTGTAAAAAAATCCTTTTTGTTATATTTAGGAGGCTGTGTGGACATCCTTCAAGAAAATTTTTAGAGAATTTCAGGAAACACTATTTTTGTATAACATACAAAAATATTTAATGAGATCAGAATACTGCCTTTTCCAGTTATCCCAGACTAACCAGTTTCTGAGAATGGAAACTGCAAGAGTTGCTCTTTCTCCCCAGCTGTTTGGGGTTCTTTTTCTGACGGGTTTCTAGTTTAGGACCACACACAGGATTGCAAAGAAGTCAGCATGATGGAGATTGTAGTATTTCCAGGATGGAATGCCAGACATTTAATAAAGACATGTTAAAAAAATTTGAACTCAGTTTTACAGATTAGCAATAAAAAAATACCTTTTTTTATAAAAACTCAAGTTCCTCAGTGCTTTATTGGAAATACCTGAGCTTTTCACTACTTTTAAAATCTTCTCAGTTTTAAAAGCAAGTCATATATTTCAGCATATGTAATGTAAAATGTGTGCCAAATGTTTGCAGAATGAGTCATGGCAACATTAAAGAGACTACATCCAGAAATATGATCTGGAAACAATTCTCTTCAAATGATGTCTGTTCCCGAAAGAATAACCTCCATATACACCCTCTTTTTCCTACTGAGAACTCACATACAGAGAGCTATGGATTCTGTATTTGGCCTTATTTTCTCTGCCTCTATTGTAAGTCTACCGGTTAGACTGTTTAATCAAGGAATGAAATTAAGCCAGTTATGAGTGAAGTCTGAAGCATTTTTTTCATTTGAACATGCAGTTTGGAAAGGAGAAATATCCAAGTTTTTCTCAGCTTCTGTGATAATATTCAGCTTCAGACCCCATGAAATATTCAAGTGCTATTATCTCACTTAACAGATACTTGGGAGTGTAGATATTTGCAAATCCCTTTCCAAACAGGCAGTCACAGAAACGCAGCTATCACGAGGCCTGGGTCAAGAAAGGCGATGATATTTTTAAGTGAGACTTGGAATTTAAGAACCTAAAACTGAGTTCTTGAAAGCTCCTGCTTAATCTTTGGAGGTGCCCAGACTCTATCAGCACCTCATTTCTCATTCCTGCATTTCCTCAGATGCCTGAATTTTAGGTCTGCAAAGCCTTAAGAGTAAATCACTGTTGACATGACTGACAACAGCTTGGCTTCTGTCTCATTTTAAGTCTCATCAACAACAGCAAGCTTGGTTCCCCTGTTCATTTCCACTGTGCACCTCAACTTCAAAGGCATTCTCTCAGCAAACTAACCAGCATGAAAGGGGGAATGCAGGAGAGAGGTTAAGCTTGTAGCTGAGTAGAACAAGAAGCTTTTAATGAGACACTAAACCCTCTTTGGCTGTGGGCCTACACAGTTCCCCATCAGCACTGCAGGATCTGTGATAATGCAAGAAGCTGACTCCTATTTTCTTCCCCTTGGGTAAATTCTTTAATCACATAACTATGATTGCAGTTGCCTACAGGCTTGTCTTTTGAGTGAAAGGCTGTAGAGAGCTGGGAAGAAATATTACATCCATTACTCAGTACTGAACTGGAAGAATGAATGAAAGAATCAGCAAAGAATAACAGGATTCACAGATAAAAAATGCAGTAGAGAAGTTTATGTGACAAGGAAATTCAGTTCAAAAATTAAGAAAAACTTCATGGTAGAAACTATGTGGAAGAACTGAAGGCTGTAGAAGACTCTGTAAGGTGCTTCTGTGTTTTTGAGAATGGCAGGAATATTGCAGATTCTGAGCTGAATACCCAAGTTTAACTCCTGCACTCTTTATCTTCTGAATTAAACAAAAGTGACTTCTTCCCGCTGTATGCTATGTTAAACATTTTGGAAATTTATGGATAAATATGAAGTTTAGGATCTATGTAATAATTTTTTTTCTTAAATTTTTCTTAGAGACCTAAAATCAAAAATCAAAATCAAAATTGGGCTACAAAGGTCAGGACCAAAACATTAGTTAAATTTATATATTGAATAAAAATACCTTAAGACACTTGAGCAATGCTCATGTTATCATACTAAACTGACCAAAAAAAAACAGACTGTGAAGTCCTAACATCAGACCCACTGCTCCATACACAGTCCTGTGCAGTAACAAGAGCCATTTGGAGGGGTAACCATTTGATGTTGCACCTTTGGCTCACAAGCTGCTCAAGTCTTTGGCATGGGAAGGTTTTGCTGAGTGTTGAGGAAGAGCAAAGAGTCTCAGAAGCTCAACAATGCAGTACCTGTGCAGACAAAAGGCCTCCCGAGGAGACACATCTGGAGAATCAGTAGAAACCTCAGCAGATTCCAAGGTTTTTTTAATGTCTCCATCACAAAGCCAAAAGATGCCCTGAGGCAAACATGATGCCTTAAGTTTTAGCTTTCATATTTTCCAGATTCTGCACTGCATTAGTATATAACTCTGAATTTCATACGAAGTGTTAGCAAGCTCTCTTCGCAGTTTAGTTAGACAAAACAATCCTTTTCCAGCCTGAGAACTAAGAACATTGTTGCAGCTTTGGACCCAAAAAGTGTAAAGAGTGAATTGAGGAGAGAAAACTGGGAGGATGGGACTTCATAACCTGAAGCTGTAATTGGGCAATTAACCCCAATACATAAATGGACCAAAACTTATAAAAGTGTGAAAAGGTGTTACCTGTTGTCCGTCTGGGGTGTAGCCACGGCCAGGCTCTTGTACTGCCAGGCCTTTAAAGGCCTTTCAATAATTACCTATTTTATTCCTTTAACATGGTCTAGCTGCTGTTCCAGGTAGCATCTCAAAGCATCAAACTTAGAGTCAGGAAGAAAAAAAAATAACATTTATAAAAGGAAAAGTTTAGTCCAGGGAAGCTGCATCATGCTTTGGCAGACATGCTCACCTCAGTGCCCACATTTTTTGAGGGATATACTCTGGTTTTGCTCTGCACCAGGTACATCTGGAAAAGAGCCACCTCCTTTTGACCTGTCATGCATGCTGTGGCTGTGGCTCTCTGGTCACTAGCACAGCAAAATGTCTCAGCAAAAGCCCCCTGGTTTCCTTTGAGTTCCTACTGGAATATATCACACAAGCACGTATACATATGCATACATAGTTTCACAGAATCCATCAGAAAAATGTACTTAAAAGATCATAATTACCATTAATTATCTCTTCTTGCTCATCTAAAAACTGTAGAAAAATCACATCCTGTGTACCCACACATATAAAGTATTTAAATGGCTTAGAACCAGTTTGTTCTGGTTTAAGTTTGTGTGTAAGATGTGTGCTGCTGTTGCAATACTGGCAAGTTATCTGATGTTGTGTTTTCCAGTGTTAGGATGCTATAATGCTGGAGCTGTTATACTGATAAAATATTCTTCATCTCTAACAGCAACATTTCTCGAGTGCCTCTTCCCCCTTCTCCCTAGTGAAATCCAGATTTGTTCCTTCTCCAATGAATTTACTTGAGAACAGTTAACATTTCCAGTAATGAAAATCCCAAATAACATATTTTTCTCACAACCCCAAGCTAAGCACTTCCCAAAAGCAGTTGGGGAAATGCATTTTTAGGATATTCAGTATAAGTGAAAATCGATTACACTATAACTGTGCCTAAGCTGTGTGCTGTAGACTCCTGTTGCTTTGGCTAAGATGCAAAGCAAGCAGAGATGTGCTCACTCCTGACCAAAAGCTTTGTTGAGAAAAGCCCCAACGCAGACATCTCTGCCTCAGCAAAGCTACATTTTTACAGGGATAGCTCACTTATTGGGGGGATGGTGTGAATTTATAAATTCCATATTTGCCTTCAGCATTGCATATTGCATTGCATACAGAGATGCTTCAGTAAACAAATTATGAACACTGTGCTGAAGTATTTTTAGAGAGAACTTGTGTTAGAAGGCTCGCTGTGCTCAGTCACACTGGCCTACTTAGAGGAGCACAGCTCTCTAGTTCCTGTATGCAAATGCTGAAAATTGTCACATCTACGCTTATGCGCACCAAAATCACGGAGGCGTGGATCTTCAAAAACACTTCAGAGCTCATGTCCTTCTTTAAGTGCCTCTGTTCAAGTGACAGCAATATTTTCAAAGTGATCAGCGAGCTGCAAGTGAAGCTGGCAGGTGCCAGTTTGGTGGGGGTAAGTTTGTGCAGGCCCAACTAAAGCAAGGCAACACTGCTCCTTGTTGTAAATCGCTGAGCCTGACACTGCATCTAATTTGCATCTCTCAGCAGCAGTATGGTGTTAGCACACTCCCCTCTTCTCACACTCCAGTTCATTATTTCTGCCCTTGAATTGCTCTTTAAAGTGTGCTGGCACAGCTGTGTGAGTACTGAACTGAACCGGGAAACGGGACAAACAAAAATTAATCTTTTCAGCCATCTTCCCTTCTGCTTTCTTCCTTTTCTTTGCTTTTCTCTTTCCTTTTTTCCTTTTCCTTTCATTTTTTGACCCTTCTTTCCTCCCCACTGTCTCCTTCTCTTCCTAAATTTATTTCTTTTTCTTCATTTACATAATTCCTTTCTGTCCTTTTGCAAGATCAGTTCATCAATGTAGTTTTGTTTATAATCAAAACATTTTTAATATACCAAAGTGGTGCTAGGCTGTGATAAGAATGCTCATGCCAGTTTAAGAAACAGTTGTGCTGAACCATACTCAACAAAGTGAAACCACTATATCCTGTGTATATTACAATACTCACCTCCTGTAAATTCAAACGTCAACTCCAGATTTTAACAGCACTTATTCATTTGTCTGCAGTGACCTCTGCTGTAGTCCTTGAAAGGCTGATGCTTTTAAAAGCTTCAGTCTAGAATACTTTTAAAATTCTTACTCTTTATCAGTTATTATGGTATAGAAAAACAGCCTAGGCATGCCCACATAGCTTCAGGCTCCACCCCCTTATGCTTACTGAAAAAAAAATAACCCTGTCATTGATTCAAACCAGGACAGCATTATAAGAATTATTGAGCAAGCTGCCCAAAAACATTGACTTAATATTTCTTACAAAGCTTCCAAGTGGTTGTGGGCTTATAATATGTCCATATAGCTGGTGACACTATGTGATGTACATCTATAATCCATGTTTTAACACATTTTGATTTTAAAGGCTGAAAAAGGCATGGTAAAACCTGCTTTCCTTACATTTCATTCTACATTTGTATTGAAATTCCTAGTATATATATATATATATACACATACACACACACACACATATATTAGACAAAGGCAATTTACACTTCCAAATAATTTAATTGGTATATTTAGTCAGTCTTTATCTCATTGTTGTGTACCTGAACATGTGGGCTTGTTCCTGAAATTGGAGATGCTTTTCACACTTTTCCTTCTGTCACATCCATTTCACTTCTACAGATCCTGTAAATTCACACTCCAGAAGCTTACCAACATGTGGCTCATCTCTGATTACACTGCTCAGGGATGCAGAGTCCTAATACTTTTTTGTTTAGACAAGAAAATTAATTTAATATCAAGTAGAATAACTACTGTCTATTGTTTTCATTCTGAATACATATAGGCTTTCAAGTGGTGGCAAAGAAATGTATTGACTTCTGTTTCTACTGAGCTAATTTAAACCTTACTAAGATCAAAATTTTAAGCGCTGATTAATGCAATAACATTCAGCATGCAGTGTGCTCTTCTTCAGCAACTAGAATGAGTTCAGAGAATTGTTTGAAATTTGTGATATAGATGCTCTCAACGAGTTAAATGTTTCCAGTTACCCTTTCATTTTGAAAATCATTCCACTGGTTCACTTTGGCTGCATAAATAGCTACATGGAACATAATTTTTTGTTCAATCGAGTGATTTTTAATGTTTTCCCTTCATAAAGAAGAGAAATGCCATTGAATGTTTTTTGTCAAAAGAAGCTGAATTGCAGTATCTTGCCTGTCTGGAAGAAAGGCATCCTGTTTCTCTGATTTTAGGTCAGGTTGTCACAGAAATACCTTATCTCGGCTATTCCTTTCTTTTTTCACTTTTAGCACAGAATATAGAAAAGACTCCCTGACTTCAATTTTGAGGCTTTCTACTTGATATTAAATACACTTAGATTTACACTATTGAATGTATCAGAACAAACTTCCCACATATCAGTATTTTATTCACCTTCGAGCAACTGGCTAAGTCTCAGTTAATAACAGCAGAACACCAGAAAGCACCTGGATACTGATTTTATATAAATGTGACGTGACAGGTCCAAAGCACTGAAGTTGAACTTTCACCTGTGGTGTATGACAAGTCCTTTTCAAATGAAACAAACAACACCAGCTGGGTGATTCTTATCACAGTATAAAGCATTTTGGAGGAAAAATTAAGACGTGAAGTATAGTCAGAACTTTTATAATTGCTGTGGTTAATGAAATTTACAACTAGTGATTTATGCCTCAGTAAATCACTTACTGATCCTTCTAAAGATCAAATTTACCCGAGAAAGACATCATTTGTGAAATCTGCATCCTACAATTGTTTCCTGCTGCTCAGAGGGCTAAGTCCAGGCTGACACAGAAACGCTTCTGACCTGGGATATATCTGTTTTGCAAGAAGAAATTTCTGTTCTTACAACTGTTCCTTGCAGCTTCCTGAGATATTATTTAATATGTGTTGGAGCTTAATGTGATTTATTTGGGCTGAAGTCCATATAAACAACTACATTAAGTCAATACTTTTTAGAGACTTTTTTACTTCGGCATATAGAGACAAGACAAGGGATAATAATTTTCAACTGAAAGTTGGTAGGTTTAGATTGGATGTACAGAAGAAATTTTTTATGGTGAAGATGATAAGCAACAAGAAAAAGTTGGCCAGAGAGGCCATGGATGCTTCATCCCTGGGAATGTTCAAGGTCAGGTTGGATGGGACTTTGAGCAAACTGGTCTGGTGGAAGGTGTCCCTGTCCGTGGCAGGTGGGTGAAACTTGAGAATTTTTACAGTCCCTTCAATCCAACCCATTCTATGATTCTACAATTCTATTTCATGGGGTATACTTTGACATAGGGAAAAACGTTTAGCCAAATATCTGTAATTGCCTGGGATTTATTTTTTTCATTTATATCAGTAAGAGAATGATGTTTTATATTAAGCAGATAACTTACAGACACCATCATTTGCTTAAAAAAATCAACCCGATAGTTTCATAAAATCCATAAATCAAAGAGTTTGGTTTTGGTCTGTATGCTTAACTGCACCTTTTTTCTCACTCTGTCTTTTAGTTTACTCTGAGTTCTATTTTTGTGTTTTACTTTGAGTGTTAGATTTAAGCAGTAGTGAAAATTACACAGCAGTGGTTGTGTTCCCCAGGTTTTGAATTTAAATATGCTCCATGATGATTTGTGTTAATATAATTCAAATTCATGTCTCTTCAGAAATAAATTTTGGTTCAGATTAACTCAGCAGGCACATAAAGCAGTTTTTTAACCTTGTTGATACTTCAGATTTCTAATAAAAAAACCAAATAAGTTTAAAATTTTATTTAAATCTTTATTATATCAAAACTATAAACTAGAAACTATAAACTTAGGGAAAACGAAAAAAAATGACATTTCATGATCCTAGCAATAGGAAAAGTAGTCTCCAAAACATTTCTACTCAGAAGGATATCCTGAAGGCTTGTATTTTATCTTCCTCTAGAAAAGAGTAAGCTAAGTTCAGTCCAGGTTAAGACATTGCTCTTGTTTGCTCAGATGCAACCTACCTGGTATCAAAGTTCCATAAATGAGAGCAGGTTTTGGTCAGTGCTTTGTCATATCCTTTGTGGGTGGAATTTTTTTATTCAGACATGTTTATAGGGATTGGAGACCCAACATAGGTGCTTGACTTCAATGAAAATGTGCTGTACAAGTTCTAACTTTACTAGATCTTTGTTAGATTTATCAAAGCAATAGTGTAAATAATTTTGACTAAAAATGTACTGGTATTAGATCCCATATTAGCAGTACAGCTGAGTGAAACTCTCTTTGCAAAATTATCTATTTGTCAGGCAAAAGAAGAAAAAAGAAAGGTTTTGAGGGACTAGAAATTATACTGAATTGGTGGAAAATAATGATTTTCAAAACAGCAGTTTAATTTTGAAATAATACTTCAGCACTGCAGAAATATCTTGATTTGAGCAAGATATTTGATAAGAATGAAGGAAATAGATTCACAACACTGCTGCAGGTCCTATATCACAGAGTACAGTGATTACAATAACCACCCAAACCACCTAGAAGGTGGGAGATCAACACTCAGATTCATCTGAAATAGAGGTTGATTCCAGAACATGGATTTAGAAGAATGCTTTTTATCTCCCCCGTGTGTTTTAAATAGCTAGGAAATGCAGTACTTGATAGAGAGTAGGAAAGCATCAATAAAAAACAAATGATCTCAGAATACCAGCACTCAGAATATTGGTAGGGGCATTGGCTTGGGAATTTGGTTTTTAAATTTCATATTAAATGTAATGACAGAATGCCCACATACCAGCTAATTATGCCAACCAGTCCTTTTGTCATAAGTGTTACCAGGGAGGAAAGAAGGTCAGGCTACCAGGGCCTGATTTTCCACCACCACCCCAATTTCCATCTCTGCACTGCACCTTTACAGTTGCCAATCACACACTCCTCAATAGTACGTGGTGCTCCACCTTCTCACTCACTCCTCTACCATTAAAAAGTACCAAAACTGGGAAAGGGAACAGGATTATAGGTGTGTCAGGATGTATTTCTGCCCTTCTGTTACTGACATGAGCATATCTATATCACGCATCTTGGCATAAGAGTGCGGCACCAACATGTAATTCAGTGCAGTCACCACCCATGCAGAAAGGAATGAAGGATGGTTCTCTTCTGCATGCCTTCACGTTTGTTTTCATGGAATCATAGAATGGTTTGGGTTGGAACTGACCTTAAAGACAGTTCTTCTCCCCTTCCTTCCCTTCTAAATTGTCCTGCATTATACTTTCAACTTTAGTTCGTAATTTGAGATTATAATACTGTAGACTCATAAATTATTGATAAACAAAGCTTTATTCTGTACTTGGTGCGCTCCTAGAACAAAGGTATTCCACTTACATGGAGACTCTCAGGAGTACATTCCATAAACATGGCCCATCAGAAACTGGAAAGGGACAGGCTAAGAAGTGAAGCAGGAGAGGTGAAGTATTTTAGTTCTACAAAAACATGAAATAACCTCATACTTGCACTTCAACTTCATTGCTGTACCATGGTGGAAAGGAAAGGAGACGGAGTATTTAGAAGGTTCCTCTTGCCTGTGCATACACTTTATAAATAGGTGTGCTACAGATACACATGTAAAAAAGAAAAGTTCTAATCCATTAACTCAGATATACAAGGGTTGTAATGTAGCTCCACAAGGATCCTATATCGTTTCCAAAGCCATATTTGTTAGACTGATGTCTCTATTCCTTTGCACATCACACGTGTTCACTGGGTGCCTTAGACACTAAACGTTATCACCTTAAGGATATATAAAACACTTCCTCAGTGTCTAAGCAGAAAGGGACTTCATTTTCAGTAGAAGGAAGCTGTGTTCCATCCAGACAAGTCACTGAGTGACTTCATTCATGCATGTAATTCATCTGACTCGGCCTAGCTAGCTATGTCTGTGTTCATTGCTCTATTGCCTTCTACAGTCAAAGGACATAAACTGATACTGGCTCAAAATCAGTATTCTGGTGTGGGCTCTTCAACCCCAGATCCTTATGTCAATTGAGATTTAAGAATTTTTATCTTTACTAAAAATACATGTATGAACCACTCAGACCAATTTAAGATTACAGGTAGAAGACTGTTATTGTAATCAAACCATTAGATTAAAACCAAGCTCCTTGGAGTGGTGTATTTGTACAGTGTTAGTCTATGGCCACTTAGATTGCTAGATTTTTGGTCTGTAGATTCTCCCTGAATCTCACCATCTGTTAGGTTGTAAAGCTATTTGCTCTTCAAGCAAATTAGACACTTGAGAGGATTTACACTATAAAAAGAACTATTTTTTCCCAATAAAAGTCATGTCTTCCTAATAGTGATGAAAACCAAACAGGGGTACTTTTATCACCAAGGGCTAACAGTAGGAAAAACCCTCTCACTCTTTATTTTGTTTTAACATTTCTCTCAAGGCAAAGTAACTGCAACACCTCTGTACAGGCCTTTCACTGTCATATATACCCACAGGATCTTAGTTTCATCTATGTGGCTCCTCTTGTGGCTTTACTCATATATCTGATGCTTCTTTTCCAAGTACTTACAAACTGCCAATAAAAATTTGGATTATGAATTATCTCACCTCTTGATCAGTATCTCTGTTTTGGGTGGAGTCTGTTCTTGTTTCAGTCATCAGATTCCATAAAGGAATGAATGTATACCTTGTGTAAACTGAGAGCTGATGGTTATGCTCAATAATTCCAATAGATGTTCGAACCATAAGAAAACAAATATATGTGTGGAATAATGGGGAAACATTTTTAGTAGGAAGCATGTGAATACATGTGAATTCCTCTACTTATTTAACTGTTTAATATTGTAGAAATTAAGGCATTTAAGTAACAGTTCCAGCAAGTCTGCTGTGGAAACCGTAAGGTTGAATTCTGGCTACATAACGAATCCAGTTAAATAGAAAATGAGTCTGGTCTGTTGGTGATGAAAGCTTCCTGAATATTGGGCTGTGTTAGCAAAATCATAGCCAGCAGACTGAGTGAAGTGATTGCTTCTCTCCATCCTGCATTCATGATGCCACAACTGGAATATTGCTCCCTCTGTACAACAGAGAGCAAATACCTGGAGAGAACCCGTCACAGGGGCACCAAAATGACGGAAGGGGGAAATTCATATCATGTCAGGAAAGGATGAAAATTCTGGGTTTGTTCAGCTTGGACAAAAGGCTAATGAAGGATCAGTTTTAGTCTTCACCTATGAAAAAGGGGCTTTGTAGACAGTCAAAGGTGAATTTTTTGGTAGAAGTATACAGTGAAAGAGGGGATACAGCAGTCACAAGCTGCAGCAAGGGAAACTAAATCTAACTGCAAACAAAGAGCAGTGACTGTGAGGGTAGCCAAGCACAGGGATGAGTGCCCAGGGAAGCAGTAGAAGACCCAGTCTTGGAAATAACTCAATACTTGACCAGGCAAGGCCCTGAGAAATCTTACCTTGCCTTGAAGTTACCTCTGCTTTGAGTAGAGGTCTAAATTAGAGGATCCTCTTTAGTGACTTGTGGTCTGTATTACCCAATGGTTCAAAGCAAAATGCTTGTCAAAAATAAGGAAATCTATAGAGAGAAAAGAAAACGTAGTTTCAAGCAGGAGGAAGCACAGTACTAATACATGAAAAAAAAAAAAAGTTTGGCATTTTGACAATATTCTATTTGTCTTTGTTCCTGTCCTTCGTTAAGCATATGACATGGTTTAGACCTAGCTGCAAACTAAGCACCACACAGCCACTCAACAACCCTCTCTCCTCCCAACCCCCAGTTGAATGGGGAAGGAAATCAAAGTAAAACTTGTATGCTAAGAAAGGTTTATTCATTGAAAATAAAATAAAATACAATAATAATGTTAAAATATAATGACAATAAAAATGAAAAAACAAATGGTGCTCAATGCAACTGCTCACTACCCACTAACCAATGCCAGAACCCCCTTCCCAAATCCAGATCAGGTAACTCCCCCCAGTTTATATACTGGGCATGGTATTCCATGGTGTGGAATATCCCCTTGGTCAGTTCCCTTTGGGTCACCTGCCCCAGCTATGCTCAATCCCTGTTTCCTTTGTGTACCTCCTCACTGGCAGAGCATGAGACAAGGAAAAAAGTTGTTGAATTAGGATCAACATGACTAAACAAAAAATCAAAACCACATCGTTACCAACACCATCCTCACTCCAAATCCAAAAGCACAGCACTGTAACAGCTACTGAGAAGAAATTAACTCTACAATAGCTGAAACCAGGACAGGGCATCCCACAGATTGCAGTCCATGTATTAGCCATGTTTTAAGCCCTACTGACCAAAATAAAAGTATTACAGTTTTATCACTGCGTAAATAACCTTTTCAACGAAGAATAAGAAAAATCCCTCCCATCAAAGCACAGTGAGAATCCAATAGGCATCCTCAAAATTTGAGATCAACAGCTTATGAAGATTTCCAAGACAATTTATGCTAAAGATGTTCCATTTTCACCTAATGGGAGTAATGGGAGTGAGGACAGTTGTTTTTTTTTCTTAGTCTTCTGGCAAGAAGCTTACATTTGGTCTTTCATTGAACATTTACCTTTCTTTCTTTGATATCTGTTTTGCCTTTATTTTCTATGAAGCATGTTATTTGACTTTTAACTGATGTATCAAAAACGTGCAAGGTTAGTGACATATTCAATTATTGTGGCTGAAATTATTATTATTTAATGCAATATAAAGTGGATAATGAATCCTTTATTTCCTTTTAATTATTTCTGATCCTCCCATTCCTTTATCAGCTTGAATCAGATTTATCAACTTCACTCTAGAAATGAACAAAGCAGCAGTACATCTTAGAGATTAATGTAATTAATAAAAATAAGTGATGTTAACATTTTTACCTAGTAAACCACAGTGGACCTTATTGAGGCCCTATCCTAACTAATATTTAACACAATATTTTGATAAATTTCAAAACCACTAGATGTTTAGAAGACGTTATAGATCCAAAAAGCCTAGGTTTCTGAAAATTTAATCCTATTTTACCACTGAAAGGGGTAAATATTTGATGCATATATTATTTTAATCATAATTTTTCTTTCTTATTTAGTGCTTCCCCAGATTATGTCAGCTGCATATACACATATTTACTGCCTTTTAGAGCATGACCTTCTAAAAATCATCTTTCCTTTCTTATATATAAAATTTTCACTCTCCAGAAATCCCAGAGTAGGTGCTCCTGGGTAGTGGTGCCTGCAGCAGACTTTCTGAGGGTAATAGGGGTGTGGTGGCTGTGAGCCATGGTGCAGCCAGGATCAGTCAGCTGGAACAGACCAGGCACTGAGCACCTCAAGGAGCAGATGAACTCGCCTTGCAGGTTTTATCACCAAAGAACTTTGAGATTAGTGGCAAAAGTTGCTCATCTTTTGTAAAGTTCATGAGGTTTTAAAAAGCCACCGTAAAAAGCCTCTCACTGAAAATGAGAGACTTTTTAAAAGTGTGGTGAAAATTCTGAAACTCAGTAAGCTGCCCTGGGTACAATAGAAATCCAACCTGAGAGACTGCTATTTTTTTTTTTTTTTTTTTTTTTGTGAATGTAGAGTGTTTTCTAAGAGATAATTGATTGATTTAAAAATTAAATAAAACACACTGTCAAACTTCAGTTGACTCACCTCTTTGGAGAGTTAAACTTCACACAGTGCCCCTGCTCTCTCTATGACAGGGGCAACAAAAGAAGGACTTGCTGCTTCAATTGGAGTTACTCAGATAGAAAGATCTGAGAAAAGAAGTCAACAGGGAGCCTTCCACAGGATCCTTCTCATGCTATCCTGTCCTGCCTGCAGACTGTATATGTCAAAAAATTGATTTTGGCTGGATACTGTTTAAACACTAAAGCAGGCAGAGAGAAATATTTGGATTTCTGAAGCTACAACTTTCTTATGCTTTGCAATTTGCAAACACCATAATTTCTGCTAATTGCAACTTTTTTTCCCTAGATCATCCCCATTTCATTATGTCTTCTACATGCTGTTTTTTGGCAGCTAGATACTTACTAGGATTACAGGGTATGAGAAAGCAGGGTTATTTACCTCCTGAATGAACCTTTTCTAGGACACAGGTGCTTTATTTGAAAAGTTTTTAATCTTCTTCTGGGGAGACGAGATACTGTTCATGTTATGGAGTTTGGGTTTAGAAATAAATAATTGCTGAATGTGTTCTTATGAATAGATATTTTTTTACTATTTGGACAGTCAAGATAATGAAGGGGAAATATTAAATAGACTAAAAGCATGGTTAAAGCATGCACCCAAGAACCCAAAGGAATACAGCCTTTTTCTTTTCTGACAAAAAAGTGATGTTAAAATACTGCTCACAGTAAGTATTTGTTATATTCTTGCTCATGTCACCCCTTCAGTCCAAGGTTTATTGCTCTACCTCAAAATAAGAACCATATTGTGGTTGTAACTGTCAAGCTTTTGAATATCATTGCCACTGTCATTTTGCAGTGCATATACAATAGGCTTGCAAATTCTCTGAGACACAAATCAGCTTTGCTTATCTTTCTGTCTTTCACATAAATTAATTAACTGTGATAATCACAGATTTTTTTAAACAGCTTTTTTTACACTTCTAATTGCAGAAGCAAAAACTGAGATGTTTACTAATAAAGCCCTATAACTGGCAATTATGTAAATTTTATGGTTTTTAAATTATCATCCACCTGCAACATGCCCAGTTGCCAGTGGAGGTAGGCTGCTCTTAAACATTAAAAAAATCTATACACATTATTCATACTTTGGAGTTCTGGCTTCTGGCTTCAAAGGTTGCAAAACACAGCATGAGAGAAAATAATGCATCAGCAGTGAGAAATAAAAGAGCTCTGACCCTTGCTATCTGTGTAAAGACAGCAAACATTCAGGAATAATATCTTGTACTGATCTTCTCCAATTGCTTCAGGACTTCCCCAAGAAGAGACTTCTTCTTCTACTACTACTACTACTACTACTACTACTACAACTACTACGACTACTACTACTACTACTCCTCTTATTATTCTTTTTGTTGTTAGTAGTATTACTATTATTGTTTTCTTTGCCTTTTCTTTTCACATCCATCCCTAGAGGAGCTTCCAGCCCTATTGTATCAAGCATATGGCAGAAGAGATTCCCCATAGCAAAGCTGCAGACATCAGAGATCAAAAGCCCAGTAAAATCAGTGATCTTGGCTAATGCAGAAATCAGACTCAAGGATTTTCTTCTGTGCTATTCTACTCCATTTTATATAGTCTAGCTTTAAATTGTTATTGAGAATGAACTCTAGATATTTGACTTTTCTAACTAAAATATGTTCCCTGAGAAGTTCTATTAAAGATTTTTTTTCCTGACTTCTTTCTTCTGAACTTGCCATAAATATATAATTTCTTTATTTCAAGTATTTTAATTAAGAAGCACGCCTTTTGCAATGAAAATAAGAACTTGTAACTATAAAATATATTTGTATTGTTAAAGAAGAGAGTTCTGAAATTTCCCTTCCAGGGAATGTGTGTGTACAGTTAGACAAATTTAAATACATTTAAGTAGCTTTTCATTGATAGAGAAGCAGAACCACATGCAATCTAAACACATTTCTGTATGACATTAAAATGTGTTTAAATACATTTAATGGGCAAACTGGGAAAAATTTTAAAGTCAGTCAACTTGTTTACAATAATAAAGACTAAACTGTAGAAGGAATTACAGCAGCCATACAGAAATGAGAGGAAAATAGTATCAAAATAACATAGAGTAGCATATTTTAAAAGAACATAATAAAACACTTCTAAAAGATCTACCATCATTTCTTGTAAAATTAAAACTTGTGGTTTTTGCCCAGGACCTTGAGAAAAGAGAGAAAATACTTAGATTATAAAAGACTGTGGCAGGTCTTTAAGACTGGCATCTCAAACGGGAATTTCAGAAACCATGAGAACCATCTCATCAGCCTGCCCAGCCAGTGACAATGCCTGCTGACTTCTTTGGTAAATACTTAACTGAGTAAGAACAAAATTCCACACTTGCTTCTGCAGAGCAGTTCCATGCCGAACTTGCTCTGGTACATACCTACCCATAAAAGGAGGTAAGAAAAGGGAAAGGAAAGGAAGGCAAGGCAAGGCAAGGTGGAGCTCCAGGCTTTCTGCATTGAAGCAGCTCTGTCAGTCTGGTGTGTAACAGGCAACAGGGTGTCTGTAAGCACAGCTCTGGGTGACAGACCCTGGAGACCCTGGTTCTCATGAAAATTGAGTTACAAAAAGACATCGGCACATGAGAGAAAACAAAGTCAAATCCATGTGCAAGGTACTGGATATGTCTGCTGTCTCTCTCAGTACAATTTCTCCTGTGTTTCTATGAAGCCACACAGCCAAAATCTGGTTTTATGATCTACTGAGCTAATAATAATAATAATTACAAAATATTAAACTATTCCTAAAATGTGGTGGGAGGTTTAGGGGTCTTTAGAGCAAAAAAACTCATGGCAAATGGATGGGGTTCCAGTCATCCTCCACTCTAATCCTAATCCTGTATATCCACCTGAAGAAGTTTCAAAGAACATGTAATTTTTGTCCATATCTTAGATCAGAAAGTCTTTCATTTTGTCTTCTACTCATTCCTTTATTGATAATGAGTCATAATTAGAAAAATTAACACCCACTGAGAAGTTATACTGAGCAGAATCTAAGCCACTGGTTTCCATTTCCCTCTAGAAGAGGAAAATATTTTATCAATCCTCACAGATTTCTTGTCTTTTTAAACTGAAATAAATATTCTCTCTGTTCCTTTAATAATTTTGTTTTCCTTCAGCACATTGCTTCATCTTTTAATGGCAAAAATTCTTAAGAAATTTTAGTAGATAGATCTACTAGTGAATCCACTTTTGGTTTAATGTAGTAATTTATTTGATTAAGCTTTTAGTGAATGTTATTTATCTTATTGGAAGCTAACTTGCAAATCATCTGTTTAAAAATTCTCAACTTATGAATTATCAGTAATCTACTCAGAAAAATTTTAAGCTGGCTTTTCTGTTACTGATGTACTATGTTATATCTCATTGTTACTCAATGTTGATTCTTAATTTGCATACAGAAAATCCTTTTCTTTTTGAAAAAGAAAAAGTAATTCAGACCAATTTCAATTTTCATGAAATGTATTTTCTTCATTAAATGGCTTGCTACTACAGTCATGAAATTATTTCTTATAAACAACCATAATATCCTATTTAGCTAAGAAAGTTACAAGCAATGTGAGATCACAGTGTGATTAGGAAATTAAAAATTTATTTATTACTGACATTATTTATTCTCTTAAAGTGAATTTGTTGACATAAGCTCCTAAGAAAACATCATTCATGAGACTTACACAGGCAACTCTCTTGTAAAGTCATTTACAAAATTCTCATCATTGTAAAGTCAGGGCTCCTCCTTTCTCCATTGTAATTTTCAGAGGTGAGTGCTCTCGCTTGCAGTTCCTTGCAGACCTGTTGGCATTACCTGTTCCTACTGTTATTATCTAGTTGCAATACTGCTGCAATACTGCTGTTATTATCTAGTTGCAATACTGCTGATCCTTACCCTTCCTGCAGAGAGAGAATTGAAGATGGGGAAATCAAAGTCTTATAAAACAATAAAGTCAGGCAGCATCAAATAAACAACCTGTTTCTACAGCAGAAGGGGAGTTTATTTTAGTTGTTTTCAGACATGAGAGTGAGTTTTAGTGACAGACTGTACTTGTAGTCCAAGAAGGTAGAAGAAAAGTAACAGAAATTCAAAGGTTACCTTGCTCCAAAGAGGTTTCAAGAATAAATAAGTGCAATATTTTTCTACTACACATACATAGAAGGTAAGGAATTGCACAAACAGAAGACAGGTGTATCTCATGGATATTCTGCATTTATGTGGTGGTGTTCTTTTCCCAGCCCAATAACCAGAAAAATGTGATGGCAAAGATTCAACGGACTTCACTTCATCTCCTTTGATAAGCCCTATTTCAGTTACACAGGAAAGAACAGGTAGAAAAATTCAAAACTATTCTTTTTAACTTGGGAGTAACTAAATTAGATAAAATCTAATCTAACCAAGTCTAAATCGTATTACAACTTTTAAATTACTTTTAACTGTGTAATACCTTTATAAACCTGCATGTGTCCAGCTGTCTTTCTAATTCTCAACCTCAATTACTGCATTATTGTGAAAGTAACTTAGCAGCAGGCTACAGTGCTCTATACTAAACACAGGACCTCAGCTGAGATCGCACAATATATGTAGGATTTAACATACCTATTTTGATGGCATTAAAAAATTCCTGTGAATTTATTCCTTTCAAGGTTGTTGTGTAAAAGAGAGAAAGCAATAATGATTATGTAGTTGTAAATGATGAGTTATGTGTCACTCCAGTCCTCCAAGTGCAGCTAGAATATAAAAGGGCAGGAGCAGACTTAGCAGAAATGAGTTCATGCTATTGCAGGTTTGGACGGTTCAGAGAGTTCAGTGCTGTAAATCCAGCCCAATTTCCTGTCTGTCTATTTCAAGAATGGTCTACAAATCTGCTTGCTCTAAATAGCAGTGAGGCAAGCCATTTCTTAGAATATAAACAGGGAAAATACATCTAGAAAAAAATGCAAACATGTCAAATACAGGCCACATATTTGAAACTATTTCTTGGTCTTGAGGATCTTCTAGAATGTTTTGGTTTTTCTTTTCTGACAAAACCAGTAGCAAATCTCATTGTGGAACTATTAAAATCTAAAAGGACAACATATGGGAAAAAATGTCTGAGATTCCTGCACTGTGAACAAGAAAAACAGATGAGTCTAGATGGGGTGGTTTTGCAAATGATATATTTTTTCCATCTCCAGGATCCACAATCTTGTCCAAAGAAAAGCAACACAATTTTTGCCAATGAGAAAATTATAGAATTGGAAGCTACAGTGTAAAGGGCCTGTGCCAGGCATAGAGTATGATTTGTGACACCAAGTCATTCAGCTAATCAGTAAAAGAAATCAGTGTCTCCTTGTAAAAATGTGAGACTTTGAATAAATTTCAATGCAAAATGCAAATTTTGCAATTCAAACAAAATTGCAGGAGTAACAAATGATAGGTAGAAATGCTACCTAGAAATCATACTCATCACTCCTTCATTATTCTCAAACAATTTTCATTTAATCCTCTTCTTCTACTTCTGTGTGTAGTATTCTGTCAAGCAGATTAGAGTGAGGCTTCTGGAATTTTTATAGGATGTTTTAAGATGGTGCTCAAAAGTGATGCTGTTAGTGTCCTCGTTCCCATAATTTAAGGATGACATATTTTAATTTCTTCCTTATGCTTGCTATACCAATAACATATAATAAATCTGGATATAAAAACAGAGAAACTGATTTTTGGTGTCAGAAGCTTAAGAATATAATGTAGTTTATATTATTTTGCAAGAGGTGTTTAAAAAGGGAAAAAAATTGGCTTTTAAATGTGAAAATATGCTTTCCCTGAAGGTGCATATTTACATATTCATGAGAATCTCTTATCTACAGCTCTGTGTTCTTGTTCAGCCTTCTCACTGGTCAGAAAAGGTCAAAAATTTGTGATCAAAAATTCAACTACACATTGTCTACATCTGGCACTTGGAATTTTTCAAGGTTGGATGGGCCTTTAAGCAGCCTAGTCTAATGGAAAGTGTCCTTGCTCATAGCAGGAGCATTGGAAGTAAATGATCTTTAAGGTCTCTTCCAACACATGATTCTATTATTCCAATAATTCAATGCTTATATGAGTCACAGTTAAATTGTATACGTTCATATATAATTGTACAAAATATTCTATTGTATATGCATGCAATATTATTAAATATCAAATAACCAAAATTATGTGTTCTAACTCCCTTCCTATAGACAATACTCATATATGCTAATTGCAATATGTCTCCCTGGGGTCCATAGATTGGATAACCTTAAGAGTCTTTGCCAACCTAAAAGATTCCATTGATTCTAAGGCTAGCAATGTGATATAAACAATTGTGTACCAGAGCCTTGGGAAAAGCAGCTCCCCTGCCTATTGACATGGCAGTGAAAGAGCTGGGATAGTAATTTGCAGGAATCTTTAAGGTTCAGACATATTATATGGCAGATCATTACAAGCAAAGAGAGCATTCTTGGCAGGTGCTGCTGCACGGGCTGGTGCTGCATTGCAATGTTCCCAACAAAATAGAGTTGGTGGAGTAGGGAGAAGAGCACTCTTAAGTTCTCTGAGGTTTAGGGACTGGCTCTTTCCAAGAAACGGGAGACCTTGACATTATGCAGACACATTGAAACACTCTGAACTCAACTACCATAAAGACAAAAATATATAATTTGCCAAGATGAGATATGTTATAGAGAAAGAAAAGTAGCTAACCATACAGGTGTGCCAAAAGGAAACAAATAAACTGGTTTCAATTAGCATTTAGATTAGGTTTCAAATTTTCTTTTGCCCTCTGTAGCTCACCTCTTCAGCCTGAATGTAGCTCCTAACCAAAAACCTTGGGTGATCACAAGATCTTTACATTCTCATATAAAAACAATAGGGATTCTTTAGTTTTCTAAGCCTTAGGCCTCTCTTTGGGATTTGTTTAAATGAAGGACTGTTCTCCTCTTCCCCACTGAGGTGTTTCTTAGGGTGTGACTTCAGGTTATGCTGAATCAGAGCTAACTGGTGTCTGTGAAAAAAATATGGAGCTTTCATCCTTTCTTATCCAGGACAGTGGGCTTCTGCCCCTCCCTCACATTGGACTCAATATGTGTGCAGCCAGAAAAGAGGCTGGCTCAACTGACTGATCTCAACACAAGTAATTGCACATTTATTCAAACTGAAAGGAGTTATAACCTGCTTGCTACTCAGCCTGCAACTTGGAAAATGCCTATATATCTGGTCATAGCCCTATTAAGACTCTAAGTATTTAAATGAATTAAAGAACTGATCCCTAAATAATGTCAATATTTCTCCTTCTCTTATTCTTCAGTCATTCATCTCTCCTGTATTTCCAATGTGTGCTGCCAAGGCATGCCAGAGCCAGTGCAATGCATTCACAAGACTGTTCTGTAAGACAGTCGAACTGACATGTTGGCCAAGATTGATCTGAATTAAGCTAATATATTTTTTCTTTTGTGTTACTAAGGTTTTTTGCACTAGAGAAAGGTCCTAAGAATAAAGGTTCCATTGGTTTGAAGCAGAGAAAGGACTCACAGAGGCAGATGTTGCTTTCATATAAAAGATGTTAGGCACTGCTTCTTAACACTAATTACTGTTTTCTGATGTTTGAATCACAGAATGTGCTTAAAAATGGCATAACAGAAACATTTAAAGAGAATGTTTAAAGGTGCTTAAAAATGGCATAACAGAAACATGTAAAGCTTCAGGGTTTTTGAAACGTTTGTCATGTTGACCAAAACAGGACATGAAATTCAACCTCAATTCACATATGGCTTTGTCCACTCATGGAGCTGTACCATGGAGAGGAGGAGAGGAGGATTTTCTATTAAAAAATTTTAATTAGCTCTCCACTTCTCCCAGAGCTCAACACTAGGTATTTTACAGAACTTTTGCAAAGAATTTCTCTCAAAGTGCATCTTCATGTCTGTGTCAGGTTAAATGCAGGACTCCCAGCAATACAGCAAACACTCTCTGTCTCTGGAAGGCTTAGTTCTTTGAGAGCTCAAGAGGATAATGTTAATATTGCCCTTGCCTGCAGTAATTTTATCCTAGATTATCCTGATTTTATTTTTGCATGTCTTGAAATGTCAGCTAGTTTAGCTTAACTAAAAAGATTTACTGCATAAATGTCAGTTGAGCAAACAGAGACCGTACAAGTTCAATAGATTGCACTTGGCTAAATTCAGCAGTGGATCTGGGAATCTAGCAGCTGGCTAGTGTATAATATGAAGTATAGAGCATATGACAAAGGGATATGCAAGTCCACTGAAGTGCACAAAAAGTGCAAAACCACTGCTTTGTTCCTCTTTTAAAAAAATCTTTCTAATTTGACTCATATAAATTGAAAACATTGCTGAATATCTGAAAGTGTAAAGCTCTGCAAATGGTTGAAATGTTTTTGCTCACTATAGCAAGTTTTATTGTAAATGCATAGACAAATGCCTTGCTTGGTAGAGGCTTTAACACTTTGGTAGTTCTTTAGCTTTTCAGAGTCCTGCAAAAACATTAACACAGGGGTGTTCACTCCTGTGAAACAGGCAAATATTATTATCCTCCTTTTACACATGGGCAACTTGTGAGACAGAGCTGTGGCTTGCTCAGGCCCAAGACCACACAGCAAGCTGGTGGAAGTGCCAGCACTAGGATTCAAGCATTCCTGGATCCCAGCCTAGTGCACAATCCACTAGACAGCCTGTCTGCAGCCCTTCGCTATTGCTGCATGAAGCTACCCAGTTTTTGCTTTATGAATATATGACTGTGAAAAATTATGCTTTTTGTAAGTGTTTATGGGATTGCTTCAGGGCACAGTTTCCCTATTGCTGCTGGAAAATACAGATTACTTTAGCAAAAATGAGGGGGAAGGGAAGGAAACATGCTAGAATAAAATGACAAACCAACTGGTTTACAACCAGACATTAAAAAATTATAAAAAAAGTCTCAGTCAAAACTATTGTTTAGTTTTTCTGACACAAAAGAAACAGTGAGGGGATTATTTTATTGTTGTCATCTATAAGGAAAAATTTTCATGTTTCACTGCAAAATAATGAAATCATATTGACCCAAATCACACAGAAGTCCAGTTAAGGAAGGAAAGATAACAAACAATTGTTTAGAACTGATGAGAAGCTTTGTGGCTGCCTCTGCAAAATGCAGCTGCAGCCTGAGGAGCAGGGACTAACCAGATCTTCAAGTGGGAGGGATGGAACTGCGCAGCTGCTTTAAATCAACACTGCCTCGTCACTAGAAAGTACCGATACCCATCCTGCATCTACAGAAATAAAAACATTTGTGCCTCCTTGTCTTGCTGGATAAATTCATGTTCAGCAAAAATACTACACTGGTATGCACTCACTGCAGAAGGAAAGAAATGCAATGATAGGGAGTTTGGCTAATGTAATTTTTGGAAGTAACTTTTGGCTACCAGAGATTGAAGGAGTACTTCAATTAAGAAGCTGCTGGAACTTCAATTATGGGAAGTCATTCTTGCTATCCAGACCACTCCAACAGCTATGTTAGGGATGATTTTTGCCGAAACTCAGGAGGTAATGCTGCTTTACGAATATTTCCTAGTGATTCACTGCTACTTTTCAGTTTTAGAACGCTGCTTCCCCATAATTCAGTTCTGGTTGATCCTAAGAAAACAGTGGAAGGTATCATGGCAAATCCTATACATAATAAAAGGCCAACTTCACAGTTTTGAGAAACCTGTTTTTGAAATAAGAACCACTGCTTGCTACAGTCCTGGTCTTAGGAACTGCTGCTTTCTGCAATCCTGGTCTCACAGGCATTTACTGCTAGGTCCAACCTTGAAAAGCAGGTGTATGTGGGAAGGCAGTGAGGAGTGACTCGAGTATCCAGAGTGAAGAAAAGCATGATTCTGCATTGGGCTAGGGAGAAAAGTAGGACTCTTCATGCAGCTTGTAACTCTTTTTTTGGAGCATTTCCCTGGATAGATGTAGAGGGATAGCATTCATTCCAACTCTCCTTCAAAAAGGTTTAATAACCAGTGCTTCATTATGTTGGCATCCTCCAGATGATGCAGATAATGCTATTTTGCCTGCAGTGTGATATTAAACACTTAGATCTGAATTTCTGCCTCAGTAATATGCTTTAAACTCTGCTGAACTTGCTCTTTTCATCTGAGGCTGCCCTTTTTCTCATTTCTGCTGCATCTTTTTTTCTAATAGGCTACATTGGCTCTTACTCTACACTACCTCTACACAAGAAAATTACATAGAGGTGAGGCACTGGCCTATGACTACCATTGTATAAGAGTTAACATGCTTCCTTGCA
Organism: Setophaga petechia; assembly: GCA_024362935.1. Lineage (NCBI taxonomy): Eukaryota > Metazoa > Chordata > Aves > Passeriformes > Parulidae > Setophaga > Setophaga petechia. The sequence goes on from JANCRA010000024.1 coordinate 9,062,041, forward strand.
TATTCTCAACCTTTGGGCATTATGCCAGGCATGGTTTGGGTGATCACACAGGACAGGACTCTCCAAAAGTCAGCTGGAACTAAGACAGAAGAGGGGAAACATTTAACTGTAGGTGTGACAGCCATGGCATTCACATTAGGGGACAAACTGGACAATTTGTATTTTTTATTAGAAGAAATTTGTGCGACTACCATTTTTTGCCACACCATTTGTCCTTTCACCAGTCTCAAAAGAAGAGAAGCAGACAACAGCAAAGGCTTTGTTTGAGTAGGGTTTTCATATGTTTGTGTCTGGCATTATTGGGATTTTTATTGTTTTGTTTTAATATAAAGCATTTAGTGTTGCTGTGCTTTTAGGGGACACAAAGATTTAGGTTTTCCACACTAGAAGCTAATGCAGCCTGTGATGATACTAAGTCCCTGCAGGAGTTAATTTCTGAGCTTTGGGACAATACTGGGAAAAATATAGTTCCTGCACACTTAACATTGCTCTTTGGCAGAAGGATCTCCTATCCTTGAGAAATGAAGACTTTGTACCCAGCTCATTGTATATTGCTTACTTTACTTGAGAAATAAAGATGTTTTTGAGGTGATATAACCTACTCAATAGGTTAAAAATTTCCTTGAACAATTTGCATCTTCAGAGACATGAGAACCTTGATCAGGGATGAAATGCTGTACTACTTAGGAATAACTGGTCTTTTCATTTAATATCTAAAAATGTACTTTGAGGAGTATTAGTCAAATCTTGCATTAACTCTGTTGGTACTGAGTCAGAGAAAGATCAGGAAGCTTTCTAAAATATTAAAAATTCATTTAAAAGATCACATGTGGGTAAGAGAATTCCTTTAGAGGAAAGGAGAGGAAGGGTGGCTGGACCTGGAGTAAGCCTGGAGGTTGACAGTCTAACATAACAAGAGAATGAGGAGCTGAGCAGCTGTGCTGTGGTCACAGACATGTGGTGTTCTGAGCACAGTAGCTAATATCCACAGATTTTAATGCTGTCCAATTACCAAGAAAAAGAAATAAATTGATAAGCATTATAGACATCAGACTCCTCCCTTTTAATTAAGTCAATAATTCAGATAAAAAATTCAAAAATCTGAGCCACCATATCCTTATTCTCTGATGGCCTGTGAATACATGATTTTCATGTAATTCCTACTGATATGAATAATGAGAGGCAAAGAAAGGAACATCAAATAACCCATTGTTCCTTTTTTCAACATGGCCAACAATTGGGAGCTCAGACTGTATTTATGAATCCTGTTTGAAAACACTGCTGCAAAATGATAGATTTCACCAAAGGCCATATTCAAACAAAGGTTTTTCTGACAATTTATCTAGTAAAGGAGCAATGGCGTTTGCAGGCATAAAAGACACCCAGAAGCATTTAAAAAAGTGATTTTTTTTAAGCCCGTAGATACACTGCTGACTTTTCAGAAAGGTTAGAACTTTATGAGATTCAGAATCAAAAACTGATGTGACCTACATAAAAGAATCACTCTGATTTCTTAATTAAACCAAGCTGTAACTGCACACTTGGTTAACAGCCACCAAAAAATTATGCAATAAATCTTATGACTGTCCTCCAAGAATGTGGAGAGGAAGGCAGTGATGAAGAGGATGGTGGTCAGAAAAACAAGATGGGAATGCTCTGTGTTATTCCCTTTAACATTCCCTCACAAAGGCTCTGAGGCTTCTAGCACATAAGCCAAACAACTGAAATGATCACATGTGTAGCACTATGTTGAGGGGGAAAAGCCCAAATATTTTAACAGCTGCTTTTTTAGGTTGGGTTTTTTGGGTTTTTCCCTTTACCTAGTTTGCTTCAGGATCTGATTTCTTTCTGAAGGGGTGGGCTCAGCGCCTGCCAGGAGCCCAGCAGGGAATGTTTACTCTGAGACACACAGAGATCTTTCCCTTTCTTCTCATGTGATTTTTTTTTTTTTTTAAGCAGGCAGTGTAGGGAATTCTCGCAAGAAAGGTTCACTTAAAATAAACACACCTTACAAATATGTGTTAATCTGCAGGTTCTTTTCCTGTTTTATGAAAAATTTCTATGAAAAATAGATCAAGAAAGACATCACACGTTACTGTTGCATAGCTGTCTTCTCTGTCTACTGGACCAGTCTTTGCAAAACATTTGTAATTTACAGTGTCTCAGGCAAGGACTTGAACTGCCCTGTGGATTTCCTGTGACTTCAGCCTGTGCTTGCTCTCCACCAGAACAGTTGTATCACTGCCAGCCTCTAGCAGAGTTAGACAAAGCTGCTCTGAGTTGTGATTTGCACCAGTGCAGCTTATTCCAGTTCCATGAAAATTTTTAATATTAAACCAAATTTCTTCAATATTCTCCATATGCAGCTGCACTTATGGTGAATTTACCAGATGGACAAACTCTCATAGACCAAACACTAAAATACCGAATGTGGTTTATCAGAGATAATAAACAATGTCAAAGATCCTGACAATGTTTCTCTTTCCTCCTCATTTCATAAACAGAGCTTCCCTCCTATATTTCAGAGATTCAGCACACAGCATACAAGGAGCAAATATTCCTAAGTCATCAATGATAACTGAACAGTGTGACAAAAACAATATACTTCAATCCTTCCTCCAGTCTCCCCATATGCCCACTGTTCACAGTCACATGGGAGAACAAAAATACTTTTTAAAGACAAAAATAATATTTTCATCTTAACGCAGTCATCCAAGACAGGATGCTAGGAGTAAAACAAGCAAAAACCAAAAATAGCCACCAATGAGGAGACCCAGCTGACAGTAAGATTTATTAGTTGGGTGATGATTCCAGTGTAATTTTGTCTTGTCACTTTGAGACAGCAGAGCAACATGTTCATGTGTGGTCCCAGTATTCAGTGTATGGTCAGATACTGAGCTCTGGGAAGGAGTTTTGGAACAGTCTTGCTAATGTTGTTAAGCAGTGTGTGTTTCATCCCACATGGAATATTATGAACGCCTGGCATTTACTGCTGTCAGTGTCTGCCAGTCCTCACTGCAGTCATCAGTACAGAACAATCCTGTTTGTAATACCCTACTTGTCTGGACTGAAGTCAGATCTTTTCCTGGTTTATTGAATGATAAGTTTTTGATGACAAGTTTTTTTCTCTGTCTCCAATTGGGAATATGGAGAGAAATCTCTGCTCTTTATTCCTTGGTTACACTTCAAGTCTAAATTATCTTCAGAAAATGTGTTTTAGTTTAGTCATCTGTTTACAGAGGCCCATTTGCTTAACTTTACTGGATGGAATTTTAGAAATAGAAATCCAAGAAAACTCATTACTAACTTCTTGGACATTACTACCAAAATAGCAGAGGGAACAAAAGGGACACCAGTTATTTGACAGCTGCAGCAGGATCTCAGAGAGGTGTTCATTCATCCTGCGAATGGAGGCAGCTCGGCACAGTAGACTGTAATCACCTTCTGTGTTAAGTCTAGCTTTGGTCTAGGCACTGTGTAAGACCCAGTTTGTTGCCTGTAGTTAAATCAGTGTAATGAACTCCATGCTGCTGACATGAAGGGAAGTCTTGTCCCTGTAGTTAACTCTGCTGACCCATTCTTGTCCTCCTTCAATCTGCATTGTGACTGGGAAGCTGTATGGCACTCTAATCTCAAAAGTGAGCTTAACAATTTCTAGAACACACATAAAGGAAGAGGTGGGGCAGTTTTTTGGGATGGTAACATTGTACAGGTTTAGAACCATAGAATCACCTAAGTTTTGAGGTTCCTAAGGAGATCCCATGGTATAAGATCAACGCCTGAGCAATGCCACTTTGAACTTCTAGCAGCCACCCTCTGACACAGGTATACATGGCAATGCAAGTGAAAGGCACAGTTGCTTATCATCACATAGTTACTAATCTCATCCTTTATATACTTTAGGTAATAAAGTAGAAAATTCTGTTTGTCTTATAACAAAGTTATTGTAAAATAGCAGTAAATTTAAAAAATCCCTAAAAATTTATAAACATTCTCTATTTTTTGCCAGACAGCAGAGTTCTCAATGGGAGTCATTCTCTGCTATTCTGAGATAAACTGATTTTTGCTGATTTGTACATTCATATAATCACAGCATAGTTTGAGTTGGAAGGGACCTTTGAAAGGACATCTAGACTAAAAGCCCCAGAAAGAGCAAGGACGTCTTCAGTCTGGCTTTGTTTCCTGACCTTATTCTCCACCGCAATATCTCTACCTAAAATTTTGGCTCCAGAAATAAGAGTGAAATACACTCACATATTTTAAGAAAACATTAAACCATGGATTTGTCTTAGCATAAATCAAGGTATCATTTCACATAGATATTATGTATGCCACACATACCATCATCAAGACATGAGCATTCCATGTAAAAGGTGGAATAACTGAAATCTCCTTCCATATAGCATGGACAAAACAGGAAGAAATCAAAGCAAGAAAATAAACATCTGTATTTATTTTCCAAATGAGGGTTCCTTCAACATAGAGGATGAACTTCTATATCCTTAAAGATGTATCTTTTTCTATGTATGTTAAAAAATCTTTTGGTATAGATGGGACAAAAATATGAATGACTCTCACTTAAAGAGTAAGAATGCATTTGGATTCAACAGACTTTAAGGTTAGAAATTTGCTGTAGAGTTTATTGTAGTTCAGATGAAGAGCTCACCTTCTGAGCTCACAATCTGAGTGAAGGTAGTTATATTTTACTTACCAGTCTGATTCAGCAGTAAATGTGTCAGTGATAAAACTGGAATTTAGTCAAAGAGCAGCAAAGAGGACAGCTGATCTTATGGACTGTAAGGCATACACCTACAAGACCTAAGGTAAGAGAAGCCTGTGAAGGCTTCTCAGTTCTCAGGTCCAGTCAAATATACATGACTTGTGTCAGGGGAAGACTTTATGTGCACAGTCTTTTCCTTCTGTTTTCCAGAAAATAAAAATTAATAATGTGTGTGGGAAGAGAATCATGGCAAACCATGGCCTGATCTGAAGACTGCTTGTGAAGGGGAATCTGATATAAATTAGCATGCACATTTACTGCAGTGGTAGTGAGTGGCTAATATTTCTGCATCTATGTACTGCTTTCCTGAAAAAATTCTGGAAATATCTTTAGGGTTTTTTTATTATTCTTTAGAAAGAAAGGGGGTAACTGGCAGAAAATGTGTATGGTTTTTTCCCATGTGTATTCTTAACAAGCCTTTCCATTCTCAGTGATGCAGTGTGATTTCTTAAATTGATAATTTAAAGTTGTTAGAGAACATCTTCTGCAATATCCAGAAACTAACTTCCATACTACATAAAATGCAAACTACTTGTCAGAGTCTCCTGTCCAAATTTTCAAGTTGAGTTTTGAGGACCTTCTCAAAGTATATTTTATTATCCAAGAAAATTAATAAACACTTCCTTCATTAAGCAGGAGTCAGATCACATCCCTGTTAAAATGGAATAACTCCCACTGGATTGAAAGGTACAGGACTGGTATAAACCAGAGGAGGAAAATACCATTAATCATATTCCCAAGGTATTTCATATTAAAGGTGTGCACTATCCTTCCCACTTAGACAGAGCTGACTCTTACTGCAAAGTTCTTTGGAAACATTCTCAATTTCTTAATTTTATTTCATTGCTATGTCATTCTTCTGATGAACATAACCTGACATTTCAGTGAAGGAACTTCAGCAAACAAAATTATTGGTGTTAATAGCTTAATAACATTGGTTCTGAATCTACCTTTCAAAAAGATACCTGCTTAACATACAACAGAAAAGAGAAAATGCCCTTCCTTTACTCTTCTACTAAGGTGTCCTTTACATACTCCCATGGCCTAAACATAACATTTCTACCCGAGCATCTACCAACATTTGAAGTGACATAACACTCACTGTCTCTCATTTCCTTCTTTCCAGCCTGGACAAGATTAATAATCTTTTCTGTCTGGAAGATTAGTGACTAAGGGTGGATGAGGATGCACAAGGGTAGCATCAGCATCTCTGTGTAGTGTACTGAAGAAAATGAAAACAGAAGGATCACAGAAGGTGTCACCCCTAATTTCAAAGCTAAAAGATTGGATCTTAAGTGACACACCAAGGTCACATAGGGAATATTAGCTGCAGGAAAGAAAACAAAGTCTGAGTTGCTATAAATAAGCTTTTGAAAATATTGATACCAGACCATGATGCCAAGGTATGAACCCAAAGTGCAGCATGCAAGCCAAAGCAATCAGTACTTTGAGGAAGAAAATATACTGCATTTAGAACTTTCATTTCCATATGAGGTTATGGGATTAAATTAAATTTTTGAAAAGTAAACAAAAAAAAAAAACAAATTAGAAAGTCTATTGCATGGACTTGAGTGAGGGAAAAAATATCTTTAGATTGATACCTAATCTTTCAACTTTTCTCAGTTTCTTGTTTTAATCTTTGACAAAACAAACAAGCCAAAGAAGTTCTGTCTGCACAACTCCTGGGAAGAACTTGCTCTAAGGAGGAGGGAGGAGGCAGGTGGAGCTGAACTCTCACTACAGCCTGCCCTTTCTCTTCAGAGTCAAATAACAGGGAGAGGCTGAAGCACAGTGCAGCCCCAGCAGCAGGCAGCCAGGGACGTGATAGCCAAAACTGCCAAGCCTTTCACTGGAACAGGCAAGAAAATCTGTTCTAGGATAGAGAGTAATTTACTTGGAAGGAGTTTATTTGTAACACAGCCCTCCTTGTCATTATGAGAGGCTATCCTGCACCTTGATCATTCACAAGCTCTCTAAGAGTTTTCATTCATATCTTTATTATATAAACATCTAATTACCGTAAGAAACTTGCTATGTTTTTGCTCCACAGAATTTAAGTTTCAATTTGAATAGACGAACTATGGAGAATAATTTAGATCAGGTTGCAGACTTCGTATAACTTATTCAGTCTTCTTTAATAGTTTACTAACTATTAAATGGCCTTCTCCAGGAGCCATTTAATATCATATTTTATATGTTAAAATGAGAGGAGTAAAATAGCTTCCAGAGGTTCTTTTTCTATTTCAATTCTCTCTGCCAAGGAGAAGTTTTGGTGGTAATTTTGTACTAAACATTTAATATCAGCCTAGGTGCACATGTCTCCAGAAGCAGATAGCAAAAGAGCACTGGAATCAGTGCACAAAGAGGCACATTCCTCCTCTGCTTACAGTGGGATCCCTTCCTGTCAGGATCTGGCAGTTAGTAGTTTTTAGACTGACTGAACTATAGGCAATATCTGGATCAAACTTTTCTGTAAGCTTGGAAACCCGTCCTGAATATTTGTCTAACTCCTTCTTGAACCCATGTCCATAAGCAACTCATAAAAGATAATCTGTGACAATGAGTTCCATCAGTTAATTGCCCCTTGTGTTCTTCAAACACAAGACTTGATAACCACAAATTAAGCAGAATAAATATTTTCTCGCATATTCACCAAAGCTGTTCCAAGATTTAAGTTTAAATAGGAATATAACTGGGTTCAATTGAGGAATACTATTTAATTGCATGTGAATGTATTTTGTGATTAATATAACTCTTTTAAATTGCTAAATAAAATTCTAATTTTTTACTAAAGTATTCTCTTTATTTGTATAAATCGATAATATTTTTCATCTATATATGTTCTTTGACTACTACAACTTCAAGAACTCTTATGAATGTTAATCTTAAAAGTTGGACTGGCTGTAAACAGTTCATTTTTATAAGCACCTTACACCTCAACAACACCAAAACGCAGGATCTACTGCTATCAAAAAGTGCTCCTATGTGCTCCTAGCCCTCATAAATGCTAGGGAAGATGATAGCCAGCAGCTTGGCACAGCTGAATGCAAGACTCTGTAATGTGTTTTTTGGTGTAATTTATAACCTCTTTAAAGAATTAAATTAACTTTGGAAGAATACAAAGTAAAATATTTCATTAGATGGATTAAAAATATATGGGTAGATAATCACTTAGGCAAAATTTACACAGTCTCAATGTATGACCTTCCTGGAAAAAAACCAAATCATGGTGTCTGCAAGCTCGATCTTACTTCTGGTCTACAAACAATTCATTTCAGTCAGTTCTGTGTTTGCACAGGAACTTCATCTAACATGGTTTTCAACTTAAAATATACAGTATAGATTCATTAAATCAATGTGTCACCACTGTCAATTATCAAAGAAAAAAACTATATATTAATTCTGGGTTTGAGACCCAAAAGCACTTCACTACCATTCCTTTACCAGATACATTCTTCATACTCCCCTGTTGATAAAGAGTATATATACTCATAACAGCTGCCACTTCTGATTAAGCTGAATAAATTCAACTTGTAAGAAATGCCTTTTTATGTTTGGTTCATCTTTAATAAAACATTGAGTACTTTTGAAATGTCACTGAGAAGCAGAAACCAATATTCTTATATTCTCTTTGTTCAAACTAAGTGGGATCATCTTGTATTAAAGGAAGGTTTGTAATATTAAAAATTTCGACCACATTATTTATTCTTATATACAAGTGTTACTGTGAAGAAAACCCACACTGGTAATAGAGATCTAAAAGCCTGTTTTATACCAGGGAGAATCTGGTGCCAGCATTGTCTGCTCTAAGTGGGCACCCCAGGATCCCAAGTGCGTGTGTTTATATGCACACACACACGGTGATTTCTGTCCCAGGTATCAAAGCATGCAAATACCCATGGTTGCTGTACAGAGCTGGTTACCATGTGCTGGCCCTAAGACCAATCTGTCTGAAAAAAATCAGACACAGGTCATCAGGATGATGTTCTTTCCTAAGATGTGCATGGCACAATTTTATCTCCCTTAGATACTAACTGAAGAGTTTCTATGCAAATATGCAGATATGCTGCCAGTGGTCAGCACCGAGGTTTCAGTGTTGATTACTTGGACAAATCTGAAGTTAGTTATATGCTGCTTTTATAGTTCATCATACTCAGTTTGCATTAGAAATAAAAAATTTGGGCTAAAACAGAATAAAGCAAAATTAAATCACTGCAATGCTATAGCCACTCTAGTCATATCCACACATTTCAAAATCCAGTTTCTTCAATGTGAAGTTGGATCTTCAGGTGTCTAACCATTTGAAAACATAAAAAAGTATGTTACATTGTATACTGATTAAATTATATTATTTAAGTGCTCTTTTGCAAAAAGAAAAATCTCAGATGCTTCATTAAAAAGCTATCAAATCTGCTTTCCTGAAAATAATACCTGTGAACAGTTTAATTAACTCGTTCTTTCTTAAATCTTATTGCCAAGAATCTTTACAGGATTAAGTATTCAACACCAACAGATTAAAGAGGTATATCCCTCCAGCTCCCACTGCACATATCTCCCCATAGTCACCAGGATTAGCTTTCTAAGTACATCAAAGCTTTATTTCCTTGTGGCTCTCCAATAATAAAGGCTAAGGGTAAATCAAACTCTCATCACTTTTTCACCTACCCCTCCACAACCAAATCCTGACTAAATAAGAACATGAATAAAGATAGTCAATGTAGAAAGCTGCAGTACTTTACAACAGCAATAATAATAGGAACACAGCAGAGTAATAAAAAGAAGCAAGAAGGATGGTGAGTTACATAAAGTCTCTAAGGGGACATAAAGGAAGGCAATTAATAAACTGCAAAGCCGTTTGAAAGTGACTGAATAAATATTCACAAGTAAATACTACTTGTGTAGCATATCTGAGGAGCATTTGCCCATTAATTAATGGTATCCATTAATTAATCTGGTGTTGCACATGGCCAGTACTTTGAAAGAGAGATTTCATAGAAACTGTTCATATCTGATCAAAACCAAAATTCTTATTCTAAACAACAGCACTGGGGAGCTCCATTTCTTAAATGCACAATGACCATATAATAATTTGGGTTGGCACTTTACAAAGATCAATGCGTATTTTATTATTTCTCAGCACAGCTCTTGACAGTCATGGACCAGTAAAAAGACCTATATTTGTATATAAGACCATTAATGTCTTCAGGGTTATATGAAAATAGATATTTTGTCTACAGACTGAAAGCAAGGCAATCTGGGGATACATCTAAATTTTCCTCCTTCTTCTGCTGGGCTTATCTGAAAACAAGCCCTCAGTGGGATTGAGTTGAGTTAGAAGGAAGACAGGACTATTACAAAAATGTCCATGGTACTTGAAGGTTTTTAAAAGTCTTAGCATAAATAAAGACATTGTAGTTTTCACCGCCAAATACCTAAGGAAGTTTATACAGACCCTGCTTTGCCTGAGGCAAATTCTGCACTTGAAGCCTACAGGTGTTTGCTCTGCTTCTTCCTGCCTGTAGTTATCCTCTGGTAAAAACATTCTTTTTTGTCAGCGAAGCAATTGAAGTCAAGGCTTCTTGTGACTTTGACAAATCACTTACTCACTCTGATCCTCATTTTACCCACAAAAAAAAATCACATCAGAGTACTGTTCTGAACCCCAATTAATGATTGCAAACCATTCTAAAGTCCCTGAAGGATGACACTATAGAAAAATAACCCTGTATTTTCTCCTGTCAAAACAAACAAAAAAAAAAAAGATCTATTTGACATTCAGTATTTTTAGTAAAGTACATAAATTATAACACATTCATGTTACGCAAATAATAATTAAAATAATTGTTAATCTAAAAATTGAATACTAGTTTTGTTATGCTATCACTAAAATTCCTTTGTATTATTCTTTATTCTAGAAGTCTGTGAATAGTACCAAAATACATGAATCTTTTTACAGATTTTAACATTCTCAACTTGTAACAAATGCATAGATACACATGCATATGTGCATACACCTCCTCCCACATGTATTGAAAAATTCTTTCATAAGACAGCTAATAAAAATATCCAAAATGTTGATTTAATACAAAGTAATTTCTTCTTATAAAATTTTGTAAAGACCTCCATAAAACCTGTATCAATGTTCATTTAAAATTATGTCCTACCTTAAAGAACAAGATAAATTGCTGAATATTTTTTTCAGTATTTGCTAGCATGTTAATCTAAATTTAATAAAAGATCGAACCAGTGAATTAGCAGAAACAACACATTTTTCCACTGGTGCTTTATTAGCACATAGAATTTTACTATATGCGTTCCATTGACAGATGGGATGTAAAAACTGTTATTTGTTTAATAATCCTATTCATTCAGCAAACCAAACTATTTTAATTTGCCTATGACTCTAGAGACAGTAATTTTTAGCAAGTTTATCCTCAATTCTGCCTCAGACACAACTCATTTACTTTATAGACTTGTTCTTACAATTATAACTGTGGTGAAACTGAGGGTTTTCCAGATGCTGATAGTATAGCCCTTGTATATATGAACCTTCCCAATTTTCAGGCTTGTATCTGACCCTTCCCAGAAGGGACAAGTTAAGCATTCCCAGCACAGCCATGTAGTTTCTCTCCAGTTCTCCAGTGCCTCATGTGGGGTGCAGGGGGCCTTGGGACAGTGCTGTGGGGGTGTCCAGTGGCCAGGGGTATCCTGGATGCATTGTTAGAATATCATATTAAAGAAAGCAAGGAGAAGGTGTCGTGTCAGATTCTCTGTCTGAACCTGGAGGATACACAAGTGTGCATGCAACAGTCAGAGAGAGAATTCAAAGATACACTCAGGGTTTCCCTTCAGCTGCTGTTAGATGCCTGGATGACATTTTTGAATGATGATTTCTTTAACTGCCACCTGTGATGCCAAACATCTTAATTGGCTGCTACACATTCGTTTGGTTTTGAAGGTAGTATGGCAAAATTCTCAGACTTCTCCAAGATGCACCTTTTCAAGGCTATAAAGCCAAGCTATAATAGAGGCCCAGTTAAAATACTTCAAACTCAATACATCCAGTACATTTAATCTATTTGTGTCCTGAAGAAAAATTGCCCTTCAGAAACATTATTATATAAGAAATGAAGTCCCTTATGCAGTGGTTGGGTTTGAGGTTTTCTTATTTTTGTGAAAGATTAAGTCTATGTGATTGTAACTGCTGACACTAGCTGGAGTAGGTAGATTCTTCTGATAAATTAAAATAAAATTTTTTGTCAAATAAATAAAATGCTGGCACTTTATTTGTTTATGTTTATAGTTGAAAGATTTCAATTCTTCCAAAATTACAAGTGATACAAAAGTCAAATGTGATTTTTACTTTGTTTCAATTATAAAAGCAATACATCTATTTCATATGAACTAAAAGGTCCATTAAACACCAGATAGTGTTTGATACCTAATCAAAATAATATAGCCAAGTAGCAACAGTAAAATGACTGTGAGGATGACAAATATATTTTTCATCTTTGGTGCATTTTTCCAAGACGTGTTATGCATTGGGGTTTTTTCCCAAATTTTGGGCTTTTTTACACATAAAATCTCACATTCTAAAATTATTATTATGCCTTTCCAAATTAATAATAAAGGTAATTACCTTAATACAATGAAGAGCACTTAACTGGAGTATTTTTTGGTTTGTGAGATTTTTCTGAACAGCGTGAGTGAATGTAAATGAAACAGTAAGACACAACTAACAAGTAGAAAAACAATGTACAAAACATTACTGAGATCTGAACTGTACAGAAAAACTCAAGTCCTAAGCCTGACCTGCTGAAACTGATTGTGGCATTAATATTATCTTACAATTACTCATGAGAAGATAACAAACTTTAACAATTAACTTTCTGGGAGCTAATTGTAAGTTTCTCAAAGTAACTGTGATGTGTTGCAGGATTCGACATGTGAGTGGATTTCCTATCTTCATGAGAGCCCAAGAACTCTTACTAAAAACCAGGCCTGACTTTTGTGATCTGCTGGGACCTTATCATCTAGTGAGGAAAACACAAAGGATGAGCTGCTGACATTTACAGTTAGGCAAAATTCTTTCTTGCCCAATATTATTATCCAGCAATGACTCCAACACTGGCAAAATCAAAATTAAAGTGTTGCAATTTCTCATATCTAAAATCAGAAAGCATTATTACTGCAAGATCAGATGAAAATGAAACTAATTAACAGACTTGGAGTTACAGCACTGCAATGAGAACCTATCATTACAGTTCTTCCTTTTCAGTGTTCTTCCCAGTCATTACAGAGACCAGTCCAGATGAAGGTGTTCACAGGTCTCATTAACTAACTTCATTGCTAAATTAATCTTCAGTTGTCATCAGGAATATAATAAACCTTGCTCATTAGATTTTTATAGCCTTGAGACCCTCTTGAAAAGAGGCCCTCTTGAAAAGAGGTGTTCTCATACTTACCAGCAAGACCAGTTTGCATAGTGCAAATTTAATTATGTAAGATCTTTTGTGATTCAAAAGAGACAGAAAACCATATATAAAAATATCAAGGTGATTTTCGTCTTTGTGGAGGAAGAAAATCAGAAAGCACTGAAGTGATTTCGCATAGGATTTGTAGAAATTCTCAATTGAAATAAAATATAATGGGTTAAATTGTTGTATTTGTTGACCTGAGTTTCTCCCCATTCACTTGCCAATTACTACCACTTGTAATTCTTATACCATCTCATGTATTTCCAACTGTGTTTTGATGCTAAACAGTATATGAAAAGGGCAGGTCCTGTTAGCACCAACTAGCTCTTCATGGGCTGCAACAAGATGCACTACACACCACCAGCAACAAAGAGCTATGCTCTAAAAACAGATCTGCCTGAAATTGTTATTTTCTTTTATCACTAGTGCTTTCTTCACGTGAGTTTTGCAGATTATGCATTTTAAACATGTACACATCAGAAGTTCCTATATTGCTTTCACATTTCCTGTTCATGCCAATAAAATGTCAGCTTAGGCACTTTGTGTCCCATCTTCAGGGACTTCTGGGTATTTGCAAATGATGTTGATTCCAGCTGGAGTCCTAGGTGCTCACCACTCTTCCTGCAGCTCCATCAGTGCTGGCAACAATGGGAGTTCTAATGTAGACAAGCTGTTTGCCTTTTTATGACCAGTGTTTACTATACAGCAGTAAATCCGTATGGTGAAGTAGAGCAGCTGCCAGGACTTTTTGCATGCTCAAGCTGATGTCACCACTAGATCGTGTTAGTCTAACAGTGGGAAATTCTGCTAAAAGGCTCGTTGTAGACATGCTTTTCAGTACTGTACCTCTGCTCAATAGATCATTCATGAGCACCCAGCCCCCTCTCCAGAGAGCATGTAGAGTCGAGTCGTGAGCAGGAAGGGATGGAGACAAGGCCGAGTTTCTTACTTACAGCTCAGGCTTGGAGCTGTTTTATTGTCGCCATGGCTACAGGCCCCACATGCCTCCAGTCCCTGCTTTATGAAAAGAATGATGCAGTGTCTAGCCTTACAGCTGAATATATAAACCAAATTAGTCTACCATGCCTCTACCTGTTTTGCGGCTCACAATGAAAGAAGTAATGTATCAAGCAATCAGTCTTGTAGCAGTTATATTCTGTAAACACTAAGTCATTACACCCAGACTTTTTTATTTGCTCTTTAGAGCCCCTTCTCAGTATAGTAAACTGCAGGTTTCAATAAGAAAGCTAATTCAGAATAGTCCTCTGTGATTTCTCAGAATTTCTGCAACATACCAGCTAAAAGTTACAATTCAAATCCCCTTTCACACTCCATTTTTGCATAGTCCCACTCACTAAACAAGATGCAGAAAGACAATGATGAATGTCTTTTCCAAAGCTACAGTGCCAGGGTATTACTAGAATCAAACTATGCCTAAGATAAGTAAAGAAGAGTTATATAGTCCTGCAGGGAACTATTTACTCTTCCTGAATAGAGTAAGAGCCTCATATGGTCCCATCTCTGCTAGGAGATTAAGTAATCCCTGAATGGCTTTGAGGCAGGGCAGTGAGGGAAGATGCGTCCTGTCATACTGCTGTTGTCGGTGTTGTTTAGAAGAGGGGGAAAAAAGGGAAGAAAACTTTAGAAGTGTGGTCTCCATTGAAAGATAAATATATAAGAGGTGGGGAAATGTGTATCAGAATAAAAATGCATAAATCTCAGCATATGACAGTGTAGTTGGCATGCTAAGGATTTGGAAGAAAAGGTGGTAAGAGGAAAAAGAACTAGCATGAAGAGTAGGGAAGGTGCGAATTGTCTTTTATTTCCATCTCATTATACATTCTTCTTTTTTCCATAGCCTGTAAATTCCATCAGTTTTGATTCTCTACATGCTCATTTAGACTGTACATGTCAGTAAGTAGAGAAATGTAGTCACATGGTTCGCCATCTTTTATATTCTGTCTTTCTGTCTCTGTGTTTAGCAAAGCGGGCCTTATCCTCACCTCCAAAATTCCATTAAAGTATTTTGTCAGTCTGGGTTGCAAGAGACATTTACAGCCAGGGAACTGTAAAGAGTTCTCAATGCAAATAAAGAACAGAAGAAGATGATGTGTTTTCATGAAACAAGTGTTTCTTAAACAAATAAAGACAGCTTTATTACCTATCAGGGAAGGAACAGTGTAAAAATGCATAAATTGAACAAAGTCCACCAAATTAAATTCACCCTGGCTACAGCAAATTGAAATTATATGAAACTTCAGCAAGACACTTCTATTTTTCTCACATTATCCAATCTTATTTACACAAAATGTTTAGTATTTGGGCAAGTGTTCAATAAATGAGCCAATAAGACCCAGTGCAGAAACTCCTATCTGTAAGAGGTATGAATCCTGCTCTTTTGGCCTTGGAACAGGAAGTTGTTTAGACCCTCAAACCAGTACTGAGTTTCCTTTTAAAGCATCTCTTCTTTTGCATTTTTTTTTGATTATTTAAGATGTGTTATTGTCATTTCATGCTGTAGAATAAATTATAGTAACACATATTATAGTAAATAACAGTAAAACATTTGTCATCTAAATTTAATATAAACAGAAAACTAAGTAACAAATGAGGCAAACATATCAATATTCTATTTTACTGTTGTGTGTACAAATATTTATGATGCATATGTTGTATGGGGCAAAATAATGTGAAAGCAGGATAGCTATTAAATTTCAGACACATTTCGCCTGTGTTCTAAAGATGAAGCGAAACAAATTCTTTGAAATTCTGTACTTTCAGAGGTTTCACATGCATTATGTTATATTTTTCCTTTCTTTTACCAAAATGATTGAGGTATGACATAAGTACAGAAAAGAGAAGACTTTGTAGGAAAAACTATACAAATAACTGCTAATGGCTTGCCCACTCTGTAAGCTTTAAAAACAGTTAAGACATTTAGATCATGTATTCCAAACTCCTGTATTCATATCCTCCCATTCACAACCATTTTGCCCAAATGGCTTATGCTAAGACCAACAAACTGAGTCAAACAAAAACATTTGATAATTTTTGTGCTGAAGCAACTGCCTTCTCTCAGCAGCGAACAGCAAAGACCCGGGTTCCACCACAGCAGTTCCTCCTTGAGTACCATGGAGCTCATTAAGAAATGTTCCAAGGATCTGAAAGAGACGAATCATAACCCATGACAAAGAAAATCATAAATAAATAAATAACTTCTCATTGACAAACACAATCCAAGGAAACAACATTAAAAACCTAGTCCAGTCTGATCGGCAGAAAAGGAAATGTATTTTTGGTCTGATCAGTTTGAGCTCTGGCATATGGATAAATACCAACCCATGTCATACAATTAAGATTCTTTGTATCATTTTTGAATCTTAATCTGGCCTATATTGAACTGTCTGCAGCTACAAAATAAGATCTAGCCAAACAAAGAAATTAAAAAATACATCTGTCACTTGTAAAGTGAAATTAAAAGCGATTCATTTGCTCTTGCACATAAGTGCCTGAAATAATCAGGCATGTTGTGTTTGATCATAGTAGTTGTAATGTTTTTTCTGAGTCCAATGCAAAATGTATTGTATGCAAATAGATTCTAAAGGATGTTCTCTCTTTTTCTAGAGGAATGTAAAGTAGAGAAGACTTCCCCAAAATGGAAAATAAAACGCCAACATCAAGAAAACAGTTATGACCACATGATTCATCTCCATTTCTGATTTCCTTCCAGCAGTTTGACTTCTTTTCCTTAAGAAAGAGCCACAATCTGGTTCCAAAAACTCCAAGTGATGCTGTGTATCCTGCCTTTCTACAGGCATTTCTGCATTTAGCTTCTGTTATGAAAGCACCTTCCTTTATCATTCAATTTGCCTGATTTGAGATACATTCACTAGAATTTAAAACATTTTTCCTCTCTGTTCATATCAAAGCTTTCCTCAGTATCACCTGAACATAGTGGCTGTCTTCTATAAAGAAAGAAATTCACAGAAACTGAGCTACTTTTAACTTTATATTATAAAGCTTTATACTCAAGTTCATCTTCAGGACTGATTGAAATTTTTTATATATCTGCATTCTTTTCAAGTATAGATGATAGCACTGATGTGCTAATGTAGTATAACAGTGTTATTTATAGAAGTAATATGACCTGGTTTTTTCCATCTTGTGTCTTGGTTATCACTTAAATAACTAAGATTCACAAAGATTCTTTTTGCCGTAGTCTTTCATTCATAATTTGCTCATGCCAAAAAATGTTAATCTCTCTGAACACTCAAATCCTATGTCCTCCTATCCTCCCCTTTACTCTTGGTTTCCAGCTACACTGTCTTGCATTTGGATACTGAGAAAACTTTTGGCTGAAGGACACCCACTTAAATTATACATCATTATCTGTAATTAAAACTTGATCTCCCTCCTCATTATTTCTTCTCCCACAAACTCTTTTACACCTACAAAGGCTGCCATGAAAAATATTATCACCTTCTTGATAATCAAAAAAGTGCTGCATGACCTTTAGAGCAAAATAATTTGAACCCAAATGGATATGACCATTCATAGTATAGAGTGATGTGTACCTCCTGATTCTTGATCATATTTGTATAAACCTGGATAACTTCACAGATATCAGTATGAAAGTAGAATTTGCCACTAAGAATGTACAAGACCCTAATTGTACATCAAATCATAAAATCATAGAACCACAGAATGTTAATGGGCCTTAAAGAACATTTAGTCCCACTGACCTCTGCTATGGCCAGAGACACCCCCACTAGACTAAGTTGCTCAAGATTGTATAAAACTTAGCCTTGGAACACTCCCAGGGATGGGGCATCTGCAACTCCTCTGGGCAGGTGTTCCAATGCCTCACCACCCTAACAATAAAGAATTTCTTCTGTATAGCTAACCTAAATTTTCCCTGTTTCAGTTTGAACCCATTATTCCTTGTCCTATCACTGCAGTTCTGGAGGAGGAGTGTCTGTCTGGCTTCCATTTAGGCCTCTTGATGTCACAGCATATGTCACAATCAAGACAGTCGTGACACACAGAGCATCATCATACAATTTCAGAAAGCTTCAACCCAAATAGAGCAACACCAAACCACTTCAAAAGGCTTCAGGCATCTTTCCATACAGAGTAACTCCACTTCAGAAGGTTGCAAGTGTCTGCCCTTCTTGTTCTTCAGCCCAGCCTTTTATACCCCTCATGTTCATGCTCTGCCCCTGTGAGCCCTCTGTTCCCTTTGGTGGTTGGTCAGTGCCCCTGGGCACTCCCTGGCTCATTGCTGTCAGTGCTGCTCACCTGCTGCTCACAGCCGTGCCCACTGGGGATGAGGCTCAGCCACAGCCCCACTCCCAATTACCACAACCTGTGTGCCTACATCTTCAGCCACTGAAAGGTTGCTCTGAGGTTTCCATGCAGCCTTCTCTTCTGCAGGCTGAACAGCCCCAACTTTCTCAGCCTGTCTTTGTAGGGGAGGTGCTTCAGCCCCTTTACCAACTTGACAGCCCTTTCTAGACTCACTCCAGCAGTTCCATCTTCTTCTTATCCGAGGGCACCAGACCTGGCTGCAGTACTGCAGGTGGGGTCCCAGGAGAGCAGAACAGAGGAGGAGAATGACCTCCCTCGACCCGCTGGCCTTGGTCCTTTTGATGCAGTCCAGGATTTGGTTGGCTTTCTGGGCTGCTAGCACACACTGTCAGCTCATGTTGAGTTTTTCATCAACCACCATTCCCAGGTCCTCCTCCACACGGCTGCTCTCACACAGTCCTGTAGGTGTGTCTGGGATTGCCACATCCCAGGTGCAGGGCCTTGCACTTTTCTTTGCTGGACTTCATGCTTGACTACCCAGAAACTATATAAATAACTATATAAATAAATATTTCAGTCTTGAGATTCAGAAATAGAAAGGGAGCTGCAATGAGGGAAAAGAAGGCAAAACCATTAAGTTTATATAGGATCTCAGTGCCACATTTTACCTGAATTTCACAGAAAGGATTATATTATCGCAAATATTCTGAATACACACTCATCCTGAAGATCCTCACATTTTCATAGGTTTCTTTTTCAAAAATCATCACCTGAATTTGCCATAGTAAGATCCTCTCTGTGGTAGTATAGAAAATTCTTGTAAAATTGCACTAAAATGTATTTCATACACAGCCTATGCTGTTTCATTTTGCTCATTTTAGAAATGCTTATGCATGTTTCATCTCTTCAAAAAGGGATTGTGAAGACTGAATGAATGTACTTTGAACCCAATGATCTCCTAGTAGAATGTAATGTTGCCTATATTTCCTGGGAATAAACCACAAGAACAGAAGAAGATAATGTGGTTGCATATTACATGATAATGAATATTCTGACTGATGTATTCACCCCAAGGTACACTGGAACATCTGTTAGTTTATTTAGGCATAACTCATCATTCTTATTTTTAAGATATTTAAGTGGGTGAACATATCTCTCCTTAAAGATTACCGAATTGGGAAAAAATAAGAAGCACATGGGATTATGCACTAGTGATGGCATGGAACATGTATCCAGGTGAGAGATGTACTTTAATTCTGTCACCGTTCACTGCCTTAGGAAATGAATATAGGTCTATATTTGAGGAATATGTTAGCCTGGCTTGTACTGATTATACAAAGCAATGACAACACGTTAGGAGCAAGTGTTGTAGCTGTGAAGCCTTACTCATTACTGCACATATTTAAAAATAAAGTTGATAGATCACCAGTAAAATACAGTACAGTATCCTCTCTAACATATCAAGCCTTAAAATATGGTTTCAATGATTTTCTAAAATAGTGGACATAAAAAAAGATTATCTGCAATATGAAATAAATTACATGGTGAAAGATTCTCTTCTGTGTTATACAGAAGCAAAAACTAAGGGACATAATGGTCCTCTTTCATTTGAAAGTACAGGATGTCTAAATCATTTAGGACTGCAAATCTACCCACTGCACTAAAGGTAAATATAATGTTGGATCAAGGAAGTAGGACATGTGACAGTGTGAATGGTTTCCTCATATTCTGTGAATGACTCCAAATATAAACATTTTATTACACAAGCATCATGTTATCAGCTGATTCTGATTTCTGAATACTAGTGTCCTCAAAACTTTTCACCCACTAGTGAGGAGAGATTGAGTTTTCCATGTTAATCCAGTATTATTTAAGTGTGGACTTTAGCAAAGCCCTTCAAAATAAACTTCAGGAAAATTACAGACACACTGGCTGTACTGAGTAATTTTATTTTGCTTGCTAGTTTTATCTTTGTCAAAGTACAATTACAGACCAAGAAAATAAAAAGGCTAAAACTGCTAACAAAGTCACATAGAATACTTTCACCTTTCACAACCTTTATGTATTGATCTAACCTTTGGGATGTACTAGACATAGAACATCCTGAGCAGGAAGTGAAAGGAAGTCTATCGTTAAAGATCTCCAGTGATGAAGATGAATTGAACAGTACTGGTCCCAGTAAAGATGCCCCCAGGGACACCACTTAACACTGATTTCCATCCAGACATTGAGTTGTGACCATTCAGCCAATTCCTTACCCACCAGAGTCCATCCATCAATTCCATACCTCTCCAGTTTGGAGTGAACGATATTGCTGGGGATCATGTCACAGACCTTACAGTAGCCTAAATAGTGACACCTTTCTCTCTTCCTTTGCCCACTAAGGTACTCACAGTTTCTTCCAGCCTCCAGCTAACACACATTTTTGCCCAAAGACAGCACATGGGCCTGGAATTGAGCTCCCTTCACTATCTGTGCTGGGCTATAGTTATTTCCACTTTCCATCTAAATTCTTCGGATGTATTATGGCTTTGAGAGGTGATCACGAATGAATCTACTTTCTGTAGTTTAAGGTGTCACTGTTCACGGTTGCCAGTTCCACACCTTTTCCAGCAGGAACACTGCTGTAGCACGTTTGGCAGGTGAGGATATGTCTGTGTCAACTACTCTTTGAAAGTATATGCTGAACCAACATTTTGCTTTTAAATGAGCAACAGTGTCCATGTACCAAAGCTCCCCACCACCACAAAAATTTTTGCGCAAAACAATCTGTGCAAAGTTTTCATAACCATCTTTTCAGCAGAATGTATCCTAACTCCATCTAACCTGCAATGTTGTAGCCTAAAAAGTTCAGTTAGCCTCCCATAGTTGAATAAAATGATCTGATGGATGTTACTTCTCAATGATCCTCTCTTTCATCCTACCTTTTATTTAGCTGTTATTTTCATTCTCTGTTCTACAGCCTTTACCCTCATATTTGGGAAAACTTATAGTATATCCAGATAGGTGAATTTTTTATATCCTTTTTATGGTGTCAGTTAATAGAAGATACTAAGGAAAGACTACAAGACAAAGAGAAACATAGTGATTTTTATCTCAGGGAGGGTAAAAATCCCTTTACAATTACAGTGGTTTACACTTAGCTTCTCGAAAACTTCATTCAGAAATTAGTTGTTAAAATTTTTCTGGACACTTGCTCACAAACTTCCCTCACACTTTCCATGGTGCTCAAAGTATCCCCAGGCATTATCAGTTGATTGGAGGCAGCTGATCTCTACAGCTGAGAGGAAGCTGAGAAAGATGTTTTCAGAACCCTTGCAAATAATATGTGTATGGAGAGCAAGAGCAATAGACTCCAAAGAATCAGGTGTAGTAAAGACTACTTTGGAAGCTAGAGACAATGAAGAACTGTGAGCAGGAGTGCACCTGGCTGGAAGGTTTTCCTTGCATATTAAAAGGGCAATACTAAAATTGCTTATGGCTACCCTCTGATTAAATTCCCAAACCCAACTATAAGGTACATGCCTAGAGCTTATGCAGACTGAACCATTCAGGATGAAAAGAAATGTACATTGAGATCATTTTGCTGCTAATAAGAATTACATCAGACTGAAGCTGAGAGTCTAATTTTTTTATTGTTTCCACCATTGTTGTTTTTCAGCATATTTTATCACATTATGAGCCATGCGCTGATGAAAGTGTTCATTCGTGCCTGGCAAAATCTCAAGCATCCACACACCCAGAGCACTAAACACCTGACTCCTAGTATTTGCTGACACATTTGATTCAATACCTTGGGGCATTTTTGCTGTTTCTACAGATAGGTAGACAGGCCAAGCACTTAATGCAGGCTTGAATACACATAAACAAATGTTTCTTAAATAAAGCCTTCTTTCTCTTGCCCCCATTCTCTTGCTTTTTCAGTCTCAGCTTTTCACTATGAGGTTATTTTTTGAGAAAATGAAGATTGCTTAAGAGCATATGGGGAAAATTTGTGGATATCTTAATTTGGTTTATTATATTTTGAAAAATACAGAGATGTCATTTTCTCAGACTTTGCAGAAACAGCAGAACTCATTCAAAACCTGAATGGTATTTTTAGAACTAATTTTTGGACTGAATTTCTATCCTCAAATACTTTTTAAATTATGCTTTGGAATAATATAAGGTGACCAATCTCTTACTATTTATAGCATTGAAAGTATGTAAAATAATGGCATAATGATTACTGGATAAAACTGAACCATCTCTTCTAGAGGTCATTACCTTGATCTGTAATGTCACTGCAACAAACCACAGTAGGTGAGTTTGGTTGGGTCTCCCTACATTCTTCTTTCATGTGAAGGAAATAACAGCATGTCTCTGCTAGCCCAGTTTAATATATCACTTGAAAAAACAAACTACATGCAATATAAAGAAGGATAATATGACCTAAAGGAATACAGTAAAACCCAGTCCAGATAAATAAAACCAGAATTGCCAGGGCTTAGCATGTCTAGGCATAGAAACTATACACTTATGCCTCTAGAGAATAGCTAATAAATTATTTTCAAGTTAAAACTTCAAGTTCATGCCAATACATGGAAAAAAGCCTAGTATTCAAAGTCAGGACTCAGTGTTAATGAACAGATTTCCTTATCTAGCCAGAGAAAACTTGGAGATCAATATATTTAAGAAACTTAGAGTCATATACTATTACTTAGATATACTCTTACTTCGAAACTTGGAGGCAGACACTCATATACTTCAGAGTCTTAAGTAAAGCTCAGCCTCTGCTTAGATTCAGCTTAAATGGCCATTATATGAAAAGTTTAGATCTCGGCTGGTATCTTTGAAAGTCTGGTCAATCAGAGGCTGTTGCTTCTCATTGCTGTTCAAATATCTTGTTTTTAGTTAAAGTTATGGAAGAAATGAGTTCTTCTGAAAGGCTGGTCTGAGGCAGCTGAGAAATGCCTGTTAGCCAAAATCATCCTGAGGATCTTAGGCACTTCTTGTTGGCAGTATTCAAAACTTTGCTGTACATTCAACATTTGATGAATTTCATTTGATGAACAGGACTGAGAACATGGCACTGTGCATAGCCTCATGCATGCAGCAAAGGACAGAGACTGTTGGAGAAAACTGAAGTAACGTACAAACCAGAAGCTGAGCATAATTTTTATTTATTTGTCCAGCAAAGCAAAATTTGACAACATTGTACAAAGGGGGGATGTGGGGCTTCTTTTGATGGTTGGTTGCTGGGGTTTTTTGTAGGGTTCTTGTTTGTTTGTTTGTTTGTTTGTGATGTGTTGTTACTCTGACTTAGATGACCCTGACATATAACTCCAGCTTCTGGCCTAAGCTGAAATTAGTCTAAACCCTTAATAAAGCAAAATCAGGCAGAAATCTTGTGGCATCATTAATTAATTTCATAATTTTCGAAGCAGTTTGTGTTCATGAGGAAAGAAGCACAGAAGAATGTAACAATTAACAGTAGTTTCTGTAGCCAAAATAAGTGAAGGTTTGCAGCCAACAGTCTGCACCACGCATTCCCAGGCATGTTGATCATACTTTCAGAGTGGAAAAACAAGAACACTGTAATCAAAGAGAAGGAAGTTTAAGAGAAGTGTTTTACTGAGAACAAGGGAACATGGATGACAATAGGAAAAAAAAGGAAAAGTGAAGATCCCACATATTTTGCAGCAAAGAGTAAAAAGTGGAAGATTGGCCTAGTATAACTCCTGCTGTTCACTCCTCCCTCGACATCTTCAAATGTTTTTGTGTTCTAACAGTTGCAACACACATCTCCAGCTCATTTGCTACATCATTGACCTCTCTTGCATTTGGTCCTGATAACTAAGCTCCCTAGTCATAAACTTTCTGACTCATTCTCACACATCAGCCTAGTTTCTATGGCGTACAAACACCATAGAACAAAAGCCTAACGTGATAATCCCTTCTCTTCATATTAACTCCTCCATAAAACAAATTCCTTCAGCTCTGAATCTTCCTGCGCCTGCTGACACACACAAATGTTTATTTGAAATCATCATATATATATATTTATATATATATTTATTTATTTATGACCTTATTGAACTATAAAATCCTACCTTAATGTCAGAAACTCTGATCACTTGCTATTTAGTGCAAAGAGCTTCAGAAGATTTGAAATTCTGGATGTGAAAAAACAGTAACAGAAAATGTCACTGTTCTGGTTCTGCGCACTAGAGTGAAAAAAAGCCTTCATATTAGTTTCTTTCTCTGATGCCTACAAATATTAAGCAGAGAAAACAAATTTTTAATGATTTTTTAGTGTTTTCCTTGTGGTCTTAGCATTAGAGGATGGAAAAAGCAGAAGGGCCAGTCAGCTGAAATGCAGCTTCAAGGATTAAGTATGGTATGGTATCATCTGTATTCCTTTCTGAAGATATACACTGTCATGAGACCTGCAAGGAATATTGATTACATTATTTTTAGCCATTGTTTGTAAGTCTCATGTTTACTCTGGACTTTCTGAGTCATCAGAATAACTTTGACAAGCCTCAGCTCTGTCCTTGAGATCAACAAACCACTTGTGTAGTTAAAGGCTCATTATTATGGAAGTAACAATCAAAACAGCTCCACATATAAAGCAATTTTGGCTTTACCTAATCTCTTTTATGTAATGATATACTTGTTTTCAACCATGGGCAAATATTAATTCCTTCCAATGACCTAAAGTATCTAGCATAAAAAAAAACTTAAGATCAATGAATCTTTGTGCAGTTTTATCTTTAATTTCTTTGCACATGAATCATTTAAATTACTGATTAGAAAACACATCCACTGAATGACTTGTTAAACAAAACTTCAAAATCAGTTTGGCTTGTCCCAGCAGGAATGGTGGAAAAATGTCCACATTAAGGATTCAGAAGTATTAGGGAGGATATGGAACACCAAGATACACGTAATAGAAAATTGTCATGATATTTTTTTTCTTACTGACAAACTCTTCAAAACTCTTTCAGGTAATCCTAGAGTTTCAGTAAGCTCTATTGATTTAAAGAATGATTCACAGTTGGACTGGAAATGAAGGAGCTTTTATAGTGCAATCACCAAACCCATACGGTTTATTTCACATCTTACCGCTCAACTTTAGAACGAATATAATTCAAATCACAATACAATGATGATTGATGTTTTTCATCAACACCCAATTATCATTCCATCATGGCACAAGACTTTAAAGTAGAGTTTGAGCCAAGTAAAGCACAAAGTGAGCATCTGAAAATCCAGATCTGTGCTCTTGCAAAATTACTTACCAAACCACATTAATTATTTTCTAACATGTTAGGTCATGTTAGTTGTGTATGGGTATACAAGATCAGGCATTAATTTTAATCTTAATCTTATGTTCAGATATCTCATTTCACTCTTTTCTGAATTATTCAAAGAAATTTCTGTTTTATTTTAAACCAGGTTAGAACTGGAATACTTAGCTTTGGTGGGATAATTTCTAATTTTTTTCAATTTCACTGGACTTGTGTAATTATTTGATTCTGTGCATTCACAGGCTATCTACATATTTTTCTGGGTACTTCAAGATGATTACAAATCCACTAAACTGTGGAGAATGTAAATACGTGCTTTACATATATACAGATATATATAGATAGAGATATAGCCTAGCACCTAACATGAAACAGAAAAAGAGTTATCTTACACCATCTGACATGACCTGACATGATTGTAGTTGAAAATTAAGTTCCATAATTCAGAAGCCGGTTGTTTGGGGTTGGGTTTTTTCCAGCATTGCACAGCAACAGCAACAAAATGATGGGAGGTTATGGGAATAGGAGGAAGTGTTTAAAACATGCAAATACTTCGAAAACGTAGGTGCTAGAAGACCTACTAGTAATCTATGCAAATTGTTACAGTATCCTAGGTTCTACATTTCTTTTAACCATGATAAGTATTATTTTATTTTCATACTACAGCTTATGTGTAAGCTGTACTTGGATCACAGTACACAGTACACAGATCACATTTTGTCCTCAAAGACTGTAAAATAACCAACTCACAGCTTACATAATAAACACTTCAAATTTTGATAAAATGCTGTCACCTCAGGTGGGCATAAAAGCCCATGCAAATATTAAATAATGTTTTAAAATAACACATACCAATAAGAAAAAGATAGATAATACTTTTAAAAACCCTATAGTGTCTCTTAGCTAAGTGCAACATAGTAACCAAAATTGGATCTTATCTTTTGCCTGACAGATACCTCAAAAAAGATAAGCATTTTTAAAATTTTCATCTGTGGAAAGGATCTTCGTTTCATCTTGCAGCTCAAAGTATGTTATCTCTGATACTGTGCTTCCTAATTCTGAATTTGTGGTACTGTGCTATAATAAGTGTTTGATGGTTTACAGATTCTTCAGGGAAGAAACAACAGATGTATTCTAATGGGGTGGGGGGATGTCATTTTAATGCACTTGAACTTTGCAACAATGACATCAAAAGTAAAATAAAAAGGTTGCTTTTTAAAGACGTCTTTCCATTTTCTTTGTAAAAATCCAACAAGTTTCAAAAAGCATTCAATTTTTTTTGTTTAATTTACCATATGAACATATTTGACTGATTCAAGAGTTATATAGTTTTTTCAGAAGGAAAACTTATTTTATTCTTATTTTCATTGGAGGAGAAAGGAGAAATGTGATTTAACACATTTTCATTTTCCAGTGAAGCCCTTCTGAAAGAAATTATATGCCTCAACCCAGAAGAAATAGAAGAATGAAATCATACACTAAGATAAAATGCCTTCAGGCCCATGTACTGTGATCATAAGAACACACTATTACCACATCACCCCAGACATATGACACATACCTTCTACATTTAGTTGCCTCTTCTTTTCAGATAACCATTTCAAACAAAATAAAACCCACAAACACACTTTCATACAGAGGTTTACAACAACTTCTTGACTAACTGCTTGAATGACATTTTGATTCCAAATCTATCTTGATTTGATATTTGTTTCTGTTGTACTTCCTATATTTTACCTCGAGGAAGAAATTATTAAAGATAATGCCTGCTAAGTTTGGCTTCCTATCTTATGAAAACCAATGTGAATATAGTGCATTTTCTCTTAAGATCTTTGGAAATGTCTTCAATTATTTCCAAAGGTCCCTTTATACCAGTCTGGCACTATAAACCTGATGTAAAGTAGATGCAAGTAGAATATTAATTTCCTTTAAAGACAATTTGCATTGATTATATAAAATGTAAACAAGAACCATGTCCCAAAATTCTTGTTTCCAACAAATTTTTGTTATTTGTTCAAAATTTAATTCAAACAAAACTATTTATGTTTTGTTAGGAATTTGTTTACCTCAAAGAGTCCTATAACCTAGCATTTTAATTTTTATGACTCTCTTTCCTTTATGCACATTACCAGATGTCTGTTCACACTATAATCCTGTGGAAAATAACTTCATTATCTGCAGGTAACAATCCATCATTACTTACCAATTAGAAATTCATGAGAGACTGTGGAAAGACTCTACATTCAGTCTGGTTGCTTACAGTGTGTGAGGTCTGTCTTAAAAAGAACAGCTCAGTGTCAGACAGAGTTCTGTGCTGTGCTGCCATTATGAATGACAATTCTTCTGTTGCAAATACTCACTCTCCTCTTTTGACATATATCCTAAAGTATTTAATTTGGGATCCCCAAACTGAAGGTTGTGGTACTTAAAAGAGGAGCTTACTATACCGACAGAAATTAATTTTTTTTTCTGCTTTTATGAGCATAGCAAATGACATTAGCTTATCTGTCCATGCTTGGCTTGAGACCAACATGGGAAATGGCACCTCCTGGGTGAAGTTCATAACTGTAACTGGAAGTGATATCTTCTAAAAAATGTGATCTTCTAATTAACAGCAAAACAGATAAAGAGCGAGCAGTGAGGAGGAATAATTGCATGCTGCTAAATTACTTTCAGGAAAATTGCTTTTCTTGCAATCTAGAAAAAAATGCAATATGGTCTCTTGAGAGATAAGTACAGCTCGTCTCAGTCTGTGGTCAATGAACCACAGGTGCTGATACCACTTCTTTTCATGGTCAAAAGTTAAGTGATGCATTAACTATATATGCTGATAATCGTTTAGGCTAATGCCTTATGCATATAATAAGAAACCTCTTCTTTCACAGTGAACAATAATGGGCGTCAAATGTTGAAGAAAGCAGACTGCACTTTTGTGTCCTGTGTGTTCAGGTGGGATACAGTTCATTCAGAGCCCGGGTCATTCCTAGGTGACAGTCATCCACGTGCCTCCTGGTGCCACAACCACAGGTCAGCCTTCATCTGCTCTTTTGAAGGTACTGCACTCTCTTAACCTAGTGCTTCAGCCAGTGTCAGATAGACATCAGCCTTCTCTAACTTTATGTGAACTAATTAAGCAGGACAGTATTTTGGTTCTCAGGTAGGTCTAAAGATATCTTCACTTATTATATTTTCTGAGCTAGTGCAGGTGCTAATTTTTCAGCAAATGCTGATAAATGCCTTGATATTTATATCGCCACTGACTGAACCTATTTTTAAGAGGGGCTTACAAATGCAAAGCTGTAGACAGGTAATGTTAATGATTACAAGATTACTGTATAGAAAAGTGCATGATAACTTAAGTGCTGTCTAGATATGTTCAGGACAAGACAAGTAACCCTAAGCAATGCAAATTTTAACACTGGATTGTGAATAGTTACTATATTGTAAGAGAAGAAACCATAGTGTGTCCCCAAGCTGCCCACTGCACACCACTGTTTGCACAGTGCACGAGCTGTGGTGAGGCATTAGCACATTAACACGCTTTCTATTCTAGGGCATATTTACAAAAAACACAATGTACCATGGAGAACTTTCAAACTGCTCAGCTGCTAATCCTGGTCACAATTTCTTAAGACTATTCAGTTCGTGATTGCATGTGAAAACACAAAATTAAATATCCACACATGCCTAACTACATGTTTAACTCTAATGGCATAGTTAAGATACCCAGTTAAGTTTTAAAATTAGTGCGGCATTACTCAGGAAGCAGCTTTTCAATGCTTTATTTTACTAATTTTAAATTACTTCTAGAAAGCACAAATTTGTATGCACAGTATGGTACACTGTAAGAACATTTAAAACTATTTAATAAAAACATATTCACAGGGGGCAAAAATTAATAGACATATTTGACAATCTGTGTCTTGATTTTTGAAACCTTAGCAGTACGACTTTAATGTTCTGTTATTATGGTTTTTGTCTGATTGTTTGAAATAGTTTCTGGGTTTGTATTTTCTAAAGGAAAAAAACTCTGCTGTTCAATTGTGCAATCCATCAGCAAAAGTTTGCACATTTCATAAATGAAGACAATATTATTTTCCTATATTATTATATTAAAATTTCTTTTTGTGGAAAATCAATGGACCTGAGGACTGTCACTTTTATATCTAAGCAGATATGAATTCAATGTGAATGCAAACATCTACTCATACATTGTTCATTATTGTGTTCAGTGGTTCAGTAGATACTTTCAAAGATAAATTATTTTGTGGCAGCCTTTGTTCCATGTCTCTTTTGGTCTTGGAAATCTTGCCATTAATTTCAGCAATATTTGCTTTTTAAAGTGAATATCAACAGATGTGCTCTACTATAAAAAGCAGCAAAGTGCAAAAAATTTCTTTTGCTTCCAGGTGCCAATGGGAGGTAAAAAGCTGCCTTACAGAGTAATACTTGCAACACTCAGTACATAGCAAAATTGAACCCAGCACTCAGTCTTTGTCATCAATGTACTTACTGTATTCGTATCTTTCAGTATCTATGGCAACTACTAATTCCAGAAACATTTATATTGCAGAAAATATTACTTTTCCCATGCCTTCTCATGGAAGTGGCTAAATGTTTTAAAATTAAAGAAAATAAAGAATACTTTATGGAAAATAAAAAGGTAGGGAAAGTGGTATTTAAAAACAGTAGATATTTGAATCAAACTGGGAAACTGACACAAGCACAGAATCCAGTCTAATACCACTGGTGGATAAACTGTGACCAGAGAATTAATAGGATGTGTCTTTGTTTCTCTTCTTTGGACTTTGGACTAATGGTTCCAATTACATCATTCAGCTGAACTACTACACTTATTTTAGAAATATAGCAAGTGCTGACTTTGAAACACAGGTTGAAGAGATGTCCACAAAACACTTAGGGAACTGGTTCCAGTGACTAATTGTCCTCATTCCTAACTATTGCATCTATTGATTTTTCTTGGCTTTAGCTTGCTTCCACTGGATTGTCGCATAACATTTTGCCTGAGCTCATGCTGCACATGTGAATACAGACCCAGATAAGCAAATAGAAAGAAATTACTCACCTAAGACCAAGTTGTGACTCCTGAGAGATTTTGCTTTAGGAGTAAATGACAAAGAACAGCTTCATATTGTACATAATGTTTTAATCCATTCCTTATACCTTGTATTTATCTTTTGTCATTTAAGCTTTTGACTGAAACACAAAACTATGTGATATCAAGCAATGTACTACAGAAGTCTAGTACAGTGTAACACTGATTTTGACCAAACTTACAATCTCAATAAAACAAATGGTTATTTTGACAAGATCACATTAAATGATCCTCTCAACATTCTTTTGATTGCTTATTGAGAATTATCCAGCATTGAGTGTATTATTTACCATGTCAGATGTCTAACTGCTTATTTAAGAATTAAGAAAACATACCTAGAATAAGATGGCTCTTCACTCTCTTTTTTCAAAACTATCATTAGAAACATTATCTTTATTGCAATTTCTGAAAATGTTCATGGTTTCTCCAAATTATTAGAAAGCAGCACATGCAGATTGTACATAGGACTTTAAATGATCTACAAGATCCATATTATCTGAAAACCTCCTACCAGACAAAAGGTTAAAATAGAACCTATTTAATAATGTACCTAGACACAGATGGAAATAATAAAGAAAATAGTAATAGTCACATGGAAAATACATATAACCTATCTTTTTGTCCAAATGCAGAAATGGGCTATTTGTCAAACCTATCCCTAATTTTTACCCCACTCCAGTCAGGAAGAGCTAGGTTGTTTTCAGCAGGTTATAAATGGACTTTTAGACAACATGGATAATTTTGACAGAGGATGAGGTGAGCATTGGGAACAGTAAACTATGGAAAAACATATGTGGTCCAGCCATAACCAGTGTTTTCCCTGTGATATGCTGGCCTAGAGTTCCAAAAGCTGAATTTAGCCCATGACATTTATAAGCAAGGACAGGCTTTTCAATGAGCTCCCTAATTATAAATACACAGAGAAGGCGAAGAAGGGAAAAAAGATATGAGTGTAAATAGACCAATTCTGGTTACAGCAATTCTTAACATCTCAAAAAAATTCAGGGTGAGTGTGTTAGAAAAAAAAGAAAATAACAACACAGATTAAAGGTGCCAGCAGTTGAGTAACAGACACATAACTAAAAATATAAGTGATACTCATGACTAGAAGATGTCACATTCTGCTTTCGAAATACTGCCCCACATCATACAGGCCTTGCGAGCCATCTGAAACTTGTAATCAAATTTGTAAGAATAGTAAATTATCTTTTGGTTTTTTATCCCCTTAACGCATATGTATTTATTTAGGGTTTTGGGGTTTTTTTCCCCAAAGAAATCCATTTAGTAGGTGGAACAGCCCATCTTTATTTTTCCTTTTTCTTTTTTCCCAGGGAGAATTAGGCTTTCTGAAGTGTTCCAAGCTAAAGGGTCTCAAATCAGGCACTTAGCTAGTGAAAGTAATAGTTTTAGGTTCAAATGAAATAAATATCTTCAGAGTTGGTGTTGGGGTTTCCTGGGTTTGGGTTTCTTGGTTTTTTTGGTGTTTTGTTTTTTGTTTGGGGTTTTTTGGCATAGACCTGATAATGCTACAGAAAACAAAACAAGACATTCTGCTTTTGTTAAAATGGTTAGGCAAAATTTAAAGCATCTTGTGGGAAAAAAAAATCTACTGACAGTTACACACATTCACATTCATCCTAGGGTGGAACATCCTTTGGGCAGATGTATGTTTTCAATAACTCTAATTTCTTCTGAAAAGATAAAAAACAGTAAAAGCAGCCAAATTCCTAAGTGACAACCTACTAGTGGGGAAATCCTGATTAGAGAACAATTGCAGTTCACCATCCTTGGCCTGGCTACTGCTAAGTTGGCATGACCTAAAGAGGAATAAAACCCATCTCAAGCATTGCTTTTATTCTTTAACACAGAGGATTTGGAAAAGAAAAAGCACATTGAAGAAATCATGACATGCAGTAAACTGGACATGCAATTACATTGAGAAAGGCATTGCTAATGTGGCAATACATAAAATATAGTCTAGAAATTAGATTAGGGGTTGGATTTTATGCTTCTGTGAAATTACTTGGCTACTGGCTAGTCCAGTGTACTAGCAAGGCAGATTATTAATAATCAGAATGAAAATACCATGCCAGGTATTCATCCTTTTATCTCAAACATCAACAAAATATTATTCCTTCATTTCAGGATTGTTTCATCTGATTGCCAGTTATGTAAACTAAGGTAAAGTGTGGTTGTTTTCTTGTGCACAGAAGCTTTTGAAATAATTCCAACTTCATTCTCATTCTTGGTGGTCTTATTAGAAGAACAGTATTTTTAGTCACAAACTTTTCAATTATAAAACTGGCAGCACTTACTTAGAGGTACACTTACATTTGGATTTAGTGATTGAAAAGTATGGGGTGAGCATACATAATGGGATTTTCACTGCTAAACCCTTTTCCCATCAGTTTGCTCCAGTAAGTGGATACTAAAAATGCATACAGGGCATTTTACAACCAATGGAAAGAGAGATTTCTGTGGTCTAGCTAATACTCTCCATTGACCATATCATGAGCTTGGATACTTCACACAATCTTGATAGGCTCCTACTTTTAAAAAGGTCCTGAACTAATTTCAAGACCATCATCTCATGTAAAAATGCTGGGAAGTCTGGGCCCAAGTTAGTTCTGTAAGTGTCTCCTAGTACTTGTCTGCATCTTTACACGGTGAAGTTTAGAAACTTCTTCATTTCTGCATGCTGGTTTAAAAATCTGTAAATGCATTTAGAAATGTATTGCATAAAAATGAATTTGTAAACAATTTATTCTTGATTAATAGGTCTTTTTTTCCCTTTTTTTATTCCTCAGATATCTGCCGGCAGACCTTCTATTACTAAATTATATAATAAGGTGAGAGTTTGGGTTCACAGCAAGCAAGCACCTGAGTCCTTATACACAGGAGACTCCCACTCTTACTCATGCTGGCATGTCCATGTATCAAATCAGCTCATGGCTTTTGTGCATTCCAGAAACTTTTTTAGGTGTGAGACACTCAATGAGTTACTAACCTGGATGTTTTATCTTTCTATTCCAGTCTTTGTTGTTCTCTTGATGAATTGCTCACTTAATATTTAGAAAAAATAAAGCCATCAATACCAATAATAGTGCCAATGAACTGTGGCAAACCAAGATATTATAATACAGCAGGTTAGCAAAACTGCATGTCAGAGGTTTATGATATAATGATGATGATGATAATTGGAATACAAATTTACCTTTACAGAAATAATATTGTAAACAATTAGAATAAAAGATAACTTTCAATTACATGTAGCCTGCTTTATCATTAGTGGAGTATTAACTATAAAGTTATAGATGAAAATACAAAGCACTGCAATTGTTTATTACACAGATGCAAGGTGAAACCGAAATTAAACATCCCTGTGCTATTCATAAGTAATAAATATTTTAAGCTACAATGTATTTGATGTATAATACTATAAAACTTGCACTCAATTTAAACAAACTTCATCCAACTAATGTTTAAAAACCATCAAGTTGAAGAAACGGGTTTACCAGTAAGATTATTTCTTTAATTTGGGAATTAATGCTATCTGTACCCTACCAGAACTGTCTTGTTTAAATCTTTTAAGAAATTAACCCCATTGATGTGATAAATACATTTTCAATTCTGCTGCTGATATGAAGAGGGAAGCTGTCTTTTTGACAACTTCTGTTTATTCAGTATACAAAAGATATTAAATTACTTCAAACTCTGTTCATATCATTGTATAGTCACTTTCCAGTCAAATGAAACCAAAGTCTGAAGCATGCGTTAGCACTCCCTTCTGCCACACAGTAATTGGTCTAACCTCCCAAATGAAATTAAAATTACCTTTCTTTTGATGACTCAAGTCTGAAAGGAAATAAGCATACCTATATTCAAAGCTCCTATTTACCTTTCCCTTTGTCTTCTTAACAGAGATAATCTGGAGCTTTGTCCTAGCAATATAGATGCTAATTTTACTATCTGGGAAAATCACAACTTGTGACTCTATAAGACCACATAAAAAACTCCACTTCTACTTTCCTATTGTTGGCATCTGTAATAAAATTTTGTGAACAATTTTTTTTTCTCCCTCTGACTTTTCTACAATTCATATTAGTAAAGTTTTTCCCTCTCAGCACAAAGTAGAGAAAAATATATGAAAGCTGAAATTACTAGGAATCTGGAAAAGTTGCTTTATCTCTAAAAAAGACATATGTATCAGGTGACCCCTCCCCCCCCAGTAAACATACTAAAAGTTTTTTATCAAGAAGTCTTGTAACCTGGGAATTACAAACCCAAAAATATACCCTTAGAATTTACTCCAGGACGATGCCTTCTTCTGAAATTTCTTAGTGAGATTCAGTGAGATTCAGTCTTGTCTCAGCAATAACTTTGCTGGCACACAGAACTAACACTGCACTTTCCCTTCTAGGCAAAGTTAAGACTGGGCATAATTTTTTAGACACCTATTGCTCATTTTACCCCAACATCCATCTTCTGATTCCATTAGACCCATCAGATCCAGCAAGATAAAGTGCTAATGTACTTCATGTCTAACTTGGTCAAAAAGATCCAAGGCTTATGGCACGTAATCTGTTAAAACTGATGTGCGTGTGGCTGAACTGGTTAAGGAGCAATTGCAGAAACAATTGTGACAATAGATCAAGGCTGGCTGATGCACACCTGATACACACCAACCCATCCCAGTTCTTTTGTTCTCCCTTCCCCAGGCTCCCCCTGGCCCTGGAAGAATTTGCTGATGCTTCTAAATCTGCAGAAGAAAGCCCCATGCAGGATCAGCCAAAATTCAGATCTGGTAAAAAGGGGGTGACAAGAAAAAATACTCAAGAAGAAACAGGAAGGAGAGGAGAGGTTGAAGGAGAAAGCCAGAATCTGGGAATAGCAGAGGCTGCTGGGGACAGGGATCTTCTCAACCTGCCTGGAGGCATTCAGGATAGCCGAGGTGACAGACTGCAGAGCATTTCTCCCTTCATTCCCTAGTGTTTCTCCTGCCACACTGAGGGGCTTTTGGCAATAGTTTCAAGGAGACCAGATTTCAGCATGGAGTTCTGAAATAAATGGAGGAACTTCCCACCTAAGGTATTTTTAGCTTTGAACTCCCTCCTAAATTTAGGGCAAGAGCAGATGTTTTCTCTTTTCCCCAGCTGGAGATTCCTGCCCCAGGCCACCTGTAACTGACTGAGTCTGTGGGGCAACTCCCTACCTCACCCCAAGGAAATTCAACCAAGTTGATGCCAGGTGTCTGCACTGCTAGAGCTATTCTCTTTTGTTGTGCCTGAAGCAAATTAGTGTGTTTGGGCTGACAGCCTGGAGAAGGTAGGCATGAGCAGCTGCTGTGAGCCAGATCTGGCACCCCTGGACCCAGCAGAAAGCATCTGTCCTTGATTGCAGGTCCCTAAACAACCCCATTCTCACAAAACACAGGAGGAGGAATGTAATTACCCCTCTCTTATTCTACAGTGTAATGGTTAAATCTCTCACCTCAGACTGAGAGACAGACTTCTAATACTTTTCCTGTACAGAGTAATGTGCATCTGCGTGTTTTGGATGTCCAGTTTTCAGAATTACTGAGCATTTCAGAGCATGGTAATTTACCATTCTCTCTGCAGTGAAATCTAAAGCAGGATACAAAAACCCTTACCATCATCTACTGAAATTCTTGTCATCTAGAGCTTGTTCAGCCAGGATAGGAAAGATGAAAAGTCCAGGCTCTCTCCATCTCCCCAGTGAACATCCCCTGTTTAATTTGAACAGAAGCCTCTTCCTGCTGTTTTAAAACACACCCCAGACAGCAGTAGTTTGACACAGCTCTCTGTCAGAATGACCACCTCATCATCCACTTGCTGAGATAAGCACTCAAGCAGAGAAGGAAATTAACTACAGGATAATGCTGTAATGCTGTAACCACAAAAGTAAAAGGGGTATTATGTCATCTGGTCTCACTTTAAATGAAGAGCAGAAATTAAGATTTGATCTGAGTCTGCTGGCTGGTTTAGGCCTTGCCAGCCAGCCAGGCAGAAAGATGTCTGATTTATATACCTCAAATATGTTTGAAACCTAAGCTAAAGGCAGTCACATGATGATGTCTTGGCAACTCCTATGTATGAGCAGTTGCAAACTTAGACATGGAAGAAATTTAACTGATAAAACCTTCAGTTCTTATAATAATCAACCTCTGCAGAGTTAAGTGACAGCCAAGGAGGCCCTTTGAGGCTGTGTATTTTAGACTTTGCAAACTTTGTAACTGCCACTCTGATACCTAAAGCTATTTTGTACCTCAATAATAAAATAGCCTAAAGCATGGTCTCACCACCTTAGAGGACAGTGCTTGTATGACAGCAAGCCTCTGGCATGTTGTTTCAGGGTGGGTGGGAGTAAGGAGAGATCTGGGAGACCTTGCTGGTGCAGCTCCTCTCTGGCTTAGTCCTTCACCCCTCAACAGTCAGCACTTGAAGTTGCAGTGACCAAGAGTAGTCCCACCCTTTGAGGGTTGTGTGTGAGCAGCTTGTTTACTAAACCTCCATTCCTGGCTTACTTTCTGCTGCCAGGAGTTTTAGGGTCTGTTTTCCACCAGCATTCATTAAGTTATCATACAGTGTGCCAAGTTTCCAGCCCAGCAAAAACTTTCTCAGTTCCAAACCCTGTTTTCCTGATGGCAGTGCTCTGCACTGTTAAACTTTCAGAGCTGTCTTTGCTAGAGAAATCTACTCATGAAGTTTAATTTTCCTAAGAAGCTGATGGGAACATACACACTCCAATAAGGCAGAAGATTACTGGCCAGGGACTAGTGCTTTCTAAAATCAAAACTATGAGGGAGGAGCAGTTAAACATAAAAAGACAGCCACAAAAAAAGCCCCCGAACTGTAGACATATGTAGAATTTTGAACAGAGATACCCAAGGCTTCAGGTCCTGTAAATCCAAAGACTAATCCTAACACTGTGATCCTGAAATTGGTTTGGTTTTCCTGAGAATCAGGGAACTAAATCTCTCCAGGTCTTATTTGGAGATGAAACAGAAATCAGTAGCAATAAATGTAGCAAATAAAAATCTTTCCTGCCTGAAGGAGGAACTTCAATCGTTCTCAGCACATTCTGTGAGTATGCAGCTATCCAACTCCCAGTACAATTAACTAAGTCCTTAATTCCTGTCCACTGAAGTAAACAGAGGTGAAGTCATTGATTCAGCTGGGCTCTCAGCTTGCCTCAATCCACAGATTGCAAGGATGTGACTGTAATGACTAACTGCTTTGCTAATACCTGCTTCTTTCTTCTGTGAAGGAAAAGCTGCTCAGAGGCTGTTCACTGGGACAAGGGAACTGTTCCAAATAAAGCAGAATTTTGCAATTGTTTTTACTACACAGAAGAGATCTAGAAATCTGCATCCTTTTTTAACTACAGAGAACAATTAATGACAGGTCTGGGTTTTTGGAAAGGGAGTTGGAATTACTTTAT
This sequence comes from Setophaga petechia, assembly GCA_024362935.1. Lineage (NCBI taxonomy): Eukaryota > Metazoa > Chordata > Aves > Passeriformes > Parulidae > Setophaga > Setophaga petechia. Next base: position 9,100,474 of record JANCRA010000024.1, read on the forward strand.
GAAATGGCACAGGATCTCAACAACAGAGCAATGAGAAGAAGTCATCGGGACAAGGATTTTTAAAAACCTTCCTAAAAGGATTAAGGAACTGCAGACTATAAAATCTTACATTCATATTAGGAAAACTAGTAGAAGCCTTCATAAAAAATCTAGTCATCAATCAAAAACTGATAAATATTTTATAGTAAGGAAGAATGGACAGCACTATTGCAGAAAAAAGTTCTAACTTACAAATTTATCAGCAGTTTTGAAAGGTTCTCAAGAGCAGACAGACATGGGAAATACAGGTTATGTATTGAGTGTACACTTAAACCTTTTTACAGCATTCATTTCCAAGAAAAAGCTGGAATAAAGCATGGAAGATCCCATGAAAATTTCAGATCTGATCTGAGTGTACAAAAAAAGAGTAGAAAAAACCAGCTGATTTTATAAGAAAAGAAGATGCCCAGGATCTGTGGCATAATAATAAATAAATAATAAATTAATTTTTATTATTATAAATTTTATATTTATTATAAATAATAATAATAAAAATAATAATTTTTTTTAGAAAAGGAAGATGATTTTACAGTTCAGTCAATTCAAGGTTTTAAAAATGAATATTCATGATATTTTCTGGCTGGGTCAGGAATGTCAGGGGAAATGTAATGCTTATAAATGCAGGATCATAACCAAAACCATTTCTAATGAGATCTGTATACTAGTGGGCTGAAAACTAATTTAACTACTATAGAAAGTGATCTTGGAGTTAGTGAATAAATTTGTAGAAATCTATTCAATGCTCAATACTGGTTACAAAGGTAAACAGTGAAAATCTTAGAATAAAGTAAAAAAGGCAAAATTATTATTGTGTGGTTATTATAAATCTGACAGGTTGTCATTTTGATTATTATTTTCTTATTCATGTCAAAAGAACATAGTGGCATAAAAACAGGTTCAAAGGCAGCAATTATAATCAAAAGTACTGATTTCCTTTCATATCAGCACAGGTTGACTAGAACTTGTAAATTTGGAAGAGAGGAGACTCAGTGGATTATGCTAGAAGTCACTGGTGAAACTCAAAAGTCAGTGAAGAGGAAGACAATGTAGTTATTCAGATGTTTAAAGACAAAACTAAGGGGCAACAAATGAAGTTATCAAGCACTAGTGTGCAAGGAAAAAGAAAGACCTGTGTATGCTGTGTGTTTAACTACTTAAGCTAGAGAATTCACTGTTAAGAGCAGTATAGAAGCCAAAACATGAACTGGTTAAAAAGTAATATAAAAATTATATAATAAATAATGCATCCATGGCCCTAAATTACAAAGATACAGCTGTGATTTCAGGAAATCTGTGGACTGCAGAAAGCTGGAAAAAACAGGCAGGTGAAGAATCACGCACTATGCCTTTTCCCAAGGCATGAACTGCTTTCCTCAGGGAGAGACAAGAACCACTCTGAACCACTATTGGTTGTTTTAATATTATGTGCCTAAGTATATTAAGCTGAATATCTGAGCTTCTGGGGGAATCACATAAAAAATTATTTGCTTCTAACAATAAAACAAAACTTTGAAATCACAAGAAATGCCTCAAGTTTGAAAATTTTTTCCCAGAACATTTTCAGATAAATTTCTTTCCATTGAAAGCAACTAGAATACGTCCAGTGATTCCAATGCCTAATTGTTCCTTTAACATCTTTATCACACATATGTCCACAGTATTTTAAATATTATTGAATAGAGAAGACTCTCCCTGGAGCCTTTAACAAGTCAGAGACAAAATTCTCATTGATTGCTGCAGGTTCAAACATTGTTAATTGCAATAGGAAGGGATTGGCTTTTTGATAATTGATTTAAAGGCAGGGAACTGGAATATGCAGGTGTTTATACTTCAGTGCTAGTTCTGGGAACCTATTATCATAACATTTTACTACATTTCTTTCTTATTACTAAGTGTGGGCAGGACTACAGTTTGTCTCAAGCAGCATGACACTTTCCCACAAAAAATTAGCATCACTGTTTTTCTTATCTGGGAGCTTTGCCACTGGTTATTGAGCTGATTACTCCGCTGAGCACCGAAGCACACTGTACACTGCTCTTATTAACAAGGAGTAACATTTAAATAGGAAGTTTACTGGAATTGGTGCTTCAGTCCTGCCAACAATTTACCAGATATGTGAAGAGGCCACCCCATATGGATGGGGATTCTCATGAAGTCTGCATAAGTGAGGAGACCACAGAATTTCAATGTTAGCTTTATGCTACAAGAATCAGACTTGAAGAGCTTTTAACAAATAACCTCTGTTCTACTACCTACCTAGCCAAGACTGAATAACAAAGAGCAATCATGCTAAATGAAGATTACTTTCCTATCATTTGAGTGATAGCTTCTTACTCCTTGGGGCAGGCTACTACCTTTTATGTTGACAGCTGTGGAGAAAAATCTCAACACAGCTGTGTATCCAAGCTCTTTGAGTATCCACAGTGGACTGAACTTTTCCTAGCACTGCATGAGACCCCTGCTGCTATGCAAGGCTTATTTTGAACTCTGGAATCTCCTGTCCCAAGAAGTAAAGCACCACACACAGCAATGTCTGAATCAGCTAAAACTAGTAAGGTTAGTTGGTGTCTCTTAACCAAGGGATTGCTGTAAGGATTTCATGAGTGATGTTGAAGCAGCTGATCCTTTGAGTTCACAGAAGAAACTTTGTAAGGATTTTGCAAAACATTGTAAACTCATTCATGTTCTATAGAAGAAAAAAAAAGAAAAAAGAAGGAAAGAAATAAAAGAGGACTGGCTGAACACAATAGTCCCTGTAACTTAATTTATATTCTCATTATAAAGATTTAATAACACTATACTATACTGATCTGTGGTTTTAAATTCAATGGACTTTACTTAGGTCTTTCACATAAGACAGAGAATTAGGCAAAGTTGTAAAAGCCATGTGAATTGGATGGCAGCAGCTTATATTACTATATAATGAATGCAGCCAGTACCTTATAACTTCACAATACCTCTCTACAGAGATAGCAATGCTTCAACTGAATGCATCATAGGAAACAAAATGTATTCCAGACTAGGTAGGACAATACTTTATGATCCTGGAAAAGAAACCTAATCCATCAAAACTCCTCTTTTTTAGTATTTTATTAAACATAAAGCTGTTTACAAAGTACTTAATCATACATATTGTACAAAGGCATGGTGATTTAGAAGACACTGAGGAATTCTCAGCTAGGACAGTAACTCTCATTTGGCAAAAGTTATGAGGAATTCAAAATAAAATTTTTCAAATATTATTCTTTCAGACAGGCCACACTGTGAATTCTGTATATTAGAAAAGGTAGCAGATACTCAAAAGCTGTATGAATTACAGAAGGGTGAACAGAAAGAGTGGACTTGTATTAGAGGGCAGATCAACAGCTTCTACCAGTTCTTACTGCAGCTGGTTAAATTGAGGGTCCTGCCAGTCCTCTCCACTCCTCTGCTGCATGATAAAATGTCTGTTCCTGTTCTGATCAGATTTTCACTATTTGTGTTCATCATCTAGTATTTCTGACCAAGGTCAGTAGAATTACTCCTGTTCTCTCCCAGAGACCTTGACATAGTGGATTGGCCACCATACAGCTTTCATGCTGGGGGGTATCTCTAATTTTAGGACAAAGAGATACAGGAAAACAAGCCATGAGAGAGCCAATTGCACACACCTTCAGTTTACTGTGTGTCAGGAGCTGTAAACACAAATCATTAAACTGCTCTACTCTCTTTGCCTGTCCTCTCCATTCCGCTTCAGGCTGGGGTCCTGTCTCCCATTTATCTCATTAAAAAATTTCTGTGTTTATCTGGCTTTATGAATCGGGGCACCTTTCCCAGAGGGTGGTGTTTTCCCAGGCTTGTTTACCTGTCTGAGGAATTTGCATTAAACTCTCACTCCAGTGATCCGGGAATATTATGCAAAGAACAGTGTTGAAAAGAGAACTTTTTTTTTGGGCGGGGGGGGAGTGTTGAGTTTTGTGAGGTTTTTGTTTCTTTGGGTTTGTTTTTGGTTTTTGTTTGGATTTTTCTTAATTTTTTTTTTGTTTGGTTTGGTTTTGTTTTTTGTTTTTGGTTTGGTTGGTTTTTTGTTGGTTTTTTTTTTTTTTTGAAGGTAGTTTGCATTTGCATTTGTATTTGCATTTGCATAGCATATATCTCAGTATAATAGTTTTTGAAGTTGCCAGGTTTCCAGGATCTCAATCTGAAACAAGTTATCACTAATTAATTAGATAGTATAGAAACATTTAAAGGCTGAGGCGAATTACGAGAGTTCCTGTCTCACTACCTATTACTATCTGCTCTTTTGTGAGGAGGCAAAAGATGCAGCCAGTGAACTAAATCCATAGACGTACAAAGATGTAAAGCCTAGCAGAAATCTGAAGCAAGAATATTAAGATATCATATCACAGATAACATACATTCATAAATCTTGGAGGAAAAATATAATATTGTTAATTTTTTCCACTGATTCTTTAAGACATACTTCCTCAGAACAAGTTCCATCTAAAATGTGAAATGGATGTCCAAATTGTGCCACAGACTCAGAGAAAAGTACAGCCTATCTTAATTTCCAGGACTGTCCCATGCAAACTACATAAATTCATTAGGCGATGCCCTTTAGCTTAAAAACTTCTGAGGTATTTACCTTTAGTCTCCCACGTATACTCAGAAGTGGAAAATGGATGCTTATTTCTCCCCAATACCTCTCCTCTAATGGTGAGTTAGATTGGTACTTGAACTCAGTTAAAAATCCCCAGAGAAGACCCAAATGTTAACTGTGGCCAGGACTACAATTAATCACATCCGATCCTACGGTAGCAGAGAGCGCATAATTGCTTAGTTACTAGAATATCCACCTGGAAGGTCTCTCAGGAAGTGAGAGAACAGAAATTCATTTCTGAGTTATCCCAAGGAAGTAAATGCACATCTCCAGCACAGCAGTGGCAAGGTACCAAGCAACAGGGTAGCTTGGAGAAGATCACATCCCCTGGGATGTGCAGGCAGGAGTGACAAGGCTGGAAGAGCAGATTTGAGATGTCCCTGCTGCAGCCCATGTTTGAAGCTGGACCCTGAGGTTGGAGGAGCAGGGCTGGGCTTCTATCCCTGACTCCCAGTGCCACTTGTGTTCTAGACAGTCACAGTTTAATATAAAACATCTACACATTTCAAGATTCAGCTGCATAATATCTGTTCTAACCTGATCACTCTTAATGCATCCAGCACAATAATTTTTCGTCTCTTCTTTGTAATATAGAAACAGGAGATGAAATGGGTAAAGGCCTAAGCTGTCTCCATTTAATTCAGTGGCAGAGCTCAAATTTAAGTGAGATCAGAAATCAAACTTAAATTATGAAGTCAGATCCACAACATAAATTAATGGCAAAAGTGAGATTAGAATAGATCAACTGTTGGCAGGATTTACACACAGACAAACCACTCATACTTCTGAGACATAACTCTGATTATGTAAAACAATGAAACCGTCATAGAATGACTGGGATCATTATAGTAATATTTCTAAAATGTAAAAAAAAAAAATCTGAAACTGATAGAGGCCACATGCTTAAACTATGGGTAGGATGCTTTGCAAAGTGACAAAGGTTTGATTAATCCTGAGACACCAATGTCATCAGAATCCTGTTTCTTTTGTTTTACCTGTCATGTCTGACTGCAGCCATATTGTGCCACTAATGCAAGGTCTGATATTTGTCCACTTCAGACTACAGAGGGAACAGCATTACTCTGATTTTTTGTACTGTGTCACAGGCACCTTCTGTGCTATGTAAACAGCCAAAAAAACCAGACAGAATCCTCTTACCTGCTTTTATATTTTCTATTTAAAATAGATATGAATAATCCTACACTCAATATTAGCACTGGATTTCATAGAGACTGTTTTTCAGATCTGGATTCAAGCACATAAAATATTTGGTGAGAGCATGCAAATCCAAGGCTCTGTATCCCAGAACCTGCTGCAGAAGCATCCTCTGTAGAAGTCACATGACTGAGGTACTTGAGGGAGGACTTTCATAAGATGAGCATCCTTGATCACAGGACAGAGCAAAAGTGATACTCTGCTTGAAACTGTTTTGCAGGTATGTCCTTGAAGTTCCAGGGAAGCATAAGTTTAGCTGCAGTGAAGAGAAGCATAAGTTTAGGTCCTCTGTTGATGCAGGACTCTGTGCAGCAAGCATATTCCTGCAGCTGAAATGAAGCTGCAGCATTGGTGCTGGAACTAAGCTGTGAACATTGCAGTTGTCAGCACTGTGGCTGCACAAATCCTCATACAGACAGTCTAAATCTTGTTATTTAGTATAAAATAGATGAGTCTAAACCCGGGATACCTCTTTCCATATGACTGACTAACCACCAGACTCTAAAGCCAGGTTTGTATGGCTCACTGGCTTGTGAAATTGCATGCTCCAGATCCACAAGAAGGGTCTGTGAGCACTTTGTGTGTCTCACTGCTCTGCCCTTCATCCTGTGGCAGTGTGTGGCTCAGGGGTTCACATTTTCCTGGCAGGGAGGTGGCAGATATGCATATGAATTCATTCAGGGTGAGAAGCAAAATTAATTAAGTGCTTCCTTTGCAACTGGTATAATCCCCAGGCTTTTATGTAAAAAGGTCCTTATCCAGTCAATAACTTTCAGAAGAAAAGCTGAATCCTGCTCAATTACTTAAGGGAATGGTTTCAAGTTTCCACTGCAAGGGGAAGGAGAGCAAGAGGCAGGTCTCAAACAGACAGAAGACCTTTTGGCAGACATTCATTGAGCACCTCAGTGTATGTCAGCTTAATATATATGTCTGACTTCTTTAGTGACCCTGAGCAGGTCTCTGCACAGTATAAGGATCTGGGGTTCCATGTGAAGTATCTGTTTCCCCAGGCCTGTCAGGGGAAATTAACTGAAACTTTTGGATTTCATTCTACACTTTGGATGCAAACCAATCAAGAGCTATGGTGCCTGGTTTATAAATAACTGCTGACTTTCTTCAACAGAGATACTCTTTTAGCATATATCAAGCACAGTGATATATTTGAAAATATCAAACACTGATATTTTAGAGTATTAAAATAGAGGTCAGATTATATATATTGCATATATATAATATGTATATATACATATTCATGGCAATTAACATGAAGTAGTTTGTCAAATCTTCCTTTTGTGAGAGATAGGGAGGGAGAAGATTAGGCCAGATGATATGAACTGTCAGTGCCATTTTCCATGTATTGACCACCAATGCATAGGTTAATTCAAGGAAGCAGAATATACCACAGACTGATTTGTAGGTATAAAGTCATAGTTGGGATATGTTTGTGAACAGCTTATATTAAAAGCAGATAGCTTTAAATAACACTGAATACATAGTAATCAGCTTTTTGAATCAGAAAGCCAGAATAAACAATTTCTCCTTTTCCAGCTGACTCTTAAGAGTCATTTGTCAAAGCAGAGAATCATGTTTTCCAAGTGAATTTGCTCTATTCACTTGGAATACATTTCCTCAACAACTCTTCATCCTAATTAACTCAAGGCATTGTTTGACAATACAGTAAATCCAGATTAGGGATTTTAGTACCACATTCTAAAAATACCTTTGCTACAGAATAAAAAAACCCCTCTAACAAAGCCTGAACTCAATCTACTGCAAACTTGTTAAAACCAAACCAAAGCTGGGGTTCTTGTTATGCTGTCAGGCTTTATGCAGAATCAGGTATTGTTTGTCGCTCCACTCTAACTTTGTGCCAGATCAGGCAGCATTTTGCAGCAGCTGCAACTGCCAGAAAGTCTGGATAGGGGCACAGTGTCAACATACTTTGTTTGTTGTGTGCTCTGGGTAATTCAGCATATATATGATTGTTTGCACAAAACTAATCCATATCCTATTTGTACTGCAGAGTCACCTGGTAAAGCAGATGCCCTGTAAGAGTTATCACGGAAGCAAAATCTTATTTACCCACCAAGGGAATGGCAAGGAAACACAACAGAGTGTAAGCAAAATAGAAATTAATTACAAAACCTACAGGAGATAAAAGATGCCAGAAAAATCTTTTATGAACATGTAAACTCAGTGAGACTGCGCTTAACATACACCTGGTACACACACTCATAGCCACTGCCTATAGCCGGAGAAGGTCCAAGGAATTGGTCTTACCATGTGAGGATGTCATGACTGCCTCATCCAGCATGTCTGGTACTGCACAAACCACATGCTGACTCTAAGGATCTTCTCAGAATAGCAGCCCAAGCATTTGGGAGCTATCACTTGGAGGGCATCCTGCGAAATACCTGCATGATTTGCCCTCCACATTTGTGTAAACGTGTGTTGAAAAATCTGATTTCACCAAATCTAAATTGGAAGAACGGTACCCTCTTCCTCTTTCTAAAAAAGGGAGTTGGATGGAAAAAATAAAAAACCCACAACCACCTTTTCAGAATTACACACATTTTCAGAATTACACACATTTAAATATTGACTGCACACTGGTAGAGGGAATGTGTTTTTTTCCTTATTCTTTGTGGCTGTCTTATTTTAAATGCTTTGGAGTCTTGGTCCATTTGTTATGAAAATCTCTTTTATTTTCTTATCAGGCTTCCTATTGTTGTAGGACAATATCTCATTTCCCTCATCTTTTTTGTCCTCTCTCTTTCCCAAATACATCCTAGAACATTTCTTCTTACTAGAGAGGCCAGGGCATTAATCCAGTACTAGTTTTTAATGTGCACAACTGGGAAAGTGCCTTAGACTGGCATACTACTGGATCTGTTCCCTTCTAGATGAAGCAAATCAAAGTGAGACAAACTTCAGTGCCCAGCTGCTTTGGTTTCTGATCGTTCTTATATTCACAGAAAAAAGAAAAAAAAAACCAACCAACCAAAACCTCTACTAGAAGCCAGTTGAAGTAACCCACTCAAAGAAATTTTTTTTTCCAGTGTGCTGTATTCATTTAAAGTTGGTGGTTAAATATAAAAGATTTTTATCAGAGTTTCCATTTAATGAAAGTATTTGTGTGGATGATCTTTGTTTAGTTGCTGTTAGTAGGAATTTTGCAAGATGTAATTTTCAACAAAGCAGCAGACTACCTTATTGAGACTATTATCAAAAGTTCTTTAAATTAGGGGTGTTGACTGTAATACAACATAACTGTCAGTCCTGATTTCTTATGGTTTTTTCTGTGCTAGAAGAGGAATGTCTTACTGGAGAAACTAATACATCTGCTGTTCCAAGAGCACAAATTGAGTCTAATACCTGAATATCCTGTACATGTACAAAATAACTAACTATATAATCCCATCTCATGGTACATGTAATAATGTACAGAAATAAGAAAAGGGAGAAATTGTATGGCTTTTCTGTAATACATTTATTGTTGCATCATTAGAGGAGGCCAGACTTAACACAGGAGAGAAAGATGAGGAATTATGTAGACATCTCTTTTATATTCACAGGAATTACTCACATATACCAGTGTCTGAGTGTTCAACCCTGACTGTCAGGTGAAGTTTCTGCCTCCACACTCCTATCAGGACCACAGTGCTTCCTCTCCTGTGCCTCCCAGGGAGTCATGCTGTTAACTTGAGGCTCTCCTTAAACTGGTCCTGTTTAAGCCCATTTAAGCCTATTTAAGCCCACCATTGCCCATACTGCCCTCAGTCAGATCCTTTTCTTTGTATCACTCCCAGGTTCTTGCATTGTCACAGCTCCAGCCTGCCACCTCTGCTTTCCCTTCTCGCTAAAGAAAAAAATACCAAGACGCAATTTATCTACAGCAGCAATGAAGTATTTAATAGCAAGTGAAATTACAGGTTTGATAAAGGTAACAATGTAAATAAATCAAATATTATTTGACAGGACACCACACAATAAACTAGAATGCTGTAAAGTCAATAAAGCACACAGCACAGATTAAAAATCAGCAGCTCTTGAAATGCAATTATAAACATGGAGTAAATTTTGAGTAAAGTCCTACAGGGACAATCTTTGACCCTAATATGCATATATATTTTAATTATCTAATTAAATGAGGGGGGAAAAACCCAAGTCAGATATCACTACAGTTTGCTTTTGGCACTTTTGTGAGAGGAATGGTGGAAAAAATGCAAGGTGCAGCTTTGCTGGCATTGTTTTATGTCATTTGCTTGGGTAACCATATGACTTTTGTAATGATCAAAAGTTAGGTCATGTACAGAATCAGGAAGACTAACCAATTGTTATCCCAGGACTGGAGAAGGGGAAACAAGAGGAGGAGACTTCGACTGGGCCTGAGCCCCTGGCAAGTAAGACTTCCCGAAGTGATGGTTGCAAAAAAAGGACAATAGAGCTCATTGAGATATAAACAGGGGGATAATGGATGTAAGTGGGAAGATTTTGCTGTGGTATGCTGCAGTTGAATCAGACGTGAAGAAGTAATTAATATACAGCAAACGAGGTGCCTTTGTTATGTATAAGGTCAGATGAAGAGTCCCTTCTGGTCTTAAAATACATTAATTTATGTATAGGGGAAAAAAATACCCTCACAAAGCTTTATCCAACCTGACACAATCAGTGGAGTACACATGGAATAGTAATTAATTTTCTAGTTACTATTTTAACAAGAAAATTGCAAAGCAAATCTTAACAAATTTTTAGATAACTCAAGGTTTTCCAAACTGGAAATACCAAGACTTCAACTGTTTGAAGCTTTGTATTCCTGTCTTTTCCCTTTTCCCCTCCCTTTCACCACTGAATGAATGATTCTCAAGGATTTCATTCCATTTCTAGTTCACTTTCTCCCACCCCCTTCTCTCTCTATTATTCTCAGGAATTCCTCATTTTTGAAAATGTTACAGAGCAGCTCTAGGAAAACTGGAAGTCTCTAGTGTCCAGCCCCTGGCTGTTTCCCCCTAGCTCACTCTGGGCAGCCCTGCCTCCCACCAGCGGCCAAAACCCACACAGGGCAGCAGCCAGACACCCACAGCCCCACCAACACCTTCTCCCTCCCCTCTCCACCTTCTCTGCTAGTGGCTGGCAGGGGCTTAGCTCAGGAGCAACTCCTGCAACCCACCACCACCTGCACTCTTCCCCAGGGAAAAGGATCTGGAAGTTTTATGGGGTGATTCAAAGTGGCTACAGCAGTTAGGAAAATCTGGGTGTCTGCACTTCTCTCCTTTTTCCTGTCTTCAGTGAGGTGTTATATAGCAAATGCAAATTGCCTTGAAGAGAAAAAACAAATGAGGAACCTTGCACATGTTCATAGAGTGAAATCCAGACTGCCTGACAAAAGGACCAACAATAAGTTAATGAGTGCTACAAACCAGGACTTAATCATGTACTCACAGGTCATAAAAAAAAAAAAAATCAATTGTCTTCAGACAATTTGCTAATATTCAGTGTGTAAAGTTTTCTTTAGAGTTGTCTGGCAAGCGAATGGGGGAAATGCAGACTCCACCATTAGGGACATTTAGGAGTAGTTTTATTGACAGCTGGATTATGAATGTGTGAAAATGTCTCTCCTATCCTTTCAAATTGCTATTTAATTGGTATTTAATAAAAACCAAGACATTTAAAAGAAGAAAAGGTATCACAGAAAGAGTTTTCTTAAACTAGCACAATCTGGCATTGAGGAATTTGGAAGGTGTTTTATATGGATTTTTGTGGGTTTTAGCTGGGTGGCTAAAGTACACTACATTAATTTTCAGTCTGGACTTACAGACTGCAGCAGAGTGAAGATAAAACAATTGAGTTTTTTTGCTCTTTGAATTGTGATACTCTTGGCCTTTCATTGATTTAAAGGTATGTTGATTATATTTTATGCTTTGATAGCACCTGCCAATCCAAGATCTCAAATGCTTTGTAGTAGTTAATTAGCAAAACCTACAGAATATTTCTCCCTCTTTAACCCAGATACTGTAATGCTGAAAATGCAAATACTTTATATGCACTAATGAAAAAGAAAATGCATGATGGTGAAAAAAATCTTTTGCTGTGACAGGTGTTAGGAATCCTATTTTGTTTACAGAGGGGGAAAAAACAGTAGAAAAGTTGATAGTCACAGTCAGTTAGAAGAATGCTAACATGTACAAACTACAACCACTCTAGCAGTAACCACAGCTGGAATATGGATTTTGAGAGCTGCTCAGTACCCAGTAATTCCTGTGCTCCTTCAAGTAAAAACTCAAATAAAAACAACCAGAGCTGTAGTTCATATACATGGCCATCTGCTAGTTCCCTTATCTACCTTCTAAGCAAGTTTCCTCCTAGTCAGAGATTACAAGATGTGAAAGGCTTGTTTCTGCTGTGATAGTAATGGGAAAATGTGGTAAGGAGAGGCCAAGAGAGAGCATGTGCTGCTCCAGGTAATGCTAATGAGGGGGCCATTCATTAGCACAGTAGCCTCCCCTGACATAAATCTGCCCTGATCTGTTAACATTTGCTAATACGTAGTTTACTGTAATAAATTAGAATAAATTGTACCAGCTAAATTGCCTGTGAAGTTGCAGTTTCTCTTTGCAAGACGTGAGCTGCCTATTTGGTTCATTGGCGTGTTCATTGCTCTGCCCTGTGTGGCTCCCTGCACCACCAGCCCCAGCTCCCCCCTACAGGTCCACATGCACCCAGGAGGTCTAAGTAAAACAAAATCCCAGCCGTTGAGTTTCACTTGGTTTCATTCTGAAATCATGCAAAGCCAGACATCTTATTTTTAGAGAAGGTAGTGAATGAAGTTCACAAATGAGTTTTCTAGAAAGCTTCCAGACAACCTGGGCTGAGATTTGGAGCAGGTAAGTCCAGACTGAGATGTTAAGCCAAGACAGCACTGATCAGAAGATCAAACCCTTTTGCAAGTGGGTACAGTAAATTGTTGATGCATATGCTGCCATCAGCACTGTTGACCACAGAATCTAATTGAATAAATCGAAAAATTAAACAGTTGCTCATCAACTTGTTCCTTTTCTTAGGATGAAGTCTGACATGGGAGACAACAAAAGGAAGGGGAAATTACTTTTTGCCATTGGCTGTGAATTCCCTTATACCACAGATGCATTTGATGCATGTGAGCAGATTTAAAAAGCTAAACAAGAAGAAAAAATAATTTTTCCCTTCCATGGGTTTAGCATGCTGATGATCCAGAAAGTTGAACCCAGTTCATGTAAGAGTAAGACAACTCACTCAAGTGAACAAAACCATCAGTGATTATGAAAGAGGAAGTGTGCTACTCCCCTTTCATAAGAGAGAAGGAACATAAGTTGAGAGCTCTTTCTGTAAAGTAAAACTCCACCCTCAAAAAACCTACATATTATTTAAACAAGTAACATCCTTACATAAAAATCATTAATAGAATCTGGATATAATATCACAGAATGGTTGAGGTTGGAAGTGGCCTATGAGGGTCACTTGGTCCAACCCTTCTGCTCAAGCAGGGCTGCCTAGCGTTGGTTGTACACAACTTTCCTGAGAAACTTCTGCCAGTGCTCTATCACCCTCACAGTAAAAAGGGCTGAATTCAGAGGGATCCTTCTGAATTTCAGTTTGTGTCCATTGCCTCTAGTCCTGTAACTCAGCACTGCTGAAAAGGGACAGACTCCTTTTTTTTTGTACCTTTCCTTCAGATATTTTTACACATTAAGGAGACCCCCCCCCTGCCAAGCTGAACAGTCCCAGCTGTCTTGGCCTTTATCCACATGAGAGATTGCTCATCAAATTCTTGGAGGAAAATTGTTTATATTCCTTCTCCTGTGAGGTCAGGTGATAAAAACCAGGATACAATGTGCATTAGAATCTATTTGATTATATTGAACTGTCTCTCTTTATAATAACTTGAAATCTTGTGTGTGATCAACAGAATCTAAAGAGTGATTAATCCCATCTTAAAGTAACTGTCTAAACAGGTGAGATGAACTATGCTCTAAAATTCCCTACTTCAGTAAAGAAGGCATAGTGCAATTATTCACACTGAAGGGGAATAAAGTTGGACAAAATTGTCTCTTGTAAGTTACAGAGACCTCTAAAAAAGAATTTGCTACAACATAAACTAAAAATACAAATTATGTGTTTATTCTGCACAGAAGATATGCAGGAGATATTCTAATGTGCTAAATTAATACTATGGTCCCTAAAAATGACATTCAAATTATTTTTAAAAAAATCTATTCTCAACAGCAGAAATCTTATGTCATTGACATAACAAGATATGGTATTTTCAATCTTTAAAAACAGTCCCTGGCAAACAAATCTACTATAAATATGCCATTATTTGGTTCATAGGGAAATATTACACAAGCTGGCCTAGACCACAAAGGTTTTTATATCAGCTGCTGTTTCTGGGGTAATTTATGAAGCAGGATAAGACACAGGATAATTGCCATTGTAAGGAGATATTTAATGCATTGGATATTGATCACATAGCAATTTACTGTACAAATTCAATTTCAGTACACTACTGTATTCTTTTTGTTTAATCAATAGCCTCAGGCTTGTCTGAAGCCTTTTGCGTATGAAAGTATGTTCAGTGGGAGAAAGGAGAAATTATGGATGAGCTTCAGAGGAGCTTTGATAGGATACAGATTCAGCTTCCTTTTAATCATCTGGATATCATCTGGACAATCATCTGCTTCTTCATAAAAGAAAACAAACACCAGAGATTTTTGGCATGAGATTTAAGTTGGCTGGTATTAAACAGCAGCTGTAGATCACATTGCTCCATAATAAACCCTCCACCCCTCCCTCAAAAGTGATACTAATTTTAAATATTTAGGTTCCCATGTAGATGAGATTATGTACCTCTGGAGACATACTCATGCACTTGCTCATAGAAAAGGGGTTAAGATGAAATTAGGTGTGTTTTATTATTTGAAGATTTGTTATACTGCGCCTGTCAGGAGAGGTTTATCATTGTAATTAATGTTTCCATTAATTAAACACAGAAGTCTGGTACATACAGTGACAGTATTTAAGTAAAATATATGGTTAGTCTATCATCTGTTTAACAGACTTCTTCAGGTCATAATTCATGTTTATTTTGAATATCAGTCAATCTCTGATTGTTCTTCCTCTAAAATACCATTGTTGCATTACATAGGAAGAAACATAAATCTATAGTACTACAAAGAAAAAGACAGTCTCTTCAATATTTTCCAGGTACTCAGAACATTGAGTTTAGGTACTGATATATATCTGGGGTAGCACCTCTGCATATGCCTTATTGATCAAATACTGAGAACACTGAAAGTTGAAAGAATACTTTATACATCCTATTTCACTTCAAAATGCTGCAAATAATATTTTAAATATTTTTGCCAGTTTACAAGAATATAAGCTAATTAGCAAGTAGATAAACATGCTTTACTGGAATATCTGAATTCAGATTTTCAAAATCTTAAGGGTCTGAAAAGAAAAGAAGTTATCAAGATAGTTCAGATACCCACTTTCATTACTGTCAGTAAGGTCTTTGACAAGTGGGAAAATGTTAAAAGTCCCAGCACTTCTGTACCTATGGTAATGAGAACTTCTAGATGGATGCTGTGAAAATCCATTTGATAAAGTGAATGATCCCTCAGTCCAGCTGACAGTCAGCGCACACTGATCAGAAGGATAATTCCAGTTTGGCTTACTCTCACTTCTTGTTCCATTATCCATCTGCAAATTGGGTCTTGAAGAATTTGTGACTTCAGTGTTTCTCTGACATTGGATCTGGAATAACTAAGAAACTCCATGAACTAAAATCTTTCACCCAAGTGAAGGGGACTGCAATCAGACATTATCTTTCAATATTCTGAAAGAAAACTCCGTAGCAGCTGAAAGCAAAAGGAATGCAGGGGAGCCCACAAGAATCACCCAGAATGAAATGTATACATTAAGAGGATGTCTTAAGAGGTCCTACCATTCAGAAGCAAACCACAATGTTATCTTCTTGATAGTAGATAAGTCAAGAAGCATAGTAATGACATGCAGGAACACAGGGTCGTGCAGACATAAGGAGATGGATTTTGGGAAAGACAAATGCAGGAGAAATATGCATTTGAAGTGCAAAAATATAAAGCCATAAAGATGACATTTCAGATTACAGACTAGAAATTAAGATAGAAAGCCACTACAGAATATAAGGAGAGGTTTCCTTATTTTCCCATTTCAACTTTTTTTTTAATGGTTCAAGTCCTTTACTCTGGTTCAAAATGCAGGGTCCAGACAGTTTAAATGAGAGAGCTGACTGTATCTCATCACAACTGCACTGCTCCTAAGATGAAGAATACAGGACTAGCTCCACAAACCATTCCTAAAGGTTATATCAAATAAAGGATGTTCAGAGATAAAGAATAAACCTATTTTATTCAGGGAGATGGAACTACTGTCCTTTGGAGTTTTTTAAGATTTTCATTTTCAGAGAAAATTATGTGACATGATACACTTCATATGTCCAAAGTTTCCAAAAGTTTACATGAACTCACACAAACCAGTTTTGCTACATACATTTAGCTCTTTTTTTACTATTGAAGCTTTTAACTAACTAAACCCACATTAAATTAAGAAGCTATGAAATATTTACACATCACTTATTTTGAAACACAAACTTAAATGAACATATGTTTTTGCCTAGAGAGGAGCCTATTTGTTCATCTGTAACCACACAATGTGGTGAGATTGCCACATAAATGGAGCAAGTGAGTGATGAATTTGGTCTCCAATATTTCTGACTTCTCATTATATCAGTGAGGAAAATATAGAGATCAAAAGATAAATAAATATATATATAGTATCAAGAGATACACAGTCAAGTGAAATTATTCCAGACAAAAACAAGTAATGAAAACTGGAATAAAACAGAGAAATAGGTGAAGATTTCAGAAGAGAGAATAAAAACAATTTCTTTACATCATTTATTCCCTACATTATCTATGACTTTTTATACTAATCACTTTTCAAGGCTGATGTTTAAGTCTCCCCATTTTAACCAGGAGAAATGTAAAAACCCCATGATTAAATAAATCAACCTTTTTAACTCTTTTTCTACCAGTTCTACCACTGAACCTTCTACATCACAATAACTTGTCCCTTGAATTGCTGACCATTTTTTCTTAAATAGCCCATGGGGCAGTTTAGTATGTGCAGAACATTATTCACACTGCATATGACTTAATCTTTATAGCAACAGACTTTTCTGAACAATAGTTTATAAACACAAGCCATTCTCTTATTACTCCAGAGGCAAAGAACCAGATATAGCTCTAGAATGTATGGGCAACTCTTTTCCACTTTTGAAATGTGTAGAATCAACAAAAACTTGCACCCAAAAACCTGGAAATAGAGTTTTTCCACTGTGCAGTGTTATTGCATGGATATGATCACAAATGCTGAAGTTAGCACATTGTTATGCCCCATTCTGCCCAGCGAGTTTGGGGAAGGACTCTTTGGCTCACTCTGGGTGGTGAGCAGGAGAAACAAAATTCTTAGGAGGTTCAAAACCAAACTTTTATGTGCAAATTTCAGAACAGTAAGGTAGAATAAAGAACTAGACAAATTTTAAAATGTAGTCATTTTGGTTAGAAGTGCAAAAATATAAAACCATAAAGATAGCACTTCAGAAAATGTTTAAGGGAAAAGGAGGAAAGAGAAAGAAAGGTAAATAATCACCACCCATGGGTCCTGCAGCAAGAGTTGGTTGTTGCAATTCCAATGTCTGCTGGTCAAAGTGATGGTTGCAGTCTTGGTCTGTCGGGGGTGGAGGAAACACTAAGTCCAATGGGTTAATATATGTACAGGTATTGGTGTGAACACCCAGGTACCTCTCCTGGAGTGGGGAATTTTACACTGTATGGATATGTTCCCTGTATGGGAATGGAGGCTAATTTAAGTGATTCAAATAAATTTTTGAAGATGTTGTATTAATTGTAACAAAGTTAGTCTTCTACTTCAGTGTGTAGGTTTGAATCACACCCAAACTAGATACTTTAAATAGCCAAAGCTCTGCTTCAAAACCCCCTGGGATCTCTTTTGGATGAAAAAAATTACAAATCTCGGACTTTTTATGGTTAAAAGTCTCTTCCACAACATACCTGAAGACTGTTGACGTTAGAATAATTCAGATTTATTCCATTATGGTAGCAACAATAGAATAATTATAGTAAATGGACCTGAAATTTATTACCATGAAAATAATTTTAAAAATAAACTGGTTAAAATATATTTAAATGGACTACATTAACATACACTCTGTTTCTAGAGCAACTGCAGTGGGGTGATCAAAAAGAGGAAAATACACAAATATTGAGAGTTTAACTACAAGTGGTTTGCCAGATGCTAGGTAGAATGAACACAGCAGAACCCTATTAGAAATTGCTTATAAACTGACTTGATTTAGCCACAAAGTGAGCCCCAAAAGGATATTTTTACAGTAATTTATTAAAGAAAAAACAGTGGTTTACGTTCACACTACATGAGTAATTGTTGTGGATGCGTAGAAGAAAACTGAGGCTGTACATATTTCAGAGATTCATATTGGACTACCTCTGCTCTGATTCTATGGACTGAATACCTATGTCTTTGTTAAAACTGATAGCAGGTTCAAAATGATAGGAGGTGATCATAGAGTGTCTGACTTGGAAGTGACCTACAAAGATCATTGAGTCAAACTCTTGGCCCTGCACAGGACAACCCTAATCCTGCACAGGACAACCCTAATCCTTGATGACCTGAAAGACAAAAATATGGAATCGCTGCTCAGTTCTCTAAACTTAATTTTCTTAGAAAACTGTAGAATAAAGTACCCCAAACATTACCCAAAAAATCACTGCAGAAGTCTCAAAAAAGTATCTACTTAAAGTAAGAAATGCACATTCTTTATAAGGTTTGCAATCAAACCTCAGGCTGCCTCACCCAGCATGTGAGCACAATGGGACTCTGCAGATATTTTAGCTGGAGCCACTAGCTGTTAAGCAAATATCTTTCTTTCAAACTATTCACTTCTCTTTTGGTTTTAAGTTACAAGGGCAAACAGAGCTAAAAGAACAAGTTGAAGAAGAGAGGCACTGAAATTCTGCAAAGGAACCAATCAGAAAAAGGCATCATTTCATTTTCTCATATTTGCACAAATGGAAATCTGAAAAGTGAAATGCTAATGGTACTTTCAAAGTGTTGAGTATCTTGGGCAATTTAAATCCTTACTGTAAAGAGAAAGGCATTTCCACAGAGTTATTCTCTGCCAATATCAGAAATTCCCCTTTATTAAACAAGTTCAAGTAACAGCTCAGTGTTTCCAAACTTAAAGAAAATGTGAGCTGTTATGTTTTCCACAGAGCAAAAGAGACATATTTTCTTCTCTGGAATAAGTAATTTTACATAAGAGAAACAACACAACCAGAAAAATATATTTAAAATAATAATAAAAATAATAGTAATTAAAAAAAAGTTCCATGTAGAAACCACTGCTAACACCAGAAAGAGTAAAATCCTGGAAGCATATCCCACATGGAAAATAGAATTTTTACTGCTGTATGTGACACTTTCATATACCTCTGTAATGGCACTTCTGTTGCGTTCCTCTGGAACTAGAAAATATTTTACTCCATGATTCAAAAGTTTGATTGTATTTGGTATTCCTGACTTTTTATCAGAAACAGTTCCTATTCTAGAAGATAATAAAATATTTGTTATAAATACATCACTTATGTAAGAATATAGTATGGACCATCTGGAAATGATGACATTAACAAATATGACTGGTTTGAAATGAGATAATTTCTTAATCTATCTAAGAAAATAACAGATTTTTTTTTTTTTTCAATCAAGGAGCCAACTTTTTTTCCTCAAATTCCAGTTTGAAATTATTCCTAGAGAACAAGCAAGGATAAAGAAATTCAAGAGACAGACTGACTGCAAATGTCTTGGCTAGGATGGTATGATTCCACATTGTGGAACACAAACCAAAGATGGGAAAAAATTACCTATATTAAAAGTATGAAAACCAGAACTCTATGATATCTTATTATCATATCAAGAACTTAGAAAGCAGCAATGCATCCAGTGATGAGGTCACTGATAGACCTGATCCATGATTTTTTATATCTTTAGGATTTTTAGATGATTTTCAGAAAATATCATATAATTTCAGATCTTTGCTGAGAGAGAAAATGTTCCAAATGTACAGGGCAGCTAGAATTGCACTTTCTGGTGCAGTAGTACACTGCATGAAAACCCAAGTTCATGTTCCCTGGAGAGGGATGAGTTACTTGGATGCATGGTCCCATCATCATTAACCATCACAAGGAAACCACCAGATGCTGCAGTTCACTTTACTGAGATGCTGCTGCCAGGATAAGGAACAATTCTCTAGCAGCATTACTAATGTCAGAGATACACATCAAAGCATTTCTTCTGGAGACAAGCATCCTTACAGCTCTATAAAGCAGAAAATATCTGCAAAATAAAATACTTTGTTTGTCTGTTAGGAGTGCTGAGAATGGATGAGTTTTCATACTCCAGAGGTAGCAATATCTCAGGATAAAACTCCTCAGGAAGTTAGTCCCTATTATGGATAAGCCATAAGATGGAGTTTGGCTTAAAAAGGCAGGATAAAGCAGCAGCTCTAGAGGATTTGGAAGCTGGCACAAAAGCTTGCATCACATGTTTGAAATAAGCTGAGGCCTATCACCAGAAGAAATGCTAAATCAGTAGCATACACAGATTTATGAAAAATTATTCATAGTCAAGCAATCACCAAAACTAGGAGATCTGTAATATATCTTTTATTTATTAAAAGTTACAGAAATTACAAGGTAGCAGCAGATTAATACTCCATTTTTTATGAAGTGCACTGAATGGAGGGCAAAACTAAGGTCATAGGCAAAGATGTTTGTATTGCTTATAAAGCCTATCAACTGGTTGCTCTGGTTGTGTTGTGATCTAACACCACTCTGACCAGGAGTTTCTTATTTCTTCTTTGCACTTCCCTATCATCATTTCTATTTGTGTGCACTGATTCTGGCTTACAAATTCAGGCAGAGGCTCTTTTGATCTTTGAGGGATGTGTAACAAACCCGACTTGCTGAGACAACAGGCCTCCATGCCCCATGGTAGAACACAAATCAGTCAGTGTCAATAGGGAACTTAAGCACAAATTATCATCTAATAGGTGCTTTGTGAGCAAATGAAGACAGACTTGCAAGACATCCTAGATTGTCACAGCAGTTACCAAGCATACACTTACAGACCTCAGCAAAGAAGGCATCAAATAACAATGTTTTGTTTCACACTAGCAGGAGAATGAGTGACAGAACAAAAAAAGCAGTAAAATATAGGGATGATAATAATCCAATGCCCATGTACTCAGGTTATCACATCTGAGAACAGTCCTCAAAAAGTACTTTTAAGTACTTTCAATTAGGAGTGCAAAACCTAAACTGCATTGGAACAAACTGCGTGGGTGACACACGGCAGATTGCTCTGCAGTAGGCAAGGTACATAAGGAAGAGTTATCAGTGACCTTGTCATATGCAGCAATGTCATGTATATGCCAGGACCTGAACTTAACAGGAATATCATTGGTCAGTGACACCCAGTGTTCCTGATTTTTCCACAAGATCTGCAAAAAACATTTACAGGAATCCATAGATTACAATTAACAGAACCCAAACAATCACATAGAGAAGACTAGTACAACCATAATGATGTGAAGGGACAGGATAGATTCCTGGAACATCCGTGCACTGTAAAGTCTGGCTCCAGAAGGCTTTCAAAGAAAACACAAAATAGTTACTAAAGGAACCTGTGCATACAACTCAGATCAAGGGATATGGCCTGCAACTGTTCATTAGTTACTTCCTAAGATGTGAACAGATGTTCCCTTACAACAAAGTTGCTCATAAAGTACATGCTGAGCTCATACTATCTCAGTGGAGAGAAGTTATGAGCAATATTCAGTGAAGACAATGTTTTCTAAAAAAAGTATTAAGTTGTGCATTCTCCAAAACCATCATCTTGGAAACATCTCCAAATCAGACTTGGTGCTCTCTGTTAGTGCTAAGGGAGGATTTTCCCTGGGTCTGTCAATAATCCACAAGACTGCCCTGATGGTCATGTTGGAGGCAGCTAGTACTTTTCCTTCATCGCTTTCCATTCTTCATCCAAGGTGAAAACAAGTGGTATGAAAGCATCCCTTATTAAGACAAAGTTATTATATGTGTATTACAGTTTATGTTACATTGAATCAGATATATAAGCAACCAAATTTGACTGACAAAACTGATAAAATCAGAGGACAGATACAGGGAGATGGCTAAGAAAGTCACCTCAAGTTTTTCAAATGTTGGCTGCAGATGTTTGTCTACAAGTAAGTGTATTCTTTAAGAATCTCTGAATCCTCACTTGGTGAATTAACTGCTTTCAAAATAAGGAACTATTCTTGGCATGCTGCTCCAGGCACTGTGAAATATGTACCAAGGATCCCCTGCAACCAAAACCCAGGCAGGATTTTGATAACAGTAGTCTTGGGATTAGAAACAATTTAAGGCACCTGACTGCTGCCATGGGCCCAAATCACTTACTCTACAGTATTTGAAGACAGTGAAAACTGAGTTTTCACTTACATGCTAAAATTCTCTGCTCAGGGTATCCTTCTGTGACTGAATGGAAGCTGAATTTGCCAGGTTAATAATCTAGAAAATATATGTGGAACAACACCCTTGACTATCTTAAAGCAGAAATAAATTCTCTTTGTCTTTTTTTCTGAGAGTGATTTCATTCTATACATCACCTTTAAGTATGTGCTTTCTTTTTTTTTTCTTTCTTTTTCTTTCTTTTTTTTCTTTTTCTTTTATTTTTTTCTTTTTCTTTCTTTTTCTTTCTTTCCTTTTCAGTATTTTGGGAGAGAGAGGGAGGGAAGGAAGAGGAGGATATCAGTAGTTCCCTTTCCAAGTCATTTTCCAAGTACAGATTTTACTTTTCTGTACATAAAATTTTGATCAACTTGTAGCATTCATTTTGCCTAATGATGACAGTCCTTTCTGCTTATATAAGGGAGAAAACTGAGAATTATTGGATTTTTCTACAGATAACTATAGTCTCTCCATGACATTATGTCTCTCCACTCTGCAGAAGCTCCTGGCTTTGGACAACACAAAGTTTTGGAGCAGGAAAGCATAAGGAGATGAAGTTCGTCTGCTAGGAACAAGAGCTTCCCCTGACAAGTCCTAATATTTGCAATAGGAAATCCAAAGAAGAGTTAATGCCTGCTTCAAACCTGAGGCACAGATAACTTCACTTTCACTCTACCTGGCCACAAACCAGAGCTTCTGGCCTTCTTATTATGTGGCAGCCAGTCAGAATTGAGTCTAAACTGGACCCTAGCTTTCCTCATTCCTGTGAAACAAAGAATCACAAAATACCTACCTATGTCTACACACAAACAAAGCTTCTATTCTTATTGATGTTTGACAACATTATTCCAAAAAAGAGCTCACACATCCACAGCCAGTGTGATTCTCAGAGAGCTCCAATATCACTGCACTGAGAGACCTAATTTACTATACATAGTTATGAGGTAATTAATAGGCATTTATTACTTATTATTTTATTATGTGTTTATTTTGGAAAGGCAATAAACTATCTGCAAGGTTCTTTGGTAATTTTCAAGCCAAGCCAAGTCAAAGATATAAAGCATCTTAAAAAACTACCAATTTTGCAGGCAATGGAAGTGGGTCTTGTTTGGTTTGAAAAAAAATAAGTCCGCTTGTCTCAGGAATCTTGTCTCAGGCACCAGATTCCAACTCAGGAACAGCAAATGAAGTTACTTTTCTTACTTAGTTCATTAAGAAAGCAAAAGACATGTTTTGTCCAGCTTTGACAAGTTTCTATGAAATTAGACTGTAAAGCTGTAGTGCTTCCATGAATTCCATTGTGCAGTCACAAAACGGGCATGGAGTTAATGGGCATCTGCCTATTCACAGTCCATAGCCCAAGCACAGCGGTTGGTTTATGATCTGTTTTCCATTTGTTTCACAGGCATTTCCCACTGTCTAATGGATAGGATATTTGGTCAAATATCAAGGAAACAAACTAGTTAGAACTGAAGCACTGCAAGTTCCTGACTGGGACGCATTGTTGCATTTGCATTGAGGGTTTTGGTTTTTTGGTTGATTGGTTGGGGTGGGGTTTTTGCTTTGCTTTGCTTTATTTTTTGGGCTGGGAGGTTGTGTGTTTGTTTATGGGGTTTTTTTGTATAGGCAATTCTCTTAACAAAAGTTTGGGTGCTCTTTTCATCCATTACTTAAATGCAAAGCCTTGTTCCCCTGAATAAAGTCCTTTCCATTTGGAGGTAGAGTGGTAGAAATTGAAACACTTGATTAATATATTCCTTGGCAATTTCCCACCAGCATAACTAGAGATAGGATTGTTTTTCATAATAATCTTTTCCCTCAATAACTCTTAGTAGAAGTTCCCTTTAAACCTGTCATGGCTGAGCCCTGGCAGTCCTCAAGAGCAGTTGGTTTTACCATACTTCTTTTGGTATGTAAATGAAGTTGAATGAAGTTGTTTAACTATATTTTGTTGTATTCCTTAAGGAAAAAAAATTAGAAATTGACTACTTTTAAAAATCCAAACAGTGACAACCATCCCATTCAAAATTTGTATGGGTCTAATTTTCTCATTCTATTTTCTTTCAATATTTTGAAAGAGTAGCCATACTAAATTAATTTTTTAATGAAACAACATCTAAAAACTGTTTAAAGGGTTTTTTCCCTCCCCTTTCTTCAGCAATAAACATCTTGAGACTTCACAACAGGTCTCTCGTTTGTTTTGTTAAAACACATCTTTATTACCTCTTTCAGCTAACATGAAAAGGTGCAAGCATTTCGCTATACTAAAAGTTTTTTGCTGTATTGAGCTCAGAGGAATAAACAGACTTGAATGTAATAGTGATGCTCTTAAAAAGTAATTACCAAGGTGCTTCCTGGAAGGATTAGTGCCATTTAATATGCTGATTAATCAGCTCCTAAATAGTGAATATGTAAAATCAAAGGCAGTTAATACCTGAAGTGTGTTTAATTGTACAAACAGAATTCTTTTCAGAAAGAAAAACATGTTTGGTAACATCTTTACTGCCTACCTATTCTGTCTGGCAGAACATTTAATTTAAGGGTTTTCTTATTCTGTCAGTAAGAGGCAATGAGAGCCCCACAGACTTCAGTGACACCCCAGGGACTGCGACATCAGGGATGGTGAGTGGGCTGGCACCGCGCCCCGGGCACCCCGCGGCACCCACCCGGGCAGTCAGAGCTAATCGGGCAGCTCTAATTACTGCTGAGCATTGGAAAGGGCACCTGAAAGCTTCTTAGGACATCTCAGTCGAAGGTAACCTCCAAAAGCCAATGAATAGCAGATAAAATACCTTATAAATGCCCAGTTAGAATTATTATTCACTGTAACATAGGAGTGTTTTGCCTCTTTCTTAAAAGCAAACAATTTGCAAATGCTTCTTAAGCGGCTTGTCACACCCACGTCTTCACATGAACTTAATCAAAGTGTCAAATGTCCCGTTGGGTGAAACAGATTCCAAACTTTCCCCCGTGCTGCCGCTAAAGCAGGGCACTTGTCTGGTCTGTCGCTTCTACACCTACTTTTATCTGAATTTTCTTGCACTCTAAGTAGTCTCCTTTATGGAAATATAATTTTCAAAGTACACTTCACTATATATATGGATTTAACGTGTTGTACAAATAATCTCCAGAAAACACTGTGCTCCTGTATTCTGTGACTTCAGATATAGGAGTAAGCTGGTGGAATTTAAAGACCCTCACACTCTTAAAATTAAACAGCTCTATAATTGTTTGCAGAATGGAGGCTTACCTTACTTCTTGTCTCTATTTCTAATATCTACAAGTTGCATTTATTATTTGCTGCCCTTTGTTATGTTTACAATCTTTACTTTTTTTTTACCTATTCTTTAAGGCTGCAAATTAAAACAAAGAAGACAAGCCTTGGCATCAGGAGCTGTACTTCGATGATCCTTGTGGGTCCCTTCCAACTCAGGATATTCTAATTCTATGATCCTACAGGACGTTTTTCACCGATGTCTCTTCAAACCCTTTGTTGGTCTTTACTGAAGTTTTCAGCTGAAAATTTGATATGTGACGGATCAGTTAGGGGAAAAAAAAAAAAAAAACCAAAAAAAACAAATGACCACATCAGATTTAATGATACAGTCTATTGACCACTCTTGCTTAATTTACCAGAATGGACCAAATCTATTTCCAAAATAAATCACAAAATCCATAGCAGCTGTAGGACTGTGCTAGGGTCACTGGTAGACAATATGAGATAACACTATTAAATGTGGGACAAAACAGCATCTTTCTGATGATGAGAAATGTATAGCCTTTTCTTTCATGTGGAGAAGTACCAGCCTTTTTAAAACCATGCAATAAAACACCCATTAGCTGCAGTGTTATCCTCCTTACTTGACGGTTTGTTTGTTTTTTTGTTGTGTTGTTTTTGGGTTTTTTTTACTGTATGTGTGGCAATAACAATATTCCAAGTTTAGCATCAAAGAGACTCAAAGTTGCAGTTGTATAACAGTTTGGTGTGTTTGGAAGAGTGAAGCAAAGGTTTCTCATCTGGGAACTTCTAACGCTTCAGCAAGGAGGATGTTTCTATCAACACTGCAAATCACAGAAATCCGTGGGGTGCAGCAGGATTTGCAGGTTTTCCTGCCAGGCTGTTGAGCCTGAGGCTGACAGAGACAGTCTCAGTTGAAAGCTGCACTAGCTGTGCTTGGAACCTACTGTACTTGTGGCAAAAACACATGCAGTACATGAAGTTAAATATGTGCAGAGAAGGTAAAATTACATATAAAACCTAATTATGTGTATATATGAATTTACAGGTGCAATATAAGAATGAGTGTCTGAGTATTCAAATCAAGAAACCAGGACAAAATTGTGCACTAAAGAACTGTAGCATGCATGCAAACTTTGTGGCTTTAGACAAACAAATCTTAGACAGCACTAGAAATGGAAGAACTTAAAGTACAAGCCCTGATGCATGGTGTCAGGTTTTTTTCAACTATTTTTCAAATTTTGAGCCCCTACACATTATTTACTGGCATTATGAATGCCTGCCAGGCTTATGAAAATGAGCTTGTTTTTCTTGTACTGCGGGTTCCATGATCATTTACACCACACCTGTACATTACTGGAGTAAATGGAAATGCACATTGGAGATAGATCAGGTTTGAATACACAACTGCATTCTGCCAAACTGGACAGTAAGATTTTTAATTCTGTCTTTAGGATCTTATACTAGCTTTTTTTGAGCTACAGATCGATACATTCTGATCTTGCATAAAGCAATACCAACGGGAGACAACATTTGTGACAGCAAAGCTTCAAGATCAAAGATGTCTATGAAAAAAAAAACTGAATTAGTTTAAAGAGGCAGTGTGGAGTTTTTAAGTTTCAAGGAACTGTTATGTTTCTAGACTCAGACTCGGTGCACAAAGACTGGATTTGCCACCACATTAAATGGTACTCTTTAGGGCACAATGTATTTGACACACTCTTTTCAGAGGTAGCAACCATTTAAGGTGCACCTAGGACCCCTAACGCCTTGCTACTGGTTCATATAATGGCAGCCAGCATCATTTGTGGGGCCAAACAAACCAAACAAATGAACAGAGGTGGGTTAAAATAACTCTAACAAGAAAAAAATCATGATCTGGCTTCATCTAAGGCACCACAAGCAGCTGTGCTCACACTGTGCAAAGGGTGGTTAGGGCAGGTCTGAGCAGGCAATGTGCTGGATGGGAAAATCTGAAGCCATGGCTGCTTGAGAAAATTGTGTGGGGATACTTATTCTGTTTGCTCTCCACTGCCTCAGCCTGTTAACTTGAAAACTTGTCTATAGGTATGGAAAGGTCCTCAGGCCACAGGCAAAAGGTTATTCAGGCACACCTGCTCTGCTGAGGGAGAAGTGCTAGAGATAGCTTAGGGAAACATGCTCAGAATGCTGGCAGCTATGATGATTTTCCCCATCCACTGTATTCAGCTTTGTTACAAGTCTAACACACAAGTCTAGTTCAGAAAGGTCCTCACCATTCATCTTACTGGGCTTAGAGTTCTGAGTCCAAATCTCCTTCTTAAATACCTGCTCGAGGACTCTTTGAGTAAATGACATTTTTCAATAGTCCAGCTCTGGAAATCAGTGCATGCTCCTAAATAAAGATGACAACAAAGGATTGTTTGTATTTGCAAAGCACCTTCTCTGGTAGAATTATTCATTTCTGTGAACTGCTTTTACATATTTTATAATTAATTATACACTTAATTTTATCTGTTTAAGAAAATTAGAGAATGAAGTATTTGGAAAGCAGTAGAATGAGTTCAAGAGATTTAAAAGGCAAGAGAAGTCAGGCAGCTATACCTAAAAATTTTAAACAAAATTCTACCCTTTTATATTTAGCTGTTGACATTTTTTAGACAGTCATATTTAGTTTTAACTTTTAATGCTTTCTTCTTGTAATTTTATTTTAACATACTTTATGGGTTTTTTATGACATCCATTCATATATATGTGTAAAAAAACCATTTATTTATAATTGATGATATCAATTTATATACTGAAATATACACAAGGCTAAATTTCTTGGCTAGATCTCTTTTGATCTTATTTTTAAATAGTATTAGTTTACAAATAAGATGCTAGTCCAAGGGTTTAACATTGCCCCAGGAGAATTAGTCTCTGAGGAACACATTGTTCACAGCTGCAGTGAAATATCCATCACTGAAAATTTCAGCACTTTTTATTCCATCTCAGTGACATCAGTGGGATATCTAAAATATTACTCACATGTGGTACTCAAAAAGGTCATGTATGATTTTATGAAAATTCTAGAAAAGTAATTTTGTGTTTATCATTAGCAGTTTTTTCTAACAAAAAATCAGAACAAAATATATTACTGTTGTAACATGGTGTATTTGTGGTGGAATTTTTTTTTCATTATGACTACAATAAGAAGTAATTTTCCCAAAGTTTAAAATGATCAGCAAACCTCTTCCTGTTTACTTTAGTTTATAGCTTCTTTCTTTTAATCCCCCCACAAAATTGGGAAATTCATACTGTAGCAGTAGCTTAGCCAACCTTATGGAGACTTTACTGATTATTTCCCAGAATAACTAGGTTGGAAGAGACCTTCAACATCATTGAATCCAACCCAGCCCTAACACCTCAAATAACCATGGCACTGAGTGCCACATCCAGTCTTTTTTTTAACACATTAGTCACTCAAAGGATAACCCAATTATTGAGCGTCTGCAACTCAGTGAAAGCCAAGGTTTCTTAATCACCACTGCCAGACTTGTGCCCAGCCTGACCACCCACATGTGAGATACCACTGCTTTGACACTGCACGTGTGCGCCAAGGTACATAATATCCCACACTGTGGCACTGTGCCTTCTCATCCTCAGATCCTCATACCTCAGATGTGGTAGGATGCTGGCAGTGTTGTTGATATCTTTCTAGAAGATTGTTTTTTCTAATGCTCAGGTCAGTTCTGTCCAAGGAGAACCATACACTAAACTATTTGTCTTGTGGCATTGCTAATGCATTGCACCCTTGCATCCTATTTATTTCCTCTCCACCAGCTGAACAGGAATAGAGAACACAAATGCAAGGACAGTCCCTGAATCAGAAGTTCCTTCTCTGGAGATTACAGTACAGTACCAGGAAAGTATCTGAAGACTTGACATATACAACTCTCTGACCTCCTAAATATTTTGTTTAATATATTGAAGAGGTTAGTGTAGAAAGGGTGAAATTACTGAAAGGAGATTACTAGGCTTCAAACATGTGAGGGAAAACAACAAAAGAAAAACTTCACAACTGAAAACATTAGGGGAAATGCATGCTGAGTGTTAGCTTAACTTACCCTAGCAAAAACCCACTTGATAAAGTTACTTAGGGTCAAAAGAAGTACCACAACCATTAGGAAACTGACAAACCTCAGTTTCCCAGTGTTCACTGGAAGGGTATTTGAAAATGACATCTCCATTTCACAGACTTCCCAGACTGTGTTGCCTCAATGTCAGAGATATTCAACAGGCCACAGAAACGTTTGCTTGTATAAAGTTCCCCAAAAGGATTTATACCAGAATCCCTTGCAGTTTCTTCTGATTCCATATTAACAAGATCAAAGCAAAGGGTGTGCTGCAGATCACTGTTCACCAATCTGGCCAGCTGGTGCACAGGACTGGTGTTGGTTGCAACTCCTGCTGAGATGTAGCTGGCACCCAGCCCATTCAGATGTGCAGGCTGTGTGCTGCTGTCGGGACCAGCCTGCTCTTTGATGCTCCAGCTCAGAAAGTCAGACTTTATTGGCAAACATAGCGTTTTCAAGTAACCACTTGAACAGCTGTGGTAGTGGTGCAATGTGTGTTTGGCCAACTCCTCACTGGGATAGTGCTTGCTTATTTTGTTGTGTATAATCACTGGGAAAGCAAGAGGCAGTAGACAGGAGAAAGGGGGGAACAAGTCCAGATGACACTACAGTGTGCTATGACTCACTGGTTTCCCAATGAGGGCAATGGGATAGCTTTGTGCAAAATTTCAAGTGTTACCTGCTGTACTGCAACACTGGATATTCATTTTGTGAGAGCTGGAAGCTCTGTGATCCTGACCTTGCTCCCAGCTTTTTGTAGCCTACTCCATTCCTCTCCTTTAATATGTGACTTCCAAATGGGATATAGTACTTCATCTCAATCCTCATCAGAACACTTTTCTCTCACATAGAAAGATCCAAGTGATATACCCACCCAAAATGTTTCCTATATAGTTATTGTTGACATATACTTATTTAGTTTTTGATGCACTACTAATCTCCCATGTGTCCTCATTCTGTATTTGTACATGATACTTCATTTATGCTTAGCACTTCCCCTTTGGTTTAATAAGTCTTGTAAGATTTAACCTGTTAATAAATCCTTAGTAGAACTTGTTACATCAGCAGGAAACAAAGTAAACTATAACAGGGGCATAATAAAATATAAAACTACAATTCATATTTGTGATAAATTTTGCTTACTATTGTTACAATGATATTTAAGGTACTGTTAAGGGTTGATGCTGGCCAGATGCCAGGCACCCACCAATGCCAGTCACTCACTCCCTTCTGTAGCTGAAAAGAGAAAAAATATTATATATGGGTTGAGAAAAGGACCGGGAAAGAATCACTCATCAAATACCTTCATGGACAAAACAGATTCAACTAACAAAATCAGAGAAGGATAATGAGAAGCAAAATAAACCCTGAAAAATGCCTTCCCTCCACCCCTCCCTCCTTGGAGCTCTATCAACTACTCCAGTGGCTCAAGGAGGCAGGGAATGGGGGTTATGGTCAGCTCACCATCTGAGGTTTCTCCTGCTCCTCAGGGAGAGAAGTTATTCTCTGGCTGCACCACAGGGTCCCTGCTGTGGGAGACAGCTCTCCATGAACTTCTCCAATATGAGTCCAACTCACAAGCAACAGCTCCCCACAAACTGAAGCAATGTTTGTCCACCATATGAGCAATAGTCCTCCCAAAACTGCTGCAGCATGGCTCACTCTTCCATGGGGTGCAGTCCTTCAAGGACAGGCTGCTCCAGCATGGGAGCAGGGCTCCTCTCTCCATGGGGTCACAGCCTCCTCTTAGGCATCCACCTGCTCTAGTGTGGGGTCCTCTATAGGCTGCAGGTGCATCTCTGCCTCCCCATGGACCTCCATGGGCTGTAGCAGCACAGCTGCCTCACCATGGTTATCACCAAGGCCCACAGGAATCTCAGCTCCAGCACCTGGAGCACTCTGTCTGCTTCACTGACCTTGATGTCTGCAGAGCTGTTCTTCTCACATATTATCACTCTGTTCTTCTCTTGCTGAAATAAAACTACGCCAATACTTTTTTAATCTTTCTTCTTCAATGTTAGCACAGAGACATTATCAGCATTTCGGATTGGCCCAGCCTTGGCTAGTGGCATGTCCATTTCTTAAGCCACCAGGGACTGGTTCTGCTGGACACAGAAGAAGCTTCTAGAAGCTTCTCACAGAAGCCACCCCTGTAGCTTCCCCACTACCAAAACCAAGCCACACAAAAACAATACAGGTCCCCGTTATAGAAAGATATTTGAGAAATATGGTCCCATATTATTCTATTTAGCTTAATGTGTATACTTGAAGGCAGACACTTAGAATCATATGAAAAAACAGGGTCTAGACTAAACTAGTCAAAAGGTTCTTTTTCTACAGAAGGAGAAAATCTCCAGTGACTGATTCACTCTAAATTACTTGATTGTCTATTTTAGAAAGGTAGTAATCACTTCCTGGATTTGTATTTTTTACTGACTACAGAAGAAGCCAATACAAATGCTTTAGAAGAGATACCAAACTTCCAAATTGCTAAAATTACACAAGATGAGTCCCAGCTGCAGCTCGTTCTCCCCCTAGAACAGACAATCAGACATAAAGTCTTTAAAGATTTAGGGCCTAACTCCCATTGATTTCTGGCTGTGAGATTCTTTAAGCAGTTGACTTCAAGGAGAGCTACACACCTAAAGGTAGTGAATACTTAACACTGAGACTGCAAAATACTGATATAAATCTTAAAAACTGGCCTATGACTATTTAAGCAGATAAAGCCTTCAAGCCCTTTTTCCTGGGGCAAAAACTTCCATCCCCACTGCAGAAAGGAACTTATGTTTGAACATCAGGTACCACCAGGGAAGAGCCAAAGACATCATTGACTGGAAGAGCCACTGCTAGGTTCAACAGAGCACTCTTTCACATTCCCTTTCGGAGCACTTCTTGGCCTTTCTTACCACAAAATGTTTACTTATTTTAAAAGATTATTTTAAAACCCTGAACAAACTAAAACAACAGGTAGAACAGACCTGGCAGGTGTTTTATTACAGTAGCACCATCCTGAAATTACATCTACTTATTTTTATTCAAATTGAAAACATTTCAACTCGAGTGTTCCTTAATGACATAAAACTAAGTCTGTTTTTTTTTTCTTTGAAGTTACATCATTGTAGCTGTTGATTGTTTAATTGTCCTTCCAATCAAGCACTTAACTTCCTACTTAGCCCCACACAGGACATGACTTGAAGACATTAACAATCGTCACTAATGCGGATTGCCTTAGGATGTTTTAAGTTTATTTGTAATGGAGGCAAGCACTCACTGTTTGGATGAATTCTATAGAAGCTGAACACTTTCTGCCCTAGGCAAAGTTTTCAGAAAGAGTTCATATGGTTTTTCTGGTTGCAATCAGTGCATTCAAATTATGTATAATTTGGTTTTCATGGTTTCACTGTTGGATCACATAAAGTCAATTATAATTACTACCAAAAATAAATGTCTGTATGCATCTTGGAATATTCACCATGGAGTTATGACACACTAGAAGGAGATTCACAATTACTAGGAAATTATTTAAGAATATTTTATTAGTTTCCTCAAATGCAAATGAAATTGCGATGGTTAATTACAGGGTTTGAAATAAATGGTCATGAAGTCTTAGTGCTACTATAAACTAAAAGTAGTATCAATTGCAATAGCAAATGGGCAGAAGTAAAGGAAGGCAGAAAAGCTCTTCATTTAGAGTAATTTCCATGAAAAATATTCCAAGATATTGGATGTGACACACAAGGAAGTGAAAATGCTCTTTCGCATACAATACAGAGGTTTTGTGGGACTCTTCAGTAACTTCCAGACAGGTGCCTGAGGCAAAACGTTCTCTTGCCTATTGCAAGGTATTTCATGTAGGCAAGCAGCCTCCACAAAAAACATGTCCTGCTCCACTTTTGTTTTATAAGCAGGATGGGTCTCACTGGTTCATCTCTCCCTCCAGCTGTGATTTTAGAAAAAAAAAAAATGTTAGCCTTAAGATTATTATTTTAATGGACTAAACTGGTGAATCTCCAAAAGACATAATGATCTTGAAAGCATGAAATCTTCATTTCCTTCTCTCAGATAGCCCTAAATATCTTCTTTGACAATAAATAAAACTGAACTGTGAAAGTTTAGGAATAAACAGACAGGACATTAATTCTGCCACTGCTCATACAGGGTCATTTACTGACAGGAAAGTAAATAGATGGGCCATTGGTTTCTATCTCACTCTATCAAAAGTTAGACGTGTCAGAGTGTAAGCAATGTTGTTCTGCTTCCCTTCTGCTTTTTGCTGCTGAACCCTCGACCCAAATCACTTCATTTACCCATGAAAAGTAGAAAAATCTGAAACGAATACCAGACACAGATTTGGATTACAAGGTGATCCAGGAGTACATGGGGAGACTTTTAATTCCTGAGGTGGCCTTGGTGGACAAAATAATTTAAAATTTAGTAAATGTAACTGTTCAGTCCTTTTGACCTTCTGATATTAATCCTGCAGATCTAACTACACATAACTATATACAACTATATGTAATTGTCTGATGTAATGACTTGAGATTCCTTTGCAAAGTGCATAAAAAACCTGTAATTAGATTAACTGAACTCTTACTAATGTTATGAAAGATGTTCTAATTTGAATTCAGAACAGAAGATGTATAGTACCTTATTTAGTTTTGCTGAATTTAGCAATATATTAATTATTTTTAATAATCTGCTAAACCCAGTCAGATTTAGGGTTCACTTTTTCTGGAAGTAGGTTATTTGAAAGCAGTGCCTTATTTCAGGGCATTAATGATATGCAAAAAAATCATCATACTTACACAGCTTCTGGGTGTGTCTTTTGCCTGAAGTGAATATATATTTTAAACAACATATGTTTGAACTTGACTCTGATTTACAATAATCAAAGACTGAAAATGATACCATTAGAATCAAGCCATAACATCCAAAACAGTGGACTGTATCTCTCTACACAATCCCCTGTCCTCCACTACCAACTCATCCACAGGACTATGCTTGGTAGTGTTGTGGAGGAAACTAATCTCGTTTGCCAAAGAGAGATCTGGAGAGTCTAGTTTTACAAGAATTTTTCTCTCCAGCCATGCTCCCCTCTCCTCAACATCATTCCCCCAGGCTGACCTGTCATGGAAAGGACCTGTCTTTGCATAACCACAAGGAAAGTCTCTTCCTTGTGCACCTACATGGAAAACTGGATAAGGAAATTATTCTAAGAATTAAAGAAAGTGTGTTTGTGTGTGTGTGGGGGATGTTACTATTTTTAAGGCGTTTCAGACACATCAGTCCCCTAATCCTGGTGAATCCACCATTATGTTAATGCCAACCAAAGAACGGTCACCAGAAGTTCCTTGCTACATGTGTATATAACAGGGTAGATGAATGGGAGACCTCTTATTTTGATATAAGCTTACTTTTAAGCTTATAAGATATAGTCCAGCCAAACTTGTGAAGGAGTGTCGTGTATTTGCTTATGTACAGTCACAGTGCACACTCAACCTAAAACCAGTGATGAAGACACTCCTGGAACTGAGGGTCGCAAGAGCTTGCAGTGCTCGTAGGAGGTGCAGAACCAGTCCCTGAAACTTCTGAAGAGAGCAAATCTCCCTGTGGGAAGAAAGACTTTCTGTCATGGACTCTGAAGTACACATACATATAAGCATTGTAGGATTCATAATATTGATTATTTTGAGAAAAGAAGCTGCAAAGACAAATGAACTAATTTTCTGGATTGATTTAACTTGCTTAACTTAAACCAGCTTCATATATTACTAGCACTAAATATGCATTAGGTTTTTCTAAGGACACAGTATTCCCTGACTGCATGAGTGGTTTTCAAATTACAAAACCAGAAGTTCCTGCCCTTTTCATCTCTTTTTTCCCCTGCTTTTGTTTCTCAGATTCTCTCTTGTTCCACCATTCACATAAGAACCATATATATTATTGACTGCTATGATAAATTAAGTTCAAAATGCTTTGTTTCTAATTTTTCTTTTCCTTGGATGTTAAAACTGACAGCTTAATGATTCTCTTGCCACCTATTAGGGAATCACCACCCTTACCAACACTCTAGATAAGAGAAGCTCACTTTTCCCAGAGAAGTGAGGCCCTACGCTGTGCACTCTGGGAACTGTAATACAAAGCACAGTTACTTTAAATCTATTTTAATTTTGGTAGATCCTTCAATAATTACCTGGAGCAACATAAAGATCTTTCTCTTGAATTTTTGATTACTTTGCAAAATTAGCAAATATAGCATATCTTATCTATATGTAAATACAACATGTTCACTTTATCTTGGTGTTACAGTGTGAAACAATTGGACAGCTAGAAAAAATGCTGGAACTTGAGAAAATAAGTTTTCCCACTGAATTCCATGGAAACAGGTACAGGCTAATCATGGATAGCTTCAAAAATCCAAATTGGGCACTGTCCTGCTGTCTGCTTAAAACAGCCTAGTATTTCACAGGTTTTGTTGATCTAATGTCACCCTAATGTTTTCCAAAGGAAGACTGGAAAAGAAACTGTAATACTGACATGCCAATGGTACCAGGACAGTTTTCGTACACTTCAAATAAAAGACAACTTTTAAAGACATACTAAGTAATTGCCATGCTATATTTTGTTCCTTTGCTGGTTTGCTTGCTTTTATATGTAGAAAAAAGTGTGTTCCTGTAGCATTTGTTTGTTTTCCCATGGTAATTTCCTTAAGAACACCAATGGTCAACGGAGCACAAGCTGACAAAACATTGCAGAGCTCTGCACACCCTATGCATCTGAAACAGTCATGTTGACAGTGGCACATGAATGTTTGTAGTTACTTAGGACTTGACAGTCTTGCAAACTCATGACTCCTGGTTAAAATGTAGTTTTGTTCCTTTAATAAAAATCCCTGTATCATGAGATATAATGGAAACAATAAAAACCGGGACAAAGCTTCAGCCTTACAAATCTTGATATTGGAGCTGTCAAACTTCTTGAGGCTCCAAGTTCCCAGTGTCTAAGATGTCTGCTATCTTTCAGGTGCACCTATGAAGGTGGGAGAGAAACCAGTGTTCCTGAGTAATTTGATGGCAGCTACTCCTGCAGAGTAGGAGGGCGTGAAGCCTTCAATAATTGAATCTGTTGCAGGGTCCGCGCTTACATATGGAACTTGAACAATAGGTATTTACTTAAATTACATCGATTACCTCAGACATGTGGAATCTGTACGTCCTGCCCACTTCCCTGAACCTCTGGAGCCGGGAACCTGTGGGGAACATAATGGGCTTAATTACGGTGTCTGGACTAGCCATGTAGGACCCGGAAGGCAGGAGTTAACCTCACCTCACCTTTTACATGCCAGTGACCCCAGGCTTGGCTGGGAAGCCTGGGGCCTCTAGAGCAGCTTCTGGATTACCACGACACACGCTACCTGGTGTGATGGCAAAGGGACACCCCATGCGAGCACGGCCATGGTACCCATGCCTTCTCACCTCGGCCCGGGCGTGGTGGGTGACGCTCGGGGCACACAGGTCCCGCTCCCCGCTCCCGCCCGCCCATGGAGAGGCCGAGGACGGCAGCAAAATCCCACAGTAGCGCCCGCCGTGCTGCGGCGCGGGGGCCCGGGGCTGCCACCGCCAAGACCTGGCAGCAGTGGGGCACGATGCCGACCCACCACGGCCCGCCATCCCACACGGCAGCCCCGCGGGGCCCGGCCGCGGCTGTCACATGGCACGGGGAGGGGGCTGCGGCGGGGCGGGCCGTGCTCGGGGCTCCCCCGGCCGCGCGGAGGCGGGCTGAGGTGGCGGAAAGTTTGTGGAGTGGCTGGCGGCGGTGGCGGCGCTGCGGTCCCCTCCCGCTTTCTTTACTTTTTTCTACACACCCGTCTCCCACCGCCTTCCCCCCTCAGCGGTCGCTCCGGGGCATGAGCCACCCGCGCTGAGAAGCAGGAGGTCGTGCCGCGCTCAGCTCTGTCAGTGGGGCGAACGCCAGGGACGGGAGCGCGGGCAGCGGCTCCGAGCCCGCCATGCTCCGCCGGCCCCGCTCAGCGCTCGCTGTCCTCCCAGCGCTGCTCCTGCTGCTGCTGGGCGGCCGCCCCGCCGGCGCCCGCTGCCCCGCGCCCTGCCGCTGCGCTGGGCACCTCGTCGCCTGTAGCCGCCTGGAGTTGAGCCGGCTGCCCGAGCGGCTGCCGCGGGGGGCGGTACAGCTGTGAGTATCGGGGCGGCGGGCTGGGGGCACCGGTCTGCGTCCGCCCGCCCGCCATCTTCTGCCCCCGGGGCCGCAGACGGGTGGGCTTTGAGGGGAGCGTGGGTGTGGTGGGGGCAGCAGCGAGGTGCGGGAGCGGTCAGCGTTGGGGCTGCGGCCGAGCTGTCAGCGGGCGCGGCGAGGTCGCTGGCGGCCGCAGTGGGACAGCGTCCCTTGGGGCGGGCTGCGGCCCCGGACGGTGTTGGCAATAAACGCCCGGCTGAAATGGGCCCGGGAGCACTGCTCAGTGTTGGAGAGGGCGAGGAAAAAGTTCTGTTGACTTTCGTAGACAACGTGCAGTAATCATCACGTTAATGCTGATCGGTGTGTTGGGAAAGCTCCTATCGGTTTTCTTTGTGCAGCTCTCCATTGCTGGGGAGTTCTGGCGCTGGCGATGGTGCGAGCCCGCCTGGGCCGGTGCCGCCCAGTGACCGAACCCAGGGCAGCGCGAACTCAAGTGCCAGCTGAGGAAAAGTTACTTTCAGTAACAAACTTACATAGAAAAAGCATAAATTAGGTCAGCTGTCTAAAAGTTTGAAAATGACCGAGGTACTTCTCACATTTGTTTTTAATAGCTTGTCGCTGAAAGATCTTCTATATTAGTCGTATTAATTTTCTATTACATTTTCAAAGCAGATTGAGATAAGGGCTTTAAAGTAAACAGGAAGACTTTCAATTAGTTGTGGCTAATTCTGTTCAATTGCCTCGTCTGGAGGTCATGCTGCTTTACTCATGAAATGTGGATGGCTGTATTGACACCATATGGAACTGAACACAGGCATGGATGGCTCTAAGAGTTGAATATTTCCAGGACTGGTATACGAAAGTGTCAGGGGAAAGAAACTTTTTTTTTCTTTCTTGTGTGATTGAAACATACAGATCTACTACTGCATCTGCTTTACATTCAACAACTGGTTTTGTTTTCTATTATATTTCATTCCCCTTAGTTTTTTGAAGTGTTTCAGTATGCCCACTTAAGTTTTCTGACAAAACCTAAGGATTTTGTTTTGATATAAGATAAGCTTTATAGTTTAATTTCTTAGTTTTGCATATATCAATGCTGTTGAAATTCAGATGTGGTAAATAAAAAGGGGAAAATCATAGAACTTTTCATTTTTTTAGAGTTGCTTTAAAAAGCATTTTTCATTAGCAGTAATCCAAATTTGTTTTTTCCACTTATGTTCCCGAGAGACAATAAAACACATTGCAGGGCTTTTTTTGTTAGCACGAGGGACATTTTTCTAATTAGAATTCCCTTGGTAGTGTAAATTGCCCTTATGTAAGTTCACATTCCTTTAAAAGTGTGAGAAAATAAGTTCCGCTTGTATAAATAAGCTTTGGTCTGTTGTAAGAAACCCTGCTGTGATTACTCATTGGACAGCTGTGTCACTTGCTTTTAAACTCACAGAGGTACATCTTTGTAGGTGTCACCAAACCATGTGGTCTGGCGCTTTTGTGTAAATATTTCTTTTGTTTGTGACAAATGCCTTAGAAGTACCCAGCTCTTTCTTCCTTCCCCTCTTAATAAGAACAAGGAAGAGTGTGGCATTGTCTGTTACCTCCAGCTACCCCACTACTTGGACCTGGAATTGCGCAACTTGGTAATTAATGAGTTCAGCTTTACATACGCAAAAAAGGTTTGACTAGTTTGGATTATTGTTGCAACAAACTGCACATTACAAATTGTAAAAGACTGTTTATGAGTTTTATTGCTATATGTCTGCTATGTTTTCCATGAAACTCTATAGTGGGTATAGCCAAAGGCTAGTAGTTTAATTGCAGGCTTTCCAGTCCTCTTGAGAAAACAACTTTTTTACCACCTTCTTAACATACACAGGCGAGACCCCCAAGCAGGAGAATGGAAGCTCTTCTGCCTCAGAAGGTCTAGGCCCATGTTAGGCTTTACACCTTCCTTTGCCCGTCTGTATTCACCCGTATGGAGAGCAGGTTTTTGAAACTCCTGCTGCATACTTTGGTGCCTTTTTTTGTTCATGCTCCCTGCTGAAATAAGAGTGACCTCAGAATGGACAAAGAGAGGGGAAAAAATGAACCTGACTTATGTCCCCTTCTTCTTGGTGGCAGGTGTGAGTCTACTGTGTTGTATGGAAGTGTATTCCAAAGCGGAGTGTAAACGGGCTATAATAAAATTGCCGGCTTCACTGTGATTTTAGCTAAAAATGCCTTCTTCTATTACCTTGCCTTCATGAGAGGTAACAGTCTGCTGAAAACTGTTAAACATTTTTAATGGCTTTGTGTACAGATAGTTTTGAAGTTGGATTTCCGTTTAATTCCAGGATGTGTATCCTGATATTGCAAGAATGTGGGGTTGTTAGAGCTGGTGGAGTGTTGAGCATTGGCCGGAGTCCTCCATGTGTGCAAACTCCCACTGGCACTGCAGTACCCTTTGCCAGGTTCACTCAGGAATGCTAGAACTGTCGGTGGGGCAGGAGGGAAAGTCTGAAAAATGGTTTTCACTTGTGTTTGTATTACATCTTTAGTATTTACATTTTATAAATCCTCTAGTTCTCTACCAGAATTGCCAGAAAAAAAGCTGTATGGTTTTCACAGCTGTTTTTCAATATTTTCCAGACTAAAGCAAGCTGATTTATGAGTCACTTTGGATCAGCGTCTTAAAACAGCTACAGCCTGGCTTTTTGTTTTTCAGCTCTGCTGATTTCTGCTGAATTAGCAGCTCTATAGGCCCCAGTGGGACTGATTAAGGAACTGTTGCTGGATTTGCATTTTAAAATTTGACTTGGGGCTCAGGTTTCTGAGTTCTCTAAGGAAGAAGATGATAATTGTGACTAAGTGTTGTAAATTAAGTTAGAGTCTAAAAGTTATATCTATAAAATGTATGAAGAAGCACTTACCTTATCCCTCTATTCATTAGGCTTCCTTTCACTTTTTAATCACACAAACATTGATGTTCAGAGTTGTTTCAGCTAATGTTGGGACTTGTGAGTTACAAAAGATGGTCACACAAACATAATGGAACAAAGAAAATAGTTTCTTTCATAGAACAGGTTCTTTGAGAGTAAAAACTATGGCATGCTTTCTCAAGTGGAGACAATTCTACTTTAATGTCCAGTCACTTCTATTACAAATGTGAGATGAAGAACAGGTATATATGCTTACTATTGCTATAAAGAATTTCTTAATATGTATCTGATTTTTGACTTTTCAGAGTATGTTCTATCTCCTATGACTTTTGAGATTCTAGTAGTAAAATAAGCACAGAGGGAAGTTTCTCCCCTCTTGTAATTTGGGTTTAACATACAAGGAAAATTCAGAAATGGAAAACACATAGTACTAATGTTTGAACAGTGTCAGTTAAAACTGAAGGAAAAATAGAATTTAATTTTCCAACTTTTTCTTCATACATGTTTTAAGGTATGTTGAGAATTGGAGTGAAATAAACTTGTAGCTTTTCAACTGGGATGATAGATTTCTATATTTAAAAAAATTGTGCCAATCCAATGCTTGTAAGTTTGAAGAACTTCTACAGGCTTAAACTTCACTTAGATTATTCGTAAAAGGCAAATATTTTAACTCTTGGTTCACTTCCATCCACTCTGTTTGAACTTAAAATGTAACTTGCAAGGCTTTTTTTACCAAATTTTCATGAAGTTTCCTATGCCAGTAGTACTGAAGTAATGTTTAATAAAAATTTATAATACATATTTTATGCAACTATTGGTAGACAAGCACATATACTGTATGAAACAGGCAATTCAGTATTGTCTGGAGGGTTGGGCATTTTTTGTTGGTTTTTTGCTTTGGGATTTTTTTTTTCATCTTGTGTTTGACAACCTGGTGTAAGTAAACCAGACATAAGAAATTTTTATGTATGTATTTTTTAAAGTAGGTGCTACTTGGAAAATGTGAATGTATCTTTAGTGTTAAAAAACAAACACCAAAAAAAGTAGTTTGAAACCTAGTGTTAGTTACGCTCACGGTTGCCTTGATAGACTCCAGATGGATGTGAGCTTAAGCTATGAGTGAAAGTGTCTGGCTCCAGTGTGGTGATCATGCACAGCAGTGGTTGTAATTGCAGGATTTTTATAGTTTAAGGACTCTGCCAGATTTTTTTTTTTTAAACATGTTTTAACTCCAGCAGAACAAATCTACTCACGTCTGTTACTGTCTGGTGGGTCCTTTAGGCAAACTTGCCTTAAATAAACCTTTTGCAGAGTTTTTAGGTGAAATGAAGAAATGCAGGTTTTTAGCACTAATGTTGAAAGCTCTTTATTGAAATAATTACTGATTCCTAAGTCTTGTCTGAAGCATGAACAACAGTAACATGTTAGGCACTAACAGCCATAACTTAACTGAATTTTGGCTGTTTATTTGCATAGTTCTTATAATCCCTACAGACTAAAGCCAAATATTGAATTAAGTTTAAGGGCAAAAGCTGTCTCTACTGTGTCTTTAAGGACCAAGTTGGATTGCTGTCTAGATTTTTGTAGCAGCATGCTTTTTCAGTATTTATACTTAAGAATGCAGTGTGAGAATTTCAGACCTGTGCAGCTAATGCCTTCAGATGTTAAACAAAGGGATTTTTCTCCAGTGTATGGCCTGGACATTGTTTGCACTAGATTTTTAAGTAGTGAAAGATGCAGTCCTCTAACTTTAGTGTGGTTCACCTAATATATGGGAGAACTCAAAATCATAATGGTGGAACTAAAATTAGTGGGCTTTTGAAAACATTGACACTGTATTGGTTTTCCATTGTTAAGAGGAAAGTCTGTAGAGGTTTAGACACCTGAAAGTCAAGGCACAGATATATATTAGGTGTTTGAGTCCAGAGCTGAGTCTCTGAAAACTTCCCCTTTGTGGCCACCTGGAGGTGGTGGAATGTGTTCCCTTCTGTAGGTGGCTCTCCCCCACCCCTCAGCCCCTTCTTTTGTTCTGGAAAATGCCATTCACACCTGCAGCTCTGCCCTGTGCAGTCTTGGCTTGGGAAACACACACATCTCTTTTCCCTACCTGTGGCTCTGAACCAGGCTCTCATGCCACAGCTCAGCAGCTCACTGGGGCTGGTCCAGTTGGCTGGCTCAGAGCACACCTTACAGCTGAGTACTGGTGGTACCCCTCACAATACCCATGTGTGCCTGGGATTATTTTTTATACTTAATTCTTATTATTACTGGGGGATTTTTTAATTGCCAACAGTAGGAGAGGAACAAAAGTGATGATGAAACTGTCCTGGCAACATTGAACGAGTCAATTGGGAGAATCTAAACCAGAGTTTTACTATCCACATGGTCTGCTAAGGAAACCTAGCCTAGGTGCCTGGCTGGGTTGCAGAATTACACCTGTGTCTTAGGATGTGGAGTCATGGATGCAGGGAAACTGGATTTCTCTGGATCTGTGGGTTTTCAGGGCTTAGTAACAGAGCTGAATGCCTAGCACAGACCCTGAATTTGGCTTTCTTTAAGCCAGCTCTGCTCTCTGTGCAGCAGAGATATGCTATTCATCAGCTTTCTTCACTTCTGGAGCTGTGGATGGGGAGCAGACATGTCCATGGCAGTCAGACCTGTGTTTGGCGTGCTTAGCACAGATGACTACTGAGTCATCTTACCCAGAAAAAGTGAGGAATCATGTAGTTTCTACATGAATTCAACTTGAAATGACACTTCATGCTTCTGTGGCTTGATGAGGACCCCAGGTATGGTGGGTGACTCTGAAGTGCTTAATTAGCATGGGGGAAAGTATCATGGAGTATGAGCGTGAGCAATTTTTTTTTCAAAAAAATTGAAAAAAAGCATCCTTTACCTGATACTACAGCTGCTCACTTCTGAGGTGTGCTGATTCATTTCTTTATGTGTCTGCATTACAAACACTCACTGGAGTGAATTTAAAAACTCATTAAAATAATGTCATTTTTGTTAGTGGGCTTGGATAAATGCAGTGTTTTAACTTGGAACAAATGCTTGCAGATGGCTGGATTGATGCTGGTGAGGTAGTGATAATCTGTAGTAGGGGAACAGAAAAGTGCACGTTTTGGTGGATGAATGAGAAGGGGGAGGCCTTCAACAGAGCTAGTCATGGTCACAAGATGAGTTGTGGGTCTCTAGTACTTGGGCAGAGGTTTAGAGAAGTGCAGGTTTGAGTTCCTGAAGTTAGCTTTTCTGTCTTTTACTTTACAGTCACTCTTATTTCTGTTATGTTTTCAGTACTTCTGAGGCTACAACAAAAATTTCTTAGA
Source organism: Setophaga petechia (assembly GCA_024362935.1). Classification (NCBI taxonomy): domain Eukaryota; kingdom Metazoa; phylum Chordata; class Aves; order Passeriformes; family Parulidae; genus Setophaga; species Setophaga petechia. The sequence goes on from JANCRA010000024.1 coordinate 9,144,827, forward strand.
CTCTTGTATGATGTCGGGTGTTTGAGAGGGTAAGGATGCATGGCACTGTGAGGAAAAGTATTTCTTGTGATCAAGAATTGTTATATTTTTAGTACCTGGCTTGTTTTGTAGTAAATGCTGCAAAGGTGTTAACAATTGTTTATAAGCTGCATCAATATATACTGGGATCTTCAACATGGAACGAACTACTTCTTCAAGGGTAATTAAGTATTAAGTGGTATTAATATCACCAGTATACAGACATCTTAAAACTCAGAATTGGCCCTTGCTATGTCTGTTTTCTTCTGCTATTTCTTAAGATCTCTATTGAATTTGGTTATGTGGGAATGGTGTCCGGAATTTTGTGGAAGCATGAAAATACAGTTGTGGTTTATGGGTGATCCTCATTGTGTATTTGTGAGCTATGCATTGCTTTTGAGATGTGTGTGGAAAGAGTGAAGTATTACAATTAACCCAAGGAATGAGACTGCAATGACTATTGTTTTTGAATTTTCCTAGTTGAAGGAACCAAGAGGTTGTTGTAGCCATATTTTTTTGTTGTGAGGGTATGTGGGGAAGCAGTTGTTGGTTTATCTGAAACAAAATCTTAAGATGTTTTCTATGGGTCCTATGTACATTCCAATGAACAGTTCTATATTGTTCAGAGATACTAGGAATTCCTTTGACACTGCTAGCAGTGATCAAGGTATTAGCATTTGTATTTGTATATTTATACCTTGTGTAAGCAAATGAGTCTCTATTCTAATTTTGCTAATAAAAAAAATCCTTTTATGTACTTGGAGACAAGTGAGAACGTAATTTGGATTGAAATTGCACTGCTTTACCTGATATCATATGGCAAAACTGACAGGGTGTTTATTTTTGTAACCTCATAGGGACTTAAGTCACAACAAATTATCTTCAATCAAGACCAGTATCTTGGATCACCTTCATAGTCTTCAGGAAGTGTAAGTTAATTTGTCTTAATTAAAAACCATACCAAAACATAAACTCCAACCAAAAATACCCAACCTGTGTTTGTGTATGCTAATTGTATAGTTGTTTCTCTAGGGATGGTTGCTTGAACAACAAAGATACTTGCTGTTTTGATATTTTACATTAAGTGAAACTGGAATTATTTTTTAATTTCGAGGTGACACAGTTCAGCAGTTTAGCAAGTCCGATGTACATACTTCTGATTAACATTAAAGCTAACTCTTCCTTTTGTAATATTATTAGGAAGTTGAACAACAATGAACTGGAGATCATTCCAGATCTGGGACCAGTCTCAGCAAATATAACTCTTCTGTCTTTGTAAGTAAATCTTATTCTTGTCCCTGTTTAGTGGAACTAACTCTACAGGGTTCATGGAAATATGTGTATTAAAGAGATTAAAGTAAAATAATTGGGAATAGGGCAGCTTGTGGTTAGGAAGTTCTTTAAAATGTGTATAATTGAGCTTAATCCTTGTAGTTTTTGTGCTTCCCAAATACAAAGACTGCATTAGAATTAATTTATGTTGTGGTAGTACCCAGAAGCCTCAGTCCTGTTGTGCTAGGCACGGTATGAGCATCTGTAAATGTTACACAAACTTGCACAGTGCTGTCTTTAAAACAAGACTTATACTCCATCATTATGCATCTTGGCTGAGATCCTGATGTGTTAAATCATGGCAGAATTCCATTAATTTCACTGGACAATACAGGGAAATCCCCTTGAGATGCAGCTTCAGAACGAGTATCTAGGTCAGAAGATGTTTTGCCAGTGTTGTGAAATTTTTTTTTGGAGCCCATTTTAATGTGTGGCACTTTTTTTTTTACTGCAGTTAATACATAAAATTGTGACACATGGTTGTGTCCATGCTCATTGCATTTCATGAAAGAAGTGAGTAGGTTACTTGGTGTAATGTGTAATATGAGTATAAAGTTGTAAAAGGCATACAGAACCCATAACCAAAAAAGCTGATTTTAAAGGAAATCTTATTCCTGATATTTTAATGATAAATTAGTTGGATTTCTTTTCTGTGATTTAGTTTCAATAAACTGTTGAAGGAAGGTGTAGAAAAGTAGCTACTATCATACTGTTAGTTTAAAAAAAAGACCTGATTTTCATGTGTGGGATTTGTGTTTTATCAGTGGGAACCTAAAGTGTCTAAAGCTAATAATTTGTAGCCCTCTGGTCAAATCCTGTCCTTGAATACAAATTGCAAGTTACCTTTCTTGAAGAATCCTGAAGGGTTAAAACAATACAATAAACTTTGGAAAGCTGTTCAGTTAATTAAATTGATCACTGTTCAATTGCTTACATCTGGTGATTTATAGGGGTTTGTTTTTACTCTAGGCCTAGGTCAGCCAAGTCAGCTGGTGCAGCCGCTGTGTCTGGGCTGCTCTGTTTGAATAAGAACTAAGTGACATCTGATACTGATGTGGTTTCTTACAGATCAGAATCAGAAAAGAATGAAAGAAAAAGCAGATGGTGTCTAACAAATAACTGTTGAATTTAAGTACATATTTTATTTTGTAGTAGCTTTGGCATTACTTTTACACTGGCATAGCATTCTGTAGCTCAAGCATCTAATTGATCTAAAAATTTTATTTCTTTTAGATATATATATATATATATATGTATGTATATATATATATTTACCACCTTGCTAAAGTCCTTTTTACCACAAGGCTAGAAATATTAGCATAATAAAGTGATTTATATAGTCTTGCTTTTTTTTTCTGAATTCTTAGCATTTCTCCTTTTCATGGAAACTTGACAATTGTTGTTTAGAGGCAGCTAAAATCCTTCTTTTGAAGCTGTGCAAAAATTTTGGTACTCCTTTGAGAGAATAAATAATTTTCAATCGCTGTTGAATTGTTTGTTTCATATCCTTATGTCCCTGGCTTGGGCCATTTACTTAGGCAGTCAATCATGGAAAAATCTTTGCTATGGACTGTGTATGCTAACAATTGAAAGAAAAATAAGTATTTTCTAAAAGCTTTTATCACACTACTAATGCAGTTAAAGTTGCTTTGGTTGGGTGTTAGCTGGTTTTCATTCTAATTCTGTGTGTGGATAAGGAGATTACTGAATGTAACTGCTACAGCTAAGATTTAGTACCTATTCTACAACTACAGCAGAGATTCCTGGAGTTTAGTATGGCAGAAATAATAACTTTCATGTTTTGTGTTAACTTACAAATTCCAATCTACAGTAGTTAATTGTTTGTTCTATATCAAAACAGATGAACAAAGAACATAAAATTAAAGTTGTATCATATTGTCCAAAAATAAATCATCTTGTCTCTTTTACATGGCTTTTCTTTAAAATCTAGAGTAGAATCATAGAATCATTTAAGTTGAAAAAGACCTTTAAGATCAAGTCCGACCATTAACTCAGCACTGTCAAGGCCACCACTAAACCATGTGTGTAAAAGCCACTTATGCACTTCCAGAGATGGTGGCTTAATCCTTTCCTTTTGCAGCTTGTTCCAATGCTTCACAACCTTTACCATGATGAAATTTTAGAGAGCAAGAAGGTCTCTCCTGAGCCTCCTGTTCTTACTGGTTGGATATTATTTATGTAAAGATACTAAATTTAATTTCATAGAAAATAGTATAAATAAAGAGAAATAAGCATAAACTGCTTGGCATAAAAATATATATGATATTGTGATAGCATAAATAGACAAATGATTATTTGTCCATTTATGCTATCACAATATCATATATATTTTGATAAAACAATGATACTTGTTTTTTTAAGATGTGAAAAAATACATGCATTTGGTTTTTCTGTGGTGGATGTTGTTTGAAGGGAACTGATTTAATGTATCTTAAGTCATGTGAAGAGAACACATATGGAACAGTTAGAATATAAGTTTTAGAATGACCCTTTAGAGAAACATCTGATGACCTTCTCCAGGATTTTAAACTTCTATAAAAAAGGAGGTTGTGAAGCCCTTCCAAAGCAAACCACTGTTTCCATGTTGAGTTTTTGTTCTGGCTTTCAAATGATAGCAGAAAAGAGAGTGATAGTCTTCTAGTTTTGATTGCACTTCTTATGAGATACATATAAGTTGGTTCATTACTATCAGTTGAAGACCCAGCTGGTTTTTTTCAAGGAATGGTGTAGAAGCGATACCCTCTTTTCTTGCCAATATCTGCATTGTTGAAGAAACTCTATTACAATATTTTTTTCTTTCACTTGTGAAGAATTCTCATTGAGCTGAGGAGACTTAGAATCTTACCTGTTCTGCAAGAATTTTCTTGCCCTGCAGAGAAAATTGCACTGCTGGTATGTCTCTACAATAGTGCAGGTATCCCCACATAGCCATGTATGTCTGAATTCTTTGAAGGATATAAACAAGCATGGGTGGATTATCATGTTAGTCCAGTTTCCATTTCTGGAGCTACCTCATTTCTAGCTATTTTATCTAAATGAGATATTTACATACTAATGAATTATTCAGGATAAACATACCCAGAGCAGGAGATGATCCCAGTCTGTCTCTAACATGAAACAGCAATGCTAACGTTTTGTTTTTACCAGTGCCAGTTGAGAGTTGAGCATCTTGGGAATTCAGTATCAGGCAGGCACGCCCCCTCACCACCACCCTGGGAGATGTGTCAGTGTGAAGGAGTGAGTACACAAGGATATTCAGGCACGCTCTCGTAACGTGGCTGGAGATGTATCTATGATTTTATTCACGTGATGATTCTATTCTTGTTAGAGCTTGTGAGCCTCCTGGGAATCTGGATGCTACTGTGACCTGTGTGGGTGGTAGTTTGGTGTATATCTGGTCAGGGGGTGTAGGTCAGGTCTCTGAAAATTAAATTGCAGGGTGTTCTTTTTGCACAACCACCAAGCCCTTTATATACCTTCTATAAGAGAAGGCATGAAGAGAGCAGTATATGAAGGCAGGAAAGTTCGGGTATTTGCCAGAGATTGTCAGCACAATACCTCTAGCCTGGAGCTCAGGTCCCCCACGTGCTGGCAGCATAAGCTCTTGAGGAGAGTATTGGATTTAACAGCTGCTTACGACAGGTATATAATGTGCAGACAGTACACTTGGTAGTGTATTTATCTATCCCTCAAAGTAAAATATGCTAGAAGTTTTCTAGTTTGCATTCCTGAAGTAAATGTAAAAACAGTTTATTTAATGGAGAATTGCTTCAAATTTTTGTAGTAGTGAATTATTCATTTCTTGGAGAAAAAACAGTTTACTTTTTACTGTTCCAAGATAGGTGGATTGCTTTTGTATCAGGTACAAAAATGGGCACTAATGCCCTCGTTCCAGGAGAACAAAGTGAAAGTTCTGAGTATTGTTTCCATTCCTGTGACATTGCTTATCCAAGATGTGCCAGTTCTGTCCTTTTTATCCTAAAAATCTGCCTGAACTAGTGATCTTGACACATGAGAAGAAAACTAAATACTGCCTTTCAGGTCTATTGCAGTTGTAGTTTTGGACCTAGGGAAAAAATCCAGAAACAGATTGAAACCAAATGGTGTAAGTGCAATAGCCTTGTCTAAAAGTCCTGTTTGGTATTTTACCTACCAGCTACTATTTGCATAGGGCTTTTACTTAAAAATTCTTCTGAAAATGTTAACTACTTCTGATGTTACTAGTACTTTGTAAGGAAGAGACTGATTTGCAAATTCAGCAATGTTAGGTAAGATTTTGTTTAAGGATACGCAGTTTAAATAAGAAACCCATGTCACTTTTATTTGCAGAATTTAAAAAAGTTACATAGTTGTATACCCTGTCCAACATCATCAGTACACTGTATCCTTCAGTACGGTGAAGTACGGAAGGTAGCAGTGACTATGAAGAGACAGAAGAGCTTGGAGTATTGAAGTATCCTGTCTCTCCAGCTAGAATTTATTGTTCTTATCAAAACGTGTGTAGAACTAGTATTAAAGCTGCCATGTTTCTTATTACCCACATCCAGCATATGTTCCATGGTAATGCACTTGTAGTCAGTAGGAGCCAGAGGAGCTGTACATGCCCAAGTCTTTTGTGCATATAGTGAAATTCTAACATTAGACTAGTTTTCAAGAATGGAGTGTTTTAAATAGCCATGTAATTTTACATTTTATTGAATAGGAGATAGTTTATTTAAAGGCACTAGAGCATATGGCGTTGGTGATTCAAGTTGTTACATTGTAAGGACTGATCTTGTTAGTCTAGAACACAAACAAATACTTTGTAGTAAAGTCAGAGAGGAACATGTGGAAGTTAAAGGGTGCATGAATGATTCACAGTTCAGGAATGTTTTTCAAGTCTTACAGTAATGTGTGTTTTATATTAGATTCCTGCTTCACTACTCTTTTAGAATGTGAAATCTTCTGTTTATGAGAGACATAACGAAAATGTGACATGGTAGAGATTTTTCTGTGCTGTGCTGGGGAAATCCTCCAGCTCTATCTGTACAGGAAGCCTTTAAGGCAGGGACTGTTCACTTTTGAGTTCTGAGATACTTAAAAGTGCTGCCAAAACTGAGGCAGTTTTTTTGAAATGTGGCCATGTGTTTGTTAGACGATGAACAGAATCCACAAACCACTTCTCTGAAGGTTTTGTACAGCCTTTAGTTTGTAAGTGTCTTTCTGTCAATAAGTGCTGAATTTAAATTTACTGGCTTTGAAGATGCATCTTGTCCTGGATGTTTAAAATGGTAAATGAACAAAACATACTAACAGAAAAGGTCAGGAAATAAAATAGGACAAAAAGAACTGTAAAGTAACCAGTCCTAGGTGCATGCATAGGTCACAAGTTTTCATAGTAAGAAAAACTGTTGCAGCTTTAAATTTAGCTTTCTAATCAGCCACTACAAAATTAGCCTGATGACTTATCTTACTTTATGCAAACATAGTTACTGAAGAAAAGTGGCAATTAATCCCTTCTACTATTGAGAAGGGATTTTTAAAATTTTTTTAAGTTTTTTTTTTAGTATTGTGTGTCTCTTTCTGTTTAAAATGTGGAAAAGTGCATTTATGTATGTGATTTGATAATGGGCATCCCAGATCAGGCTTCAGATAGTCATATTAAGAAATAAAATTCAGCTAATTGAAGCAAACTCTCAAAGTAAATCATGCATTTGTCCCATCTGACAGTTTAGAAATAAGAGTGATAGTTTGCACTTTGTGGCAGTAACTTAAACCCCTGTGAAAGGCCTTCAGTAAAGGATAGGTATGAGAAGTTTGCCTCTGTGTCATGTCACAGTGGTCTGGGAGTGAAAGCTGTGTGTAAAATCCAGGAGAACACTGTCTCTGTAGGCAGTTAGAAAGCTGCAGTCACAAGAAAGATGTTTAGATGAAACTCCAGAAAATGAAAGCTTACATTCACTAGGAGCCTTTCCTCTCTATGCTTGCCAGAGAAAGTGGTATTGTTTGTTTATAAAGCTAGCATACGAAACTGGAGTCTGGATCCCAGTATGAAGAAAACATTGGTCAAATATTTTACATCCTTGTCATCTCTTCAGCTGCCACTTTATTATGGGAAGGATTAAGATTTGGATGCTGCCTGGAAAGGTTTGTTTTGAAGAAGGATTGAAAGAAGGGATAGAGGAATGCCAGACTGGGCTTCAGCCATAAGGCTACTTGGAGAATGTCCCAAAACTGAGAGTGGTGGTAAGCCAGTGTGACTTGGTCTGAAGTGTAAGCAAAAAGCTAGAGCGAGGAACTTACTGGAATTAGTTCTTGCAGTCTTTGACATTTGGTGTGGAGACTTAAGAGGAAGTAGATGAAAGAATTTGAAAAGAAACCTGACTTACTAAGGCTTACAGACATGGAAACTCAATTTTTATGACAGCAATTTAGGCTGAATGATGGGAAAGAGAAGTACATAGAAACCCATAGTTTGTTGTAGCAAAAATTATGTGAGTGAGAGCCTAGATTCATGCTTTTGCAATGAGAATGGAAAAGAATGCAAATTTTATGAGCTATTTGCAGTGGATAAATCTGTAATGATTTTCTGATCAGAGTGGTAAAGGAAAAGTTAAATTAAAAAGAATCGTAATGGACTACAAAAATAGAGAACAATGTTCTGATATGACAGAATGGAAGAGCGGCAGGAATTTTACAGAGGAATCAGGCATATGATATGGAAAATGAGAAGTGAGACTGAAATTGAGAGGTCAGGCATACGTTTGGATTTTATTTTAGAGAATTGGTGGTGGTGATTGCAGTAGAGCAATGAAATCACTTGTGCCTTGAGTGAAAGAGAAGTGGATGGGAGAACATTGCTCACCTTGAATGATTGAAGTTAGGGGTACATCTAGAGGGGTGTGCAGTCTGATCTGCTTAGACGTTGGTCTGCACCCTCTAAAAGGGAGGGTTGCTCTGTAATGGTAAAAAATAGGTGCTTTTACTTAGGAGCTCTATACATTAGATTAGAAAGATGTTGTATAATGCTCTAGGGAACTATACTGATTTTATCAAGATCATATTTAAAGTTTTCCAAGATTTTAGCTTTAACTAACTGTCACACAGCCCACCAAGTCTGCAGTGGTCTGTTCCTGTTGTCAGCTTTTGCCAAAATAGATACACTTGAATTGCTTTTGTTTACAGTTGTTAAAATAAAGGGATGAACTTACACATTCACTTGCCTATCACATGCTAGGTAACTTGTGATTATTTTGGAAAAGCCAGAAAACTAAATTGGAAACAGACATCAGGGTATTAAGAAGAGAGTTTGGAAGAAAAACTTAATTAGTTGCATATTGGTACTATGACTGGAATCAGAAGAGAATTGTTATGGAAGTATCATGTGTTTGAAAGTTTGGATTTGTCTCTTCTTTTTGATGAGGAAAACGTATCTGCTCACCATTTCAGTCTGCATCTTTTCCCCTTTCCCAGTTTATGTTTGATTTGGGAACCAATAAACCTCTGGTTTCAAGTTTTGGACAGGGTATCAGCATCCTACAGAGTTCTGAGTTTTCATTTTCTGTTATGCCTGTGTAATATAAAAACACGAAATAGAAAAACAGAGTCTTTCTGACATCTGGCTTGAAAGAGGAATGAGAGGCATGGATCATGAAATGAAGGAGACCTTCAAAAGAAGGAACAACTGCTTGCCTCAAGGAAGGCAAGAAGCTCATGTGTGAGAGAGGTATCAGACTTGTAAACCTACCAGTAGAACTGGAAGTGAGCCAGAATCTATTTCTGCTGATTTTGTCTTGGAGAAAAGCAGTTTCACTTGCAATACTTCTATGACTAACACTTACGAACATTAAAAAATAAACAACCCAGACTTTCTTAATTCAGTCCAGTTGGGTGTCATAATTGTGAGAAGAGCATGTAGTCCCATTCATATCAGAGGCTGTTTTTTTTGTAAGGGTAGTGTTCAGCTTAAAATTTCAGTATTTTAAATAATGCAATTGTTCATTACAATGTTGCCCAGTATTCAAATGAGTAGAAATTGAAGAAAAAAGAACATTTTTGCTCTTTCTGAAGTAGTAGTTACTGAGGTTCTTCTAATGACTTCCTTAAAATTGTCCGGTCTTATCCTAAAGGCCACAAGGTATGTGTCTTCCAGCATTTCCAGTTACAGGCTTGATTCTTTGTATTTAATATAATTTGTTTTTTCCTTTTGCTTCAGTTTTCTTCCACACAGTGTGTTTACATCATTGGTCCCAAAGGAGTTTGGGAGAGGAGGAGGGGGACTGCAAGAAAGAATAGCCAGCTATGTGAATATGATGTCAGGTAGTGAATGATGGGAAGAGCAGGTTAAAAACCCAGAAAAATTTAAAAGGAGGCTGTGAGTTGTAGTGGCATGCAGTGGAGACCACCCAGAACATGCTCAGATGTGGACAGTCATGTTGGTTTTGTAAGGACTCTGATATGGCTGCCTCCAAAAGCTCTAATCTAGTCAGACCATGGATCCATGAAATGCCATGTCTTGGCCTCAGCACTGGTCAGAAAGATGCATCCAGTCCTAGCAGAAGGCTTTTTTTTCCCCTCTTTACTCTTGTTTCCAGTCGGAGATTCCACTATGGTTTAATTTGGCTTTTTGTAATTCAGATTATTCTCCTTCTCAAGGCTTAGTTGAGGGACAGGAGGAGGTACTGTATTAGTCCAGTTATACACATATGTTAGGACAGTTACTTTACATCTAACTGTTATGCAGAACAGGCTGCATGGACTCTTCTCCAAAATTGTCTTTCTTGTTCTTCTTCTTTACTAGTTTGCTTCACCTCCAGGCTCCTACACATACTCTTTGCCAGGATAGTAGGGTGAGATCCAAGAAGGAAGTTTTCAAAACACTGCAGATCAGGATACAACTGGAAGAAAAAGTTACACTGGAAGTGCTGGAGTGTTTTTTTGTGCTGAGATTTCAAAGAGAAACAAAAGACAAGACTTCAGGTCCTAATCTGTTCCTGCCTTGGATTTTCCATGTTACAGTGTGGACGATGAGTTACAACTCATCAGGACCATGAAGCTTAGGTGGATATTTTTCTTAGGTACAAAACATTTCCTACTGGCAATCTTAATCAAGAGACAGTATGACTGTCTCATATCTTTAAAAACTATGGAGGGGGTGGGGGGGTGGATGTTTCAGCATTTAAGAGCTTTTATATCTCTGAAAGGTGTTAACTGGATGCTCAACAAAATGAATACAGAAGTTTCTGACCTGCTTTGTATTTCCCCGGAATAAGGAAAGTAAAAGTCATCATGTCAGATACATGGCAGCTGGTTATATAGAATGAATCTTAAGATCAGGATTAAGAGGGCTGTTTCAGGACTTCTGCCCTATTGGTAGACTTAAAGTCATGGATGTTGAGAAGGAGAGCTAAGGTTTCTCATACCCATAATGAAAAACTGGTATTCTCTCTTAAGCTGGTACTCACACTTTTACTTATGTAAAAGTAATTAAATCAGGCTGTATGCACTCCTGGTCAATGGTTTGTGGGGTTTTTTGCTGCAAGTCAGGATATAGGCACTCAAATTGTCAAGATATAGGCACTCAAATTGTCAAAGGCATGTTCAGATTCAAGTAGATATTTTTGGTGGGTTTAGCTGCATTCCTTGGTGCTCCTGCTGCTTTAGCTGTAGCAGGAGAAGTTGTAAGGAAGCTACAGCATGTTGCTGGTCCTTCCACATGAAGAAATTGTTATCAAATTGCTGCAGGTTTGTTTCTGGGTGAACTTGATGTGCTGGTTTTCTTGTTGCAGAGAATCTCTCATCTTACCTTGAAGGTCTGTGAAATTAAACCAGTGGAGTGTATGCAGCTCCTCGTATCTGAACGCAGCAATAGTACCATCCACAGGAAAGATTTTCTTTTGGCTTTTTTTATCCCCACCCTCCTCTCAGTGGAAAAACTTTCATGTCATTGTATCCACATTCGTGCTCTTTGATTCTTTCTTGACTGTTAGATAGGCTTGTGTTTTCAAACATGTCCTCCTTGACTAATTTTGATGATGGTTTGGCAGTTACAAGGAGGGTGATACAGTGTTCTTTTCAATTTGCTTAAGTGATGATTATGAAGAAAAATCAGAGTTAAACTGCCTTATTTTAAATAAAGTTGGGTCTTAAAGTAGAACTGTTTGGATATCTTCAGTGCTGAGTAATCTTTCAGGTGTAAATTATTATATTTACATTCTTTTGAAGAGAAACTGGGCTAGAGTGTTGGAGCAATAGGGAGTGAACCGTTCAGCTATTTTGCAACTGAGTAACTTCTACAAATATGATTAAGCAGGAAGATGCAGTGAGGGCTGGTTTGATTTTGATTGTGAGATGGACTAGGACTGAGATGTATACTGCAGTTTCAGTGAGCAAAAGAAGTTGCTCATCACTCCTCAATATGACCTTACCATCTCAAAAAAAGAAAAATGTTCCTGAAGCAAACAAGCTGCAGGTTTTTTGTTTGGTTTTGTTGTAACTTGGTCGGTGTCAGGTAATTTGCCAGTTGGTTGAAGTGCTACTCTGAAGATGGTGTAAGAGTTTTATTCGGTTCCATTAGGTCCAAGTAAAGTTTGTAATACAGGGGTTATTATCCTGCCAGTTGTGAGAAATTTCTGTTTTATGGAGCAATGCTGACACAAAGACAGTACTGTGCAAGCCGTCTTATAACTGAACACTTTCACACTGCAATTTAGGAGGCGGGCAGTTCAGGAAATTGCTGGCTTCTGCTGGAGCACACTTTTACTGCAAGGAAAATTTTATTCGTCACTCAAGTAATTGGCAGTTTTAATACCTTGTTAGTAATTACCTTGTAAACAAACTAATGCATAAAGGCAAGGCTCTATGAACTGTTATGTTATCTAACTCACATTCTTATTTGGCCAGTGGAACTGACACAGGGTGGTGGTGTTTGTTGTTCTTTTTTATTAAAGTAATTTGTTTCCATTTATTATAAATACTTTCAGCTAAAAGTTAAAAAATGCAGTGTACCTATACCAGACAGCCTAAGGAATGAAACATGATACAAGCTTAGCATTGGAGGGGCTGCAGGATCACTTACCCATTCCCATATGTGGTCAGAAGGCCCATTAATCTCAATTCTGGTTCAGTTTGTGAGTTAGGACTTCTTTGTCTTGAGCAGTAGTTCCCCCACACCCCTTGAATACATGAGAGTTGTCCGTGCTGTCTTAATGTGTGGCTTACTGTTTGATCCAGAGCAAGTATTTCCATCAAAGGTAAACACTTTCCAGAGTAATATTCTTGTTGATAGTTTTACTAAAATTGCTTTTGCCTGCAATCTCTAGGATCTGGGAAAAGCTCCTAAATCTTGGTAATTATCAAACAAGGTATAGTGTGTACCACAGCTAGAATGACTTGAACGTACAAGGTAACAAGAATTATTTCAGGTTACATTTGTTTAATTGTTTGGGATCTGCTTTCACCATGTAGTCGTAGCCCTGAACAATAATGCTGCTGATGTGTGGTGTATGATTCTGTACATCATGCAGCTGAGGTGGAAAACCTAGTAGGTTACTGGCTATGAACGTGAAATAGGGTCACTGGAAAAAGTTCACGTGTGAAAGTGAAAGAAGGGGTGTTCCTCAGAACAGACTACAATACCCACATCTTCAGATTGTTGCATACTTTTTGTTGGGGAATTGGGTGTGATGCTGAGATGAAGTTTGACCAGACATGAAGTCCAAAACTCCTGTAATGACCTCTAATATGCAGAATTTATGTTCTTTGCTAACTCATTAGAAAAATCTGTAGATTGGAATACTAGGTCTAATTCCACAATAACAGTGTTTTTCAGGGGGCTGTGTTGTCATCCATCCTTTATAATCTAGCTCTGTGTTTTTTTCTGGAAATTCAGATGGACTTCTGTGCCAAGGAAGTTTTCAAAAAACCCCAAGCACTGTGTTTAGCTACTATGATATTAATTTGCTTAAAATAGAAAACAGCTCTAACTTTATTTCATTACAATGCTGTGGCATACAGTTCCATGCAAGTGCCAGATATTTCTACTGTTCAGAAATAGGCGATTATAGTGTTTTGCATCTCTTTTTAAAAGCCATGAATTGCAGTAATTTGATTATATTGCATATTTTTCATAGTTTCCTGGAAGTACATTTTAAGAAATAGTAATGAAAATTTATTTAGGCTATTCCAATTAGTGATTTTGGATTAATATTATGCATAGAGAACATACCTTATTGCTTTTCTGTAATTCAAAATTATTTTCAAGTAGAGGAATTAAGAACTAATATTTGCCAGGGTTGTGTAGTTAAGATGTGTTTACTCTGGAAATGACATTTTACCTACTGCCCTTAAACTTCAGGACCAGTAACAAGATTGCCAACATTTTGTCTGAACATCTGAAGCCATTTCAGAGTCTAGAAACTTTGGACTTGAGCAACAACAACATATCGGAGCTAAAAATTTCATCATTTCCATCGTTACAACTCAAGTATCTGTAAGTAAATTTTTTTCTTTCAGGTTACTTTCAAATATCTTGTTGGATAATTTAGATTTGCTGCTGTTTATTAAGTATTAAATCTTCTTTTAATTGGAATGATATTAATATTCCTACCTGTCTAGTTTACCATAAGCTACTAACTTGAATATATGAGTTGTTACAATGAGATGTTTTAATTAATTGAAAAAAGCTAAGGCCATTATCTTGAGATGAAACAAATAGATGTGTCTCTTGAGGAAAATGATTATGTGATAAAATGAATTTAAGTTCCCCATGGATAGTCTAGTTTGTATTTATATGGGGCTGGATAGACTTCTTGTGAATACACTTAAATTCCTATTCAGGAATATTGGAATGCAAGATATACTGACTGATAAAAAAGTAACAAGATTGCCACATATTATCTTCTTCCATTATCACACTCTGGCAGAGTAGAGTTAAATGGTGGTGGTGAAATACTATTTGACTATAGAAAAAGCTGTCAAGAGCTCTAATTAGTATGAAAAAAAATCCATTTGTAAATGAATAAGCACAAGAGCTTTGTGTTTTACTATTTGGTGTTAAGAATTTATTAAATAACTGTAAATTTAACCTTCTAGACATTGTTTCAACAGGTATATTAACAGTAACCGAATAACCTCTATGGAGCCTGGTACCTTTGACAATTTGTCTACCACACTTCAAGTATTGAAACTGAACAGGAACAAAATTTCAGCAATTCCTCAAAAGATGTTTAAACTGTCCCATCTGCAGCACCTGTAAGTGTAACCTACAATTGACTAATTGTTTTCAGGTTTTCCAAAGCACTGGCAGTGCTTGAACTTTAGCCTTTAATTTAACCAGAGGCAGAGTGAGACAGACAGAGAAAACATATTACTGCAACCCTTACTAACTGCAGCGTTGTACTGAACAAAACTAGTCTTATATGTTGGTGAGATGTGAACAGTCTTTGTGTTTAAAATTGTGTTTGCCTATTAAAACTAAAAAAAAAAAAAGAAGACTGGAAAAGGGGTAGGAGCAATATTTCTGTAAAAAAACATCAGGAAAATAGTAAGTAAATTCATATAGTTCACTGCAGCAGTCATTTACTTTGTGCTTTCATAGTGGAATGAAGGAAATTCATTTGCTTTCAAATGGCATGACAATAAGCAATACGCTTGAATAAATAGACCTTCAGCTTTACTGACACAGTGCTGTCCCTAAATGTTTTACCAAATAAATAATAAAGTTATATGAAAGAGACTGTGGGGCTTGTTTTAATTGGATAACTTAGAAAGTGCAGAAAATGGACAAAAGAATGGGTTGCACTTTGTCAAGTCCTGGATAATTACTTTCCATAATAGATGGTCAGGAGCTAAAAATTACAAAGTCTCTGAGGTTAGCCTTGAAAGTGATAGGTTATAAGAACGCTGAAATATTAGGGTGCTTGACACTTCTGGAAAGAGTGACTGTGTTTCTTCTGTATATGAGTGCTGGAACTATTTTAGTCAGGCCTCAGTAGAAGTCCTGCAAAGCTCAGGATTTGTTAATGATTTTGGTAGACTTTCTGATCTTCAGATTCACCTTAACTTTTGGATGTTGGTTATATCCATGCCTAAAAATGTTCCCCTTTGTTCATAGTCGTTACACTGACTGAGTTATGTTAGGTAGCTTATCTGCAAGGAAGGCCAAAAATTTGAGTTATCACCTGAAAGTGTTCAAAGAAGAATGAGGAAGAACTAAAGGCTGTTCTTACTGAATGTTCTTCACTTTTTATTCATATTTAAAACACAGGATAAGAAGTAGAGCTCTCCCTCAGGTCTGTTATGAAGTAGATTTTGTGTCAGATTGCCGTCGAGACAAGCTGAATTCGTACAGGGCTGTGACTCTGAAAAATAATGATGGTAATAATGTGGGGAGAGGATTATTTAGACCTTTACTTTGCATGGGGAAATGAGTTTTGAAAGGAGAGATTCTTCCTAGTTTGGTAAACCTAAGACTTCCTTGAAGGGGCAGATGATCACTCCTTTTATTACCTTTTTGGTAGTATTGTCTACTCCTGTCACTGCATCTTGCCCTCCAGCTAGTTACACCTTACATCTCCCTCACAGGATACACATTGCTCCCAGTTTCTGACCTGCACAGGGTGCATGTAGGCGGCAGAAGAGTGAGTGCCGAGACCACTTGAGAAAGAGGGAAGGCACTATGTGTAGCTGGTTGTGGAGAAGGGAGAGATCTACTGCTGGATAAACACTGCTCTCAATTTTGAATTTGGGAACAGGACTATCTGTTGCATTCTAGGTCTACAGGGATTCTTTAAGTTTGAAAATCAGGGAACTACCTAGTTCTTGTTCTCAGTATCAGAAAGGCAGAACAGTATTAACATGGTTGAACATAATGTGTTACAATAAAATATTTGACTTTTATTACTTCTTGTCTTTGTTTCATGTGCAAGAAAAGTGTTTAAATAAAGTTGGTTCCAGAGAGGGAAGAAAGGTTGTTGGCATGTAGGTAAAATTACTGTGCTGTAACTGTAAATTCTATTGATGCAGGGAGCTGAATCGCAACAAAATCAAAAAAATAGATGGGCTCACTTTCCAAGGACTTCCTGCTTTGAAGTCATTAAAACTGCAGAGAAATGGGGTTACAAGGCTTATGGATGGTGCTTTCTGGGGTTTGACCAACATGGAAGTCTTGTAAGTATCAAAATTTTGCTGATAGGTTCTGCTCATAACATATTAAATAGATTTGCACAAAATTAATAGAATTGTGTGATAAAATTTAAAGATGTTTATGAATTGAATTGTTCTGTTGTGGTCTGAAAAATAGCAAGCAGTCAGTAGTGAATGTGTAGAGCAGCACATTTTAAATGCATGGATACAACTCAAGATTTATATAGAAGCTCCAGCTATCTAGCCAGTGTTGTGAGGTCAGAGGTGGACCTGTGGCATAGCATGCATGCTGCTGAGTTTCTAAACCTTATGTCTTTTTCTGTTTGTGGGTGTTTGTAGGCAGCTGGACCATAACAACTTAACAGAGGTAACCAAAGGCTGGCTTTATGGCTTACTGATGCTGCAACAACTCCATCTCAGCCAAAATGCCATCAGCAGGATCAATCCTGATGCCTGGGAGTTTTGCCAAAAACTCAGTGAACTGTGAGTATCTTTATTCTCTTCCAGTTTAAAAAACCAGGTACATGGCAAAACATGAGCTTCTTAGCACTGATCTGTGACTTTTTCATAGCAAAGTTTCCAAGATTACTGCAACTTTGCTGTATAAGACAGTTATATCTTGTTGAAAGAATTTGGAAGTTAACTGAGATTGCTCCATTTCACTGTAGCAGTTGTACTAAAGCCGTAACACAGTAATTTTCAAATGAGGGAAATTAATTCTGCAGTAATTTGTGAATTGTTCAAAACAATGCAAAATGCTTTGTGGTCAGAAGTGGTGTAGTGGGTTCTGTGATAATCATCAGGGGAAAACTGGTGCTTCTCCCCTGAAAATTCATGTGGGTTGAACTAAGTTAAATAAGCACTGCAGCATGAACATTAAAATGCTTTTTTCCCCCCTTAAATTTGCAGAGATTTGACATTCAATCAATTAGCAAGATTAGATGATTCAAGCTTCATTGGTTTAAGCGTGCTGGTTGGACTGTACATTGGAAACAACAAAGTAAATTACATTGCTGATTGTGCCTTCAAGGGACTTTCCAGCCTACAGATTTTGTAAGTTGACAAACTCAATTTGTAAGGTCAAAACCTTAAGAAAAATCCTGTGTTTATAGGTTATTTCTTTTCTTTATGAAAGAGACAAGAACATTTTGTTAACTTCCCCTGATCAGTGTATGATTTTCTTACAGTAAGATTTCTTTCCAGAATAGTTGAGAGAGGGAAGAGTTCCTCTTTCGTTAAGGCTGTGCACAATGGATGGTGGTAACAGTGATACAGACTTCCAGTAGCATTGCTGTGGGAGAGGGATATCTCTTGAAGGCAGCAAGCAGAGCGCTGCTGCCCACAGTTTTAGGGATCTGAATCATAGTTGTGCCTTAACTGAATCATTTTCTCTCACAGCAGAAATAAGAAGACAAAAATCATTGTCATGATTGGACAATTGCTTTAAGTATCAGAGTGTGTTTTTGAAAAAGCATTTCTTAAAGGAAGGGAAAGAACTAATCTAAATACATTCCTCTTCATTAAAACCTTCCCATTGCATACCACTGACCCATCTGTCAGCCAGATGAGCAAAACGATTGCCTTTGCCTCTAGGCTTTATTTTCAGGGGTTTGCTCACATTCTCACACTTAGGGCATCTAGGAAAGATGCAAATTAGTGGAGTGTACACCATGTTTTTTAAGAATATAGAGAGTTGGAAATCATAAAGAAAGGAACTTAGAGAATTGTGAGCTGTTTACATATTAAGTATTTGGCAATTTCTCCTAGATTTTTCTTTCTCCTCCTGCTCAACCCTGTAGATTGTTTGCAGACACACTGCTCTTTACACAAATCTGTAATCTCTTTATGCTTCATAGATAATTAAGCGAGTGTTTTGGGATGTTAAAATGACTCTCTGGGTGTTAAGGACTTAAAACAACATGAGGGTGTTCCATTTCAAACAGACAAGAGTTGGTCCTTTCCCTTCCTGCAGTGCATGTTTTCTTAAATAGTCCTTTATGTGAATACCTTTGGAGGGGTATGTGGTTTGGTTTGCTCACAGTTCTAAAAATTGTTGAGTTTGTGATCTTTTTAATTATCAGTGGGAAAAATACTAATAGTCTTCCAAGTCTCTCAGTAAAAATTGAAGTGATAAAGTTAATCAGGAAAAGTTTCTCTTAACTCACAAAAACCAACAGAACAAAAATCCAACCAATCCAACAGAAAGCTATTTTAGATTTTTTTTTTAGTAATACATGCTGTTGAAGAAGTATGTGCCTTGTTCTTTTAAATAGCCTTTGTGATTTGATTTCCCTCCCCTCTGAAACAGGGATCTGAAAAACAATGAAATATCATGGACTATTGAAGATATGAATGGTGCTTTCTCTGGCCTAGATAAACTTAAGAAGCTGTGAGTATTGCTACAGTATTTGTATCTCATCATGCCTTAAAAAAAGAGCTTATTATGTGTCTTTCAAAGGACAAGCCCAACACTTAAGGATATTAAATTTTCCATAGCAGAGATGACTTTTTTTTCTCTCTTAATACTTTGTTCTCTATAACATCCTCCTTTTCAATAAAAGAAATTCAAGATTCTCCAAGTCAAACTAATCTGAAATACTTCAAGTATTGTTAATATTTATGGACATATTTATCAAAGAATGAGGTTTTTCCAGACTAAAAAATAATAAGTGTATCATATGATAAAGGCATAGTGGCAGGCTTAGTCTTCAGTAAGGTAAAGCAACATCCAGTGGAAGTGGCTCCATTGCACTGAAATTTTCAAATGCATATTTATGAAATTAAAAAGTGTTTATAGTTTTACATTTAGAATAATCCATATCGCTTAACTGCATACCTTAAATGTCTTCTAAAATCATTGTAAACTCTAGTTATTTATTCAAGGGGAATATATTAGTGTCTTTTAGATGTGATATATTTTGCTGCATTGGAAATGGGTGGGTGATGAATACTAGTCACAGTTGAAAAATAAATGCCAAAAATGCAATTATTCAGCTCAAAAGTACTCCCATTTAATTGCATTTCTTTTGCATCATGTGCTTAAATTTTTCAGGATACTCCAAGGAAACAGGATTAGATCCATTACAAAGAAAGCATTTTCTGGTTTGGATGCACTTGAACACTTGTAAGTAGTAGACATTCACATTTAACCCAAAATGGGAAAAAAATGTATTTTGATACTCGCTGAATTTAAAGGAGAAGTAACAAGCTTTATTTATGACTTGGAATGAAAGTCATAAATATTTGATTATTTGCTGAACCTTACCATGGTTGCTACTGTGATCTTCAGAAGATTTTTCAGTTTTGAAGTTACATTGAGTGTGAATTTTGGAATTAATGCAGAAATTCTTACATATTAAACATGCTATGAAACTCCTTATTTGGATCTCTTTTTATTTTGAGCTTAAGCACCCTTTGTATATCACTGAAATAGCAAATTATTTCTTGAGTCTTAAATCCATTCACTTTAATAAATCTATTATTTTCTTCTTATCCTGTTTTTTTTTTTTTTCTTCCTAGAGATCTAAGTAACAATGCAATTATGTCAGTTCAAGGAAATGCATTTTCACAAATGAAGAAACTCAAAGAATTGTAAGTTTCTATCAAAAGACATAATCTCTATTAAGTATATAGATATTATCTATACATATAAACTATAAATAAAAGCCTTGTAAGACATCACCTGGTCAGTGATAAACCCCTGCTGTAATCTCTTGAAATAACATAAAAAGTTTATACCAGTGTTTTGGGAGTTTTTTTCTATTTTTATGTGATGGGTGTATTTAAGTGAGAGAGTGTAGGATAGGTGGCTACATTAAATTTCTGCTACATTTGTTGTTTCTAAAATCCTTATTTTAAATCAGGTGATCTCTAACAGGTTTTAGATAAGGGAGACTTTAATGTAACATGCTCTTAAGAACAGCAGTGCTGGACCAGTGAAGTGCAGTGCTGTAATTCTTTTGTAAGGACCTGGTTGTCACTGCTTGTAATTGGCTTCTTCTCTCCTGTAGTAACAGAGAGACAGATCTTCAGAGAAGTCGTGAAGTGGTCACTGCAAAAAATGTATTTTAGTGCCAATGAGTTTTTGTCCTGTCACCCTTTTTTTCTGTTGATCAATGCAGAGCAACACTGGCTCACGGGTTGGGTGCAGAGGGTTATACTGAAAGGGGTGACATCAAATTGGCACCCTGTCACTGGTGGGGTTCAGCAGGGCTCCATCATCAGCCCTGTGCTCTTCATCAATGACTTGGACTTAGGACTCAAAGGGATACTGAGCAAGTTCACAGATGATGCACAACTGAGAGGAGCTGTGGACTCCCTGGAAGGCAGGGAGGCCCTGCAGAGTGACCTTAACAAATGAGACGGCTGGGCAATCAGCAGCTGCATGAAGTCCAACAAGAGAAAGTGCTGGATTCTGCACCTGGGGTAGGGCAGCCCTGGGTGGATGGACAGACGAGGGAACGAGAGGCTGGAAAGCAGAGCTGTGGAAAGGTGTCCTGTTTGATGGCAAGTGTATGTGACTCACCAGTGCCCTGGCAGCCAGGAGGGCCACCCATGTCCTTGGGGGGCATCAGGCACAGCATCACCAGATGGGCAAGGGATGAGATTTCAGCTGAGCAATATCGCGATCTTTCTCTTGCAATACGTGTGTTTAACCTAGAGCCTTAGTTTTGGTATGAAAGTGTGCTCATACAGATCTGTATTACAAACAGAAAAGAATAAACAAACAGGCTTTGATTTTAATTGCTTTTTCTTAGGCACTTCAACACATCAAGTCTCTTGTGTGACTGCCAGTTGAAATGGCTACCACAGTGGATGTCAGAAAACAACTTCCAGAGCTTTGTAAATGCCAGTTGTGCCCACCCTCAGCTGCTAAAAGGGAGAAGTATTTTTGCTGTCAGCCTGGATGGATTTGTCTGTGGTGAGTGTAGCCTCTATTTCTCATTCTGTAAAAGAAATATTGCTGTGGGCTTGGGATTTTTTTTTGTGGTTCCTTGATAGTTGTGATTTCTAACAAAATTGAAAGGATGTGATCCTTAGTAACATTTTCTTCTGTTCCCAAACTGTGATGTAGATGCTTAAAACTTGAGGCTGTGTACAAGACAGGGAGTGATGATATTTTGACTTTTATACCAAGTACAGCTTGCTTACATAGAACATATCATGTTCTATGTGTGCAAGTGAAAGCTCAGTGCTTGTGAAGGTAAATGTATGTACCTCTAGATTTAAAAGATACTGTTTTGATCACTATTGTTTTAAAGTGAGACATACTTTGGCAAAATTAAGATGTAGTTTTTGGGTTTGGTTATTTGTAATTTCTTCTTCATATTCCATTATTCTTGAGGTTATTCCAGGGCTGATAAAATTTCAAGGTAAAAAAGATATATTGGCCTCAGCTCTGATGTTTTTTATGTGTGCTTGTGGTGTGCTTTAAAAATTATTTGGAGTATTTAAATTACTGCCTTTTAAACTGTGTTTTAAAAATACCTGATTACCACAGTTATGATACTGGTATTTTTTATTTCAGTTTGCCAGAGAGTAAATGCTAGCAAAATATTTCTACTTTAGGACCTGAGAATTTGAGGTGATAGCATCTGCTTTAAAAATGCAATTTTTCTATGTGTGTTTAGTAGCATTCATGAACACCTGTGTTATATTCTCTATTTAAAGCAAAATGAAGCTATGCATTCAGGGTAAGGACATGTTTGATTACTCTGATATATGAAGCCGGAACTTTGAAAATATTAGGAAATTTAAAAGCCAACTAACTGCATTTCATGTATTTTCGCTGAATAAGTTTTATTTTTTTTCTAAAGAAAATTCAGACATTATATTCTTTGGAGACAAAAAGATAAGTGTCTTCTCAATAATTTTGTCTCATAGCAAATATAACTGGGTAATTTTTACTGTTGCTACCCTTTTTCAGTGGGAAAGCAAATCCAGAATATAAAATAGTGTACCAAAATGTTGGTTTTTCCTTTCCTGTTAGCAGACAGATATTTAATAAATAATCAGCAGATTCTAGCTACTGCCGAGAAGCCGAGGTTGATATAATGCAGGGAATTACAGCTTACTCAGTGGCTAGAGGAATATATATGAGGTAGGCATCCTAATTTATGCGAACCACATTCTGTCAAAAAATTACCCTGGAGATTTAAATGTATGCCTTCCATTTGTTAAATTGGGGGAATTATGATCTTTCTTTGGGCCGCTGAACTGAATGCTATTTTTAAGTATTTAGTTTTAAACCATTTAAGATGTGTTAGCAAAAAGAAATGTACTGAATCAGTATTTGCGCCTGATACTTAACACAATTGCCATGCAGAAATAACTAAAATCTTCTAACAAAATCATTGAGTGTTTCAGTTTTATCTATAAAGTCTGTTATCACTAGATGCTCTGGTGTACCCACGTTGCCTTACAAGTTCACAAGGGCTGCTTTTACTTTTATGGAATTTTTAAGTGGAGTGTGTTGACTCCTGTCTGAAATTAAAAGGCGTGTATATATGTGGATGTCTTTGTAATACATTCCTTCAAATATGCTCTTGGATTATTCTGTTCTGACAAAACATAATGCTAGTCTTATCCTAGTGTGTTCTGTATTCTGTACTATATGCTTATTTGAGTGACCTTTGTATCACCCCTTCCTGTCAGATAATGAAGACTGAAGTATGTTCGGCTGTCCTTTCACAAGGCTAATTTAAGTACTTAGGGTGTTTTACTTAGTTATTGCCATGCAAAGTCGGTGAATGTATTAACTCAATTTGCAAATGGGTATGAAGCATGGAAAGCAAATAGCCTGGGATGTTCTTAGAGTCCATGCTTAGAGTCCCAGATCCACGTTGCCCTGTCACTGGAGCACAGCATCATACCTGCAGGAGTTTTGCAGATGGCTCACGGTTAGGCTATCTGCACATCTCATTTTCATTTGTAACACAGTGGAGGTTCTTCAAGGAAGTAGCACCTTGAGCCCATAGTTGTTTCCAGTCATTTGAGATGTAATAAGACAAACGTGCTTGGAGACAGCAGGATCTGCAGGGAGGAATTTTTGGGGCACAGGGCTTTCCCTGCAGTTCCTTTGTCCAGACACTGGACACATCTTGAAAGTTGGGAATATACTAAGGCTTTTGGTTTTGGGAGACCAGGCATTTACTTGTCCACTCCTTTTGCACATGCAGTGTACACACAATTGAATAAATAATTCAGAAGGCAGCTAATTCTGTAAACTCATAACATGGCACTCAAAGGTAACATTCCTATAGTAAAGGAACCTCCAGGAATTCTTGAGATTCTTGTGTTCTGCACTGCTTAACGAGCCTTCTATCCCCTTTGGCCCAAACAGACATATATCACTGGAACACTGACTTTTGTACATGATTTTTTTTGTGGATTTGGGTGAAACGCTCAATTGTAACTTGCAGTTTCTGATAGCAGAAGAACTATGCATTCAATAAAGAAAAACTCCCAGCAACCTGAGGTGTTGTAAAGATGAGAGGTAGGCTTCATGACGGATGTTCAGAGTAGTTCTTATGGATGTCAGGGAGTAGTTCTTCTATCTTTAGTACTGTTATTGAAGAAGCTATGCACACAGTCTGCTTTTAAATATGCTCTCTCTTCAATAAGTGATGGCTTGGCACAATAAACTCATAAACACGGCATCTTTAAATGCCCTAAGGCTAACAAAATTTAACACAAAAGCATTGTGGATCCATTTAATAAATACTTATCTGACTCTTCTCTCCAACCTATAAAACAAGGTTCTCTGGAAAGACTCCTCAGGCATCACATATATTTTTTTTCTTTTCCTCTTTGCAGATGATTTTCCTAAACCACAGATCACTGTCCAGCCAGAAACCCAGTCAGCAATTAAAGGCTCCAATTTGAGTTTTGTGTGTTCAGCAGCCAGCAGCAGTGATTCCCCAATGACTTTTGCATGGAAGAAAGACAACGAATTACTGCAAGACGCTGAAATGGAGAATTACGCGCACCTCCGGGCCCAGGGTGGAGAGGTGATGGAGTACACCACCATCCTTCGACTGCGCAATGTGGAATTCAGTAATGAAGGGAAATACCAGTGTGTTATTTCAAATCATTTCGGCTCATCCTACTCTGTCAAAGCCAAACTTACAGTAAACAGTAAGTATGTTTTGTTTTGCTTGTGGACTTTGAATGATTTTAATCAAGGTAAGGATTCATAGATCTTTTAGAAGATCCATAATACGAGATTATTTCTTGAAAATTTATTCATTTCCAAGGTCGCTATTCAATTTTACCTCTGGTCCCAGTGTACTGAAGCATAGTATAGGAAAAAACAACATACCTAATTCATAGTAAATCTGGCAAAATCAATGTTACAAGATGGAAAAATGTTAACTTTTTCTCACAGGAGGTAAGTGTATGCTCTGTTTCAAGATGCTGTGGAAAGGTCACATAGGAGGCTGTTAGCAAAAATGAGATTTTGATCTAGGTGGTCTCACATACTTCACAGTTCCCTCCCTTTCTGCTGGCTACTGATCAATTTAGACTGTATGTTTCTCTAGTGTTTTTACGCCCATGAGGGGTGTTCAAGGAAAGGCTGTACAAAAGAGAAGTATGTTTCATGTATTGATTTTGGTATCACCAACTTTTCTTTAGTGCTGCCTTCATTTACAAAAATCCCCATGGACTTGACCATTCGAGCTGGGGCAATGGCACGTTTGGAATGTGCTGCAGTTGGGCATCCTGTCCCACAGATTGCTTGGCAGAAAGATGGTGGAACAGATTTTCCTGCAGCACGCAAGAGGCGCATGCATGTCATGCCTGAAGATGATGTATTCTTTATTGTTGATGTGAAGATCGAGGACACAGGTGTTTACAGCTGTACAGCTCAAAACACTGCTGGAAGCATTTCAGCTAACGCAACATTAACAGTACTAGGTAAGATACTGGCAAACCTTAACAGCACAATCAATGTTATGACTCAAAATAATAAAAGTTAATTATGTTTCTCAGTGTATACACATCTGGTACGCATGGGATGGAGGGAAGGGGCTTCTGTTTTCATTTAGAGACTGTAGATTTGTTTAACTTTTGATTTCTTGACATTTTGTTAATCATTTTTATTGTAGTTCTCTGCAAATTAAGCATGTATGATTTAGCATTTTTACCTTGTAAGGTAATCAAGCATTAAAATCGGACCAATTGACATGTAAATTGTAGGCTTTAAGTACAAATTCTTGAGTTTCTTCTTAGAATGAGAGTAAGCTTTATTAGGCCTTACTGATGCATTTAATTCAGCTTTTCCTCTTGAGCTGTGAAAGAAAGGGACGCTTCTTACTCTTGCGAAGTCATTTAGAATATAAGGCTTGTGGTTTCTTTTCAGAAACACCATCATTTTTGCGGCCTTTGCTGGATCGAACTGTAACAAAAGGTGAAACTGCAGTCTTGCAGTGCATTGCTGGTGGTAGCCCTCCACCCCGACTGAACTGGACTAAGGATGACAGCCCTCTCATGGTAACAGAAAGACACTTCTTTGCTGCAGGCAATCAGTTACTAATTATTGTGGATACAGATGTAGAAGATGCGGGGAAATACACTTGTGAAATGTCTAATACACTTGGAACGGAACGAGGCAACATCCGACTTAATGTAATTCCTACTCCCACCTGTGACTCTCCTCAAAACGTTGCCCCATCACTTGATGATGATGGATGGGCCACAGTTGGCATTGTGATCATAGCTGTGGTTTGCTGTGTGGTGGGCACTTCCTTGGTGTGGGTGGTCATCATCTACCACACCAGAAGGAGAAATGAAGATTGCAGCATCACAAATACAGGTGAGTAAACTGAAGGTTTACCTTGGAAAGGAAAACAAATGTTTGTGGTTGCCTTGCAGTGACTTTATTGTAGGAACGTTTGTGTGCTTTGACTCAGAGGCAGAAAGGTGAATTATTTGTTGCTTTCAGTGCTTTGCTGACAAGTTTAAAAATGTTTCTACAAACTGAAGTGTGTTGATGGCTTTTGTATGTGTTTTGCTCCCCCACAGATGAAACAAATTTGCCTGCTGACATTCCAAGTTACCTGTCATCCCAGGGGACACTGGCTGAAAGGCAGGATGGATATGGCTCATCTGAAAATGGCAGTCACCATCAGTTCCTCTCATCTTCTGCAGGAGGGTATTTCCTGCAGCAGAGGGACAGTAACGGTAGGTAGAAAATGCTAAACAGATTTTTCATGTGACTTGAGGACCTGCAGTTTGACTATTGTCTTTGTAACTAATAGAAAGAACACTAAAGAAGCATCTTTACACAATTTAATAGAGGACATGAAAATTATTGCTTGGAATTTTTCAACACAATAGTAACTTAGTTCTGTTCATCCAGATGACGTGATGGTGCTTATTTAAATCAGGAAGTTTTTCTCCTGTCTCAAGGGTAAATTTAAACTGATGAGGACATGTGCAAAACAAGAGCGTCAAAAAAAATTTACCATGGTGTGTCTTCTCTCCTACAGCTTGAAAAGGGTGCTTTTAGAGGAGTGTAAAGCATGTGTGGTAATACCAGTGGAACTTCAGTATAACTCTTTAAACTTGCTGGTTAGAAAAAAAATCATTACAGTCAGAGTCAATAAAGAATTTAAGGTGACTGCAAGTTAAAAGCTACAGTACTTGACATTTATACTTGTGACCTCAAAGAATCCCGTATATACTTGCACTAGGGAGGAAAAGGCACCTTTCTGGGAAAGGGCTTGGGGTTGAGACACGAGCTGGGACATGTGGGAATGGAGTGATGGCGAGATAATTTTGCAGTTGTGGGGTAGTGAGAGGAACAGCCTCTTTGTGGATCAAGAACCGGAGACTGTGTCCAAAGCTTTCAGGAGCCATTGAACGAAAAATCTTTCTAGCTGTTTAGGCAGCCAGTGATACCCTCAGATTCTTTCAACCAGGACTTTGACATTGACATTCTGCTTTTGAAAGAGGCTGTGATAATGAATTTGTCTAGTGTGCTTTGGAAGAATGAAGTCCTTGGTTCTGATCCCTGTGATTGGTTTGGTTTTGTTTTGTTATTCAGGGATTGTACAGTGAAGTGACACATTCTCTGTCAAACTAATTAATTGAACAGTTGCTGAGTTAGGATTCTCATCCAAAAGTTAGGGTAAACCTAAGCAAACTCTAAACTACGCTATGAAATGTAGTCGAACACATGGAGTTCTTAAAACTTACTCAAGAAACTCTTAAGCTGGAGATTCAGAAAAGACTGTGTGCTGACATACCAATTTTATTTTTAAGGCATTTGCCATCTAGATAACAGCAGTGAGACAGACTTGGAGGGTGTTGCAGATCCATTCCTTTGCCACTATCTGGGGACTTCGGGGACTTTGTGTTTAAAAGGCAGAGCTTACAGTTCTGACGCATTTGAAGCATACAGTACAAGTAAGTTCATGGGAAGAGGTTTTAGTCCTAACTCACTCTTTGTTAAGATAAGTCTATATAAAATGAATTTTTCATTTCCTTTAGGTTACAGCCCTGACCAGAGAACAGCAGGCTTGGGCCCTTATGAGTCTGGATATTTAAAGGAAAAGGAATGCTGTCAATACTCACCTCCACAGGAAGATCCCTTTGACCAGTATGTTGGCATTATTGGAACACAGGCTACAAGTAGCAGATTGATGAACTCTATTTATACTCAAAATGAAGGAACAGGACTGAAAAGCAGAAGCCTCATTTCAGACACATTTGATTTAAACAGAAGTTTGGAACCCTCATCTATTATGAGCACTTTCATGGGTATGTTCTAGCTATTGTTTTTTATTCAAGCTGCCATTGTCTTTGCTGTCTTGTTTCCTACCTACAACACCAAGCAAAACCGATTTCTCACCTTTTTCTTTCCCAAATGTTTGATGCTGAGGAACAGAAAAGTGACTATAGTAAAACTGTGTAATGAGGATATTTCGATTACCAGATCTTAATAGCTCACACTTATGTAAAAATCTCATCAGTGATGTGATTCTTATCTTCTGTCTTAATATAGCTGACAGATTTCTGTAAACATTAGCATACAGTCTTAAATACACCTTAAGAAACTTCAGGCATGCCAGTAGTTTTGCCTGACAGGCAAAAGGTGTGTAAGGAGGGCTCAGTGCAGGTGGGGAGAATTGAACTTGTATGCTTATATATTGTATAACACTGTCAGCCAGAACTATTTACCCTTCAAAATAAGGCACTATGTAAAAATGGCCTCCTTTATCCCTCCTTTGTCATTTTCTCATGATGTGCATGATAAAAGAATTCCCGAAGTTTAGTTTAGGGTTTACAATTTTAATCCAGATTGCAGTGAGAGGTGGGGGAAGGAGAAAAGCATTGCTTTATCCTTGAAGCTCATTCAATTTTGGATGTTTGTTTGGTTGCTTGGTTTAAAATGCGTACAAAACCACATATTGCTTTCATCTTTGTGATATCTTAGTGCCAAAACCAGCCCTGGTACCATGGATTGTCTCCTGGCTGGTGTGTCAGCACTGGCTGATCAAGATCTGGGTCTGCTGGCTCTGAAGGGGACCTGGGGGAATGTGCATCACTGGGCTCTTTGTTCTCAGGGGGTGGGGAGGGAGGCACAAGCGCTGAAGTTTCCCCCTTCAAAAGCCAGATGTTTGAACTGTAAAATGTTGCAGATGCCAGGACATCTGGCAGAGACCCTGGGACTGCACACGGCCGGCCTCCTGGCTGCCTGCCACTATTGCTGTGGTGGGACCATGCAGATAGGGCTTTAGTATGTCTGCTGCAGAAAGCAGTCCAACTGTATGTTCGTATATCCAGCAGTTAATGTCACCCCAAGGGTGCATAGGCCTCAGTCTGCCCTAAAAATCTCTGCAGAGTTACTCCTTTGGTCAGTTCTCTGAGCGTACTGCCCCACTTACGTTGCATTGTCGTTGCCTTGGATGCTTCATAATCATTAGCACTCTTCCTTCAAAGAGCCTATGGCTACATCTTGGACATGGTAACTGTGGAAGAAGTTGTGATAGATTTCCTGTGAATTTGCTTCTTCAATACGGTTGTCAAATTCAAGCCCCATTTTGCCTGTGCAATCATAGTGAAGTCGACAGCTGGCATTAACATCACAGTTGATGCACAAGCCAGAAAGTTTGTAGCTTGTATTTTTATTTTTAAGACAGTTCATTTGTAGCTTTGGTGCTGTGAGGAACATCCTTTCATACTGCATTAGGTCTGAACTGCTGTACAAATCATCAATGGAAATAGGGGGTTTGTCCAATTCCTTTTTTAGTAATATCTCCGTTCAGAGTTTTACTTGAAACCTTTAGTTCTAACAAAAGCAGAAGTGTTGCATTTTGGGTTCAAAATTTATTTTAAAATGTAGTGTTCAATTGTTAATTAAAGCTTGTGACACATTGTCCTCTGAAAATAAGTCCTTACAGATGCTTTGACTTACGATGGGTATGTCTTTACCCACTGAAAAAAGAAGGCATTTCTTGTAGAAGTGTTGATACTAACAGCTTCCCAGTGATGGAGAATGACACACACTGATTGTTTATTGGCTCGTAAATACAGATAATCATAGTTGAACTGAAATGTGTAATTCTCTTTGGGCTGCTACTGTTCTCTTTGCCCACAACTGACTGGATGATCAGTGGTGAATGCAGCATGTGGCTATCTGCGTCTTTATTATTAATGGGAGATGCTAGCCAGAAGAAGATTTTGTTAGCATTCAGATTGCACTGTGGGACAATATTGTATAACCTGATAGGGGTTGTGGGGTTACATTTTTTTTAAATTCCTAGTTTATTTTTTCATGAACTGCATGGCAGATTGCATGTGCCATTCATTTATTGAAGAACAGAACAGAGAGTTGACTTTTGCATTACAAAGTGTCTTATGATGTGTTTGCAGGTTGATCCCTGTTCCTATCTCCTCTCTCACCACCCTCCCTCAAGAAAAATGCATAAGGAAGTAGTCATGAAAACAAAAGAAATGAAGTTGTAGGTGGCTATGCAACTACTTGGAAATGTTTTTAATGTCTCTTGTAGCAGAATCTTGCCTTATGCTTGTTGTCACATGGATGTTTTCTTTAAAATGGTGGAACAGCATTTAAGTAAAATCTCACTTTGGTGAATTTCCTGTCAACCTTGCATTTCAGTGTCACTTACGGACACTAGGGTGAGACACAAATCTTTTTGCGTCAATATTTCTGTGCTCACTCTTTTACTGTCTTTCAGGAACATTTGGAAAGCCTTTATGGAGGCCTCAGCTGGACTCTCTTTCAAGCTGTAGACAGCCAGCAAATTGCCAACCAAAAACCTCCCATAATAATCATCATGTCTCACTGGACTTCGATGCAGAGGCAGATGAAGAGGGAAAGGAAAGGACAGTTTCTAGAGGAGAAAATAGCTTTTATACTTGCAAACAGTCCTTTGAAAACTTTAGGACTTCTACTTTCCAATCCTGTGATTCGGATACGTAGCTCCTTTTGGAATTAATGATTTGTGGAACCAAAGAAATAATTTGACATACTACTACCTCAGTATGGAACTTTATTTAAAAAGGGAATAAGGAGAAGAAGGGAAGAAAGAAACCCCATGATGCTCTGAAATCAGAAGAAAAAAATATATTTTTTTTCCAATAAAGCATAATTTCCAAGATGCTCTACATTGGTTATACAGGGAAAAATCCTTATAAAATACTATATTTGTAATTATTTTATAGCCTTTTTTTAATGCAAATAATATGTTTTGTAAATTAATGGTGTAAATAATACAGTGTATGTATTTCTATGTCAGACTTCATTTTCTTGAAATGAGTAGTAAGCATTCTAATTTTGTACTGTTACTTCTACCTTTTTACAAATGGAAAACTACATGCTGTTTGCAGGTACCATGCATCTTATTTGCACATTACTTTAATAAAATATGCTGCCATGTGGTGTCTGGCCCACATTAGTGTTTGAAGAATGAAAAGTGTGAATTACATTTGTAGACAGTGTTGCAAATGTAGGTGCTTTCTGATGCATGTTTGCACCTTCGTTTGACTTAAACTTGTACCTTTAGATTTACTGTGTAAAATATGTTCATCTTCAGAGAGTGGGTGTGGTCCTGCCACAGCTACTGGTAGGGTAGGTTGCAGCTATATGAACTAAACAAGGCTGTAAATCCTCCAGTTTGTGAATTCCCCCTGTCAAATGTGCACACACATGCTCTCAGTTTTAGTGTCCGTGAGGCTGGAGTACAACAGTTTCCCTGTGCCTTTGTTAGTGTGCCTGCATCTGGTGTAGGGATACACGCAGTAGATGCACAAATTCATATCGAGCTATTTAGTAAAAGAAAAGGCACTGGATATCTGCCTGGTAACCTAGCATTTCTCTGAGTGGCTTAGTGTCAAGTGTTTGCCAGATACACAGTGCGTGCCTGAGTCTTTGCTTTCCCGTACCCTTTCTCCCTCTTTTTTCCTTCTGCAGCCACTCCCTGCTCAACATGAGGAGGTAATCCAAGAACACGATAATGGGTTTTTTTTTTTAATTCATGCTTCTGTTCCTTACTTGGCTGCCCTTCTCTGGTTACAGATGAGATCTGTGCTTTATTTAATTGCTCAGTCAAGTTGAGCAATTGTAGATTCTTGCTGGATTGTATTTGTAGTAGTGAACCCAGTATCTTTACCTATCCAAGACAGAGAGGATTGCAGATTGCTTACTATAAAACAGTAGTTAAACCTGAGTGAAAACAGTCTTTGTTTTGTGTTTCCATGTACAGATGCCTATTGTTTAAAAAAGCTGTGAATCGTGTTGTCATCACTGCACTAAAACAGCAAGACTTCAAAATGGTTAATTCTCTAGGACATTGGCTTTTTAAATGTGCCTGCTTTGAAGGTGCAAACTTACATGGTTGCCAAATAGCTTCTTTTAAACTAAATTAAAAGCAGCTGTTAGAGTAAGCCATTACAGACATCAGGGCTAAAGCAGAGTAAAGATTTTGTTGCCTGGTGTAGCTGAAGTAAGGGCTTTTAGTTGTCTGCAGCCAGAAACCTGGTACCCAGATTGCAATGCAATTTCCCTTTAATTTAGGCACCAGTATTAGAGACAGGAAGTTAATCCATCCTTAGTCACTGGTGGTCTAAGCGTACAGAATGGATTTTGCGTGCTTTAGTTGATCATATTGCCAGATTTTTTGACTTATTGTTAATTTGTCTTCATTGCTGCCAGATGTGCTGCTGTGGTGAAAGACATTGGTATGGGTATTTGATTATAATTAAGTGCATTTGAAAGAGATTAATTTTTCCTCAGTTAAGCACAAACCTGTAGGTCAATAGGGCAAGAAATCTAACATTTGATTCACTCAGTATCTCTCCTTTTTCTCCCCTAAACCCCACTCCCCAGTGGCCCTGTTTTTAGGGACAGGAGAACTGGGGCCTGTGATAGCTCCTGTTTATAACCAGACATTGCTTTCTGACATATTAAAAAATACCCAAGTTAAAAACAGTAACTCCAGATTTAGTGTTTATCCTTTAGAACTCCATGTTAAAGGTCCATCATGAAAAACAAGCTTTAAATTCTGTAGTGGGTGAACGTTGAGAACAGTGGCAATATCATTCCTTTTTCATCTCCTTTGCAAAGATACTAATCTTCCAAAGGCTTGGATATCTGTACCTAAATAAATGTTCAGGGTCAATGGCTGAATTTTAAGTGCTTTTCATCAAGTTGCATTTAGCAATCTAGACATAGGAATTACTTAAAATTTTATTTGATGCTTTAAATGCCCAGGTATGGAAATGAAAGCTCCCAAGTCTTTTCTGCTAGCTTGAGTTTTTATGTTTTATATGTGGATTGTGCTTAAATATACAGTGGGTATCTGTAAAGTGCAAGATATACTGTAAAGTTTCACTATCTTAGTAGTTCTTTTCAAACCAATGATGTTACCAATCACCTGTTTTAAAGGCTTGGAAGTTTGCTTATTTGGTTTTTTTTGTTGGTTTTTTTTTTTAATTCCCCTCTAAGATGCAGATGTTAGTGAGCTGGTAGTTGGGTATTTACTCAGCTGAAAACTAAATCGTAAGTTGATGTGATGGGGAAATAAATTGCAGCCAACCCTGAGTAAAGCTTACACTGCATCTCAAGAGTTAGAATGAGAAACAAGTGTTGTGTTGCTGAATGACAAAACAGACATTTTTCAGTTTTATGACCAGGAGCAGCTGGAATCTTGCTGTGGACTCACTTAAAACTTGTAGAATGTTCTTTAGGGCAGTAGCCCCTTAATGCTTTACACAACAAAATGTTTTACCTGTTGAATTCACACAAGCAGTTGCTGAGGTATAGTTTCTGCAAGCCTTTAATAGTTTATATAAATAGAGCTAATTATTTACCACAATTTCTCTGGCACAAGCATTTCCTAAATGAGTAACCTAAATGGTGTCTGAGATGATGCCAGGGATACTTGCATACTGAAGGGTGTTACAACACAACCTGATGGAGTACAGCTGTAATTCAGCAGCAAATGCTTTAATTTAGAATTCATAACTTAAGGGGATCTTGAAAAATGGCAAAGAGTTAGATGCAAAGCTTTCTCCAACTGAAGGCTCATTAGTGTCACCAAACATTTCAGTCTTGGGGAGCTGTTGAACACTTAAGCCTTATTCCTTGAGCCACTTCAAGGAAGCTTAAAGCTAAGACTTAGCTTTGCACTGCAAACATTTGTGTTCTGCCAGCCTTAAAAATTAGGACTATAATTGGCCATTGTGTTTCTTCTTGAATATAAACATAGGGAGAAATTCTATTAGCTACCTGCAAGATTTCTTCTTTCTTGGGGATATGACACATCTCAGAGAATTATACTTTCTCAGTGAAGTCCTGTTTTTTGCTCACTTTGTGTATTGCTTTGTCATAGAGAATGTGTCTTCACTAGTTGGATGTTAGTTTACAAGTCTTGTGAAATTATTTCATTAAAAGAACAGAGAGGGGAATCTAAGCCTGTTTAGTGAAGGGAAAAAATAAACATGCAGAACAAGATGTAGTTTGTGTACATACCATTTTACTTTGATTAAGAACTTCCCAGATGGCTCACTAAGGTGTGGCAAACAGTGCTTTTCCTGGTTGTTGTGCTTAATTTTTAAGGGGTCAGTTATTCCCCTGAAATAAATATATCCACACCTAATCTCTTACCAAAAGGCACAGGTGACCTCTTCTGTTTCCCATGCTTCTCTTTTTCTCATAGTTCAATACTCCTCCCATGTCCTCAGGGGGACCCTGTTTGCTAACCTGTGCTCCTCAGTTTCCAGTTTCTGTGCTTGCCCTGGCACTGTGGTGAGTGGCTGAGACAAATGGACTCAGTTTAGAGAGCACAGTGCAATTGCAGGCAGTAAGCAGCAGTTGTGTGCTGGAAGAGAGGAGGGGGAAGTGTTGGAGAGAGACAGGCTAGCCATAGCTTTAGGAAGAACTTGGTATGAGTGCGCAGAAAATGCATAATTCAGGAGCCACGGATTAAATATTTATAGGACAATGTTATAAGCATAATAAAGAACATTTTTGTACTTAACAAGCTTTACAATGCTTTTTGTGTATTTAATTCCACTCACCCTCTATCCTTTCAAGTGCCAAAAGCAGCAGTGCACGAAAGAGCACATCATCTGGAGATTTACCTCTT
Source organism: Setophaga petechia (assembly GCA_024362935.1). Classification (NCBI taxonomy): domain Eukaryota; kingdom Metazoa; phylum Chordata; class Aves; order Passeriformes; family Parulidae; genus Setophaga; species Setophaga petechia. The sequence goes on from JANCRA010000024.1 coordinate 9,179,935, forward strand.
ACTGCATCTAAAATCTCCTTTTCTGGTAGACAAGAAACAAGATCCATTTGTTTTTCTCTGTTTGGGTTCAAGACTGAATATTGCTGGTGCAGTGCATAGTTTCCCAGAGTCATGTGGCCTGTGGGGTCCACTGTGTCAGAATGTGTGTGATCACTCTGACTCAAGAATCCCATGGGACAGCAGGACCTGAGGGTGAAGTTGGTAGCAGTACTAAATTCACTGCTTGTAAAGCAAATTTAGGCCTTGTTACTTCAGAATTTTTTTTCCCACACAGCAGAGAGCAGAACCATAAATTACTCTAGATTAGGGACTACTGAATAGCACTTCTGCATGATCCCTGGGCCTCAGCCATCAGCAAGGACACTGCTGTTACTGCTATTCAGTTTGGCTGTTGACCAGCAATTTCAGCGCAGGAGTTTGCAAACTGAGTACCTGTATGTATTCTGTTCTGAAATTAATGGTGGCCAGTTTTAGGTGGCCATTTTGAATATGTCATTGGAAATTAAGATCTAATTTACCTGACAGAGGTAGTAACATTCTCTGGATATAAAACAGGCTTTGGGATTTTGTAGGCCTCTACTTTGAAAGGCTTGGTATGCAACATTGTCCAAAGACAAACTCATTTGCCATAACATTATGGGACCTACTTTCAGCACTTCCTTTGTAGGTGTGCATGGACAAGCTATGATTTATTATGATTTATTATTTGGATCTGCGGCTGGAGTATCAAAATTTGAAATAACATCTTTTTGGACAGTGAGGCTTCAGATTCTTTTATCAAAATGATGAAAGCTGAATCAGTTCCTATCTGGTTAAAGAAGTGACCTTTGATAGTATTCCTGGTGTTCAGCTTACTTATTTTAGAAATCACTGAAGAAATACTGTCATGGAGGAATAGGCATTGATGTCCTTTGGTTGCTTGCAAAATGTTTGCAAAATGCTTGCATTTTGTTTTGCTGTGGCATGGGGAATTTGGGGCTCCATTCAACCTCTGTTCATCAACAAATGATGGACTGCTTTCATCCTGATTTTCATAGATGTGCCAGTACAGACATACCTGGTTCTGTGTTGGGCTGGCATGCTACATGTTAGGGGAGTAGTCAGAGCTACTGTAAGGCAGAGCTGCAGAGATACCATAAAGGGAATTCAGGAGAGGAGGGCAATAGTTCCCCTCTATGGAGGGGTTTTGAATAGCTTGCTTGTTCCAAGGAAGTAACTTTTGCAGGTTTTAACATTTAGTCCTCATAATTCTATAAGCTTATAAGCTATAAGGAGTTAAAGCTGCCACTTTATTAGCCCTTAAATGGGGAAGGTGTGCATTTTCTGCAGGACAAAGTACAGTGGAGTTTTTGGAACTGCTTTTCAATTTCTTTGTGATTCTAGACTCTTAGAAGTAAGCAGAAGGATTTAGTCCTTCCTTTGGCATGAGGAGATCCCTCGTGATGTGCCTTACTACCTGCAGAAGAATTTTGCAGTCTGTTGAATAACCTGAGAGCTCACACAAAAAAAATATTTGATTCACTGGTACCACAATAATTTGTAACACATCTCCAAGGGAGTCTTTTGTTCTATGTTTTTTAATCGCTGTGGCTGACTAGCACAGCAATGAAGAAGCTGCTCTTTGAGTAAGCATATATAATTTAGCCAACTCATACCTGAAACTAGCCACTCTCCTGGCTTAAAATAAACTATTTGTCCTGCTACCTGCTGTGGGTCTGCACACCGGCAGCATTAAGAAAGCATCAGTGCTACAGCAGCCAGCTGCCCGTAGCCTGGCCTCTGCCACAGAGTGGTCGGATTCTTTATTAGTGTAAAGTTCTTTCTCTATTAACCTTCCCTCAGGAAAGGGGAAACATGGCCTCCATTGTAATTAGCTTACACAGCCTTTCATGTAAGCTGAAGAATGGAAAGTGTCAGGGGTGCTTGCAGCAGCCTCGTGGGTATTTGCTGTTAGCAGGGGAAAGTTAATCTGCTCTCAGATTTTGGCAAGGGCACAAAAACCCACGTGTAAAAATGTTCTTAGAATGAATTAAATTTCACATAAATGTGACCACACAGTAGGTAAAGTAGTAAAATGGTGGTGATGATGGAAAATATGACTAATCAGAAAGCTGCATTAACTTAATGAATAAAATTATTCTTTAACATAAACTGAGGTACTTAAGTGCCTTATTTTAAAAATGTGGTTGTTTATTGTTCTGTAACTTATAACAACTGTGTTATTTCAACTAGCAGCACACTTTAGCAGTTTGGTCTGAAAAAGCATTTACATTCAAGGTATGGGGGTTTTCTTGGAAAGAAGAAAAGACAAATCAAAAAGCAACTCTGTGACACTGAGTCACTGAACTTGTTTAACTAAGTGGTTTAAATCGGAACATGAAAAAAGTGAAAAAATATAAATGTTTCTGACTTTTAACTTTGAAATTACTTGTCTCAAAATTATTTTCATTTTTGTTTTTAAATTCTCCCTTTGCCATTTGGAACTGGAATATAAAGTGCAGACCCCCTTGGGTTATCAGGGCAGCACAGAGCAGGCACACAGCTGGAGTATGCAGATCTGTTGCTTGTTCTTTCCCTGCTGCATATCCCTCTTCCCAAATCTATTTCATCTGAGTTTGGCAGGTCCTTGTGGATTGATTCTCCTTCCTACCAGAGCATGTTTCTCTCCTTGATTTTTTTCTTGAAAGTACTGACTCAACAAGTTTCTACAATCATAAAGAGTCAGGCTTGATATTTTTCTGTGTGATTAGAAATGTTCTGCTCCCTGTGCACTTTGAGAGCTGTAGAAGGCTGGTCCCAAGGTGGATTCTGAGCAAGCCCCAAGTGGCCTCTCAGCATGGCTCTGTGTGCTGTTGTCAGGGAAGCCACAGTGGCAGCCTTGCTCTCCACTGCTCCTACCCAGGGGATGCTTTTATCCAGCAGATCTCAAACAGCACCTCAGATTCAGGAGCTGTGCAAGCAATGCCCGAATCATCTCTTCCATTAGACTGAAGTGCAAATAAAAGACTGCATCAGATAGTTATCTCTCAGACCAGGCAGCTGAGGGAACATCTTTGAGTCTGTAATGTCTGGGCACTGATCAGGTGCAGAGGCTGAGGAGAGGGATCTAGGAAAGGCATTCCTACCTCTTTCCTCCACACAAAGCTTTCCAGCTGTTCAGTAATGTTGGGCCTCTTTTCTCCTCACAAAACATTCTTAAATGGAAAAGTAGGAATTTGCTCTTATTTGCTCTTATCGTTCACAGCAATTACAAAGTAACTATTTTATAGGTTTGGTGGGATTTTTTCTTTTTTCTTTTTTCTTTTTTCTTTTTTCTTTTTTCTTTTTTCTTTTTTCTTTTTTCTTTTTTCTTTTTTCTTTTTTCTTTTTTCTTTTTTTTTAATGAAGTATTTCACAAAGGAGTTTTAAGCTTATGTGGGCTTCCTGCTCAAGCTTCATGTATTTGTCAGGAAAGAAAAAAAAGGGTCTGCTTTTTTGATGGCCAGATGTTTTATATGGCTAAGTTAAGACATGCCTGAAAAGGCTGTGGTTATTTTCCTGTCTGAAAAGTTCTGCATTTATTTGGGTTTTTTCCCTTCCTTTTTGTAGCATTGAGTACATAACCTTTCAAATGTGCTGTTTATTTCTGTGTTTTCTGTTTGTGAATCCCCTATGACCATTAATTTCTTTGGAATGCTGGAACTGAAAGTGGACATTAGTTTCCTCCTCTCCTCAAATATTCTTACAGATGTTACTGTAAATCAGTTGCAGGACTGACATGGCATTTGGCTGCCTGACAAATGCGCCATAATAATGCAGCTCAGTAAAATGTGGAATTTCTGAGGTAGTTCTTGTAACTTTTTCAAAGCAGTCGTAAATTCTCATCCATGTCAGCACAGGTGGAAAGACAGTCACAAATAATATGTGCACGTGTGTGTGCATAGAGGGTGGGGTGTAGAGGTTGCCTGTACTTATTCTTTCTTGAGAGTCCTCTAGGTGGTTCACCACTTCCATTATTTAATTCAGCTACTTGAAGCAAATTAGAAAATGAAATACTCTCATTAAACTCGAAATGATCTTGCTAGCAAAGTTTTGGAGAGAGAATGTGTGCCTGAAAATTGAAGCAAGGGGGCTGTGGCAACTGAAGGTTGGAGCTGGGCCTGGTAAACCATGACAAACTTCACAGCAGCCCATCAGGTAATGATAAAAGAGACATTTCAGGTACCCTCCATGAGTTTTTGCTTCTGAGAGGGCTGAGCCAAGCTGCTGTTGGTCTTCAAGAGGTGGTAGTTCACAGCTCTGGACAGTGAGCTGGTAGCTCACAGCTCTAGGCAGGGATGGGAATGTGTTGTCCCAAGACCTTTTGCTTTCCTGTTTCTTTGTGTGGTCAGTTCCAAGAGGTGAGATGTTTGGATGCTTTTATTTTTTCACAGCTAATCCTACTGAATGGTCTATGTAGACAAGGCAGCCCCCATTCAGCCTTCCTGGCTGTGTCAATCATTGTGCCTCCCTGGCGAGAACTTGCTTTGCATCTGAACACGTGCTGAGCCTGGCCATCCTTTCCCTAAAAATCAGAATTTTTTGTTTCCTTTGAATAATACTACTCAGGAGTTGTTGCACAATAGCTGAGGGCAAAACATTTGGAAGAATCTTAGAATTTGATGAGCTGCTTCTCTTGAACTACTTGTGAGGAAGCTAGGCAGAAATTCTGGGAACGCCGATTTTAGAAATATTGCCTCTTCTTACAATGAATGATAAGAAGTATATTTGCTTAAAAACCAAATAATAATCTCACCTTAGAAACTTGTTTCTTAGCTATTATTTCAGTCATCACTACAGAAACATGATTTAGAACAGAATTACAGCTTACACTACATAATAATATTTGTAGAACATGGAAATGATGACGAACATCAAACTGCACACAAAACTAGTGTTAAAAGCATATTTATTCTCATAGCTAGAGACTTTAAAATCATGTGTTTTTAAAGGTAAAGGAGTGTTTGGCCTTGTCAAAGTCTTCATGAACTGTCTATCTTTAGCTGCTTGGAAACAAGCAATTTTCTAAATCCGGTAATGTAGTATGTATAAGGTGTTCTCACTTCTTATATTCTAAATACAGTCCAGCATTAAATGGAACACAATTTTCAACAGAAAAGGAGTATTAGAATTCAAATTTGTGGAATATTTCAGATAGCATACTTGGAAGACTAACCAGTAAGTATTCTATTTTTTTTCTGGTTTACGATTATTAGTGTTTATACCAGCATTTCCCAAAAAAGAGCATGTTTAAACCTAGGTGCTCTCATTCATCAAAGTATTTGATTTTATGCGAAATTTATAATTCTATTCTCAACAGACTTCAAAATCAGCCTACTTTTAAAAATTATTATTACCCTGTATGTTGCAAATTAGGATACTTCTGAGTCCCACATAATTTAAAACCAGTTGATCTGAAAGGTGACCCAAAATAATGTATTTTCCCTAAGTGATAAAGTGGTGGCTCCTTGTTACTGCTTCTTGATCCTTTTTTTGTGTCAAAAGCCGCAAAAGACACATCTTGTGATGAAAAGCCACACAAGACTGGCTTCCACTTGTTAACACTCCTGCCTTGGACCTCAAGCTTTCACAGAGAAGCCAAGGGCTAAAATAAGGATGTGGTGTTGTGAGGTAGCTTGGATGGTTTTATCCGCAGCTTAAGGTGGAAAGATGCAATAGATGTGGAGGGAAGGAAATGCAGGAAAAGAGAGACAGAGGACAACAGTGGGGTGGAGAGATATAAGGAGTAGACCATAGAGATATGCATGGACTGGGAGGAATAGGGATGATCAACTACCTAAAAACTCTGAGGAAGTCCAAACAAACCAGCAGAAATGGTCTGACTAGCTCATCCCTGCAGCCATGTCTGTAGGCTGATAGTTGTGTTGGGAGGAAGGAGAAGAGAAAGTTGAAGAGTTGCCACAAAGAAGATCTGCTCTTCACAGTATGAGCTATTCTGAACAAATTGAAATGTCTGTCCTGCCACAGATCATTACAAAAATACTTTCACTGCCTTGCATTAGCACCACTCACTCCACACCTGAAAGATAATTCTCATCTTCAGGTGCACCATGAAAAGCCCTTTCTGTACAGCCTTCAAAGGAAGTTTTTTCTCACACAAGCAGATACAAGTGGTAGTTAGGGCTTGGGTTCCTCCTGATTCCTTTTAACTGATGGAGGCTGGGCCTGTAGCCTATGGTAGCTGTCTTTGTTTCCTCAAGACTCAGGGGATATATGATAAGCATCTCAGGAGACACTTCTCCCCATGTCTTGGAAACCCATCTGAGAAGGAGCTGCACTGCTGTTCAAGGCTGCCCAGAATTCCACTGACAACCTCAGAAAACAGATCTAATTAAAAGCTTAACTTCTGGTCAGATAGGGATAGGTCAGTAAATCTTGTGCTATACCAATCTTTGTTATTCACTAGAAATGAGAAAAAAGAGTACAATTCAGCTGACTTCAGAAAGCCCCAAATGATTTTATAGAAGCTGGAAACAAAAAAACCCCCAGATATTTAATTGTAATTTGTTGCATCTGATGATGAAGCTGAGCTCATTACCACAATACCCTTTTCTGCTGATTTTAAATGCTTACAATAGGAATGGAGTTGGGTCTATTTTGACAATACTATGACAAGCAAATTACGGCAGAAAGTTTTCCTTTGTAAAAGCCATCTGTGTTTCCTCCTTCAATCTACTTAGAAAGGTGTGCTAAAATTGACTTTCTCACAAATGTAGGAGCCTCCTTCTGATTTTCAGCCCAAATTTATCCAGGACAGATATTTGCTCTTTGGAATAACAGCTTTCTGTTGCTGAAAGTGGATGGAACAGTATCCAATATGTAGATTCCAATGTTTTCATAAAGACCAAACATATTCCTTCTCTGCCTTCCTGGTCTAGAGAAGCCACATTTCTGTACTTTCCTTTGAAAATCTTGTGTCTTTTCCTTAAGATTTTGGACATCTCTTTCCTCTAAATTTATAAATCAAATAAAGAATCACTGTAAATCAACAATGGCAATCATCTGAAAAATTAGTTTTACTGAAAACTTTGAGTTAAATGCTGACCAATGTAGCTCCAGGAAGGAAGAAATCAATTTCTGTTGAGCAGAATCACAAAAAGGTTCTGACTTCTTCTAAAATGGAATGAGTTACACAGGGTGTAAGTTGGCCTTGTTTGATGGCAATGGTAATATTCCTATTTAAATTATGATTTTGTTAGTGTTCTAGCAGTTAAGAATAGGATAACTGAAGGTGCTGGTTACAGTGATAGGGAACACTGGGTTTGATCTTTCTATTAAAATTATCTAATCTCTCAATAATGCAGGAAGCAATTAATTGGCATTTGCAACTATTGGAAATAAAACAAGTGGGTCAAAATTCAAAATGTGCTACTTCTCCAAAACATGAATTTTAATGAAAAGCAAGAACATATTCTGACACTTTAGCTTGTCTGATCTCCACTCTAATCGCACTGTAGGTTAGTTGTTTAAAGCACTTGAATGATTTTAACTACACCAATTTGTCATTCTAGGTTTAAACTTGAAATTAAATATACAGAAGGCAGTGAAAGAAAAAAAGTAGTCTCATCTTTCCTGAGCAAGTAACTAACTAAGCAAACGAAGTCATATTCAGACTGCTCACATGTTCAACATTATTGCAGCTCCCTTCATAACTTAGTGGTTTTGGTTTTTTTGCATATCACCATTTTGCTTTCGGCTGAGATGCACCCTGAAAGAAATATGGCCTTTTCTGTGAGTTTATAATTGCTTGAATTATAAGCTTTCTTTGGGAATGGCTACCATGCTGCTATGCTTAGGGATTTATGAGATGTCTCTGTTTCTGTCTATGTCCTGACGTGGGGCAAAGGCCAAGCAGGAAAAGCAGGTTATTTTTTAAAAGGATCATTCCTTTGGGAAGCAGAGGGACCCTCAGAGCTGCCTGCAGAGCATTCCCAGTTCCAACTTATTTCACCCCTCAAGACCAGCTTTGGGCACCAAATGCTGCTTTTTTTTCTGTGATTCTTCACACTCCTCATGATTTCACAAATCAGGCAGCTGACTTTGTTCTGCAGCTGCAGGATGAATCTGCATTAGCTCAAAATGTGCTTACTTCTAACTTTGGCTTTGGTTTGACTTTTGTGTATTTGCTAAAGATTTTAAGTGTACCATACTCACCCATGCCTGGCAGAGACTGGCTGAGCCCATGGCCTGGACAGCCCTTTGGAAGCACCTGTGTTTCTCTAATGACAGGAAAATGTACTTGTGGCAGAGGCTTTGGGAAACTTCTTGGTTAGCAAGAGTCACTCCTGAGCTTTTGCTTTGTGTTGCTCTTCTCACACGTGATGGAAGAGTACTTCATCACTAGCACCCATTCAGAAATGCATGGCTAGGATTTCATTATTAAATTGGGTGGAACTGTAAAGTCTTTGTTTAAGCACACAAATGTGAAAACAGGCACAATTTTTATCACACATTCCCCGAAGATCTAATATATTCAGTCTTATTGTGAATCCTGAGAGGTGAGGCTGTAGAACATGAAGCAGTATTGTATTTAATTTAATGTTTTAGTATGAAATGATCCTTTATTTTGTAAGTTTGAATGGGAGAACTATATTTTGTTGCTGTAAAATTCTTATAACTTTATACTACCAGTAAGATAAATAAATAAAAGATATTGTGTTTCTTAAGATACAGAATAGAAAAAGAGATTAATAAATTTTTTCCAATAAAAATATTGTTCCATATCGATGCAATCCTGAAAAAAATGTTGACCTTGTGAAATAGCTGTAGACTGAAACAAAGTAATTTTATTTTATTTTTTCAAAGTTTTAATCTTTCAATTTTAGTTTCCTACAGAGAAATTTCAAAGGAGTTCCAAAGCAGTATCCTCAAGTTTTCAGAAATGACCAAATGTCTTTACCAGTTTGCTTGATGAACCAGAAATATCTGATACTATGATACATCAAAAGCCTGTCTTTCTTATATCAGAAATATTCACTCTGTGTCCATAAATGCGCATGGCAAAAGGAGATTTCCCGACTGAGGCCCGGCAGAAAGATGGGAATATCTTTATTGTCTTAACATCTCTGTTTCCCTGTTCAGGCCTTATCTTTCTTTTTTTTTTTTTTTTTTTTTTTTTTTTTTTTTGCGTGAATCAGCCAGATCCTCCTGTAATTAATATGTGCTTCTGGGGACAACTGTGTTTGAGTCTGTTCACAGTGGTCAGCTGGAGAAGGAGGAGCAGTGGTGCCCCTGCAGAGCCTAATCACATGCCTTCAAATCAGGGATTCCAAAACATTTTATAGGCTGTAGCACAGTCCTTACAACAGGAAGGAGGGAGGGAGGGAGGAAGGCAGGCAGGCAGGCAGGAAGGCAGGCAGGGAGGGAGGGAGGGAAGGAAGGCAGGAAGGGAGGGAGGGAGGGAGGCAGGAAGGCAGGAAGGAAGGCAGGAAGGCAGGAAGGAAGGCAGGAAGGAAGGCAGGAAGGCAGGAAGGCAGGAAGGCAGGCAGCAAGGCAGGAAGGCAGGCAGGAAGGCAGGCAGGAAGGCAGGCAGGAAGGCAGGCAGGCAGGAAGGAAGGAAGGCAGGAAGGAAGGCAGGAAGGAAGGCAGGAAGGAAGGAAGGAAGGCAGGAAGGAAGGCAGGAAGGCAGGAAGGAAGGCAGGAAGGCAGGAAGGCAGGAAGGAAGGAAGGAAGGAAGGAAGGAAGGAAGGAAGGAAGGAAGGAAGGAAGGAAGTTTCTCCAGAAATAATGATTTTGCAGAGGTGCCAAATGGAGCCTGGAGGTGACCCAGGCTTTTTGGAAGAGTCCAGGGCTTTGTAGCAGAATTTGTCCTAAGCAGTGTGTACACAAGCCACACTGTGTCATTTGATCTAGAGCCAGGTATTGGTTCCTTGAGGGGATGGCTCTGATGTTTCTGTGATGCAAAACAAGAACTGGCATCTTCAAAGTGCATTTTAGGTCTTTGACTGTATGAATTCCCAACCTGATCCCCTTTAGGAGCTATAACATCAGTCTCTATGTGCAGGCAAGGAAGAAAGAAGAATACCTTTAAGAATACCTTTCTGTTTGGGTTTATTTGGGGTGTTTGTGTGTTTCAACTTATTCCAGAGGCCTCTGAAGAAAGTATATGATTACACGCTATTTTTAATAAAGCTGTAGTTATGAACTTTGTTTCCATAGTGAAGGCATGTGAAATGAGAAAAGGGAAGGAGAGGGCTGTGAAAGATCTCTATGGGAAAAAAAAGGGAGCCTGTCCCAGCCTTGGCTCCTCCCAATGACTTGTGGACCCCAAGCACTGATGCAGAAAAGGTCAAGATGACGTGAAAGGACTGCTCAGCAATAGCTAAATCATTGGTGTGTTACCGACATTGTTCCAGTCACAAATCCAAAACACATTGGTCCATTCAAACTATTATAAAGAAAGTTAGTTGTGTCCCAGTGAAAACCAGTATAGGAGGAAGAGGCACAGATCATAACTGGGGAATATTTTTAACATTTACCTGATAATATTCTTTTTTGCTCATTTTTAAATGCCTTTTCTATTTTATCCTGTTACATTTTTAGTTACTTCCAAGACATGCAATAGGACTTCTTGTCCTTGCTAAAATAAACTGGCATTAGACAGGTCAGCATTTTACCTAGGAACTTCTAAGGAAAAAAAAAACTTGTATTAAAGTATAAAAAATATTTTTGCAGGTAAACCCTATTTGGTGAATTTCCATAACCAGTAGAATATGAATTGGGAAAGCAAGCCCTTTTAAAAATTAATAAGAACTTTTCAGAAAAAGAAATTTGCAGAAAAGGTCATAGTTTCAAAATCTGGAAAACAGCCATAAAGTCATCTAATCAGCATTCCTTGGGGAACACTTATTCAGGGCAAAATAAATCAGATTAACTGAAATAATTGCCTTCCAGAAATAATTTGATCAGCTCTCCATTTAACTTGACATTAATTTGACCAAAAAGAGGAAAACAAAGTAATGTCTGGGCTGGAACCTTCTGTTTATTGTTCCTTCCTTGTTAAAAAGCTCACAGATAATTTTTATTGGTAGCAATTTGGTGTTAGTAGATAACCAACAATTTATTACTAGACTCATGCCATATTGCTTCTTCAACTTGCAAAAACCCATTTCTTTCATCGATAAAACACTTTTTAATTTATCACCTCTTGAGAGCACTTAAGCAACTGTGATTCAATTAAACCAGTGTTCAATGTCTGTGCCTGTGTTCCACACTTGGCTGATAAAAGAAAAAGATGGGGCCCATTATACCTATTGATGGACTATATCTTATTTATGGTTTTAACCTATAAGTCTTTAACAGTCACATGAATTTTGCATGTGTGTGTGTGTGGAGAGTGTTGAGCTGATAAACGAAATCTACAAGTGCAACCTACACAGACGAAGGAGAAGCATGTTTTAATGTTTTATCTGTTTATAAACTGAATCTATAGCTTTTGGTTTTGTCTGTTCCAGAGGGCAATTTTTCCTCCTTACATGCACAACAGGGATGTCACAATCAGTGCAACATTTCCTAAACTGGAAGAGCCATCAATGTTATCTTCAGGGATTTTCACAAGGATTCAGTCTCTCATCCATTCTGTTTGCTTCCTAAACTCCTGTAATAGGCTTTCTGGCAATGATGTAATTTCAGCTTGTAATGTTAATGCATCAGAGAAAGGAAACTAGTCTTTTAAAAATATGTAGGTGAGGAAACTGAATCAGTCAACTGTAAACTGGTTTGTCCAAGGTCATGAAGAAAAAGTCAACAAACCTATTTTATATATAAATATAAATATACACATATATATAGAGAGATATATAATATAGATAGAGATACATAGATAGATAGATACATAGATAGATAGATACATAGATACATAGATGATAGATCAATATAGGTCCAAGCCCAGTTTGAATCCAGAGGAGAGCACAAAACTTCACAGGCATCTAAGCTAAGGGAATGAAGAACACAAAAATGGAAAAACCCCAATCTTTTAAAATGTAAAAGGAAAAAAAATTAACATGATTGTACATGATTGTTCATTTAATCTGCCATATTTCTCTCACAGGGAAGCTTTGAAACAGAGAGAATCTCAGAACACAAAATGGAAGGATAGATAGTGAAAGGTAGTTGAAACTCTTACCCTGATGTCCATTCCACAGGCTCACCTAAATAATGCCTTTTGAAGCTGTTACATTGCATGGGTTCAGAAGAACAAGGCAAAATGTTGTGTTTTTATTAATTTGCTTGTGCAAAATGCAGCTTTCAGGGACATTGTCTCACAAGTACAGCTGCCAAGATACTGCCTCAGAATCGAAACACAAAATCTTACTGACATGAAATTTGCATGAGGCTCCTTACTTAATAAATGCTTTACAGGCCATGGAAAAGGCTGGGTGAATTTGAACTGCAAAACATATTCTTGTAAAGAGAGGTTTAAATGAACATGAAAACAGTAAGTTGGAACTGGTGGAATATTTTTGTTTAAAATTTTCTTTGGCATAGAAAATCTTTTAACAAAATTTAATTCTTTTTTTTCAGGATCTCTGAGGTTTTCTATTTTTTCCTCTTTTATAAATGCCTTTTCTGTAAACATAGAAAGGCATTCATATAAGGTTTGTTGTTAAGGAAGAAATTTCCTTTTTCCCAACAATTTCATTGTGTCCAACAGGTAGTTATGATGATGATGATGACAACACAGCAAGGATGGCTGAGCTGTCAAGTGAAAGTGGGAACCAGCAGATCCCCAGGGAAAGTGCAGTATTCCCCCAGAGATTTCTGATAGGAGTTTTTCATGAAAGAGATGTGAGAATCAAAGATTATTAACAATTTAATTTTTGTTTTGTTATGATTTTCTAAAACTTTTCATCACTGAAAAGGTATAAAGATGAGGGCTTTCTTTATTTTGTTTTGTTGTTTGTTTGTGGGTCTGGGTTTTTTCCTCTCCTGACTCAAATACTCTTCTGTGTTGTTGCTGCTCTGGTGTTGTTCCCAGTTTATTTAATCCAGCTGTTTGGGTTGGCATTCTGCTTTACTTTGTGTTGAGCTGCTGATTTCTGACCATGGCTTCTACCTCTAATTTTGTACACAATGAACAAAATAGAAGAAAAACAAAGAATAGAAAAATATGTCATGATCCTTTTCATATTTTCCATGGTTTTTGTTGATCATATGCACATCACTTGTCATGCTGCCAATAGCATCTGAGCTTCAGTCAACTACCTTTGGGACTGTAATTCCTTTATGATCTATTCTCCTATTTATTTTGTTCTGAATGGTTTAGCAGTGCAACTTGGAAATGATGCAGGCAAAGGCCTTTGGACTAAGTTTCTGTTGAATTAACATACCATTGGCTACGAGCATAATGCAGTTTGGGCTGGCAATTGCCCTTGAGAATACAAATCAAATGGATTTATTTTCTTTTTCAACTCCTATCTACTTGGAGCAGCAGACAATTCTTATCACAAGTTAATGCTATACTTGCAACATATTACAACTGGAGAAGGGTAATGGATACAAGAAGTTCATTCATCTGTGTATCTTTCTATTTATCCTACATATTAATAGAATGCCTGCTACACAGAATTCATTGTATTTGGTTTCTTCTGCTTAGTTCTGGCATACAGAAATATAACTGCATTTTTTTTCCTTTTTTTTTTCTTTTATTTTCTTTTTTGTTAATAAAATGAGGCAAAAGGAATATGATTTGCATTATTCATAGGGGAAAAAATATGGCCAAGGGGTAGTTTGGGCAAATTGAAGTAAATCATGGATGGTTATTAAACATACCTATCTCTCTAATGTATAAGAGCCCCATATAGCTCTCTCTGACTTGTGTTTCAGAAGGTGCCTTTGCAGTCAGACAACAATGGTAGTTTTCAAAATGTCTCTAGTATAGGTATCTTTGTTGAAGAAATCTATATCTAATGGTATTTCAGTCTCCTTTTTCAGATTGCTATGAGAAACAGCTATTCCTAGGAAACACCTCATCTCACCCTGATTAACAGACTTAAAATATCATAATAAATGTAAGATTTAGTACTGCCATTTGCTTTCCAATAAAAATAATCTAGCTGAGTAACCCAGATGTACCTGCCTTCTGCATCAAGTTGTTGAGATGAATGCCATTTAAAATTTTTATGGAATTTGAAATATTGCACTGTTTTTTGATATTAAGATAAAGTTGTGTTCCAAAGCATGGCATGCCTCATGACAGCAGATAGCATCCTTTCATTGTGAAAATGGTATATTTTATGTATTCAGGATCCTTAATAACTCTGCAGTGAATTAGAATCAAATATTGATCAGTATGCTTCAATACAGATATGAGATTTAATCATATGCTTGAGTACGATCATCAAATATTTATGCATGTGGATCAATAAAGATTAAGAATAAAGTTAGCATGATACATACAATTTCTTAAAGGAAAAAATACAATTTTCTTATGAAGTAAAAATTAATAGTTAATGTATCTATGTACCCTTGTGGATATATTTTAGATAGAGACTTGCATTTGTGACCCAGCAGGAGGCGAAGACATTGCAACTGCTCAAAAATATGGTTTGGCTATATTGCTCCTGACCAAGTCAGTAGCTGAAGTAAAATCCACTTACTTTAAAAAATGATATGAAAAATCTTGAACTGAAAATCCCTGTGTCCATCTAGCTGCAGAATCCTAGTTAAAGGAGTAGTTGAGGTAGAGAAACCATAAAACTGTACAGTATGAACCCATCAATGCTGGGGAGTGAGATTAGAGCAGTCAGCACAGCCAGTCTCTGCCATCTGCTCCTGCATTTTCTTGACCAGGTTGCAGGGCAGGCACTATCCTCCCTTTTGTGTTTTTAAAGATGCCATGTGCTTGCTGTCTTCTGCATCAAGGTGTTTGATGCAGTCCAAACTGCACACATTCTGACTGGAAATTCATCAGAGCAGGCTTGGACTGAGTCATAGGACTTTATCCTACGTGAGTTGTCCACCAAAGCATTAAACTCAATAAATGTAAACTCAGGGTAGGCAGTAACAGCTATAAGAACCAGTCCTAAATGAGCTAAAATGTGCACTGGAAGACAGGAATGTTTTTTCTCATAGTGTTTGATCCCACTAAAGAAACTCTCCTGAACCAAGTCCCTAGGTTAGCTCATTTAAAGTTAACACGGATATTTCTGCAAGGCTTTGCCCTCCTCACACATAGACACACTTTCAGCGGGCTTGTCCAAATTACAGCAGAGGATGTTTTTATACATGGGAAATTACTGCATCAGAAATATACTCCATGGAGAAAAGACAGGCAAATAGACAAGAAAAGAATTTAACTAAATATTTTGTTCTTTTCAACATGACCTCTACAAAAATTAAAAAGCTTGATGATGTAATTTTTGAAATTAATTTTCTCCGTATTTCTGTGTACATTCAGTATATCAGTGTATATTATTTCAAAATATAATTTCTTTTAAAGAAACCATCATTTAAATATTTATAAATGTTTTGCTAAAATATGAGAAACTGATTTTATTTTTTTTCAGATCTATATCAGGGACCAAACATTACTTAATTATCAGGTTTTTAATACTAAAGATTATAGCCTCACAACAAAGGTTCCCATATCATGGAAAATATAATTTTGAGGAATTTGTACTTAGTGAATATGTGCTGTGATATGCACAAGAAATGCATCTTTGAAAGAAATATTATTTAAACAAATGTGTATTATATTTATAATTATATATAATTATATATTGAGAATCTATATTATATTTATAATACATTTAATCATTAAAAGGAAGGTGATTTAGGAAATCTATTTGGTGAGCAGATTCTGCTCTTTTTTTTTCTTTTTTACTCTTCATAGTCTTTTCAAAACTACAAGTACCAATACCTTTTGTAAAGAACAGTGGAGGAGGTGTGAAGAGATGAAGAATCTAGGAGTGCTCATCACTGGCTGAATGTTATTTTAAGAGAGTACAAAAAAATGGAGAACCTTGGTTACACAAAGATGGGTTCAGAGGATGACAATTCCATTAACGGCGTAGAGAACAGAACTGAATGAATGAATCACACTCATAAAGGATCAGCGACTGAGGGTGAGGACTCAGCCAGCATCTGAAATGAGAGGGTCTACATCAAGCAAATGGAAATACCTCAGCTGCAAGTACTTTATAGCCATCCTCCATTCTTTTATTATTTTCTTTGTTACTTTATTGCACTGGGAATTGTTCCTTGCTGTGGAAACCACAACATCTTTCCTTAAAGAAATACAACTGGTTTTGTGATGTGGGTTTTTTAATTTCATAGCATATTATAAGACTATAATTTATTTTTAATTTACAAAATAGAGCAAGATTTTCAACCTGGGGCACAGAATCTCCTATAGTGGAATCTGGATATTTCTTAGAGTCAGTAAATCAAAAACATTTCAAATCTCTGATGCAAAAGAGAAAGATATTTAAAATCTAAATATATGCTAAATAGTTTCAGGGAAAAAAAATCAAAACCAACTAGAGCACAATTGAATTAACTACCCTCCACAACAGTTATTAGCTGCTGATGTCCCTTGATGCAATATGCTTTTGTGATGGCAATGCTTTCCCATGTTGTGTCATTCCTCTTGATGCTAATGGCCTTCTGACTTTGTAGGATAGGATTTCCAGTTGGTAAAATGTAATCAGTCTTTTTGACTTTGAATTGCCTGTTTAAAAAAAGATGAGCCAAGCTAATTATTTGTATTCTGAAGGCACTTTCACCTTGTTCTCCACTTTTCAAAGGTGTATTCAACATTGGGCAAACAAAGCAAAATTGATGATGCACTGTTAGAAAGTAACTCTTCCAATGCAGTGGTAAAAGTTCCTGGGGAAGAATACTTTTAATTTTCTCTATTTTTAAGGGAGGGACATCCTCAAGAAATGAACATTTTTTGTTCTTGTTGCCCATTAAAACAAAGGAAGAGGTAAATAAGCAGTTAATGAATCACAAGAAGGAAAATCCAACCTGCTGAAATTCCACCAGAGTTTCAGGCCAACATGCACTTTTTTTGTCAAAGATGCCAAAGGTGAGGCTAGAACCCAATGTGTAATGTCAGATTCTCTTCTATGTAAAAAAAAAGCATATTGTTTTTTCAGGTGACCATTTCTTAAGGCCTCATGCAACACCCAGAAATACAAAACACTTCCTATGTATTTATTTTATGTCTCACATTTTATGTTACATCTTTTTTTGCCCAATATTTAATAATATTACTTATTTTTATATCAGTTTAATTTTTTTTACTATCACAAGTTTGAAATTTATTTTCAGTTTCTCGACTGCCAATAACAGACCATTTTCAACTCAATAAATGCAGCTATTTGTGTGTGTGTGTGTATACACACAATGGAACAAAGTTGAACCAGTCTGTATACACTCAATCCACTTGGGCCTTTGAATTAAGCCAGTGAAAGAAGGCAGCTGGGAAGGCCTGGTGGCAGCCAAGTCTTGAAATGTTAACAGAAGCAGCTAAAGAAACTCTGGCCAAGTCAGCAACACCATTCTCCCAATTGCATCCATAGCACTGAGTGCTGCCAGCAAAGTAGATTACAGGGTTTGGTTTTTGAGTTCTTTGTCTGCCAGGCAGGCTTTGTGTGTGGCCATGTATGTAACAATTAGTCCTTGGTGAAGGAAGGATGGGTACCAATGCTAGTGTGCAAGGAGGGAATAAACAGGTGTTCAAAAGTGTGCTTCTCTTCCCTCAGACATCACTGTCTGCCATCCACGAGCCAAAAATGACATTACAAGGCTGGTCTGCTCTGTGCGGTCAGAGACTCAGTTGTATGCAGTGGTCATTGAGCTCTGTAATTAATGTGGCTAAACTAAAACGTCCAGCTGCTGGGTCCCCATTTTGCCCTCAGATGCATGTGTGTGGCTTCCGTGCTCCAGTGGGAACAGGGTGTGCATAGCTGGGGAGGAGATCTGGCTCCATGTGTACACACTGGGGCTTCTGTGTATACAACCGTTTCAGGGAGAAAGAGAAATGGAATTTTGTGAACTATAATATTCATTAGCTTCCCGTTTTCTTTCTGTACCAAATGTTACTATTTGCTCTCAGAGTTGTGGACTTCGATGTGCAGCAGTCTTCTTTGGCAAAGCATGTAGGTCATTTGGTGACCCTGTTTCAACCAAAGCAAAGATTTTGTCCAAATCTCTAGCTGAACCACAGCCTGAGCTGTTTGGAAATGTTGAGAGGAGAGAGGAGAGGGAGAGGAGAGGGAGAGGGGTAAAAAACCCCAAATGTTCTGTTTGTGTCTGAACTGTGAAAACAGCAATGCCAAAATATCCCAGGAAGTCTATTCTTGCTGTACTACATATCCAGGCAAAACCAAGTGGTTTTGGCCTTCCAGAAATCCTATTAGAGTTATTTCCAGTCTTGCTTCCAGACCAGAGAGGCTTGGATAAGACATTCAAAAGTTTGAATGTTTATCAGCAACTTCTTCCTTTTGCCTCTCCTATCTAAACAATAGTCCAGATTCATCATCAGTTTTTCATGGATATGTCACATCCTTCTGCAGACATCTCTGACTGATTCCCCACCCATACAGGTCAGAAAGTTGAGACAACTGAATTTAGCTTTTCTAATCATAAAGCAAAAACCCTAAGACAGGCAAGTTATTAAGCAACATCCTATAAGTGAGCAAGAGTTGATGGTGACATTGTTCTTCCTCCTGTGTTCCCATTTGTGCATTGAAATATTTGGAACATCAATAGGTATCCTCTTTGACTCTATAATTGCAGTTTATTCATGGTTAGTAACATGATTAACCATTTGCCTCTGGTTGCAGATGTGGTGTTGCATTTCTCTCTGTGTATCTATGTGAAGCTGAGTTTGCAGTTCAGGCAGCAGCTGTGACTGTTATTTTTACTCCATTATTTCAGAGCAGAGCTAAGAATTTGAATTACTTGCTCTCTTTAAACTTAGCAATAATCTGTCCTGATTTCATTTTTCACATAAGCATCCCCATTTTATTGGAATCTGGGACAGAGGTCCCAGATTCCAATCAATTTCATATTCTAACTAAACAGTTTTTCTCATTCCTTATTATCCCAAAGAATTAAGTGCTGGAAATAACTGGAAAAAAAGTCAGTTTGACTAAGAATCAGAAAAGAACTATTCATAGCTATTCTGCTTCCTAAAACAAAATAGTCCTTTGATATATATATACTTTTTTTTTAAAGTATGCCATCCATAACTAACCCTTCTTATTCTTATAGTCTAACAAATCTTTCAGTTTTCATTCCTACTTGGTAGATCCTCTCCAGTCAAGATAAACGTTTTAAAATATGACCTCTTACAAAAGCCTCAAAAGTGTAACCATCTATAACCTTACTTTGAATTATCCAAATCCAATTTGTAATTCTGTTTGGTTTGAAATTAGTTGTATTGCATGACTCATAGGTTACATGTTCAAAAATGGACCAGTGTGGTCAACTACTTCAACCTGTGACACAGGACATCAGGCTAGCCCGACTTAGAAATTACTGCAGCTAAATCATGGCCTTTGGAACAACCTTTTATAGGCTTTTTTCCTCACATAGGTCTAAGCAGGCCAAGATCACCTCATAACTTCAAAAGATAAAGAGACTGGATTTTTTTGCTATGAGTCATGTTTTCTTATAATCTAATTATTCACACAAATCTTCTCTGAACTCTTTCCAAATATCAATCCTTGTACTTCAGGCAAAGGAATTTACTTGAGTATTCTAATAAAGTTTACTTTTGAAGAAATACATAAATGTTATTTACTCTTTACACTTACTGAGTAACCCCTATTTACTACATTGAAGGGTCTTAGCCTTTCAAAACACAGACGTTCATGTGAAGCTCAGATCAGTGTAGAGTAGGACCATCCCAATGGTTTTTCCCAGAATTACTCTTTCATGTGTTAGCATCTCCTCTTCTGTTGGTATGATTTACATAATTTCTTCTTTAGTCTCCCCCCACCTCTGCTTCTTCAAATCAAAACACATACTGTTTGCAAGCTTATAGCTTATCAGGCAATAAAGACTGCCCTTTGTCAATAACATTTCTTCTTTATTATTTACCAGACTCTAGTTCTTCCTGGTAATTGCAAACTTTGTTAATGATATTCTTATGTTATCTTCCAGGTCATTGATATAAACTCATTAAAATATATTATGCAAGCATTGCCTGTGGGACCACACTAAAAGCACACCTGCTTGATGGTAATTTCTCTGATGTCTGTCAGTTAGTTAATGGATAATATATATAGTGTTCACTGTGTTAAATTTGTAGCATTTTAGACTTTTAATCAAACCGGCTTTGATACACAGTGAAAGTTTCGACTGAGCTTTGGTCACTTATACAGATATTACTTCCTTTGTCAACTCAATTTTTAATCTCATTTAAAAAATACCATTTCCTTGAGAGAACCCGCTTAGCAGAAGACTAGTTTGAATGGCTTTCATTACATTTTATTATTTATTGATGTAATGAATCTATTCTACTATTTTGTTTAGGGTCAAGGTCAACCTGATAGAATATCTTCAGGCAGTTCATCTAGTTTATCCCATTTAAATACTGTTGCAGCATTAAATTTCTTCCAGTTTCTGAAATTATTCCAGTATTTCTAGAGTTATTGAAAATAGCAATAATAGGCTAAAGACCTTTCAGTCATCTCTTAGGATTCATAACTTCTGTGGTACTTAAGTCATAGTTCATGAATATATGAATGCTTTTGAAAACCTTGCCCAAAGACCTGGGCTGCTGAGGCACAAACTATGATAAACATAGGTGTTATTAACAAATAAAAATAGTGTGGTTTTTTATCTTTTTCACTTTATCGTTCTGATATTTTTGTTCTATTCTCCTACCCTAATAGGAAAAACCTTCAATATTTTAACATATTTGAAAAGAAAAATATGTGGTTAAGACAATTTGCATGGATGGCACAGAGGAGGAGAGATAACTAAACATCCTAAGGTACTGGTTATAGCATTATTTATAATCTCAGCTAGAGGTCTCTCAGTGTATGCTTGCCTAAATAATTTTGAATGTGTTAGATAACATTGTCTGAAAGCAGACCTCCTTTACCAGATCTCTCCTGACAAAATGGTGCCTTGCCCATTGTCCAGGTTTAGAGTCAATTTGGGGAAGAATCCCCCAAGGAGCTCCAGTGGGAAAAAAGCCAGATCCAATCGGCCCCTCCCCACTCAACTGGTCCGGGAGGAAAAAATACCTCATTGGAAAAAGGTGGAAAAAAACCCTGTTTATTAAACAATAAAACTAAAACAGCATCAAACAATGCGACCCTTTGCCACTCTAAAAGAGATGACAAACTGAGAAAACCCCATCCCCGGGTTGCAGCTCACTCAGTCTCTGATCAGTCCCTCCAGTGCTGGAATTGTCGCAGGCCAGGCCCGGCCTGGTGGGCCAGAAATGTGAGCTGCCGGTGCTCCCCTGGGTGTTCAGTCCAGAGCAGGTTTCAAGAGGTCCAAAGAAAAGGGAAAAAAAAACACAGTCCAGAGAACTTCTTTGCCTCAGCTAGCTAACACTAACAAAAAAGCAGAAGAAGCACTCTGTCCCGCTGTCTGTCCACAGACATCAACAGTCCAGGAGGAGGAATGTGGGGGAGTGAGTGCAATGTCTGGAGGAAAAAAACCTGTGCATTTCTCTCCCCCCTTCACTCTCTACAATAAGTCTTAAAGGTGCAAAACTTACTATTCAGCATGAACAGAACAAGACGATTGGGGATAAAAGCATCGTACAGCCAACCCAGGACACCCATACCAGTTTCAAAAATATTTTTTTATTGGCAAAGAAGATCCTGAGGAATATTCACTATGAAACCGGGCACAAGAATGCAGTGAGGGCAGGCTGACCATACTTTCACACTGCAGATGAAGCAAAACTGGTCAAGCCTTGACTAAATGGCTGCTATCACCTACTCTTGTTCTCTCTTGTTGAATTTCATCTGTTTGTTCCATGAGCTATTTCTCCTTCTCCCCTGGCTGCTTTGGGGGTCAATTCAGCAGAAAGAGGCAGCATAAAAGTTTAAGATATGGAAACGCAGAATAAATGAGGGCTATTCTATTTGGAAATAAGCTGTTATATGTGGTTTAAATGCTAAAAAAAAATAATAATACACCCAAAAAAATAAGAACACATTAGCAGGCTTTGAATACATGCTTTACATTTCTAGTTTAATCTGAACCATCATTTATTAACTACAGATTAGACTTAGACTAAAGATGATCCAAGTTGCAACCTAAACATACATATTTAACTTTTTTTTGGTCATTACTTTAAGTAGAATGCCCAATGCTTTTTTTTATTGCCGGTTACAACAAAACAACAAGAAATACGATTTCATCTAGTAAGAATTCTAAACTGCAACAATTTACCCTCTGAGAGCATCAATATGAAATGCAGGAGCTGTGAAAATATTAATAAATCTAATATCTCAAGATGAGAATTTGTCTTTTATAACTCATTAGCACAATTAAAGCATGGATAAGTTATAGAGCTAGATATGCTTCTAAGAAAGAAATGTACAGTTTAACAAAGAATTGAACTCAACTAGAATAATGTTTCAGAAAAGCCACAAATAAAGTATTTGTTAAAAAGACTTAAAGGAAACAATATATAGGACACTGTTTGCATATCGTGTGCCAACACAAACACAACCACATAAATGCAAAACTAATTTGGAGAAGCAGTTTCTACACTGTAATTCCAATGGTGAAACCCGTGATTATGGCTGCAATCCTGCAATCCCCAGCAGTTGTACTGGGTTTGTTCAAGCCAGTAATTGAGTTGGACATTCCCACATTCAGACTGTTGCTAAAATCTTCTGATTCACCACACATAGAGTGCCTGAGAGCAGTGTTTTCTTTCTTCACAAGTCCATTGCTACCACTTGTTTAGTTCTGGATTTGATAACAGCCACCAACTAATTTCTAAAAACCATACAGTTTTATACTGTTTATAACGGTGCTTACAGTTTTATATTGTTTGTCATAGTTTTGTCATGTTTAGATGTTTTTTTCCTATTTTGATTCTTTCTCAATGTTTCCTTTCACCATAGGTAACCTCTAATGCCATTTACAGCCTCACCTTGCTGGTTCCTATGATAATGTTATCAAATCCTGGCTTAATTTGTATTTTCTACATGTAACATGGTTTGCTTGACTGCTTATTTGGCCCTTAAATAATGATCTGTATAATTTTCTTTTTTACCATACTCAATAACCTCTGAAATCCCTTAAATTAAAGTTCTATACTTGAAATGAAAATTTATGCCACCCTGCATTTGTAGACATTGAGAAACAATGCCATAACAAAATTTTCAAATACAAGCCATAAAGAGGGGACTGATGATGTAAACTCTGTAATAGGTAACTGCTGTGAGAGAAAACTCAGGGTGAAAATAGTTGAAAATGTTACTGGCTATAGAGAAAGAAAAGACCAATCTGCCTACCTGTCTCTATGTGTAATGACTGGCCCTGTAGTCATTCTGAATGCAAGGGGAAAACACTGATGGCTCAGGTCAGCCAGGTAGAGTCCATGTCATCTCCACTTCAACACAGACTGAGAAAGAAATAGAAAGAAAAAAAAAATCTTTGTAGAAAGAGTTAAAAAATATTTTTTAGTAAAGTCTGCCTCTTTGACAGAAGTTGCAAAGCTGTCAGTGAAAAGTGAGGATTTTTTAAAATTATTGAAAGAGATATCAAAAAGTTATTAACTATCTGGGGCTTCGTTATTCAGTTTCTTGAGAGCTTGAGGGGAAAGGAAAAGGTATATTATTTTTCTAATATTTGTGAGGCAAATTTCCAAGAGATGGAATTTCCATCAGAATATCAAATAAGTGAAATAAAAAAAAAAAAAAAAAAAAAAAAAAAGCACACAAATCCATCCACTTCTTTTCCTTCATTGACTCTATTCTTTTACATTTAGGAAGGATTCAATTCAAGTAAGTTGGAAAGATAGAAATGAACTTGATGAGCTTTAAAATTAAGGCAATATGGGAAAGAAAACCAAGGGCCAATGCCCAACTTACAGACATTATGGAAATTACACAACCCTGCCATCATAACAGGGTTCAGCTCTAAGTTTCTGCTGAATTAATAAGCCAAGAAGAGATTCTTGTATAACATCCTTTTTATTAATAACACCACAGCTTTGTTCAAAGAAAGCCCTGGGCAAGTCCACCATTGTGACCTGAATTCCCTGCCTGTCATTTGACATTTCAGACCAGTTGTAACGTTGTGGTTTGGGACCTTCCCATCCCTGGGTCCTTCCATTGTCTCTAGATGAGCCATTTCCTTTCTATGGGGGAAGGCTGTGCTTCTGTTAATGGGTGCAGCTTTCTTATTTTCTGGCTTGAGCTGCCTCTGGCTGCTACTTTTCCTTGCCTAGGTGAAAGTGGCACCTGGCAATTCAGAGTTTCAGCAAATTTAGCTACTACTGCTAAGGAACTTGCGGCAAACAAGTTCTAAGGGAGTGGGATACCAAATCACACAACACAGAAGTCGAGTAGGAAAATTTAAAAGAGTCTCGAACATAAATAATAATTATTACAGTACTATTAAATAATATTGTATAATATGGAAAATAGCCCTGTGCTACAAAATTCAAATCCCATGTTTGCAGCCCAAATTTTGGCAGTTGTTTTTGGGAATAATTTTTTCTGTGGTCCTTATTTTCTGTGTACTTTTTTTTTTTTCTTAAGGCTCATAAAAGAGCATAGAGTATCTTTCTTGAGAAAACTGTGATTTTTGTGACAAACTAACATGCTTTTCTTTGTATCAGTAGTAATTAAGTGAGCCAGCATGTAGCTTAAAACATTGACTGATCATTTTTTCTCTCTATGTCTTTACATCTCTCATCCCCACAACACAGGTGGGTTGTTACAACTTGCTGAAACTTACTGAACTTACTGAAATCAGTTAGATGTGATGGATTTTATTAAAAAAGAAAAACCAATACACAAACATATACCAGAGAAAAAACTTGGGTGCGTGTGATGTAAGGTAATTTATCTGTGTAATGTAATTTCCAAGTGAGGGCCTACAGTCAGTTTGTTCAAGGACAGGTAAATTACTTTAAGAAGCTGAAGTCTCTAGAAGACTTTTCCTCGCATTTTTCACTCCCTGCTGACTAAATTTTTAAGTCCACTTCCTCATCTTGATGTTAAGTGCAAAGTATAGTGGGTGGCACCAAAAATAACTATCCAGAAAAAGTTTTAAAATATGAACAATAAGTTTTTCAAATAGCATATCATACAGTGGGTGGGTGGGAGACAGAGTATGGATTTAGCTTAACAAAGTCCCATGACTTTGCTTCAGAGGGTTAGGAAAAAGGTAACTAGGTATTTTTATCACTGATAAGATTTACTAGGGTTTTCTCATGGTAGACTTAACAGTAAATCTATTTTCATACCTTCAGATAAACAAGAATTTAGTAGATCCATGCTGTATTCAGGCAAAAGAATATGTTTCAAATAAGGAATGATTTTGCATCATTGAATTTCAAGTAAGGAAGATTCAACTGCATTTTATAAGTTTACAGTAAAACAGAAAGGGACTTTCAGCTCACTCTTAAATGTGGGGTAAAGGTAGGTCTGCTTTCATTTTGTGTCTCTAAAATCCCTTTACTAATGCTATTGTAATGCATTAATAATATGTCCTTTTTTGATACTTGCATGAATATTTGAAGCTTGAAATAAGTCTGAAAATAAAAAATTCTAAGGTAGAAAAAACAGTTCAACAAATACTAGTGGAAGAAATATACATGCATGTCGCAGACATCCTTTGTGAAAAATCCTTTCTGTAGGATTTTTCCTGCTGGAGCTGAGAAGCTCAGTAACAAATGTAAACAATGGTTATCTGCTGCTGTGGAATGCAACAGGTCCACCCATGGTTGGTCCCCTGTAGATGTTTGGATCTACTGACCACTCACGGTGGAGCTGCTATCGCTCTCTGCTGAGACAGACAGACCTTTGTTATTCATTCTTTCTATCTCTTTTCTGAGCATAGCCAGCTTCTGAAGAAGCCCCTTTTCTTTTCTATTTCTATGTAGTATAGTTATAATGTTATATATATATACATCATAATATAATAAATCAAGCCTTCTGATCATGGAATCAAGATCCTGTCTCTTCCATCCTCTAAAAACCCCTGTAACCACCGTCAACACATGCAAAGTAAAATTTTCTGTACAGTACAACGTGGCTCAGTGCTGTATATACCTCATGCATGTTATACAGATTTTGATTTGGAGACACTTTCAAAAGAAGAAGTAATAAGACAAAGAGACAACAAATGCTTTCTTTCCCTTCAGCTGTTAAACATGACTTAATTCAGAATATCCATCATTGTACACGATGACACAGGAACCAGCTCCTTGGCTCTTTTTACTCTACTATAACTCGTGTTTGTCAGGAATTGTCACCCCGTAACAACTTAGAGTTTTCCCTTGGCTTCATTCTCACAAACAGTAGCTGGGGAATATGATTTACTGCATCTGCAGAGGCAGCACCAGAGGGAGAGATCTCTGTCAGGGCAGTGCTCTGATGAGTGTGACATGCTGATTTCCCACACACCTGCCAGCATGAAGGACCAACTCCTCTTTGGTTTGCTCAGCAAAATCTGGTTTGCTACAGTCGCTGCAGTGCTGCAGAAGGTGTTTACAAGTCCAGAGATAGCACTGGCATTGTGGGAGCTTTCAAAATGTGCTGAGTGTGCCTTCATGGATACTGACCATGGCTTTTTAGAAGTGCAAAAGTTTGTGTGCTTCTGGTGCATTACTGGTGAGCTCATTTACTAGATGTGACATTTAACTTCATCAGTTTTGTGCACAGCCAGCCCTGACTGACCCTGACCCCTTTACTGGGCTCTACCTTCACCCACTGCACGGCCCAGGACCTGCTCTGCCCATGCTCGGAGTGGCCTTTGCACATTTCCAGGGCTTGATCTGCCCTGGCACCTGCCAGCACTTAAAAGCAAAATAGTGAAAGATGCTGTGTTGTAGAGAAGTAAAGTTAGAAGCAGTTTGGTAGAATACTTGATTTGGATAATGCTAAAGAGAGAAGATGCTTAATAGAAAATATGCTTGAAAATAGTCATCAAACCACTGGGATTTAGCTTCCTCCCTGACAAGTAGGAGAAATATGCTCATAGTTTTTGGCATTTTCTCTCCCCTTGCTCATGCATACTGAAGTCTGTTTGGGTGTCATTCTTACTGCCTGACTTTATTATGGCTCTAATGTCAAACCAATGGCCAACAGTACTTTTACTCTGTCAGCATTTGTGTGCAAACTCTATCAGAGCCCATGAACTTATGTGTGTCTGGTGTGCCTAAGTATTCCTCAGCCTCGTCCTCTTCCACCAAGAGAACTCCTTGCTCAAGATTATTCTGCTTGTCTCTGGAACCTGGGATTCCTTAAGGACAGTCTTGCTAGCAAAGACTGAAGCTAAGAGGGCTTCCAGTACTTCAGCCATATTCTGTGTAATCGGATCCTCTGATTCAACAGGGTGCCCACATTTTCCCCACTTCACCTTTTTTGTCACCAACATAATTACAGAAGCCTTTCTTGTTGTCTTTGACATTCATCAGCAGGTTCAATTCCAACTGGGCTTCAGCTTTCTTAACTTCAACCCTAGATGATTGAACAATGTCTCTGTATTCGTCCCAGGTTACCCAACATTGATTTTACCCTCTGTGTGCTTCCTTTGTGTGTTTGGGTTTGGTTGGATGTTTGTGTCTTAGTTTGACCATTTCAACTGATAATCTTAGTGAAGGACTCAGCCAGTATGAAAGCGATATTTTCCTGTCACAACAGAAAAATTTGTCCGTTAAGGAAATTGTGTAGCATCTTTATTGGGACCACAAATTGTTAGAGAAATTTAGGTATTAATTTATTTATTTATTCCAAATAAATATATATTTTAGTTATGAGGAATAGACTTTAAAACAAGTTCTAAAATTAGAACAAAAAGCTAAACAGGACGAAATTAAAACTACACATTGTCTTCCCGTCAGGAACACCTGTGTGAAGCATTAAAAACATGGAAGAAAGGAGTGGAAGTGTGTAATTTTTATGTCAAGTTGAGAACTTCACCCAGAGGAACATATTTAGTTTATTGTCATCTTTAGGATGAAGCTCCCTTTTCAATTGCTGCCCAAGGCTTTTCTCATACTGATTTAAGTTGCAGAATTTACCTTGTTACCTTTCCAGTCTGACATAGGCTCCAGATTTTCTCCTTTACTGTTTGTTTTGCTTTATTTTTGGATGAAATTTTTCTGCTCAGTTGTTAGAGTGGAGTAACAGTGTCTAGAGACTTCTGCAGCCTGGGGATAACTTCCTTCTGGTGGAGTCTGATATCTCACAATTTTTTCATCCATAGTGTCTGTGAAAATGACCCAACCTATCTCAAAAGACTGAAGTAGGGAAAATTATTTCTTAAAGTTCTTTCAATAATAAACTTAAGCCATTATGCAGACATGAATTTAGGAGATTCTTCAACAACTAGATATTGCCTTTTCAAGTAAAGTATCTTGATTTATCATTTCTCTTATATTATCTCACATTAGTATTTTCTATTTTTCTGATCTTGATTTATTGTCTGGACAAAAAAGAAAACTTCTAAAGATTTTCAATGCCTTACAGCAATGTCACAATTACACAAATGACAATGAACCATCTTGTTTATTTGCATGACATCATAACCTTGACTAACTAGTAGCAAATTTGGAGTGATGATCATATAGTTAATTCTTGATTTCACTAGTCATGAATTTTGGACTTTGCCCACATTACTGGAAGCAAAATTGTAGGCCCATTGTTTCTCATTCCACATGTAAAGCGACTGTTTACATTATTCCAAGGGCTGAGCACTACAAGGCACTTGAATTATTGCTCATTTCAAATTTCAGGAAAGTAGAAAGATGCCTTTGAAGAGTTCAACATTTACTCATTCTTAGTTATCTTAATAAAATAATTTTTTAAAAGGCTGCACCATAAATTCAAACTAAGAAAAAAAAATTGGTTTTATTTTCCTTTTTTTTTACAATATTTTTCTTTTTGTTTTTTAATTTTAAGTATGGGAAATCAAAGAGAAAAAAAGGAGGCAGGAGCATTCTGGCCTTGGAACACCAGCCTCTTCCTAGCAAGAAACGGTATCGCCTTCCAAGTGAGGAAGCAGCAAGAATTACCCCAAATTCTCTTGAGGGATGTGGTTCTACATTTGGACTTAATCAGACTGTGGGATGAGGAGCTGCTACTGTAGTAAAGGATGGATTCTTGGGTTTCCAGGTTAGGACGCAGCAGAAATGGAACTGGGCATGCTGACAGTGGGCATTGGCAGCTCAGTTTGCTGCATGAACTGCCTATAGCACAACTCAGGAATGCTGAGCATTTCTAATTCACAAAGAATGTTCTTTAAGAAAAAAAGAAATATTCAATAACAAGCAATTGGATCAATCACGCAAGGACACTTATTCTGGGTGGGATTTTTTCTAATGATCAAAACCTGTGAGTTCAGCAGGTTTATGTTCAATTTCCCCCTCAAAAGCAAATTTTGATTTGACTTCTAAATTATCTTCTTAATATCTAGTTGAATCTTTGTCTACCTTATTAGCTTATAACTTTCAGTTGCCAAGAATATGTTAATAGACCTGGGAAGATTATGCAAAGGCCCTTAAAAATCTTTTTGACAAGTTATTCTTGTCTGTTTTGTAAAAGTGGAATTATAATTGTGAATGATATTTATTACAAGCTTCATAAACTATACACATTTTGGAAGTGATTTTGCCCCTCAGGCCCCACATAGTTCTATAGCATATGTATTCAGCTGGTTAGATTTCTAAACAATATTAGTCATTGTAAAATTTTCACTGATGTTCGTACCTTACCCTGAGGTTTTGCTCTCTGTACAAAAATGTTGCAAAGTCTTATTACAGGGGGCCTGTTAAGGCAATTAAAATAGTTTCAGTACCTTGATAACTTGCATACCTGATAGGAGGAAATCAGACACTTCAAAGAACCAGAAAGCCTCCACCCAAAAGAAGGCTTGTTTGGACTTAGCCAGTGAGAACTGTCAGGCACAGATCTGTGTCTTCACTCAGAATTCAGAACACAAAGAGTTTTTCTTATTTTTTGTCAGATGGAAGGTCTGTCCTAAAATACAAGGAGCCACACACCTTTAACACTGAAGGCTACTGTTACTCCATGCTGGACATCTGAATTCAGCTCTCTTTCAGATAAATATTCCCCCCTTTATTCCCAGCTAATGCCCCTATTATCAAGCCATAAGCTAGTCCAGACAGGTAAGCACTTCACTGCTCTCAGCAAAGTGTGGTTGTGAAGCCAATGACTATAGTTCTGGGCCAGCATGGATAAAGCAATGGGATATAGTGGAATATGACTCAGCTTCTCCCTGTATGCTGATAAACAGTATTGAGCTGGGAGGTCACAAATCTTGCTTCTGGTCTATGGAATCAGTATTATTGGTTTTATCCTCTCCTGGCAAAGAACCAAGATCCTTCCTTTTGGAAAGCTAGGGGTAGTCTGCTGCTCATTCCTTCTTCTTAACTCAATAGCTCTCAAGTTCCTCTGTTCCCAGCAGCAGGTGTTTAACTGGTGGAAGAAGAATACAACTTAACAGAATACTAATAGCATCTCTGGTGTGGTGGAAATTTTTAAGTTGGAATCTTCCCAAGGTAGTGAATGTGTTCAAAAAATTATTAACATGGGTTTGCCAATACCCCATGTTAAGGTTCATTAAGCTATTACATAAAATAATTAGAAAGAGAAGTTTTGCTGCTTAATTTTCTGGGATGAGGCCCCTAAGGACTTACCTCAAGAGGGGATGCTGCACTGTGAGTCCCAAGGTGCATGCTGTGTAGCTAAGACCTGGAGTAAGACAGACACATGCATACTGATGAGTATCTACATACAGATTTCCTTCTTGTTTTGTTCTTGGTGGATGCTTTCTTTGCTCTTGTTGCTGTCCAAACCACTCTGACATGCTTCTTTTTCTCCTGCACAAAACTATCTGGATAGAATGATGCCCTGGTATGGTTATTCTGTGTGGCATAAACATAGTCCTCTAGGAACGACAGGTATGTGGTCATGGGAAACTGCTGAAGTTTGTTGAAAACTACCTGTTCACCCAACTTTTCTATTTGGTGTGTTTGGATTTCTTTTCTCAAAATCTGGAAGGACTGAGAAGAAACTGCTTAAGAGAACCCTAGGGTTTATCACTTTTGTGGCTTCCATAGGGCATATCCTGAGTTAAGAACAGCAATAAACTGACGTTATGGATTGCATTTAGCCCTGAGTGGAAAATTCTCACGGTAAGCCAAAACTCGGGAGTGTTTATAAGGCAAAGATATACTCTGCATCATTAGATAAGTAATGATTTTCAGGCACTAGCAAAATTCTGTGAGGGTTCTTAAAATATTTAAGATGTTTAAATGAATGTGCCTTGTCAGTAGTATAACCTACCATATAATTGCCAGGATCATTAGAGCTTTACTGGAGAAATGTGATCTCTAGAGTCACAGCAGTAGATCTAAATGGGATAGAAGAGGTCATAATGAGATAGACCTAGTCAAGTACCTTACTGAGCAGACAAAAAGCTAAGTCAGTAAAGCAGTCTGTTTGCATGAGAAGTGTAGGTGGTGGGCAGGAAGGGGAAATATTGGGCTTTCAAGGTCAAGCCAATCCATAGTGTAGGGAGGGGAGTTCTTTACCCAATTGTCTTTTGTCTCAAATATGGAAGCAGAGTGAAGTCAAAGTAACAAGGTCAATCTAAGACTCAAACATTTGATGGCTTGACAATCATTAAATATAAAAATTCACTCATAAAATGACTCCTTTTAGAGAACAGCATCAGAAATGTGGGCAATGGAATACATTTGCATAGCAAAGAATTTTAAAGGTGAAACTTCTACTAAACTGAAGAACAAAAACAAAAAGCAGTTAAATGTTTTGACATAATGGGCTAGTTTGGGTTAAATAGCACATATATCCATCATGTTTGTGGGTATAATGTGTCTGCAGGATACACTGTCAATAATATTGTAAAGACTTTGTTACAAAAGCTTGCTTCTTATGTTCTTATAGGAGCAAGAAAATAAATAAGTTGCATTCATTTCTAAATTTGTGAACAGAAAATCTGACTGCATTTTGGAGGCAGAATAGCTAAAACATTATTTTAAAATTAATAATAATATTTTTAATGTTGGCATTTTCGCCCTAATAAAATAAGCATTTCAAATTTCAGTTCGTGATTAAAAATTGGCAGACTGCACAAAGCAGACTGAGTGGCTCCACTTCAAACAATATAATGAAAAAAATATTTAAATAATATCATATTTAAGAACTATATTTGGCGTAAACTCTGCCATTGTAGAGATTGGCTATGTACCCTGTGGCCTTCCCCAGAGTTCTTGAACTTGATTCTGGTAATCAGACCAAAAGTCATGAGACATTGTAGGAATGGAGAAAATAACAAAAGTCAAAACTGGTGCCATTCCTGTATCTTGGAGGATGATCTGAGTACTCACATGGGCCATTTCTTTCTTCCTGGACATTGCATGTCTAATACAGGAAAGATTATTTCAAAACAGCAATTTGATCCTGCCATACTCCGTGAATAATCTCACTGTAGTCACAACATATGTTCTTTCCTGTCCAAGACTGTGTGGGAAGAGGCAAATTCAGGAAATGACATCCGCCCCCACATACTTCATACACACCCCTCAGCTTGACCTGATCTCTCCAATGTTCCAAGAGGACAGCCAAATACAAAATTCTTGGGCAGATGTCACAAGTAAGTAGTACAGCTCAGAAACTCTGGTCTCAGTCTGTGGCCTCATGGATTGCAAACCAATATGAATATTTTTACTGTGGTTTGGTTGAAGCGCCTACCTGTTACATACCCCTGAAGCAAGGATGACATTTGCAAATATGTTCCTGCTACTCTGAGAGGAAGTGGAAAGGAATGTCAGAAGCCAGGGGGTAGTTTAGTCACTGCTACACTCCGAGTATCACAGAATTATTTGGGTTGTAGGCACCTTTAAAGGTGATCTAACACCTCTACCATGGGCAGGGACACCTGGTGCAAGACCAGGTTGCTCAATCCAGTCTGGTCTTGAACATTTCCAGGGGTGAGGCATCCACAGATCCTTTTGGCAACCCTGTTCCATTATCTCACCACCCTCACAGTGAAGAATTTCTCCCCTAGTGTCTAATCTGAATCTACACATATTCAAATCCATTATTCCTTGTCACTTCAGGCCTTGATAAAAAAAATATCTCACTGTCTTTCTTGTAGGTACTGCAAAGCTGCTCTGAGGTCTCCCTTGAACCTTCTCTTCTCTAATCTGAACATGTCCCAACTCTGTCAACTTTTCTTCATAGGATAGGTGTCCCAGCCTCCTGATCACTTTGTGATCATCTTCAGGACCCTCTCCAAGGCACCTGGAGAGCAGGACACAGCACTCCCGGCAGGGTGTCACCAGAGCAGAGCAGAGCAGAGCAGAGGAGGATAATCACTTTCTTTGACCAGCTGGTCACACCGTTGCTGTACCAGGACATTGTTTGCTTTCTGGGCTGTGAGTGCACATTATTGGATCATGGCCATTTTGCCATCCCCCATGCCCAAGTCCTTCTTCACAGGGCTCTAAACAAGCTCATCTCCCAGTCTATTGATATAGAGGATTGCCTTGACCCAGGCGCAGAATCTTGTGCTTGGTCTTGTTCTCCAGGGGGCTCAAATGGATCCACTACCCAAAGTCATCTGGATCCTTCTGGATGTCATCCCTTCCTCCTAATGAATCAACTGTACCATACAGTTTGGTGTCATTTGCATATTCAGAAATATTCTACTGTTGATTTACAGATACAAGACACGAATCATTCTTAAAGCAGCAAACCATTTGCAAAAAGACAAATATATGACTAAAGTCCACATGAATTGCAATAGTACACAATATTTTGAATTAGCTTTTCTTGTGACACGCTGCAACTATGTTACCAAGGGAAGAATTCAAAAAACTCAAACTACCATCAACAAAGAGCACACAGCCAACATTTTACAGGTGTTAAAGGAGAGTACAAATACAGTACAATACTGAGATTGTTAGGAGGCAAGTTAAAAGGATTGGTTAAGGACTCCTTATCCAGTTTACAGCTGGTGATTCATTTTCATTCCACCTTCATAGCTCATATAACATACTAAGAATCTGTAGCCTGGGAATGTAGCAAACTAATAGACTGAAACAAAGCCTTACCCTGCTCTTTCTTTTCCAGTCTGTAAGAAAGAATGCTTACTGCACAAGTAGTTGTCTAGTGCTTTTGTTCTTATTCAGAACATATGCTGTCCTGTGCACTGAAATAATTCACACTCTATGACAGGTTTGAATGTAATTGTATACCACACTGTAAGAAATATACCTGAAGAAAAAGAAATTAGGGTTATATGCATTTTGGTATTTTGTAACATCTATACTTGGACGCAATAATATATTCTTTTAATGCTCTTCAGAGAGTTTGTGTTTAACAATCATGGAAAAATACCTCTTCTGTTACTCTGAGTTTCTACTGACTAAAAGGTTTGGCTTTGAAGACATATTACTGATACTGAATCAGGTCCATGCAACACAGTGCCCTAGATCCATCCACACATGCTGAAATAGCCAGTCAGCATCTATATCTAGGTCATGAAATCACAAGGATTTGGATGGAAAGTACAGTATTTGTGCTACTGTGCTCAAAATTGCCAAGTCCAGATGAAATATTTCAGTGCTGACTGTCCATTTTGGTACACAGGCTTCACTGCAGAGGACTGGAAGATGCAGAAGGGCTCAACTGTTTCAAGGAGTTTCACAAATGCAACTTGTGTGAGGCATGGTGAAATTCATTGTTTACTGAGTTCATTTCTATAAACAAGCCAGTGCTTGACCAATAACTGGACCTCTTGACATTCCTGGACTCCTTTAAAATGTTGAGACTAGAGTCCTATAGCCAGAAATAGTCCTCATTCAAAAAAAATGGACAAGTCACATACATGGGGAGATTTTTACTATTCAGAAAAAACTCATTTTCTCAGAGTGACTGAAACTTCAGGAAATAGGCAAGGAGGTAGGCAAGTCTGGAGCAGAAACAGACTGAAACTGTTGAACCTACAGAGACATTTAAGTTTACTGACTGGCCACTGGGGATTTTGTCAGTGTGGATAGGATTCATCTGCCAATCCATAGGAGTGTAACATCATTTCAGATGTACCATGGTATCCTGTCCATCTTCTGTCTGATTTTGTAGAAGAAGCCTCCTGTATAGATACTATATGATACATCCTGGGCACAGACAACTGTCACATCTTTGCATATTTTAAATTACACTAGATCACCGTGTTAAAGCTAGTGAATCCCAGCCAGTGTAATATCTTACTTGTTTCCTTGCATTTAATCAAAAATTTGGCATTACTGCTTTTTAATTTTAAGGGACTAACTCAGGGTGCTTAAACCTCTGATATTAATATTTAATTCACTGTGGAAACCTCTGAAACCTTGTTTTCATTGTGAGGACAGATTTTCTGCTCACTAACCTGATTGGATACAGATAAAAAAAAATCATCATCTCCTTGTGTTGCAGAAGGCTTAATATTCTTTCCTACTGAGTAGTCCCATCATTGTCTTTACAGCTACCAGGGTTCACTCAAGAATGCATTTAAAGGAAACAGCACACAGAGAAAAAGCAGCTGACCTGCTGTTTGATACTGCTTTCACAAATGAATAGTGAGTGTCTCTGTAAAAGGGAAAAAGTGCTGATGGCAGTACTGTTAAAAAACAAAGGAGAATGAAAAAAACCTTGAGTGTCCCTTGGACCTAACTCACTGACATTTTTCTGGGATATGTGAACTTGCATAGAAAAATCTGCTAATTTGCAGCTTTCTTAAAAAAAAGAAAAAATAGCAGCAAGTACTTTGATTTACTAGCCTAATTTGTGGCCAGAGCAACTGCTACTATCAGCTGTATTTATGGTAACTCTAATACATCACCCAGAAACTTATAAATGTCAGCACTGCAGCTCCCTGTAATAGAAGTTTTTACTAATGGAAGACCACAGACTAATTACACAACCCAGTTTTTGCTATTATTCGTCTAACATA
Source organism: Setophaga petechia (assembly GCA_024362935.1). Taxonomy (NCBI): domain Eukaryota; kingdom Metazoa; phylum Chordata; class Aves; order Passeriformes; family Parulidae; genus Setophaga; species Setophaga petechia. The sequence goes on from JANCRA010000024.1 coordinate 9,216,121, forward strand.
GAGTTGCAAGCCTCCCAGTTACTGAGACCAGTGAATTAGCATTGCTAATAAATGTACTTGGAAATTCACGTGTGGAAATCTCATGTTTTTCCCAGAACTTTTGAAATTTCTCACCAGTATTTTTCTCCATCAACTAAGAGGCATTAGCGACAACGTTTAAAGAGTGCTTTAATAATGTTTACAGTTCAACTGATCTGTTGTAATATCCCCTTTTGAAGCTATTCAAATAAACATTATAAATATGTTTGCTATTAACATATGGTGCTGATATAAGAAGTAGACAATTCACTGTGTTATTTATGCAGCAAAACGTCCTAATGGTTCCCAGACTAAGATGAAAAGCTGTTGTGGCACCATCCATGTATTAGATAGATAATGTCTTGGCACTTTCCCTATTATACTGTTATAAAGAAATGTAGCAATTAAACTAGGGTGCTGTCTGGTGCTTTAGGATGCATTGTTGTTTTTTCCCCGTTTCCAGACCAGATCCACCCCCTGCTGGCAGGAGGCTGCTTTGCACAGTCCGATGAAGAAATAAAGTCAATAAAAAGCATAGGGATTAATTTAAAGCTTTTGAAGCTAATTGATGAGTTCTAATCAACTTGGCATGTCCTTGTAGCGTTTCACTGGTGACACATAAAGGAGCAGTATCAAGGGAGCTACCCTGCCATTAGATAAATAAATGAGCATGTCTTAAGTAGGTTTTATTTCAGAGAAAAAGAAAAAAAAATCATTCTTTTCTCTCATATTGTTTTTATCTGCAGAACATTTCCATTATTTCTCTCTGTTTGCCCTCCTCTTTTATCTCTCTGTGTGAAATATCTCATCTCTCTCTATTCTTGCCTTTCAGAAAAGCAGAAATAAACAGGTTGAAACCAGCTGTGAAAATGAATTTTCATTATATCTTGCAGCTATCCAACATAAATATTAAACATGTGAAACTAGAAAAAATTCCATCGTGGTGTTATGCTAAAGACATGGCAAATGAACAGGTAACCATGTGTGATAGCTCAGGTGTCAAATGGCCCCTGTAACTGCCTGTGTGAGTACTTGCATCCTGTGGTAAGTCTGAGGTAAACAGCAATGAAAGACATTCCTGAGATGAGCTAATATGCAGAGACATTTTACCCAAAAACATAAAAGCTGTTTCATATACTTTATTCCATTCAGACTGGTGCTACTATTTCCTGATTTACATGAGCACCTCCTAAAGGGAATATTTCATGGTCTGCTTCCTGACACCCCTGGATCAGCTTGTGTTCAGCTGGCTACCTCCCTGAAGTGCATGTGCCCATCCTGGGGGACTTTGTCTACTGGCCATCATGCTGATGGGGAGAACTGGACCCACTGGAGGCATGGGATGCATCTTGCAGAGGGAAGATCCCAGCCAGGAGAGTTTTAGGCCCACAGCTGAAGAACTGGCAACCAGGTCCTGATGATAAGATGGTCCTCCAGGGTAGAAAGGGTGTGTGTTGCCAAGAGGAAGGTCATAAGCACTAGGGCAATAGAGGGATGGCAGATATCAGTCTGATCAAAACCATGCCCTGTGCTTCTGCATTAGCAGTGAAATATGCAATCTGAATTAGCATTAAACCAAAAGGGACAGAGAGGAAGGGCAGGTGATGTCCTCCAGTTTATGAATTCCAGACCTTTCCCTTATCATAGTCTTGTTGAAAGCCCCAGCTTCACTGCTGTCAGCACTTTCAGGCTCATTGCACCGCACCACGGACACAGGCTCTTGGATGCACAGACAGGAAATATTTCCCCAAGGCTGAAGAGGTGGGATATATTTACCATGAAGGAGTGTTGTTATTTAGTGAAAGTTTTATTTAATTAGGTCAGAGAGCAAGAGGAGTTGAGCTGGGACAACAGAGTTTTTAAATGAGCTCATAATTAGAGAACACAGTCTCCAGAGCTAGGACAGCTATTTAGACTTCTTCATGTGCAGAAGCTTGTGCTTTGTTACTGCAACCAGTTTTAGTCTGTCTAAAATAATGACAGAATGCTCACACATGGTAGCATCCCATCTTCCTGTTGTTTGACAAGCATTTCCAAAAGTACCTAAATCATCAGAGAACTCTTAAGTTAAAATTTTGAATTTTGCTATTTCATAGAATACCAACTGAATGCTGTTATGGATCTGATCTAGGGACTCATCTAAAGATACACAAGCCTCTTACTTTTGGCAATTTAATTAAAATCATCCATACCTTTAGTTGCTGCCTTCAGCCACAACACCCTCTTTTCAAGTTTCATTTGGATAAAGCAGATTTCCTACCCACTTGTTTATAGATAGATCTGGTTGGAATTGAAAAATGTGTCCTTGATGAAGGATATCTGTTTTAGCAAAGCACACACATTTTGGGAGGATGTATGACCCTCAATAAAATTCATCACTGAATTTTCTTTGTAGGGCAGAACAATCTATCCATTTTTCACCAGAGATTTAGTAAACAATGATGAAAACATTCAGAAAAACCTACTTTTAAAAAGAAAAATAATAGTATTTTTGGCAGTCACATTTTATTAAAATGCCTGACATTTCTTGATTCTGTTCTAAAGTAAAACATAATGTAACAAGATACCCTGAAAAATACCAGAAAAAACTTTCTTCTCTTGTGGCATTTCTAAATAATGATATTACTTAAAAAATAAAATGCTGACTTGTATGTTCTCTTTAGAGCATTTAGGAGGATTTAAAAATGCAGAGGAAAAAGAAAGCTGCAAAGTCATGAAAAGGAATATGACAATTATATGCTAATGTGTTTGCCCTTATTATTTATTGATGATATTTCTAAGACAGTGAGTTTGTCTCCAGTTGGCTGGAGAAAAACACAGATCCAAACACACAATACCTATATCTTAGCTGCTTATGAGTGAAATATCTAGTTTTGAATTAGTTATTTCCTGTCAACAGAGTGAACACTAGGCAACAGAGAGGGACAGAGGGTGAGAATGGATGAGTAAGAGAACTCAAATAGAGCAATGGGAGAGACTAAACAAATACCTTAAATTGGACCTACATCTTATAAGTGTCTAAACACAGGCAGGTGAATTCACGTGTCCTTATGTGAGTCTAACCACCATGATCACTAGATACACTTAATGTAATTAAAATGCTTTTCCTTGGCTGGAAATTTTTATTATTATTGCAGAAAGTGCACTGCTGCAAGCAAATAACTGATTCCAAGAAGTACTTCTCAATTACAAGTAAAATTATCCTCAGATGGAAAATGTTCTGTGCTAATGCCTGTATATATTTCTACAGGAGCTTGAAAAATTAGTTTGGGTACAGTTTTACATTGAGAAGTAGATATTCTGGTATTTACAGAATTATTACTTCATATAATTATTTCACATTATTATCTGTGCCTGTCTTTGGAACCAGAGTAAGATCATATACTGCTATATATATATATCTCCTTTTGGAATTTCCTTCTTACTTATTTTTAGACATGCAACCCATCTAACAACCTTACAAGCAGCAGCAAAGACTCAAAGATCTCCCCTTCTTTCCACTGATTTAAATGAAAGCAATGTTGATTGACAGTACTCAGCTTGTTGTCTCCTCAGCCCTTCCTTGTTTTGCCTTCTAAGGAGATAAGAAGGACAAAAATGATTTGCTTCTCTCTTACCCTGATGCTAAGGTATATAGTAACTTTTTTTTATGATGCAAATTCAGACCACTATTTGCATAAATTATATTAGATGACTGAAATTATTTATGTCATCTAAAAAACTGTGTCCAGAAGGCTGGAGAGAACAGCTGGGTCTTGCCTCTTCTGCTGTGCCATGTGCATTTTCATTTTCCTAAGCTGCACTTCATTGCCATGCCCTTAACATCTTTAAGCAGCAGAAATGAAGCTGCTTCCCTCCCTTGTGCATCATCCTACATATTTATAACCTCCTTATTACCAAAAATCACAGGTATAGATCAATATACAGAGATTCTTGTTTTTCTCTCTCCTTTTCTCTAAGACTTTTGTTCCAGCACCCCGAAACACAGCCCTTCATTTGTATCCACCCTGCCACCTAGATCTGCTTTTTTTTTTTCTATACAAATCTTCACAACTCAAGCACCATCTCTTAGAGAGAACTGGAAGAGGTTTTTCTGGATTCAAGTGGAATCCAGGTATGGAGCAATCTGTCTCTGGAATAAGACCCAGATTAAAATTTTTACCTTGAAAATGTCGAAGTTGTTTATTATAGTGTATCTTTTCATATTATCCCAGCATATAAATGTGCTTATTTCGTACCTGGGGGTTCAACTCAACTAACCTTAATCAACACAAAGGCAATTCCTAATCTAGGACAGTTGTGTCAAATTTATTCTGCAGTGAATAGAAGACTGACACCTTCATAACAAGATTCCTGTCATCCCCAAAGGAGTATCTGATATAGGTGGGATGAACTTGCCTACAGCTATGCCTCTTTTCAGTGACTACAAAGAGAACCCCAAAAAAGGTAAGGTAGACAGCGAGATTTCAGATAGATCAGGTAAAACAAAACATGACAGGAAAGTGTTGTAAACCTGTAGGTTGGTATAAAGAACCATGTTTGAAACTAAAGATTAGATGAATCTATCCTTCACCCATTTCAAGGATACAGACATACTGAAGGAATCTTATGTAGCATGACACAAAGAAAACAGAGTCTGCATCACTTACACCATGCACTTGCTGTGTTTGTTGCAAGGGCACTACATAAAATTGCACTTGCACTTTTTTTTAATGTAAAATCCTTTCAAATGCAGAGTTTAATTAGATTTTAGTTCTACTTTCAGACAAATCTGTGTCTTAATTAAGGGCCTGGAGCAAAGCTGTGTTTAAAAGTCTCATAAATCTCCCTGTAGTGCTGGGGTGATGCTTTGCTCATCATGCAGGTGTTCTGGCCCCCACATTTCATGCAAAACCAATTTTCCATCACATAATTTCTGTGTCTACTTCCTCTCCCTCCTCCTCTTCTCCCTCTTTCCAGCATGCAACTTTTCATTGAAGAGGTGGGTGGGCAAGTAGGCAAATACATGGTCCATGTTTTATTGAAGAACAGATGATCACAATAGCCTTTGATTAATTCCCTCTTACCTGTTCCTGTAAACAGGGCACACAGAAATTGAATTGCTATTATTCATATTATTTAAAATGCATTATTTGCTGAGGGCTTTTCTCCCTGCAGCTTGCCTGCAGATTTGAGATTTGGCTTTCTACCAAAACCATATTGCCTTTGTCCTTAGGCAAGAGCATAAAATTGAAGTTAAACTAATATCAATTCTCTTTTGACCTTTTGGGCTCTGTGCTACTAGTTAAGTGCTATATTGTGTCTCAGAGTTACAGTTCTGGGGTGGTAGAATGATTTGGCATCCAGAAATGGAATCCAATGGGAAAACCTTTGCTGGAAATTAGAGAACGAGAGAGCACTAGCAAGCACAGTGAAGCCTTGATTATAGAGATGTAAATCTGCCTTTCTGGGTTGTGAAGTTTGTGCTGCTCCTGAGTATTGATTCTGGCTTCTCCACTTGGCTCTTCCAGCTCTGCTCTTGGCTTTTTGCCAGAGAACTCTCCAAAGATACTAGGAACAGATTTGTACATGGCTGAAGGTAAAACTGGAAAGGAAGTTTCCCAACCTGACATTCTAGATGAATGGGAAGAGTATGTGTACTGCATCATGCCTTCATGACCTAGAAAGTAAACCATCCCAATGCTACATGTGTGTCTGTGTACATGGGCACATCAGTTTGGACAAGGTTCAGTAAGTGACAAGGGCTTTCCACTGATATGGCCTTTGTGGAAGTGGGTAGTGAATCCATGCTCCTTTGACAGCTGGTCTCATGCCCAAGTTATCAGTGGGGGATTTGGGACAATTCTGTCCATGCTCCTTGTAGGAGCAAGTCTCAAAGAGCAGATACTCTGTCTGGCTTCTCCCTGCCAGGTGAGGTGGACAGGTGACCCCAAGGCACAGGGAGAATGGGAGCCACTGCACTTGCTCTGTGGAACAATCAGCTGGTTGGATTCACTCTGAGACTCGAGGCTGTGCTACCATTATGTTAAAAGTAAGTAACTTGAGCCCCAGCATGGTGTCTTCACACTGTCCACAGTCATACCTGAGCACATTTGGTCCTCTTGAAGAACAGGAGCTGTGTGCAGTTTGCTGTGTGCAGTTTGCTGAGCAGTGATTGTCACTTCCCTGCTTCTCCTTTTGCACAATGCTTATGGAGCCAGGCCTCAGTATGTTCACCACTTGACCCCTGCAACCAGTTGAAATTAGTTTTGCCTCTAAACTCCAAAAGATTTTCTGTTGCCATTCACATTTATGTAGGTAGAACTTTGCTTGCCTTGATGTTTGCAAAATGTGCTGTACAAACAGGATGCCAACGGAGGTGTGATTTCTTGGAAGTGATTTCTTGAAAATTTCCCCCGTTACTTATCCAGTCCTAACAGGTGCTAGCTAATTTTTGTCAGATACAGCACCTTAGTATGTCAGATAAAAGGCTCTCTGTAATTGCTGAGTGTAAATAACAATGATGAACAAGAAATATTTCATATCATTACCAGAGTTGTAAGTATATGAGATAAGATTAAAGTAAGGAAGATATAATTTTCATCTGAGTAGGATCGGTAAGCAGTAAGCACCTCCTAGAGGTGCATTTTAAATTACATTGGTCACAATAATTTTCTTAACTGTTTAGTCATGAGTAAGCCTAAAATGTCACAGACATGAACTACATAGTTATAGACTGTATAAAAATAAAGAAGAAATTAGACTGTCACTCAGAAGTGAAAGACATTTTTATCCTCATGGAACCTATGTGCAATGTCAAATGAAACATTGAATCAAAAGCCCAGAATTTTCAGGTTGTCTCTGAACTTAAAAATAATGATAACTTGGCATTGGTTTTGAACCAATTCCAGCACTCCCCCAAAGAGCAGAAGCGGGGCTGCAATATACTGAGCAAACGTGAGGGTTTCAGTTACTGCAAGGGTTGGATTTCTATTGCTGCACCTGTGAAAGGGAGTATGCAGACACACCTTTCTGTGGATGAGATCACTCCAACACTTTCTCTTTCAGTTTGGCATGAAGAGAGTGTAAGGAGAACCATTCCAGCCACATTAAAAATAAACCTTGGGATCTGCTAACCTTCTGTGCTCACCTGCGTGTGAATTCATTCATTACCAGCAGACTTAAAAGAAAGTGGGGGCAGGAGGTAACTTGAAGGGGAAGAGAACACAGCACTGAAATTGAAGTTTTTCTTTTCAAAGAAACTTGTTAATAAAATAAAACTGACTTCAAAACAAAAATTTGAAACTAAGTTCAGTATAAGAACATTAAGAAAGTAAAACTGGAAAGTATTTCCTTAGCACATTTGCTCTAACACTTATGAAAGATATAGACCAAATCCAAGATAAACAAATCCCAGGTGTGGAAATGTGGTTAACATATGACTCAGTTTAAATTTAAAATGTAGAATAAAACAGTCAATGTTCACCAATTTGCCTAATTCTAGACAGGCATTTAAAAAAAGCAGATAGATCCTTACAATTCTCCTTCAAGAGAACCCAGCGCATGGCTGGAGAGCTGCGAACAACCTGGTAACAAGCTTTATGAAACAAGAACACACCAAACAGAAAGACTTAAATGTTCAAAGCTTTTTGTGTCTGCAAATATGCATGCATGAGCTACAGTCTGCTCAGAATGGTGCCATGTGCAGAGAGCTGTAAGGAGATTAGGGTAACATTTTCTTCTCCTATATGGACTTTTCAAATCAGCAGAGAGGAAAGTATTGTCAGAAAACTGCTATTGCCTCTCCTGCCTGAAAGTATTTTCATGGGTAACAATTAGCTATTTTCTTAAGGTGGGAAAAAAAGATGAGAAGCATATGCTACCAATTTCTTAGGAGGATGGGTAATACTTTCTCTTACTGTGGAGGAAATAGAGAGGGTACAGGAAAGTTCATTTGAAGCTTTCCTGAAACCGAGTCTCCACTGAGCCATTTTGAGAGGGCTAGATCCAAAAATAATAATGTGATCTAAAAATAAGGATTTTCACATCCAAGCTGAGATATGGGTGGGTCCATCTTTAGCCTTCCTTACTTAGGCATTTTGTGTCTGAGACATCAAATTTAGCAACATTAATCTGTAGCAAGAAATATTCTAATCTAGAGAACAATATGTCTTATGATGCTGCTGTCTCTTTTGACTGAAAGAGGGGATGAAGGGAGAGGAGTCTGGAAAACTAGGATCACAGATTTCCTCTATTGCATCTATTAAATGAGAAGTTAAGAAGATTAAACTTTCTCTTAAGAAAATAATAATCTAGTTGCTAGAGCATTGACCTAGAAAAAGGCATCTAGAATAAGTAACTTACTCAGAAGTTTCAGTCCACCACCCTCTATTCCACTGCAACTCTGAGTAGAGGGAAATTTAATACTCACAGACAAGGAGAAATGCATTTTGAAGAAGGAATTCTAAATCTGTCATTCAGTGTTTTGGTGCTTTCATATAGAAAGGGAGAAATCAGCACTCTTGACTTTCCTCCTAGCAAATTCTGTCATTGTACAAACACTCATTGGTTAAAAAATTAAATAATCATGGTAAGAGAGACCAAGCCCCTATATATTCCATAGATACCAGCAATACCTTTTATTCTTCCATTCTCTTTTTAAGATGGTTCTTAATAAGATGAAAATAATCAGACACCTTTTCTGAGGAGAAGACTAAAAGTACAGATTCAAAACAGATGAAGAAACCTTCTTGTATCCAGATCTGTGTCAATGGGCTCTTTTGAAATTGTAGTCTTTTGCTACATTCCCCAGTTTAGCATTCTTTATCTTGTTTAAATGTAGGTTTTTTCAACCTTTCCAAATTCTTCCCATTCAATGTGGGATGAAAGAAAACATAAGTGCCTTGAGCGATTAGATTTTAATTACATTAGGTGTTTTTTTTCTATTCAAATCTAAGAAATAGGAATGTACAAAGTAAGCATTATGGCACCTAGCCATAAAAATGTGTCTTCTCTATGGCTGCCAGCTCTGAGTTTTTGAGGGCATGAACTGCTGGGATTTTTTGTCTTGCATTGTGCACTGTGCGTGTTTTAAAATGCACATAATTCCATTAGCATTCATCTTTCTCTAAAGTTTTCTTAGTGCTTTCACTCATTTCCTTATCTGCTCTTTATATGATTTCCTTCTGTTTTTTCCCTTAATGTTGAACTGAATTCAGAAAGTAATTTGGTGTATGCTTAAAGAAAGCTGAAGTCAACACCTGGAGTAGTGAGTAGGATTGATCTGCCCAAAGGCAGACACCTGCATCTCACAGGATCCATCTTATTTCAAAGTGGACATCTGACATATGTGTCAGATAACTCATCTCCTATAAGAGACTATTTTTTCTACTTTCATTAAAAAAGACCCATAAATTACCTAATTAAGTAGTTTCATCTATATTGCAGCTTTCTAAAGTATACCACTAAACAAAATCACAAACCAACAAGGAAAAGCAGGACATGGGGAAAGTAAGTAAAAAGTTGGAGATCATATAGAACTGAGTAATTATTTTCCATATAATTTACCTGCAAACAAAGGAGGTATGCAGAATACATTTACATGTCCCATATTCCCAGAAAATGTCTTCAAAGAATTCTGTTGCTGATACTTTTTTCCTGACCTAGTAATCCCATGTCAATGTTGAATTCTTTATGTTGTACTGATTCCCAATAAAGGTCTTTGCTTTCATATAAAACATTCACTAATCCACTTTTCTATTACTCTAACCAGTTGAAAACTATGCAATTAGAACCCATCTTTTTCAAACTCCTTGTGTAAACTAATCAGGAAGCATAACATCTATTTCCCCATGGACAAAGCACTCACACATGTAAGTTTTAAGCAGTCAGATCAGGAGGGCTGCCATTTCTGTCTCTACATTTGCACTAGCAAAAAGAGCACCTATCTATAAATATGATGTTTTTTCAAATGACATATTTTCCTAATCTGAAGGCCTGCCTCCTCTCAGACCCGCCATAAATAACCTTGGCTCATTTTATAAATAATCCTTTGTCTAGTGCAACCAAAGCAAAACATTTGTTTCCAAGTAATTTACTTCAGAATCATGATGGTTTCATTTTTATTTGACAATATTAAAACATCCTTATACTGTGCCTTTTGGTGAATTGGACGTTTATAATATTGCAAAGAGGCTGAATTAAAATTTAAGCAGAGAAGGGGCAGAAGAAGGAGCCTTGTGTCCAACCATTAGCCTAAGCACTAGCGGCATGCTTTCCCTCTCAGGGTTTTCTGAATGGGGCAGTGGCAGCCAGTGGAGCAGTAACAACCTGCTGGACAGAGATGACATCTTGGGCCTCCGCAGCTCTTTGTGCAGCGAACACAACCTAAATCTTTACCCCTAAAAGAAATATGTTTTTTAGACCAAAGAAGCTAACAAGAATTTGAGAAGAGGATGAAAAAATCATGGAGACGAGATGAAAAGGTGTTTTTCACTGCTTTCTCATTGCAGAGAAGAATTTCAGGTGAAGTATTAACTAAATCCTTGCTTTCTGGCAAAAATTTTCATATTACTTCGCACATCTATTACTTGCTCCCAGCCACACCATACACTCTATATTGCTATTTGAGATAACATGAGGTAGTCTTCATTTATAGACCTGACATAGCCATGAAATATTTTTAACCCCTGTTTTATGGAATGGAAGAGTCCTTGAACAAGTGCTTTCTTTTGCTTAATCTTGTGCTAAGCATAGCAAAAGCATATGCCAAGTATTCACTAAATAGTGCTTCTTGAAACTTTTCATTGTTCAGTCAGAAAAGTATGAACTACCACTGAATGTGATTGCTTGTGCTCTTACATGTTTCATGTGATTTTATTTCCGTAACTTTGGATCGTTACTTTGTAATTGTCATCTATTTTTAACTCATAAAAAAAATTACTACAGTTTTCCTCACAAACATGAATAATGCTAACTGGTACTTTGACTACGTGAACTCTCTCTATACGCTCCAAAACCAGTGGCACATTATGACTTGTTCTCTATTAGGGAGCTCTGCAGATGCTGTCATTTAAAAGGACTATATGGAGAATGGCAACTATATGACTGGGAAGCCACTATTAGCCCACCATCTAATAGCAAATACTCTTTTCCTCTGTTACAATGTTAGCTAATTATGTAATTTTTTATTGTTCAGTACTGTCTTAGGCATTCTCCCTACATTTTACTTTTATATTCTGGAAATAACCATTATTGCTAAAAATCATTCAGATTTATTACTATATGCACTTGCACATACTGTACCTTTAACCTTGTGTAGATATTTAGGTTTTCAGTCATCTAAAATAGTCCAAAAAATGTTCTGACCCAAGGGTATAAAGTCATCATTTGATAATATTCTGGCTTTAATGGAAATATGACTTATGCAGTTTCCATCCCACCGCCTTCCAGCTCCCAACCTGATCAGTGTTCCTCCCTCCCTTCAGGTTATTTTGACACAGATGACCGTGGACTATGCAGTAAAGGCAGTAATTGAAAAGTAACCTTTTTCTGACCTCCAAAATGGAAAAAAAGGTCTTTCTTTAACCTGGATCATTCCATGGATTTTATTTGCTGCTTGACCCTTCAAATGCTGTGCTGGTAAAACAGAATATTAAAGAGTTATTGAATGGAGCCTACTAGAGGCAGGAAAGAGGTATGAAACGCATCAACTGGTCTCATTTATTTGAGTGCCACTGTCGTGGAACTATGATCTCAGTTTAAGTCCTGAGACAAGTGGAATTCCTACTTGCAACAAAGTATATTAACCTGTATAATTTTGATTTTAACTGTCATGTTTTGTCTTCCATTTAGACCAATCACACAATTCCTAAAGGAGATACATCAAGTCTTTAGAAAAGTGGCATGGCAGGTGAAAGCTCAAGTTTAAATTTTTGCTCTGTCACAAAAGTGCCACTCCTTTTGAGACAAGCTGAAATTGGCTCCTTACTTTTGAAATAGTTTCTTGACAGTGGATGAGGTACATTTAGGGGGGCGCTACATTGATATACTGACAGGATGATGCTGAAAGGATAATTTCTTCAGTCTTCCTGCCTTGCTGGGTAAGCTTCTTGTGGTTTTAGCTGCATAAGGAACTTATAGACTAAGACTTGTGTTAAAGAAGCAGAAATAGCAAACTGGTGCAGAAGGTGGAATGGCATCACCACTTTTGCCAGCAATATCAAATCAGTTTTCCATTAGCTTTAAACTATGCCCTCAATTACTCTTTGATAAAATGGGAATAATAACACTTCCCTTTCTGTGTTGTTATTAGGATAAACAGGTTAAAATCCAGTATGTGTTACAGTTACAGGGACCAGTAGACAGTATCTAAAATATATTTTACTAGTAAGATTGATAAAGAAATTAAATTAGGATTCTCTATGATTTTGTCCAGTGGGATTGTTTAAAAATTCATAGTACAAGTACACAAGTACATAAGTACAAGTACTTGTACATAAGTACATAAACTACTGAAAATCAATTTTTCCTTCTTATCCTTACAAGTGGATGCTTTCTCTCTACTCTTTCTTTTTCTTTCATCATACAGTTACATTAAAACGCCTTTTTGGCCAAATGTCTTCCGTAGATACATCAGAGTCCTTGAGAGAAATGGCTGGAAAATTAGTTCCATGTACATTTTAGGCAATCTTGCTAACAGCTGCATTTTTCCATTAGAAATAGTTTCAAAGGCTACATAAAAACCAAAAGCCAAATGAGGCAAAGTTTAAGTGAGAAAACATGTGTGCAATATTAAGCCAAGAAAAGGGAACAGTTACTTTGAGAAATCCAGACCTTCCTTTGCAGTGCTTTTCAGAGAACATATTAGGAAGTATAGGCCAAATCTTCATTTGGTGTAAATGTGTGCAGCTCTGCAGAAATCAATGAAACTTCCTTTAAATAGTTGAACTCGGGATCTAGCCAACTTTCAGATTTCCAAATGTATATCAAAGAGCTGCAAATACCTTAAAAATGAACTGACTATATTCATTTCCTATTTTGCACTACTAGGAATGAAATGCTTAACTATGTACTGAGAATTAGACACTCTGAAAGTATTTAAATAGCACATACCAGAAAAAAATTAATAAAAACATTTACAAGATATTCAAAAAGGAAAAAAATAGTTTATACTTGCATCTGCTGACCCTTCCATCCTACTCTACCTTGATTTTAATGAATGAAGCTCTAACTGTCTTTTCTCTGCTTGTTTTGAATTTGCTTCTTTCTGCCTGGAACTCTGGATCTGAAGAACTGGGATTGTGGTGACATCATCAGAGACAATTCTTTGAATTGTTCAAAGAGATAAAAAAGAATTGCACAAATTATAGGTGATTTCCCAAGACATGTTTGAGAGAGAACGTAAATCAGTTTCTAATTTGGCCTCAAGACTGCACAAAGCTGGATTTTTAACGCATTGCCTTGTTTTTTACACCTTCATTTTGAAGCACAAATAAAGTCTCTGTTTAAAAGCTTTTTCTTCCCTTGATTCATTTATGCGAGCAAAGTCAAAATTAGCAGTAGTCAGGATTCTCTCCTCAGTTCCAATCCAGGAGGTGGGATATAAACTCAACATGCTAACACATATCTTTAGTACCCAGCAGCAGACAAAATACAGCAACCAAGTCCATTGTCTTTCAGTAGCAGTTCTACTTCTAAATTTTAAAATTTTATTATTCAAACTTTATTGTCTCAATCAGACTCACCCTGGGACGTTAATTAGAACAGATACAATATAAAATTTTACAAACCTATCTTAGAGATATCTAGTTTATTTTGCAACTTTCTTTCTCTAGCAGAAAAAAATAACAAGTTTTATAGTAGAAAAAACCCCACCAAACCCAAAGATTTGTAGTTTATAATATGGTTAAAAAAAAAAAAACATACACCTTGAATTTTTCCTCTGTATTCTAACACCTCATACTTCTGTCTCTAGTTCTCTGTGTTTTTCTTGGCTGTTTTTCTAGTCGTTCTACAGCATTACTTTCCCCTGGAAAATGCTGGGGATTTCACATCATTCCATCTGCCAAAATAATCAGCAGCTAACCTAATGTGCACTTTGAAATGCCATCCTAAAACTAAGCTTTTAAATTAATCTTTGCAAAAAACCTACAATCTCCAAGTCCTTGGAAATTTGCCCTTCCAACTATATTTTAATTAAAATTCAATTAGGAGGATTGAGGGAAGAAGGAAAAAGAAATCCAAATGTGAAAACTACAATCATAGTATCATAGAATCTCTAAGGTTGGAAAAGACCTCTAAGATTACCAATTCCAACCATATTTAGTAATTTCATCTCCCTGGCAGCCCACCAACAGGGCTGTGAATCCCTTGTGCCACTAGAAACTTTCCTAGTGGGCGGTGCAGGAGCCTTAATGTCTGGGGAATTGGAGAGCAGGAGGATCTGGAAGCTAGAGTCAAAGGGACTTTGGCTGTGTGCCTGGAAGGCTTCCCAGAAGATGGAAGTTTCTGGCAGGGTTGCCTTGGGTGGATACACTGACAGAAAGCTGAGCAAACCTCCATCTGAAATCCACCTGGTGCTAATCAGAATTGATTTGCCGCAGTTCAACATCTTGAATATTTCCTGAGGGAAATAACTGAGATGTGTCCCTGCCTTCTCCCTGGGAAGTTGGCTCTGCACTGCAGCATTTTGGCAGCTCAGTGGGGAGCAGTGTGTGCAAGTGCAGGTCCCAGAGCTCCTGCCATGGCTGGCCCCAGGGCCGTGGGGCCATGGGCATGGGAAAGCTGACTCCTTTCATCTCCTACTTCTGCCCCACTGGCTGAATTGGCAGGAGAGAGTCAGAAGGGAGGACAGATACATCAGAAGTTTTTTCAGGGTGCCTCATGGTAATCAGGTCAGGAGGAAGAAAGAAAATAGGAGAGAAAACTTAAAGGTTTGACTGTAGCTCTGGAGGTTTCAGTTCAACATGGCAGGATTCAGAGAAGGCAATAGAAAATTTGTATCGTAATTTGCAGTGAAGGTACTCTTACACTTTTCCTGAGGAGTTCTCACCACTGCTTGACCACAACAAAGTAGCGTGTATCTTTTACTTTTACAGGATGTGTCACTTGAGGAAGTCCTCAGCATCTGGCAGCTGAGGTCAGGGTAGAAGTCAGGGTGACAAGGTGGTAGAAGTAGAAGTGAGGGTGACAAGGTGGCCTCCTTACTGCCTGGGGATATTCCCTGGTGTTTCTGCTCATTTTCTCGTGTTTTACCTGTAGAAGCTGAATTATAATGGATACTGAATTAGAATGAATCAATGATATGGAGATGGATGTAGGAACAGAAGGTAGAAAAGGGATGGGGGAATGTGAGAAGAAAGCCTCTCCTGTTTGCCTTCTTACCATGGCTGTTTAAGAAATAGTTGGTTTGCCTTCCTACCATGGCTGGTACAAGGCTCCTACAGGCACTCTTATGTTTTACTTTTACTGCACCCTCAATATGGTTCTCAGATAAACAAATGAACAAACAAACAAATAAACAAATAATTAATTGTATTGAATAACAAGCTGGAATCCTCAATGAAACCAGCAAGAGAAAATGTAAGTGCCTGCCTTGATTTCCTTGAAGATAAGGGCAGCTAAAAAAATATATTATCAAAGCTGTGTAGCATCTATACTCATTGGATCATATACTATATTGGAGTAAGTTTTCCAAAGCAATTCTTTCTTCACACAGCTTAGGCTTCAGTTCCTTCCTGTTTTCCAGTTAATAAATACTTCCATTAAAAAACTGCAATCTACTCTTGCAATCTCACCAGTAGTTTGAAGTACTTCTAGGTCTGTTAAAATGATTCGTGGATTTTTTTTTATGGCACAAAATTACTGGAGAAGGGTCTGAGGTTTGGGTCAAAGGATTCTTGACAGGAGAGAATTGGGCCCACTGCATTATGATTAACACATTTAGATCTTCTTTACAGAGCTGTCCTGAAAACAGCCTGGTCTGCTATGTTTTCTATATCTCTATAGCTACAGTAAAAGAGAAATATCAGATAATTTCATAATTTTCTATTAACTATATCACTGAAATTCATCTTTATTCATGCACCTTGAGGATTTTCAAGTCAGGAAGAACTAGAAGTCCTAATCACATTTTTTAGACAGTATTACATTCTTCCTGGGGCAAGCCATTAAGTATGAAGACTCTGAGGCTTTAATCAGATTACTTAGTAAATTGATGTAAAACCCATCAAATCTAATTTAAGTTTCATCTCCTGTGACAGAAAGAACACAAAAACATACTCCAAACTATTTATTTCTAGAAGCTTGTATCTGATAAATTTCAGTGTAGCAAGAAAGCAGAGGTTTGTATTCTTGGTGAGTGAAAATTTGCTTGCATAAGCAGGAAATGTGCTTGTAAAAGCTAGAAATTAGCAGGTGATGCATTTCAGTATTTTTCCAACATCTCAGCCATTCTGGAACATACCAGCCAGAACCACAGAAGTTAATGAGGGACACTTCTCTTTTTGCAGAGTTCAGTGTTCATCATGGCATGCATTAAGATGTTGCTGGGAATGGCAGGGTTTAGCAGCCTGTCCTATGTGCTGACATAATTCTGTTATTGATTTCTGCCACGCTGCACTATCAAGAGCTAATTTCCCATTTCATTCCAAGGACAGCACAGTAGGCAGGGACGCTGTAGCACAGAAAGGACACAAATGGAGAGAACATATTTAATTTACTGCACATTATGATACCCTGTGTGCAACTGTGCCCTTTCAGGGGTCACTCCTCTGATGGCATCCCAAAACTGAAAACAGCTGAATGATCCAAATAATCAAGAGCAGGTAGTAGAGGCTTAATATGTGCTGTTAGGTGAAAAAACTACTGCTACTTGTAGCTCCGCTCAAAAATCTAACCTTCAGCTAAGTCAACCAGAACGTTCAAGTTGCAATTGTTTTTTTGTTTGAAAAGAACAAGGGGTAGTGACTCCCTCACGTGGATGCTGGCCAGGGCCTTAAAATTTTTGTTCACTCCCAAAACAGTGATGCGCATATACTGCATTCACAATACTGCAATTTAGGACAATCATGAAGTCACAGTGTTCAGGGAAGAAAGGAGTGTCTCAGGGAAAGTGACTCATTGAATTCTGACTCAGGCAAATATTTCAAAACTACTGTAATTTGAAAATTGGACTGGAGATATGATACAGGTTGAATCTGTTTATTTCTCATTGCACACAGTAGCCAAACTGATGTAGGAAGTGGTGCTGTGATGAAGACATCCTGTCTAGTATCTCCCAGGGAAATGAAACACACTGGTTTGAAGCAGCTGCAGTTTGGGTTGGTAGGTATCAAACAGCACAAAGGTCACTCTCCCTGCTTTTGTCCCCTTCATCACTGTTTTGCTATTTTCCATTTAAAGAAAAATACCTTGGAGTTTTAATGTCAATCCAGAGCTTCCCAGCTCTTTAACCACTTTACTAGAACACCTGGTATCAAGAACAAAACTTTTTCTTCTTCAAAATTGGAAGACGTTCAATATAGAGTTTTTCTCTTTATGAAAGTGAATGCTGCCAGGAGATATTTATTTCAATTTTTCTGATGTAGAGATTCTGGACTTCTTTAATATTAAAGAATACTAAGTAGCTATCTAGGGTGGCACTAAATGGCATAATATCCAAAGTACACTTACAGAGTGAACTTTTGAAAGTTTTTTGCTTTGTGTGAAAAAAAAAAATTGATGAAGCAACTCTTGAGTACATTTATAACATATTTCAGTCTGTAAAGTCAAATATAAAATCTGCAGTCTTGTGGAATCTGACATCAGGTATAATGAGGATCAGAAACAGAAAAAATTCTTTTACAAACTCATGAAATAAAAGTACAAAAATCCTCTGAGAGTTTGCCAGACTACGGAGCAGAACCAGAACAGATTGTGTGATACAGCTGTGTTGCCAAAGAGAAAAAAATCATAGGACAAGTGAACAAAAGAAAGGACAAAACTACAAAGTGAGGCAACATGTACGAAACCAGAAGGTGTGAAAGAAAACACAAACTAAGCATCTTCAGACTTTGGACAGAGCTGAAAAAAACAAACAACCAAACAAACTTGCAAAAGATTTGGAACTACTTGGAAGAATATCTGACAGATATATTGTGAGCTGGGATACAAACTGGAAAATAACTGAAATTTTGATTACTTGTTATATGGCTAGTGCAAATATAGCTACAGTTATAGGAATGGTTGGTCTTATATTTAAAGGTATGCATGCTTCTCTCCATTAACTGTAAGTAATTCTAGAGGACCACTTTAGGTGAGAATGTCTAAATAGGAGACATAACGAGGTAAGGAGTCCCTAAAACAACATTCAGTGTTGTCAAAGAAGGTGAATGAAATGGCAAAAAAATTACTAGTCCATTATTATGTGGGTAGGTCAGTTTAGTATGACTGTTATTCTCCTGTCCAGGACTAGGCACACTTGCTTGCATACACTGGTGAAAAAAATTGCATGCCATTTTTGCCTTCTCACCGTGAAGAAACTTTAACACAGAAAATTACATATACTATCGCAAGACTTGTATTTATTAAGTATGACATCCATGCTGTCATAATAACAGGTAAAGGGTTACAATTACATTTACACTGGTTTAACTGTTCAAAAAGAAGTGTGATTTATGCATATTATATTAACATAAAGACACTGACAGTCTTTTGGTATTATGTAAAAAAGGTGTTGGAATCTTCAAAAGGATCCTTAGAAATGGAGAATAACCAATATGCAAGGAATAGCAGTCATCATCTGAACCAAAAAACGTGATTTTCAAACATAGCCTAGACATAGTACTGAATTAACAATCTCCCACTATCAAAATGGGGACGTCTTGTTAGCATTTCCCAGCTCCCATCCTTCCTAATCCTTTTTCCATCCCTTGCTGTTCACTGCTCTCTGATCTGCACTCCTTCCACTATTGTAGTGCCTGACCTTGCCTTCATCCAATTGGAAAACTAAACTAACAAAGAAATACAACAAGTTAATTGAAGCGGTCCAGCTGGAGCAATATTGTCCTTCTCGGAGGTCCCGGCTAGCTATCCAGCACCGCTAGCAGTAGGGGGCGCTATCCCGATCTCCGTGGTTCGGGACAGCACCGAAGGCAAACGCTCTGTGCTGTGACAGCAGCGCTACCTCGGGGTAGGACGTGGCTGGGCTTATGGCTACAGCCAGCAGAAAGAGAGAGCGCGCTCCAGCTGTGGTGAATGCAGATTCACTGGGACCCAGAGGAACCGACAGCCGAAGAGGGCGAGGGAGAGGTTACAACAGCTTATAAGGAGGGAGGGAGACAGGGGAGGAGTCAGTCCTTGGACGAATAGGGCTTCAAAGAGGAGGGGGATACAAAAGATTGACATAGGGAGAACACCAATGGGGATAACTTGAGGGTGGAGCCCTGTCCCCTGAGCCAATCACTCAATGCTCCAGCTGGAAGTTTCTAGAGAGCTCTAGAGAGAAGGGTGGGAGTGCTGAGTGACAGACAGGGCACTGGGGAGGGATTTGAGAAAGAATACATTAATCTCCAAGGCAACTGAGGAGGAGTTGGGATAGCTGGCAGCACAAAGGAGGGAGGGGAGAACCAGGACAGAACCATTACATGATGGGGGGGGGGAACAGAACAGTCCGACTTATACAGACACAATACAACAGTTAATAAATTAATTTAGTTAAAAAAAAAAAAAAAAAAAGCCTGAAGAAAATGAATAGACATCCTGAGCTTCCTCCAGAAACAGTCAGGAAGAAATGGTTGTGGAAGACCCACAGACCCAGACAACACCACAGGAAAATGCTGACTAGGGTCTTAGAGTGACCAAAGACTGCAGCCATCTCTCTTCAGACATCCACAAGCCAAGGAACAGATAGAGCACTGACATGTACTATTAAGGATGGCATTCTTTTTTACCCTCTGGAAAGGGAAGATGTAAGGCTAGCCACAGATGCAATGAGAGAATAGATTTTATTGATCTAAACTGCAGGTGCTAACAGCCAGGCTAAGTGATGTGTACAAATCTTTTCTTCCTCACAAGTAGCCTCATCTTTTATATGTTTATTTTCACTTTAATCCTGTGACACCTTGTTTTTAAAATTTGTCACAGCATTTTCTCAAGTGACCTCAAAGTCATATCTGCTCTAATCTAAATAAAGCTAGGTATAGGGCTGAGTAATGGGACCAAACTACCCCCACAGCACAAACCTTGGCATAGCTTTAGAGCAGGTCATTTTTGAGCACAACCTGGGGCTTAAGAAAGTGGGGGCTACTTGGGTGTCTACAGCTTTTCAGACAAAAGGTAAGATATTGAGGCTGTATTGCGACAGCCCTGCCAAAGGGTTGTGATTATGTCAGGATAGTTCTCCTCAACTTGTTTGATCTACTGGCACAGACATAGACCACAATTTCTTCACACACTGTTTAGAGGTCAGGGTTTGTGCCTGTTTACCTGAAGCTGTCACATAAAGGAAATACCAAGGCTTAACAGTGCCATTATTCCTTGAAGAAAAGAGTGGTGCATGGATTTCTTTGTCAAGTTGCCTGTTTGTAAACAGGTATCTGTTTGGAACAAGAAATTTGGGGTGATGCACTGTGGGCGGTTGGCTGTTAATGACTTTGAGATGCAAGTTGAAGTGAAAATAATTTTTTGCATAAATTCGTGGAAGTGAGAGGAAATAGCAGAGGATTTTTGCAGAGCACACATGAAGTCATCCTAAGAATGTCCTAACTGCTGTCTGTCTCTGGAACAGCATGTCCTTAAAAAAATATATAAACCCCCCTCTTGACTTCCACCGCTCTCTTGCCCTAAGGCTCCAGTAGTATTTGCTGTGTTCATCACAGGGTATAACTCCTCCTCTCTTTTCCCCACAGAAGTTTCTCTATGTCATCTGTCATTCTCTCTGTACCTGTTCTTTTCTTGTTTCTGGTAAGCTTTGATTCTTAATTATATCAAGAAATTTAAATATTTTCTAAAAAACAGACGGGTGTGAAAATCCTGCTGTTTCCCAGTGGTGGAAAAGACCATTCTCTTTTTAGACATTCTGCCAGTTTTACTGTTCTGCACTTTCCATGGATGACCAATGTCTCCTGGAAAGAGCAGCTTCGTAAATTGAGACTGTGTAGCTTTTCAGATTCTACTTATGTGTCTAGTTACATTTGATATTGTACCAATATGTCCATATTAACTATAAATGCTTCAAGATGTGATTTTGATGGACATATCACTTATTGCAAAATCGCATCTTAATATTTTCAGTTTGTGAATTAGATTATTTGGAGTGAATGGGTAATGATGTAAACCTGTTACTTTTTTATTTCACTTTTTTTCAGTAGACTGCATAATATTAGGTTTGGGACTGTTTTTGCTTTTTTTTTTTATTGACTTCAGTAATGTCAGTATCCACAAGTGGCTGAAAGTCATTGTGTCCTGTTCTGTCAGTCCCTTTTATATGCCATGAAGGGGTACAAGTATAAAGGGAACCTATACATTTAAAAGCCCAACACTGTCATTTTAACTAAGCCGAAGTTTAGCAAAAAGCAGTGCTGGAGTCACTCCTACCGTTAAGAGCAGCAGCCCTCCAAGGCTTTTCTTCCCCATTTCCTCAGTAGTGTATGTTGCACAGTTTTTTCACACTGCAGATGTGTATTCTGATCAGTTTAGGATGCTGGTGGTACACTGGATTTATTTACAACATTTTAATTAGAATTCAAACAAACTGCATACCTTTTCAATTTGACAAACACATGAACTATTTAAGCTCACAGCTGGTCTGCAGCACAAAAGTTTGCCAGCAAACTCTCATTCCACCATAAGCAAACATATACCCTTTCCAAATGCTAGATGGATATGTACAGCCCCAGAAACCAAAAGCATTCAGTGTTTCTCATTAGCATTCTCATAAACTTGATCAACACATTACAGAATCAAAGTGGACAAATATTATGATTTTTTATGTTTCTATTATAATTTTCTCTTAAATAGATATTTATGACATCATGAGTTTGGTTACAAGACAACTGCTTTGAAATATGAAACCCTAGTATGAAATTTTCATTAGCACAACACAGCCTTCAACTGAGTAGAAAAAAAGAAAAAAAGAAAAAAAGAGAAAGAAAAATCACAAAATTAACACACACAAAAAAAATGGAGAATACCCTACCATCATTTCACAGCATTTCCAAAACACTTTGGTACTCATTTGTCAGCTGACTCTTAATGTACTACATTTTTCTATGCTCCCGTAAATGAGGGTTTTGTAGACTTTTCAAGGAAGAGCTGAGATTAGTATTTCTGGTGATTTTCTTCTTCCATTTCAACTCTTATTTTTCTCTTTAGAAGTAAAAGAAATAACAAAATGAAAACTCTGCCCAGCCAAAATATTGTTCTGTCTTCTTCTGCCATTGAACCTGTCTTCTTCTTTCTACATTGAGCTGTAGAAAATTTTAGGATGTGAAACCAGGCAGACTGTGAATGTGGTTTCTTTAGTATTTGGATGGTTCCTATCGCATTATGATCTCTTCTTTAAAAAATAGAAATAATGACCTCTAAAATCCATCACAAGGGGCAAAGTGGCTCCATTTATTTGCCTAAATGTCCCTCAAGGTGTTCAGTGTTATTAAAATGAAGAATAGTCTCTGATATCCAAAGTAAACAGCAGCATAATGACTCATGTAAAGCAGCATAATGACTCTTGTACTTAAGGGGCACTCAAGGCTGGATCAGCTATTTGAGTATCCATGAATGAGTGTCTTCTGTTAACAACTAATATCCATCACATACTTCTGATGGGACACCTATTCAGAACATAAACTCAGGTATGCTAAGATACTGAGTCCATGTCTCCTTTCAGTGTAATTTTAATATTTCTTTAGTGTCAGGTAGGATTTTTTTCCCTGAATTGCAAGAAAACTGTGGTATCTTTCCAAATCAGGACTTTTTTGTGGAACCACCACACATCTTCTGTTCTGCCAGCAATTACAAAATAACTGCAATAAATTACAAATTAAATGTGACAAGTGCAATTATTTTCTCTGTCTCTTCAACAAAGTATTGCTTCTTCTTTTTTGTATACAGGTTTGTCTCCAAAGAACATACAAAGAGTCACATCAAGGAACAATAAGGCCCAAAGAGCCAAATACTGACAGCAGAAATTTCTACATTCTAATCCAAAATCGAACTTCTGTTGGACATTTTTCTTCCATCAGTATCTTTTTTCCATGCATGAAATGAACGATTACATTTTTTGGAATGAGGAAATAAACTCGGAGCTAGCACTAAAAGGCTTGCACAAACAAATACGAATCTGGACAGGCTGCCCTGAGGATCATATCCAATCCTTCTCTATAAGGATGCTTTTACAATTCAAAGCATGCTATGTTTTGGTTTTTTGTTTTTTTGTTTTTTTTTTTTTTTAATGTAATTTGATGTTATATTGTCATGCTGTAAAACATTTGCAATGTATAATGATGTTAGAGGCCAGCTGGCTGCTAATGGTAACAGCATACTTTACCAGAACTGCCATCAGAAGGACTGTTGAAGGCAGATGGCCCTTTTTTCCCCAGCTTTACCCTGTTAGAGATCCTACCAAGGACAGGCATCCTACAAACCTCAGAGTAATGAGAAGAACATTGCTTTATTGACTATAAAGCTTTCCTGCAAATAAGCTTGAAAGCAATATGTGCTGGAGAGCTCCAGTGGCACGTATGCTCATAACCAAAATAGAGGATTCTGAATTGAAGCTTTGTCAAATGGCTCTAATGCCCTGGAAAACTTCTTTGAGAAATACTGGATTGGTATTCAAAACTGCTGTAATACAGAGAGCTACTTTCCTGTCTTTAATTAGGGAAAGGCATAGTACCAATTATGGTTGTTAATTATTGTGCATCCTCTCATTTCATGCCCATACTGCAAGGAGTTAAAATACAAACATAAGGGGAAAAATGATCCAGAATCAACTGATCATACAGAGATTAATTCTGATGAAAGAGTTGTTGTTCCACAGTTTGATAGTGCAGATGCTCATTTTCCCTGGGTAACAAAGGTTCAATTGGTTATGCTTCTTTTACTTTTAGGGCTATCAAAATAATATAGTCATGGTCTCAATTTCTTTTTTTCTTACTAAAGCAAAAAGCTATCGAAAGAGTATGCCATATTTTGTATGACTGACAAGTGATATTTAGCTTTCTGGTGATAGCAGTTTTGTACTTTCTGTTTTTGGTGTTTTTTCAAATGTGTTTTCTAGTGATTTATCTGTAAAACCCACAATGCTCCTGCTTAAACCATTATCTTTATAGCAAACGGATTTTGTCTTCTCATACTCCAGTTACCTCCATTTTAATGCAGGAGAAGAAAAAACAGGCAGTTTTCTAAATCCTTTTAACCAACAGCTTCCTTTTAGCAAAGATAGTCACAATAACAGATCTGTATTATTGCTATTTTATATGTACATAAGAACTAAAAGAACTCATTCATTTTTCTTGGAGTTATTCTGAGGTTCTTCTGTTTGTTTTGCCTAACTCATGTGAATAGACAGACACAATTTAGGGTTTTATGGGCTATTTCCTCTAGGAGGAAAAATTGTTAGTTATTTCTTTAGGGTGTAATCCTTAATTACTAACACCGATCAATTATGTTCCCTAGATCTCAAGAGTAAATTACAACAGAGGATGGCATATTTTATCTTGCTCTCTTTCTGTTGTCTTTTGTCTTGTCTCTCTAGGATTTTTGTCGTGTGTTATCACAGTCTAGTATTTTTGCAGCCCTTTTGTACCTTTGCACTGCTGGAATTCTGGGTCTTCATTGTTTAAGAAGTGGGTACTTCGTCATTCTTTTCCTCCGACTGTCCTCTGCTTATTCAGTTTAGAACACTGAGCATCTTCACAGTTGCCTTCTTATAGATCAGTTGTTTTATTTTGAGTTTTGTCTGAAGATCCATAGTATTTCTTTAGCTGATTTCACAGACAAAATTAATGATTCTTACAAGGGAGAATATTGGCTTTGTATTCTTTTGCTCAGTAAGGATTAATGCAGTGCAGAATAATATCTGGACATCAGTAATGCATTCTGTTTCCAACTGTGAAGCATACATAGTTAAGAGGAAGTCTGCAGTGCAGCACTCCATGGATCAAGGGAGTTTGCAGAAAGAAAATATTTCCATATCTGGAAATATTTTCACCAAAGAAATTGCAGATCAGCATTTTCCTGTGACTTTCCCTTTGTCCTATCATCTTTCATAAAAAAAGATCTGAATCTGAAATTTTTTTTTTATATTCACAAGACCATTGAAATACTTGATTTACTTCAGAAATATGATTTTTTCATACACATTTTAGTTCACTGAGCTGTGGATTTTAACAACTTGATCACTCAATGGAGTTTTTAGATTTTCCAAGACATTAGGGAATCAAAGGCCAGTCAATCACATAGTGTTAGTTGAGGAAATAACAGTCAGAAGGTTCTGTCTGCATTGATTTCATTGCCTAGTTCTCATGGACAAGTTCATGTTCTATTTGATTGCAGGTAGACTTGGGACAAACTTAGTTCTTCATCCACTGTCCATGTTGGGAATCAGAATTGCAGTGTTGTCCTTTTCTACACAGAAAATGTCTTGAGAAAGGATGACAGATCTTTAGACAACAATCACATTCCCTTTGTACTATAGATAGTCACAGTACTTTGAGTGCTGTAAAATTAATTTAATAATAAATGCAAGCTCCTAGCAATACTTACTGCTGTGTTTTTGATATTCAATTTCCAAAGCCTCTTTTATGAAATGCCTGATATTTCTGACAAATTAGGTGCTACTGTCCCAAAGAATTTTTTCCATTTTCCATCACTTTATGGATGAGCAGAAGCAAGGACTGTTATTTTACTACTTAGAAAGGAATCTTGGATCATATGTAGAGAAAACAGTGTCTGCTGATGTCCTTGTGAACTGACCTGTATTGGCCCAAGTGGGTATTTCTCAGCCATCTTCCTCATTGCTACTCTGCAAGATCAGCACTGTACAGAAAAAGGAGCTGCACCTGAGTCACTCCACCCTTCAGCCTTAGGTATGTAGCTCAAAACTTGCCTGCTCATCTGTGAACTGTGGCTGCTCAGCTAAATTGCTTCAAACTTACTTGGCATGCAAGAAGTCAGAAAAGGAGGAAAGAAGAGATTTTATCCTGTTTTAGCCTTTCACCCAATATCTCAGATTTCAGGGTAGGATGTGTGGTTAGGCCAGGTGCCTGAAGAAATAATAATGAGTATTAATTCTAATTTATTATATCAATGTTGTGTCCCTCCATAAGTTCCTGTCACCAAGTCTGCAGTGCCCTGGGTTAAAAATTAACAGGATTAAGATTCAACAGAATTCAATTCAGGTTCAATCAAATTCAATTCAGTAACCAAGAAGAGAACTGCCCCAATAATACTTAAATAAATAAATAGAAAGGATTAGTTTTCCTTAGGATTAATGGGCTGAATTTGTTCGATAAAGAAAGGCCCAGGGATCCACTGGAGTCAGGGCAACAGAAGGAAGAGGTTGGCAGGAAAGGGACGTGAGCACAGGTGAAGGGATGATGAACAAAGTTTGGCTAGACAAATTGTCACATGGGGTCAGCCACCTTGTGTGGCTACACCTTCAGAATGTTTAATCCTATTGGGTCCAAGATGCCGTAGGAATTCTTTAAACTGAAAATATTTTAATGTTTCATTTGAAAACACAGTCTCTGCTGCTGATATTCTGACTGGCTAAGCCAGCTATGCCAAATATTTCCAGGGCAAAAGCACTTCCCTCATTCCCCAAATATTAGATGTCCCACTGCCAGTCATTTGTGAGTTAAACAGTTTGTAACTTCACAGAAGCAGATGTTTATGATATGTGTTTACAGAAAGAAACTCAAGAATTTTTTCATGCAAAAATGTAAAAATAAAACACTTAAACACATCAAATGTCCTTGCAATTTTCTTAGGGTTTGTTTAAATAATTGTCATTTTTCCCCCCATGAATAATGCAACATTTAATATTATGCAGAATATACAATGAAGTAAAATATTTATCACATTGTACTTTCTTGTTGGGCTTTTATTAAGTCTAATAACTGTACATTAAAGTAATTGCCTTCTGCCTGCTAAGAAGTATTGGAAACTGGGAACAATAAAAGTTTAAGACATGTGAGAGCATGGTGGTTTGGGTTTTTTTTACAAAATGAACACATTTGCCAAGATCTGCATCTTAGCACAGTAGCATCTTGTTGCCTAGAAAAAATTTAAGCTGGTCAAATCTGACTGTAAATCCATAAGAAACATAACTGATACATGGGTTTATTTTTTCTGGCAAAGCTCCATCTCTTGGTTAATAATTGCTTCAAAATATGAGGTTTTATCCTTTTTTTAGATTATAATAAATGAGATTTTAAAAAAGAAATATTCAAATGTGACATATATATTGAGATTTAAAGTTACATAAGTGATGTTAGGTTTAGTTTCCCAGTTAAAGTTAAAAGAGGGTAAATTTATAATTAGTTACTTGAAAATGAATAGTTTCTATACCAACTTCTATATATAACTCATTAGTCTTACTGTGACTTAGTCCTTCAATGTTTTGAAAAGTTATGTATAGTCAATGAAAATGTCTAAAATCTTGTCATGTGGTTTTTAGCATCATCTTTTCAGTGGGGGAGCTGTGTGCAGTGTAGGATTTTTAAAAATTCTAAATTTACACTATGGTTGAATATTTGTGTCTATAAAAATGGATATATATTATGCATGTATGCATTTGTAGCTTTTATATTTTCAAAAACACTATTCTCTGATCATGTTGAAAACTAAATAGTCAAATCTGTGCTTTAATCTAAACAGGGAAGTACTTGGATGCCACATGGGTGCCTAACCAACAGAGGAAGAAGACTGGGGAAATATTGTATCTTACAAAGAAGTATGAAATAAAATGTACATGGAAACTCCTATTTGCATGAAATATTTTTCTTAATAAAATTATTTTAAAGATAGCCTTCTAATATTCTAAAAATGTGAAGTTTTGTAATTTTATTCAGAATATTTTTTACACATATTTTAAGCTATGTTGAAATACAGAGGCAACTTTGCACACGTAATTTATTAAAATTATGCTGTTCTGCTGAGTTCAGTATTAGTCTATATGAAGGGTTATTTCACTATATCCCGGTGTCCACCTTGTAGAAGAAATATGTGCAAGAATATTGTGACTGAAATGTGTTGGTAATTTTGATCCCAAACTAGTTGAAGTGTATCTGGCTAATTTCAGATTAGCAATCAATTGTGATGCTTAATGGTGTTTAAAATTATTTCTCATGTCTCATTTGTGTAGAGAACAATGAAGCTTTCAATACACAAAAATAAAAATTAGGAACTCCTATTATTTTTATTTTCACCGTAGTGGCTGATAGTATTAAAAAAAAATCAATTATCAAAAGTAGCAAGATATTAAACAAGAAAGCTAAAAATATGCTTCAGATGTAGCTTGTGTTCTACAAGTCAGTGGGTTTGAACTGTAAGTAAAGGTTGAAGTGCATGTACTGGTCTGTTATTAATCATTATTCAAGAAAAAACAAATCATCTGCCAGGAGTTATATTGCTTTCTAGAGGACTGATTTTTATTAACTTATGAGTCCTATTAATTAACTACTTTATGCAGTGCTCAGAGAGAAGCTGTTACACTTTTTGTCAGGTCACTCCATGTTCTCCAGTCCAACCATGTGCCTTCTGTGCAGAATTTAACTCTGAGACCACAGCGTGACGTGCAGCCCTGTGCACACAAACAATGCCTTCTGGGATTGCTAATGCAGGATTTCACAGCTCAGAGGGTGCTGCTCATTTGCATCATCTGTTGAGGGGATGACAAAGATGGGAGGAGACATTTTATTTCCAGCACTGAGTTATTTTAATTAGCTTTCTTATCTCAGCCTAGCTGATTTTTTCACAGGAGTTGATGCCATCTCTTGGGATGCCATCAGCAGGGTTTGACAGGAGGGGTGCCATGAGGAGTTCTCGCTTGCCAATGCATCACCCAGCCACGTGCCCCTCAGCCTGGTTCATAGGCTTGGTGGAGACCAAATGGAAATCTACAATGGACAGATCAGATTTGTCAGGGGAATAAGGGAAATTATTACAAGACTGGCATTTAAAGTCATGTAAGAAGTCAGGTCTGTGACTTACAGTGATAGATGGCTTAAAGGGAGGGAATGGAGTCCAGAGGTAGAATCCATCAATTAGCAGCGGAAAACTTCTCTCCCTTCTAATATGTTAGGTCTACAACCACCAGCCAAATCCTTCAGTGGTTTTATAGCTCCAGGAAGCCAGCATCCTGAACATATGAAGCCTGCAGTACACTTTTCCACTTCTTATCTTTAATCAGTGCCACCACTCACACGTAACATGACAACCTGGAGCCTTCCACCACCTAGAGCAGCCCATTACTGTGTGAAACCACACACATATGTCATCACATCAGCACACCAGACTTTTTCCCTGTTGTTGTTTCATTTGGCTCCCCAAAGTCAGTCCTTCAGCTTTTCCTTGGAAATAGAAAAAAAAAAAAAGAAAACATAGACATTTCATCGTACCGCTCACTGAAAAAGAGCAGCTCCACGAATTGAGCATGTATTCACTATTGTATTTAAGAACCTCAGACAATGGGGCATGTAAAGGGTCCCTTGGATTACTTAGTCTAATCATCTACCATAGGCAATGACATCATATAATCCTTTTAAAAAAGTATTGTTTTTAACTGGCTAGGATTTTTTTATGCTCTCCCAGAAGATTACCTTAGAATTTAACTGCTTTGATTGATAGAAGCTATCTCATTTCTAGCTAAAATTTGTTTCTATCTAGTTTACATCAATTTCTTGTGACAGCATTGTTGTCTAGTTTAAATAGCTTTTTATCCCCCAACCTCAGTAACCATCTCAGATAATTCTATGTGACAAAAGTAGGTAGTGCTTTACTTAAAAAATATTCTTATATTAAATCATGAATGTGAACCTTAAACTGAGCCTTTCAAAAGATTGGATTTAACAGAACATTACCTTCAATTAAACCTTACAGTGCCCGAGCATCATAGAAAATTTTTCTTGGATTTTGTCAGATTATTTTTTTTCACTTTAAAAAATTAAGAAATCCCTTATTCTTTGCACCAGTTTCAATATGCCTTCTGTTTCTGTACAAGGAAAAAAAAAATCTAAGAAAATGTTGCTTCCTCCCCACCTGCAGCCTGGTGTTTCTCACTGCATGTGAGACACTAGGTTCCCTTGCCTTCACTTAAAAAAAACCTCTGTTTTTTGTTTCCCAAAAACCCATTTTGTTTCCCCAGCTGCTTCCTCATTCTCATAGTACAGAGCCATAAGCACCAAAGAGCAAGAAAAGTCTGAACAAGGAACATGTTTAGCTTAACCAGCCTTCAGTTTTCCCCTCAACCATCTAGCAAGTCACAACCAACAATATTTTCAATAAAAGTTGTGCCTTACACAATCAGTAAGCAAATATTTTTCAAAGTTTGTGCAGTTGAAATATGTAACATATTGAAAGGCATGCAGGTTTGAAAAATGATCTATACTATGTGTACAAATAACTTTTACTTGTATTTCTCTCTCATCAACTTTTCAAACCGCTGTTTCATTCTGAATAATGCTATTATTATTAGTTTCTTGGATTTACTTTTCAAAACAATAAATTGATTTCAAAATGATAAATTTCTTTGTTATAAGAAAAAATATAGAAGAGAGAAACAGAACTGAGGGCGAAATGAAAAAAATGGAAAAAAAGCAAAGATTACTATTTCTTTTAACAGTTCAGAGACTTCAATGAACTTGGAATTGAATGTGTTCTTAATTCCTTAATTTGTCCAAGGCCCACTTCTGTACTCCAATGATGCTGTATTCTGACCAAACAAAACAGAAGCTGCAGCTCAAACCTGAAAGAAATTATCTGGGTCAAAATGCACCCTTTGGTGGAACTCAGATGAAATTTCCACAGTTATTTGCTGTGATTCATTACTGGGATTTTTTTAGCACCCTTGGCCCAGGAGCCTCTTGCCTAAGTTAAATGTCAGGAAGATAGATGTCTAAGCCAGAGCTAGTCATGCTAGAATCCCTTTATATTCAGTGGAAAGAAATAGGCCCTGCCAGGGAATGACTGATCTGGCCATTTAAACATCTAACTTACAGCAGAGGTGCCCTGTCTCCATTTGTGGTATCTCTACATGCAGTCTGTCTGAGGGGGAGTAAGTATCACTTTTTGCAGGTGAGGATATGAAACAGAAAGACTGCTCCTAGAGTACAGCCTAAAGAAAAATATCATCCAGCTTCCAAAGGAGCTGTGAATTCCCCAGGTCCCTGGCAAGACACAGCATGAGCTGTATGCAGAGCTTTTACAAGCAGGCTGAGCTCAGTTGCCCACAGACCCCATTTATCCTCACTCCATAAGTCACTATACTGATGCTTATGCAAACCAGGTCCTCTGAGCATCCTGTCTGCTTGTCATTCACAAGGACAATGGGAATAGCTGTAGCTGAATGGATGCTTACTCTTCAAATAAATACATTTTGGGATGCCATAAGCACCAATTATATCCATGATTTCTCACTGACAATAGATGCAGGATCAATTTGGGGAAGGCAGCAGATAACTGCCTCTGGCAGAAAATGTACATTTTTTGATACTCATATGGGAGCAGCAATATAAATCAATATTTTTACACAGTGATTTGTAGGGATTTGCAGTAGACATGAGATTGCTATGAATTAAATGTCTAAACACTGGAAGAAATTGTAGAACAAAAGATTCAAAAAAGGTCTGTATGTGTAACAAAGAATATCCTTCCCAAGAAACTGCTTCCATTACACTGTTCCTAGCAGTGAATGGACTGCATGCCTTCAGACAAGCTTTTGGAAATCAGTGATATGAAGATAAGGTCACTGTTGCCAATCAAAAGGTACCCAAAATCTAAGTACTTGACAGCAGCTGTCTCTTTTTCTCTTGTGCTGCACACACTGGTGATCCTGCCCAAGCTGTTGAACATTTGTCTTAATGCTTGTAAGCATGTGAGAGTGCATCTGTGAAATCAGCACACTTAAAGATGCTGTTCAATAAAATCACTTTCCCTTCCCACAGGGACTCCCACTTAGTTTTGTTAGACCAATTTTACTACAGCAGAGGTTACTTTGCTTTACCCCTGTCATGTAGCCCTGCTCACATTATTGTTAAATTCAGCCTGAAAGCTTCATAACAGGTTCTCCAGATGTCAGCTGCTGATAGCTATTATTTCATGGGTCACCTGTCTCACAACAGCCTAGATTAACCTCATGTAATTTGTGGAACACTGTGAAAATGTTTTTCTGGATCATAATTGGCTGTGATTCCCCATGCACAGGCAGGCATACCCTTAAAGACTGCTACTCAGTGGCCTGAATTGACACCTAGAAGAACCTCCTCATATATACTGGATACATATCATCTGTTGGCTTACTGCATTCTAAACACTGGGTGCTCAGACAGATGCTGAACTCCATGCCAGAGAGACTAAATTTTACATTAACAGAGACTGGAGGGAATGTTGCAGTGACAGAAGGCTTAGGGCTTCTTGTTATTGAGCTGAAGACATGCCTCTGAGACTCCTGCATACATGATGAAGGTCACGTGCAGTCCAGCCAGGCAGGAGTGGGTACCTGCTGACCACTCAGACCCAGAAAAGAGGATAAGGCTATATACTTTACATGATTTTGTACTTTTAATACATATATTTGCAAATATATATCATATTCATAACTAGCATGGTATTGACACACAAAGGCCAATGGCTTGATCAAGGCTGAATAGACTTGTTAGTCTTTTTATTAGCATGTGTGGAAAAAACAGAGTCTGTAGTGAAAAGGAGAAAGTGGGAATTAGGACTTACAGTGACCAAAACAGCTCCAGCTTCCTAAGCTCTCTTTAGAGAGTTTCCAGTTTTTCCCTCATGGCTTGCACAGTTCTGGTAGACTAGAAAAGTTGGTCAAAGAAGTTTTTTATGCTCTTCTGAGTGCATTTTTGTCTCTGCATGTTTTCTGCTTAAGCTTTGGGTTTGAGCAGTTATATTTGACCATAATTTCAAGGCCAAAATTGATGTCATCCATGAGACTAAGGTCAGTATTGTCAAACCTGCACCAGTTTTCTTCCCAGAGAGACACTGCAGGATTAGCTGCTCTAAATTTATGAGTTAGGCAGTTAAGTAGCTGTAGTATAGACAGATGAACTATTTCCAGAATAGCTCAGGACCATAACCAATGATTAATGCCTTTACCTCCACAATAGTCATTCAGAGAATACATTAAACTCCCCAAATCAGAGCTTAAATCAATGGTATGAAGTTGGCAGGCTCCAGGAGTGGGTTTCTGAAAATTTCATGAAGTTCAGCAAGAGCAAGTCCCAGGTCCTGTACCTGGGTTGGGGCAGTCCCCAGCATCAGCTGGGGGATCATCATGGGGCGAAATGGTTGAGAGCAATAAAGATTTTAGAAGTTCTGGAAGTTGGATGTGGCTTTCATCAACCTGATCTAGTGAAAGATGTCCCTGCTTGTGTCAGGTGGAGTGATCTAGATGACATTTAAAGGTCTTTTCTAACTCAAACCACTCTGTGAACCTAAGACATTAGAAGTTGTTCTGATTTAAGTAATAACTAAAGTCTGATGATGATTTAGAATTTTTATTCTTGAATGCTTGTCAATTACAAGTGTACTGAGGAAAACATACTTAAACACCACATTTTGGTTTTGTTTTTTTTGTGTTTTTTCTTTTAATATCACCCTTAATTGATTGTGGCTGTTACATAGGATTTAGGAAATACTATGAATTTATGAAGTTATGAAGCAATACACCAACCAATGAGGCAAAAAATAAAGAAATTAACATTTTACAGGGAAATTGAACACTAGAAATAATACCACTTATCTGAGAAGCAGTCCATGAGATTAACACTTCGGCGCTTAAGCTTCTTAAGGCTTTTCAGGAACATAAATAACACTATGTGAACCAGATTTATTTGTTATACATGAGTTCTAAAATCTTTTTTATTGGGAAAAAAAAAGGTAAAATTATTTTAATATGCCTTTTTGACTTCAAACAAATGCTTTATCATGTATTCAGTTTTTATAGTTCTCTCAGTTTCTGAATGTTAGTATCACAGAACAATAAAATCATAGAATGGTTTGCACAGAAAGGAGCCCTTGAAGATCCTGTAATGGTCGCTGGCTGTGGACAGGGACACCAACAACTAGATCAGATAGCTCAGAGCCCCATCCAGCTTGGCCTTGAACAGCACCAGGGGTACAACATTCACAACTTCTCTGGGCATCCTGTTCCAGTACTTCACTGTAAGGAATTTCCTCCTGACATCTAATCTAAACCCAGCCTCTTTCAACTTAAATCGATTCCCCCTTGTCCTATCACTTCATGCCCTTGTAAATAGTCTTGCTCAGTCTTTAAGTTCCTTTCAGATACTGGAAAGCTGCAATTAGGTCACCCCAAAACCTTCTTTTTTTCCAGGCTGAGCAATCCCAATTCTGTCAGCCTTTCTCCACAGAAGAAGACCAACTCTGACGAGCTCAAGTCCTCCTCTGGACTTGATCCAACAGGTCCACGTCCTTCCTGTGCTGGAGACCCCAGAGCTGATGCAGCACTGCAGGTGAGGTCTCTCCAGAGCAGAGCAGAGGGGCAGAATCCCCTCCCTTGCCCTGCTGGCCACGCTGCTTGGGATGCAGCCCAGGACACGTTTGGCCCTCTGTGCTGGGAGTGCCCATGGCTGGGTCATGTCCAGCCTCTCCTCCCCAGCACCCCCGAGCCCTTCTCAGCAGGGCTGCTCTCCATCTGCCCATCCCCAGCCTGTGCTCACACCAGGGTTTGCCCCAACCCAGGTGCAGCACCCTGCCCTTGGTCTTGTCAAACCCCATGAGATTCCCATGGACCCCCTGCTCAGGCCTGTCCAGGTCCCTCTGGATGGCATCCTGTGCTCCAGGTGTGTCAACTGCACCACTCAGCTCAGTGTCATCTGCAAATGTGCTGAGGGTGCACTCGATCCCTTCATCTCTGTCATTAATGAAAATATTAGATAACACTGGTCCCAGTACAGACCCATGAGGGACACCATGTGTCATTGATGCCCTTTGAATGTGACCATCCAACCAATTCCCAGTCCACCTAACAGCTCACCAGTCAAATTCATCACTCTCCAATTTGAACAGAAAGATGTTGTGGGAAAGTACTGCTTTCAGGCTCTTATGTTGCTGTTCAGCAATTTGTCTGGAGGCTTTTCTAATGCTTTCCTTTCCTTGAGTTTGTTTTTGCACAGAGTCTGCATAAGTGTTTCAGTACCCTGTGAACAGAGAGCAAACAGCAGAAAGAGTGCAGAGTAGAAGCCCTTATCTGGACTTTACAATTTAATTTACTGGGGCATTTAAAGATAGTATTTTAAAAGGCAGTGTTTAAAGAAAATTTAGTTCTGGAGGATCAGTCTCTCACATAGGCTGGCCTTATCTAGAGACATTTGGAAAATTTTCAGTAGAAAACTTTGCATTGGATAAAAGAACTGCATGAAAATGCTCTGTATGCTGATTTTGCTGAACTTTGGGTGTAGAAGACGGTTTTAAAAAACACACCACAGTGACCTGTCTTAACAGTTTTTGTGTTAAATGCTTCACAATTTAGAATGACTTTTCAATTCAATATTTTGGATTTTTTTTTATACTAACTGTGTCATATAATGGAGGGTACTAAAAAGCTTAAGTCAAAACAACATTTCACACTGCCAAAACTGACACAATAAGCCCAGACTGGTGACCTAAAATAGATGGATTTGTGATTAACCTGTTAAGAGGATAACCATTCTCCTACCCTAGTCCTCCATCACAGTCAAAAAGGTGTCAAGTTAAGTGCTACTATACTCCAGTTCCTATTTGCCCTTTTGTTATAGGCTACAGAAAAAAATACAAAAACTTTTCACAGTGCTCTTTATCTTATGCCATTATCCTTATACTGCCTTAGGTCATTAAAATAAATGTTTTGTGCTTGGGTCCATTTATTCTATTGTCAGTGATGAATGTACCTGCTTGATTTAATTTTGTATGCATTTTATATTGCCCATTGTATGTTTTCAGGTTTATTAAATAAGTACTCCATCTTATGTCAAAAAGCTGTAAACATGATATATTTTTTATTATTTTATTTTTAATGATCTTATTTTACAAGCCATACTTTTTTGCTTAGTACATGGTAAATCCTAAGTAAAACTTGACTATGTTGTTTTGTTAGTACTTGTGGATAGTTTCATATGCTTTCCATATAGAGAATGAGGTCAAATTGTCCTATATGTCAAGAAACATGGGCTTGGACTTATTCTTGCTCATTTTCTCTTCTTCGTCCTTACCACAATGCAAATTTAATGAGACTTCTATTCCCTTTCCTCATTTCTCTTAATATTGGTTCAGCCAACTTTTTCCAAAAAAATCCCGTATTTTTTCCCCTGAAAACAATGTCTTCACCACCTTGTCCAGTTGCACAGTGAGATAAGTCACTGATAGAGGGAGAGTTACTCTGACCCTTGAAGCTCTGCTGGGAAAGGGGCAGGGCAGGGCTCTGCTGAAACCCCATGAAACTGCCTCTTTGGTCTTTCTTTGTAGGAAAAGAAGTGAATCCTGCAGGCAGGGCTCTTCTCCAGGCAGCTCTAATTGGCACCTGACTTGGGAGACAGATACACACCCTTGGCCCTATTTTCTCTACTTAACCTACCTATCCCTTTTTCCTCTACTTACCTACCTATCCCTTCCTATGGCCCTAAATGCAGCATCTCTTTTCTCTGGTGTGTGACATCTCATTTGCTTTCCCGACTTGGAGCACAACTTTTGCATCAAACAGCAGCACTGACAGTATTTACCCTCACCTCCATGTCACTAACACTTCACCATCAAGCCAATATCCCAAGATTGCCTTTGGGATTGTAGGGAGTCTTCCCTCCATAACAGAAGGCAAAACCAGGAGAGAGTTTGGAAATCCATGCGCTATATACACCAAGAACATGAATAACTTAGAGATGCTAAATATATGTAGAGCTGGGTAGATTGTATGGAAAATCAAATAAAGATTTTGCTAGACCACAGTTCTAACTCAGTGTGCAGGAAATTCCTCCTGATAGTCACCTCATGTGTCTCAAAAGTACGTCCTTATGTAGAGACTGCACAGAGTTATACCTTTAAAAAACCCAGCAGAAATTACAGCAGCTTCTAGTCATAATTTATATTAGCAGAAAATAAATGTTTTTACAGTTCTATTCCAAAAGGCTACTCCTTCTATTGCTTTGATATTTCTGAGCTTTTTTTTAAATCACTCTTATTTTTGACAAAGATATGAAGAGATTAGAAACAGGGTGCAACCTAATTAAAACAATATGCAATAGAATTCCTGTAGCAAAAATAATATTCTGTATCAGAATTTCTAAGTTGTAAGAAAAGTCATTGAAAGCTGTATTAACCTGAATATAGACCTGAGGTTAAACAACAGTTTGCATCTGTCCTGCCATTATGTCGTGATGAAACAAGCTTGGTTTCAAGCTGTCTAAGCACAGCTATTGTAATAGCCAGGTGGTAAATGATATTTCTAGGAGGTCCTTCTGAAGAACACACCAGATGCAGTTCCCATTAATAGAGATGGTGGGTCACCAGCCGGATAAAGAGAGGGATGATTCTGTTAAAGCTTTTGCTTCCCATTTACTTTCAAATTCACATATCCTAATACTTCCTGGTCCTCTTCCTGATAGCATTTGGGTAGAAGCTCTTAGTTTACCAGAAAGAGAATGGCCTTGAAATCTCTAGAGAAAACTTGAATTCCTTGATTTTCCAACCTGTTTTTTCAGACTTATTTTAAAAAATATTTGGATGAGGTTCTATGCTTACATCTCAAGTCTTATGTGCACAAACTAAATTGAAATTCTGACCTCTGTAGTTCACCCATATGCTGAACCCACTAGTTTTATCAGAGAACTATTTTAATAAGGTGAGAAAGCGGGATCAAAATCATCCTTATAGCTTTGTTCTCTACTCATCTCCATTGAAAACTTCTGATGAAGCTATAATTCTTCAAAATTCTTCCCTAAGATAGCATTTCAGATATTTAATAATAATTTGAAAACTTAGATTCCCATTGGCTCCACTTCAGATTTCTTCTCTTACTCACAGAAATATCTTAAACTCATTTACCAGCTGTGCTGCACGGTGCTGAGTTACACAGCATAACTATAAAACAAATTTAAGGGTATATTTTCTTACTATGCTGAATTTATCTAAGAAAGTGACAACATTGATGATATTTATGATTGATGAGAGCATTAAGCTTTGACAGGTGCTTGCACTTTGCCTGTGGTTTCAAATATTTTGAAACAACTGATCTCAGTTATCATCTGGAAAAAAAAAGCATGATCAGCAAATAGTATCCTGATATTTGCTGTAGATGACAATGAGGCATCATTTCAATAACCCCCACCTTACTCATAAAGAAATTTCATGCAACTGGAAAGGTGCTGGCAGTACTGAAAGATATTTCAGTAACCCAAAGTACTCTAAAACCGAAAAAAAGAGTTTTTGTACCAAGCACAGGAGTGCTGACTTTAAAAAATAAGTTAACATTACAAAGGCTTGAAGTTGTTTGGAGAGATCTACAGGCTTACACATCTGAGGGATACTTAACAAGCATCTGAAAGCTAACCCAAGCTATTTTTAAGCCATACAGAATTGCAGAAGGTTTGAGTACTTTATAGCAACTCCAGTCAGCAATTTGGATTAGACATCCATCCTATATAGTGTTGTTTGTGTCTGGATTACTCTTTGGATGAGGTGCTCAGACAGACTTGTACATTTGTCAGCTGCAGAGACAACTCAAGAAGAAGGAAAAAATAAAAAGCAGTAGTTATGTGGTCAGAGTCCAAAGTCTGTAAAAACTGTGTTCTGTTGGACATTTCTGTCAGTGTGTCATAACATGACATCTCTCTTGACGGGATTTAACTCCTGGGAGCCCTCATAAGATGTCAAGGCCCAAACAATAACTCATTTTCCCTTTACCAGTAGAAATACCAAGTTATAACAAATATCTATGTTGTAGGCCCAAGGACAGATCTCTTTTTCAACTAGACAAGAGTTTCCCATTTTTACATATCAGAACTCTGACTCAACACAAAACATTTCTATAATTAACACCATTCAGAGGTCTGTTCTTTGCAGATGCCCATTTCTGAAGATACTGACCCAAAGAGAGGAGGAGTCAGAGGTTTGTGTTTAATGCTTCTGAGCTGGTGCAATCTGACTACTGTCCATCATTTGGGGGATTATTTGCACCATAATCTTCAAAATTTTCCCTCAGAACCCTTCCAAAAGTCTGACTAACTTTTTCCTACAGATCCATGTAGACTTCAGCAGTAGGCTTCTGAACTCACTTTGGGAATCAGGTGGTTCATACAAAAGATTAAAGAGGTTTTGGAAGCAGCACTGCTACCAGCAAAGCCTGAGTACCAGCGTGTGGTTGTCTATAAACACCACCCACATGTTCAGGTGTAAGTAGATTTGTCTTTTCACACACCTGATTCTTCATTTCAGATAAACAAAATGAAAAAAAGCAAAATAAGACAATATACAGAAAAAGAGAGAAAAATTCAATGTCTGTGGAGACTTCTACAATATGTCGAGCTAACCCCAGTAACACAGATATAATTTTAATCAGTCATCCATTTTTCTGAGTTGATTAATAAGCAATAATATTGGGTCTGAGAAAAGGCCTGTGTACATGTCTTTATTGCTTCATTTATTTTTGGTTATTTTTTTCCCTAGGTCAAGGACCTAAATATTATTTTAATATAGTCCCTTGTATTTAAGTATTAAAAGATTTAATAACAGCAGACTGCATCCAGTCACACTAAAAGGAGAACCTTCTTCATGTTCATACTTAGATTTACACACTTTGCAATAATACAATTCATTTCATAGGAAGTGAATTACAACAAAAATGTAAGAGAGAAAAATGCTACAGAAGTCTTTTCTTCCAGTAATTCAAAATATGATGTCTGTAGATGAAATTATACTGTCAGAAACAGCTGATACTTCTGTCTCTTATCAGTGACAGGAAGTAGTTATAAGAAAAGAAAACCAAGCAAATCACTTCAGATTCCATTCTTTCACTCATATTATATAAAGGCATGAGTGTGAGCGTGAAATGTTTTCATAACTTGTTCATCATCTGGCCTTTGGGGTTTGCTCTGCTGACAAGGGTTGAGTGATACTTTTTTATTATTATTTTGTCCTACAGATTTTTCAAGCTATATTGTTGTCAGACAAAATCATTGTTTTTAATGTAACTTTTGAAAAAGAAATATTTCAAAAATATCATATTACTGAATACCAAAGAAAATAAAACATTAATACCACCAATTCTTAATTTCTGTTCACTTTATTTTTCTCCTCTCAGTTCTGCTTCATATTCATATGAAACAGGGTAGGAAAAGCTAAGACAATGTTCAGAAAAAAACATTGATTCAATTAATTATTTGTTCTTTCAGTGGAACAGAGTATCATGAAATTTACCTTTTACACTGTATTTGTAGCTGTCCTTGAATTTAGAAGTCCAACCTAATGAACATATAGCTAGTGGCTTGTATGGGGCTGTTTATTTGACCATGACACTCAAAAGATTTCTCTGGGGTGGATTCCTATGCTTCTAAATAGATAATTATTACAGAGTTTGAGCCATTACACACATTATGTAGGAAATTCACAACAAACCCAATGTTAGTACCTGTTGATGTAGATGGGAAGAGAATTTGCAAGTGTTCTTTCTTGATTGGCTTCTGCTCTGGTTCAGAGGTATTTTTCAGGCTCTCAGATGGTAAAAAGAAGAAAATGCCACCACC
The DNA here is from genome assembly GCA_024362935.1 of Setophaga petechia. Taxonomy (NCBI): domain Eukaryota; kingdom Metazoa; phylum Chordata; class Aves; order Passeriformes; family Parulidae; genus Setophaga; species Setophaga petechia. The sequence continues at coordinate 9,257,070 of JANCRA010000024.1, forward strand.
TTAGTTTTCTGTATTTTCTGATGTACAAGTATTCATATTGAATGTAGGATATGTTTACAGTGGATTCCTTCTCCCGGTCTGGAGGGTTTCTGGATGGAGACATGGCACTATGGCCAAATGGCTCCTGGGTCAAATCTGCCACATCTCTGATCAGTTTAAATACTGACAAAATGAGATAACATCTGACTGCTCCTATTCAGGCACATACATCCTAGACCCTGCACAACCTGCTAGTCATTTCATTAAAAACTAAAAATCAAATTAATCTTAAGAAAAAAAAAAATTGTCTGGTAAGGATGGCAGTCTCTGGTTAAAAATATTTAGAGGCACCTCATACTGATTTATGACAAAATCTCTGTTTTCTTTCATATCCACAGTGCTACAAAATATTATTAATCTTCATGTTAGGAACAGAGATCCACATCTTGATTTAGTTTCCTGTTCATGGGCACCTCACGCCTTTTGAGACTTCCCAGGTGTTTAAAACATTTTCATGAAAGTAACAAATATTACAACCCAATGAGACTTTCCAGGATCTACTGGGCATTTTACTGCAGGTAGATATTTGCAAAGAGGTTCATACACAATTCATGAGTACATAAAATGATCTTATTTATTGTTTAACACACCCAACAAACAGCTGGACTCTAGCCACAGGCTTATCATTGATATTCTTAGCACTTTCTCACACAGGCACTCCTTAGTCAGGTGAGGAAGTGTCAGTCTCCACAGCATTTGGTCTGATCTTTTACCTTGCTGAATCGACATTTCCCAGCTCTGTTTGGTTTTTGCTCTCAGGTTTTCATAATTCTATGCTATGTGCATGTGCTTCCTTCTGGAGACCTTCATCTAGCAACTGCTTCTTATGCTATTTTATCCCTGTGATTTTATTTTACTTAACATAGAATCATAAAATCATAGAATAGTATAGGTCAGAACGGTTCTTTAAAGATTTTCTAGCCCAAATTCCCTGCCATAAGCAGGGATATTTTCACCTCGATCAAGTTACTCAGAGCCCCCTCCAGCCTAGCCTTGAATGTTTCCAGGGATGGGGCATCTTCCATTTCTTTGAGCTACCTGTTCCAGTCCCTCACCCCCCTCATGGTAAAAACAAAATCTTCCTCATATTTTATCTAAATCAAGCTTCTTTTACTTTAAAGCCATTACCCCTTGTCCTTTTGCCAGGACAAAACATGCCAGCTCTGTCTGTCTTCATAGGAGAGCTGTCCAGCCTTTGGTCACCTTTGTGTCCCTCCTCTGGGCTGGCTCCAGCCGGTCCATGTCCTTTAGGGCTGCAGGGCTGATGCAGCACTGCAGGTGAGGTCTCACCAGAGCAGGGCAGAGCAGAGGGGCAGAATCCCCTCCCTCACCCTGCTGGCCACGCTGCTTTGGATACAGCCCGGGACACTCCTGCCTTTCTGGGCTATGAGTGCACATTGTGGGTCATGTCCAGCCTCTCCTCCATCCCAAGTCCTTCTCAGCAGGGCTGCTCTCATCCTGAAGCCTGTGTTGATACTGAGGATTGTTCTGACCTAGGTGCAGCACATTGCTCTTGGCCCTGTCGAACTTTAAGTTCATGAGGTTCAAGTGGACCCACCTCTCAAACTTGTCTGCCAAACAGACATTAAGGCCCCCAGCAGATTCAGAAAAGCCCTTTGACAATTTCAGAGCATGACACTGATTTCAGGCAAGTTGTAGCAAACTACCAAAGCCAGTTTTTGTTGTTAACCTAGCCAGACAGTTCTTTACTTAATGCTGAGTGCAGGGAATGTGACAGGACCACGTCACTTTGATCAAACTGAGCGCAATATAGAGAATACTTTGCCATTTCATAAATTGTGTGAGATAGTGTCACGGAGATATTTTATGAAAAGTCCTTTTGCTAGGATCTTTTCTCCCAAGAAGTTGAGATGCCTCAGAAATGAAATGTAAACAATAATTATCTGCTGCTGTGGAATGCAACAGGTGCATCTTTGATTGGTCTCATGTGGTTGCTTTTAATTAATGGCCAATCACAGTCCAGCTGTCTCAGACTCTCTGGTCAGTCACAAGATTTTATTATCATTCCATTCCTTTCTATTCCTTTCAAGCCTTCTGATGAAATCCTTTCTTCTAAGCTTTTAGTATAGTTTTAATATATAATTTTCTCTTAGTATAAAATATGTTATAAAATAATAAATCAGCTTTCTGAAACATGGAGTCAAGATTCTCATCTCTTCCCTCGTCCTGGGACACCTGAGCACACCACCACAAGATAGCCTAGTTTTTAAGAGTTACATATTTTTGTTGTTGTCTGACATTATGTAACATCTGGCCTTTTATTTTACAGGCCCTGCAGGTACGGATTCAGATAAACCCCTGTGGCAGTCATGACTAAAGTGGATCTCTGACTGCTGTTTTGCTAGCTAGAATTATTTAGGGACGTGACTCTCTCTGTAACATTAAGGTAAATGGGAGCCTTACCTCCCATTTCAGCAGGGGTGTGATCAAGCTGCATTATGCTGCTGGACACAGACATGGCCAGGAAGACATGCATAAACTTAAAAGGGACCTCTCATTATCAGTCAGATTTCTCTCAAAATATTGCCTGTTCTCAGCACTATCTGAGGCAACATATTGGCAACTGAACTTTTAAATTCAGTCCTTGTCCAGGTAACTTCCCACTAATTTGAACAGAAAAAAACCTTCGAAATCATGAGTTTTGAGGAATATTGCAAGTTAGTAAATGTTTTGTGAAGGAATCATGTGGCTTATGGAAATATCAATGATTTCCCCAAACGGAGGCTATTAGGTAGATGCAACGAACAGAGTAAAATTTTATTATGGCCCTAAATTATGATTAGTTTTTAGGTTCTTCCTTGAATTTGACACTCCAGGCACTAAGAATTGTAATTAAATCCAACTTAATAGGTTTTGACATATCTGTTTGACTCCATACTATGGTCCATTTTCCAGAGAAGATTAGGGTAATAACACTTTTTTAAATATTAAGCTTTCAGATTTCCAACTGTTCAGTCTAATAGTAGCATATTGTTGAAATTCTCAAAGATCACCTCCTTTAATCACAGAGCACATTTGATTTTTATATTGTCTCAGTGTGGGGGCAGTTGGTGTGTCAGCATTCAAACAACAATCTCCTTTGCAATGACAGAGAAGTTGCCTTATCTTAGCATAGTAATGGACAATATGACTAAGCACAAATGATTCAGTATATTTGACAGTGAGTGTTTTTCAAGAGGACACAGTTCCTTAGAAGTGTTTGAAAAGTTTCTCATTATTTTTGCTCTGGCATTTTATGGGGCACTCTTTTCAAATATATTCCCACCTAAGCACTGGCTGTCACTTAACAAAATAAAAGATAGAGGAGAAAAAAGAGGTAAAAAAAGAAGGCATATCAAAGGATTAAAGTCTACCGTAAGAAACACAACATAGTCCACAGTTTTCTAATACTTGTCTCTGCGCAGGGATGTAAGATTTATTTTCTTAGTATCTGTTCATGTATTGAGTCTGTGTTGCAATGGTTTTTTTGGGGATGAGGAGTGGCTACAGGAGTGGCTTCTGTGAGAAGCTGCCAGAAACTTCCCCCATGTCTGACAGACAATACCAACAGGCTCCTAGAACAACCCACCACTGGCCAAGTCCAAGCCAGTCAGCAACAGTTAGTAACATCTCTTGGACAACATGTTTAAAATGGAGAAAAAAGACCAATCCCAAATTATTGTGCAGATATAACGGCCAGAAAAGAGTGGAATGAGAACATATCAAAGGAACAACTCTGCAGACGCTGAAGTCAGTGCAGCAGGAGGGGGAGGTGCTCCAGGTGGCAGAGCTGAGATTCCCTGCAGCCTGTGTCTGTGGCACAGACCATGGTGAGGCAGCTGTGCCCTGAAGCCCATGGAGGACCATGGAGGTGCAGGGATCCACCAGCAGATCACAGAGCAGACCCACACTGGAGCAGGTGGATGAACAAAAGGAGTCTGTGACCCCATGGGAAGCCCGCACTGAATTCAGGCTCCTGGAAGGGACATGTGGACCCTTGGAAGGAGGAGGCCACACTGCAGCAAGTTTGTAGATAGGACTAGTGACCCTGTGGAGGACCCACACTGGAACAGCCTATTCCTGGAGGACTCTACTCCATGGAAGGAGCCCACACTGGAGAAGTTAATGGAGGACTGTTTCCTGTGGGAGGGACCCATGCCGGATCCAGGAAAGACCTCTCCTACCTGAGGAAGTAGTGGCAGAAACAACACGTGATGGATGAACTGAGCATAGTCCCCATTCCCTGTTTTCCTGTGCCAGAGAGGAGGTAGAGCTGGGGAGGAAGAAGGGAAAGATTGTTTAAGATTCGTTTTACTTCTCATTTTGCAGCTGTGATTTTGATTGGCAATAAGTTCCTAAGTTGTGACTGTTCTCCCCATGATGGTAATTGGTGAGTGATCTCTCCCTGCTCTTATGAGCCTTTCATTCTATTTTTTTCTCCCCTGTTTAGTTGAGGAGGGGAGTGATAGAGTGGCTTTTGTAGGTACCTGGCCTCCAGCCAGATCACACCACCACAGTCTCATAAGAACATCATCGTACAGATCATCCAAAAGTAGATAAAAATAAAGCAGAAAAAGACCCTGCAGATTTACTGCAATTTGGTAAATCTGGCTCACATCCTAATCTTGCTCCTGTGAAAATCTTCCCTTGACTTGGAGAAGGAGAATATATCTATTCTCAGTTCAGGTAGGGAAAGCAGCTACCAAATGAGTTACTTGGATAAATATTTCAGACAGTATTTTTGGAAGCTGGATGCTTGTAAATATCCTCAGTTCAAGAGAGGTCTGCCATCTACAACTCACACACACAGGACAAAAATCCAATCTCACACTAGGATCATCCTTTTCAATCACAGGGTGAGTAGAGTGCAAGTGAAGCATGAATAGCAGTGCAGCATCCAGCAAAGCATGATTGCTCTACAGGGCACAGGAGAAAGCTAATCAGAGGATCAGCGACTTCATCACAGAACTCCCCACTCAGCCTTTCAGAGGACAAAAGTCAAATTCCTGATCAGATGCTTATTTCAGAAATTTATTGAGGCCCAAGAAATGAAATATTTTTCAATGGAATAAAGAGAATATGTCATGTTACATCACAAAAGAGTGTAAGCTGGAAGTTACTAGGTCCTGCTCGAGGCTTCTGAACAGCATATGGAAAGTTTAATTTTGCATGGCCAAAACTCAGGAAGGCCATGAGTGTATCTGGACGTGAGGAAGGCCAGATTTGTCTGTTAACAATCTGCACTCTCTAAAGGGATTTTATGGATCAAAGACACTAGCAGGCTCCTTAGACAAAATAATACATGGGTGTGGTTTATGCCCAGCTTGATTCTGCACTTCTGCCAGTGCTGAACAGCTGCCAGCTCTCTCTGATATGTGATATTCGTGGGTAAAGTGAAGGGTCCCAGACTCTTGCCTGGGGTAGGCTGATTTATCTGAGACAAGCTTTTTATAAGAGTCTAAATCTTGCTGATTTTCATGAAAACTGTAACAGCTCTTCAGATCAGTCCCTACCCCTTATCCTTACAATATCTAGCAGATTTCTGTTTCATTTTTCCCTGAAAGAGTCATGATAGCATCAGTGACAACAACAATTGAACAGAAACTCAGAGCTCTCAGTGAGGAGACAGAAAGCAAAATCTGAGTTTATGTTCATCCTCCACATCAGAAGTTCCACCTAAATTCAATCTCTGTTGAAGCATTGCACTAGTGTGTATCCCAGATTAGATATCCACCCTTTGTCGTTCTCTTGCTTGGCAAGATTGCAAAGATTTGTCAGCAGCAGTTTGGAAACGAGGGGCAGATGCCAAGGATATTAGGCAGCTGGATGGTTTGGGAAACTTCATGCAAAGGAAGAAGGAGGACTGTGCATCCCCCAGGCGGTGTCTGAGGTACTTGCTGATTCTTCTCATGGTCTTCAAAGAATCACTGTCAGGTTATAAAAGTTGCTTTTTCCTTTGTCCTTTGTCGTTAGAGCCTAATGAGGAAGTGTGTGATTAAGGAAACTAGGAGGCAAGCAACACACTTCAGGTATTTCACCGAGGAACAAGGTTATGTATAGGTAAAGATGTAACTGATGAGCTTACAACTAAATGGGAGGAGAACTGCTTTTGTTTTCCAGCTGTTATTTTTCTGCGTGGCCTCCAGAGATTCGAAGGGCATTTTTCTCATAGACAAGCTATTTTCTACAGATGGTGCTTTTAACTTTCCTAAATCTCAAAATGACAACAATTTTTAGAGGGGAAATTGAATCCTTAATTTTACAGATTTCCATTCACCACTTTGAAATTTCAGGTAAAGCAACCTCCCACAGATCTTAGTTTTGGAGGCTAGTTGATACAAAAAACTTTAAACCTATCTAATTTATTTAGAATATTAATTTATTCATAGGGGGATGATTTTTAGCTAGTAAGAAGTTTATGCTTCTAAGACTGCACAGACATATACAAAAAATATTTTCCTTACAATTTGTCTGCTCTTTTTTTGCTGTGACCCACCACTCTCTCCCAAACATTTGTCCAAACCATTTCTACTTGGCTCTGCCTAGACTCTAATACTTTGAGCTAAGAAAACAAGAAAAAAAAATGATGAAAAACATGCTCAGCCGAAGTCTTTTAGACTGTGAAAGAATGAACATAAGAAATTACTTCGAAAGAATGTGGTACCTGGAGAATTATATTAGAAAGGCACTGAAAATATATTTTCCATACAAAAACATTTTGAGAAGAAATAAAATAGTTCATGTGAGGAAATCATAATGATGGGAAGAAAAATTGATTATTTATACAAAGCAAAAGAAAATCAAAGTAAAATATATGGGGTCCTTCAGTGTGAGCAATTTATTCATAAATAGACATATGTTCAGAGACTGTTTGTCCACACTGGATTTGGGTAACTATTCTATTTGGCGAGATTTAGAGTTTAAATGAAGAACACATATGGCAGCTTCATCTCCAGCTCTGTGCAAGCATAGCCCAGAGCACAGATACCTCAGCTTTACTTGGGAGTTGTGCTTGTGCACCAGTTTGGGCCCAGACTACAATGCCTCAGATGAGAGCAGCATATTTCTGCTTTTCTGAAATTTCATCACTTTGTACTATCTGTATCCAGGCATAAGGTCTGAGACCAGGTGATATTATTTGATGTAGATTTGAATATATCCTCGTGATCTGTTAATGTCTGACAAATATTTTCAGTGCAGTTTTTAGGTACTAAATTTAATTTTGTTGAGGGTGTATGGAGTGTTAATGGAGTGTTTTCTTCAAATTGGTTACATGAAAATTGATATTTTCATCAAGAATGCAGCTCGGCTGTCCCCTGTAATGCTGAGATTGTGCATGACACAAATGGAGCAAACTAAAAAAGCAGATGGCCATACATTAGCTGTTAAGTGAAGAGAAGCATCCCTCAGGATTTCCTAGAGGACAAAATGATGTAAGCCCTAGGAAGGACTTAGGAAGATCACCTTTTAACTTGTTTGAGATCTCTGAGAGTACTCTAACCTTTAGCTAGTGCTCTGCAGCTCTCAGACTCTGCAAAAGTATGATAATGTGTGTGAATATGAAAAAGAACATCTCTAGATTGTGATTTTTTAATCCCTTTTCTGCTGTCAGGACCGTTGTTGTCACATCTCAGTGTCACGAGGTAAAAGAAGTCTTTTAGATTTCTAGGGCAAAAAAGCAGGGTAGGGAAAGAGTGGGTGAGCCCCACAAATATCTTTATGGGGCCCCTTCTTTGGTACTGGAGAACAAGGATGGTGAAAATTAAATGGTTTGTTAATGTAATCATCTTTATGTAAAATCAGTAAAGAAATGTTAATTTTAGTATTTTAAATCTCCATTAACATTCTGCAGGGATCATGGTCTATCAGGAGTAGCAATTATTAAGTCAAGCCCTGATTGAGAAAGGAAGAAAGTCACAAATGTCAGCATCAATGAGCAATTTGCCTGAGGGAGAACACAGATGATATTTCCTCTGGATGTGAAGGGAGTTGGGCATTGGTGAGTGAGGCCAGACCTATACAAAGAAAGAAAACTTGGTCCATTCAAAATGCTCTCCAAGTCCTTTTTTTATAGCCATTTCTATATCTGCCCAAGGACTTCACTTTTCAGGAGCTGAACTGCATGCTTTAGCCTGCAAGACTTTGTGACATAACACTCTTAAAGTGTGTTCAGGGAGTGAGTTAATACCTTCTTTGGAAAGCTTTTTACCTGCCTGGTTTGTAGGTAGAATTTTATTGCAACCACTCTTGACATATTTTTGATCTTTCCTGTCACTCCAACTTTCTCTTCCCTCTCAATTCATCTCTCCTTTTTTTTCCTGCTACTACCTTAAGCCTTGTTCTGTAAAAGTCAATACTGTTCTGAAAACCAACATAATACAGTTAAATGGATCTGAATTCAGACTTCCTGTGAAGCAAATCTAGCTTTTCAAATCAACAAACTCTTTCTTTTCTTATATTATCCTTTTCAAAAGACTGATTTAAAGGAATGTCTTAGGCAATTTTACTTTTTACTAGGCTTTTAATCTATGGCACGGAAACTCTAGTTTTCTATCTGCAGCTTAAGCTCCATCCGTAAGTTTTGTTGATTTTGAATGAAGTAGCAGAAGCAGCCTGTAAACAAAGGGGTTAATGGAGAAATTTTCACAGAATATCACATTTTACAACATTGTCATTTCCAAGAGCATATTTTTAATCACATGTTTGTTCTGGATTAGAAACATAAATAAAAGGACAATCCCCCTTCAAACTGGAAGATTATAACTAACAACTATCCAGTACACATATAGAAGGATGTGTTAAAGGCAGAATAAAATCTCCTTTCATTTTATTATTCCTTGATTAACACATTCCCCTTAGCTCTAATGTGATGTTTTTGTGCATCTGTGTGATAGGGTTTTATTATTTTAACAATGATTTCTGGTCTTCAGCTTGAAAAAGCTTTATACAATATCTGATCAGTACACAACAATTTTTCAGGAATATTTTAATTATGCTTACAATAGGCCAAGCTTATGAAAAAGTAATTGATTACCTGATTTTTGTCATACCGAGAGGCTACAGAAATTTACTGTCATATTAATTAAGAACTTTGCCTTCCTCTAAAACCCAGGTTCCTTTTATTTCCTGCCTCCAGCCAACACAAGGTAGTAGAAACCAGAGATAGTACTATTTGTCAGTAGCATCCGACAAATTTATTTTAAAAATCAAGTTATATATTAATTTTGATTCTTTTTAAATTAAATGGGAAGAGGAAGGGAATCTCATGTATTTTTTCTCCCTCAAGAAAACACAATTCAAATTTGTGCAGTTTGTGACCTGTAAATGGAGTGAGCATGTTCCTTTGTTTTGGTAACGTATTGGTGCTGAGGAATGCCAGCACCCACCCGAGTCACAAGAACAGGAAAGTACATACAAAATAGTATATGAGAAACTTGAGGCAGAGAAAAGACAAAAATAATCATTTCTGAGTAACTTTCAGAGCACTGCTAGCTAAGAGGCGGCTGATTCCTCTCTGAAGTGCACTCTGCTGCTGAGAGTGCAGCTCTCAATATAAGAAGTCCTCATAATGGTTTCAGATTATTTTGAGCTGTTTTCTTCCCCACCACAGAAACTGGTTTTGCACTGTTGTAAATCAAGTAAGCCTTGTGCTTTGCTTTGGCAGTTTTAGACAGAGGAGAGATTCAGGAAAAAATTAAGCCCAAGTTGAGCATGGGAACATTTCCTCTACTTTGTTTAAGATCTGATTTCCCCTTACCTCATACTTCTCAGTTCTCTCTTTTCTAGCCTCAGAGAAGACAAAATAGGGATGCGTTCATAGAACATTTTGGTCTGCCCCTACTTTAGTGAACATTTATTATCCAGTTATATGTGAACATATATTAACCAGTTATAACTCACAACAGAAAAATTTTGGACTTTCAAGAAGTATAGTAAAAATTACAGAGGTTTATTTTTAATTTTTTTTTACCATAACTGTTCTTGTAGAATTGGATGGGAAATAATGAATAAGACGTTTGCAAAATATTAGAAATACTTCTCAAATTTATCTGCTGGAGGATTTCAATAAATTCACATCACATACACACAGTTAGAAATTAAAAATTCTTTCTTTCATGAAAAATAATTACAAGGTCCAACTGTTTCTAGACATGGATCTTCTACTTTGTAAGAAAAACAACATGATAATTTTGAGGTACTGGACTCTACAGTTTGGAACTGAATACATGTAAGAGGGACATAGATGAATCAAGAATTCTTCTCATTCCTTCAAAGGACTGATGTGTTAATCTTGCTTGCATAAATAAAATTCTCTGATTAAAGTAAAACCCCAGGGGCACCATGATGTATTGAATGGGAAAATGAAAGCTGTGCCTTCTAGACGAAGTAATGTAGCTATTTATTAACCAAAAACGATATTTTCTTTTCCTTTTTCCTTTGCCAAAATAATGATTGTAGCCTTCTAGCAAGATGAATAATCAAATCATGACATAACCATTTATTTCACAATACGGTGAATACTCTATCCAAGAATACTCTGAAATGTAGTTATAAGACTTCCTCCTTCTTTTCTTTTGCTAAACTGAAGTGAAAACAACTGAGAAATAATATTGGTGTGTGTCTCTACAGATAATTTTATATCCTGATTATTCTGACACAGAAGATGAATAAAACAGGATTTTTGTCCACAGAATTTTTACATTTATAAATGCATAATTTAAAAAAAATCTAAGAAATATGTCTATAGTTCTATGGATCCCATTTAATAGAGAATTGATCCTGCATTTAAGAAAGTCCTAAAACTAGAGTTTTTCCAGTAAAAGCAAAACCTGTTGTCATTCCTTAAATGGTAAACAATAGAGGCTGTAATGGTTCATCCTTTCTTCAGGTTCATTATTGCCTTCCAGCTTCCAAACTAAAAGCTCTTAGCAACATAATTACCTCTTTGGCTTTTGCAAAATGTCACGGCTCCTGTTTAGCCAATGGATCACCTCACATGAGTCTGCAGCTTCCTTTTTAAACACAGCATTAATAGCTGAAATGTTGGACAGCCTGGCTTATAAGCTTGGCAACAAATTGGTCTCCCTTCTCACCTCTTCTGGACTTGCTGTTATTTTGGGAAGCAAGAAGGAGATCTGAAGCCACACATATCTGGATCCAAAGACATGCCTACTCAGAGTGACCTTAGAATCTAAGACATCCGGGCCCTTTTCCAGACACCTAAACACTATCCTTGTCACTTTGTTGCATTGTAATTAGCCTAAATCATTCATAACTTTTGTATGCGTGGTGGCCTCACACAGAGAAGTACAGTTTGAAGTCAGAGGTTAAATGGAAATGGCATTAAATAGACTGCTGTATCTGAATAAGAAAGAAAAAAAATCCAATGACAGACCTCACATGGGGATCCCAACAAACAATGTCTATCTTTTCCAGCTGTGTTGAGTAGAATAAAAACCAAATTTTTACCAACAAAATTTTTATTCTCCCTATATTCAACATTCCATTCTACTGAGTTGCTAGGGCATCTATCTGACTTTCACTCTTCCTCTTTCCCCCTAATATTATGAAATCTTTTCTGAGTCCCTTAGAAAGTCATATAACCTCTGTGCAATTAGCAGCCATGCCAGCCTTTCAATGTGGTGAGGCTATTCTGCTCTAACACCTGCTGCTCAGTTTTTCATCATGTGTGTATATATATCTTAAAATTCTTCATCTGTTCACAAATTTTTTGGCTACCTTGAATGAAAAAAGAGCTGTCTTACTAGCACAGATAAGGTGTGTGAAGTGCCACTTTCTCTTTGCAAATTGCTCTTTTCCAAGACCAGAACAGTATCTATGTGCAGAATATGTATTTCAGCCCTGAAAAAAGCTTTCCAACATGAATAAAATTATGAAAGTTTGGTTTCCCACCCTCTTCATGAAAGAGGATAATGTGTTGATGAGGTACTTCAAACTCCCTGTGGGACTGGCAGCATGACAGAATGTGGTTACTTAGTTAGAGCACATTGGGTGAAGAGAGAACAAAAACTACTCATCAGTGTACTGATTTGATCCTCAATATGGCCAACATTGTGATCACACAAAATTCCAGGATTAGAAGCAAAATGAAAATCGTAACTAAAGTTTAAAAATTGCTTAGTGCTTTGTGATCTGTAAAAGTGAGATAAAACCCCACATTTTTATGCTCATATTTGAGAAAGGATAAGATTAATAAGGTTAAATCATCCAAAGAAAAGCCCATTTATTAATGGAATAAAACTGATATAATATGCACACTCTACTAGATGATTGTGGGGTAAAAAAAACCCCACATTTTTTGTTAGATATTTTTGGACAATAACCCCCTGATAACGAGTGTGACTGAAACTCAGAGTTTATCAAAATATATGTAAAAGCATCAGGCGATTTACCTGGAGTTCCGCATCCCACTCTGGGGTCTGCAGCACAGGAAGGATGTGGACCTGTTGGAGTGAGTCCAGAGCGGGGCTACAGAGATAATTAGAAGGATGGAACTCCTCTCCAATGAGGAAAGGCTGAGAGAGATGGGATTGTTGAGTCTGGAGACGGGAAGGCTGGATGGAGAGGGACTTTTTACAAGAGCATGCAGTGACATGACAAAGGGGAATGCCTTCAAACTGAAAGAGAATGGGTTTAGATCAGATGTTAGGAAGAAATCCTTTACTGTGAGAATGGGAGGCACAGGAACAGGTTGCCCAGAGAAGTTGTGGATGCCCTATTCCTGCAAGTATTCAAGTCCAGGCTAAATGGGATTTTTAGCAACCTGATCTAGTGGAAGGTGTCTTGCCCATGGCAGCGGGGTTGGAATGAGATGATCTTTAAGGTCGCTTCCAACACAAACCATTCTATGATTCTATGATTTATCAATGAGTTTCATTGTTTAGTGGGGTAACTTTGTCTAGGATCTGAAACAGATCACTTAAAAGGAGAAAAAACCAAGGTTTCTAGGATCTGATCCATCTGAAAACATGAGAGAGCACTGAGAGCCTCCATAGACATAATTGCTTTCTTCCCTTTAGTTTTATTCTTGTGGAGGGAAGAAGGATGTGGTGTGGTTTGTTTTGTTTTCCCTGTTTGAGCTTCTTAGTATTACTTGGAGTTTGATCATCTGAATACTGATCAGGTTCAGAAACTATGAAATCTAGGATATTGAGGAGCTTGATGGTGTAGGAAGGAGCATGGTTTATAATGGAAAGAAATTTTATATGCACTCCCATTTCTCAGTGATACCCTTTAGAATTTGAAATTTTATCCATTATAAAAGGGTCTTCATAGTTCAGGTTCAGAAGATAAGTCCAATTTTATAACAGCTTTAGTTCTGAGATCCAGTCTAAAAAAATTGCTTTGAGCATTACTGTTAAAAGAACTCTAAAAAGAACTTCAGCTTTGTAGCTCCTACAGTTAAAAAAAAGTGCTACAACTCTTCTTAAAATAAAAGTGAAAACTTTCTATGCAGATTTACCTTTTATTAATTTATGAAAGTGGCTTTGTTGTCTAAAGAGTTGAAAACTTAATTAAGTTTTACATTAAAAATGTATGAATTAATTTATTTTTTGTGTTTGGATGAACAAAGTACTTGTAGTGTTGTTTGACTGAAAGAAAAAATATTATCTCACCAACACTCACATTAATATTGATCCTCATCAATGAAACTGCTTTTAAAATTTTTCCCAGGCTGCTTTTCCCCATAGGTGCTAATTGTCTTCAATTTTGTAAAATTTTTGCAAATGGTAAAGGAAAAATATGTGCTGTTGCCAGAAAGTCTCTCCCTTACACTATGAAAAGATACAAATTCATTATTACCATGAAGCCTCTGGCTGGGCATTTAGTAGTAACCTGCTTATTTGTGAAAATATTGCCTCTGAGATGATATTTTTTTTGGCTCAAGGAGTTAATGAAAACAAAGCTTGCTGGTTTGATGTTTATCCTGAAGCCCTAATAGGAAAACAGTTATTCAACATGACAAGTTCCATGTTTTCATATTTAACAGTGTTTATTCAGACAGGTAAGCCTTTTGGGCTTAGCAAGATATTTTCTCATATGGCTGTACATTCAATCTCTACTTCTTATTTCCTGATAAACTTCAGTTATCTTTAAAACTGGAACCATCCTCTTTCTCTGTGTTTTGGACTTGGAATTTTAACATAACAGATTGTCAGTCCATACTAAGGCTGTCACTGGCTGTTATCAGAGGAAATGTACTGACTCAGATCCAGCTTTAATGTCTTCATCAGCACATGGTATAGGCCAATTGGGCAAGATGGTGATACTGGTGATCCTCTGCATGTTTCGAGGAAATTTAATGTTCTACACCTGTTCTCTAGTGCAGGATGCTTCTCTGGATGAGGGAACCAGGCTTGAGTCACTGAAGCATACCTCACTTCAACTACCTGTCTTTCCTTGGCATTGCCATAACCCTGAAGAATTATTTGCTGGCTTTTGCATCCCACTATGACGTGGGATGCAACCCGTTCCTCACTGTATTCAGAGCCTGAGTCATGTCCACCAGACATTTATTGCCTAATGGTGACAAATTTCTGTCTTAGAAGTCCAGTGACCAAGTTCTTCTGTGAATTGAGCCTTTGGGCAATACAGAAAGGAGAGTAAAAAGTCATAGCAGATGCTGTTGGCTGAAATGGTCACCCAAAGGCAAACCATTTCCTCATCTGAAAATTGTGTTCTTTGTGTTATAATAGTTGGCATAAGATCCCAACCCATTTAAGTCGTATCACTCAGACATTTTTAAATGTCAGATGAAAGTAGAAGCCTGTGTATGACACTCAAGCAGTTTGTTTGTACTTGTTGTTTTTTAGGTAACCAGAATGATCATTTCATGTTGACAAGATAGCTGTTGATTAAGCTGAGCTATGAAGTAACAGACCCAGAGCAGACGAGATGATAAAAAGTTTAAATCCCTAGCAGAAGGTTGGATAAAACCTTTTTATTGTCTGAGATATACCTGTGAGTTAACTAATTGTGAAGGGATAATAAATGATTTAATTATTTCCCATCTGTTAGTAATTCAATTAGATCCTGCTCAGTTTGCATAGCTGCAGCCCTTTCATTACTGTGCTTTGCATTCCCTACCAAGTCTGAAGTCCCCAGAGTTAAGCTATGGTATTACCCTCTGAGGTGAAGATGGGAAAGCAATTTAAAAGCATTTTTTCTCACTTAAATCCATCATATCTGTATTCTTAACATTGCATTTCCAGCATCTTTTTAACATAATAAATGCTGCATTAATTTAGTTGAAGGAAACACAAACCCAAATAAAGGAGCAATGCCTGAATTGGTTTTTGGAAAAAATTATTTTAGAAAAAAAATTGTTGAGAACTTTGAGGTATAGATTTAACCATACACTAAGTACACTTAAAAATACTTATTCCTAGAGTAAGGGTAGAAAACTAGAAAGTTAAAGACAGGGAGTGACTCATATATGATAAATACACAGGGCATACTCTTCTACACTTTAATGAGAATAATTCATACTATTTTCATGAGAAAAAGAAAAATCCATTGTTTTGCCTTTATTCTAGGGCAACTGAGAGAGATATACTTAGTTTAAAAGGAGATATAAGGTGAAGAATATTTAGTTCACAGACTTGTCATTTGCTCCTTGTCATTTTACACCAGAGAGAGGAGGAGGAGGTTCTCCCTGCCCCTACCTTGGCTGATGTGTTCATTCAGCCCAGAGAGCAAAAGCAGGGGTAAACTCTCACAGTGGATTTAGGATGGTTAGGCACTACTCACAGTTAAGAGTCTCTGTTCTGTTTTTGTTGTAGTGTGCTGGTGCTGGCTGAGGGAAGTTAATTTTCTTTGCAGTGACTGGTGTAAGGCTGTATTTTGGATTTTTACTGACCACGGGGTTGATAATACAGAGATGTTTTTGTTATTGCTGAGCAGAGCTTACACAGAGCCAAGGCCTTTCCTGCTTTTCTTACTGACACACTGGGGAGGAGACTGGGGGTGCCTGGGGGGTTGGGAGGAGACACAGCCAGGACAGGTGACCCAAACTGACCACAGGGAGAGCCCAGACCATGTGCCATCGTGCTCAGTGTATGCACTGGGGGAAAGGAGGAGGAAGAGGGGGACATTTGGAGTGATGTCATTTGTCTTCTCCAGTAACCATTACATGTGATGGGGCCCTGCTCTCCTGGAGATGGCTGAGCAGCTGCCTGCCATTGCAAAGCAGGGAATTAACCCCAATTGCTTTGCTTGTGTGTGCTCAGATTTTGCTTTCCCTGTTAAAGTGTCTTTGTCTCAATCCTCAACTCTCTGGCTTTTACCTTCCTGATTCTCTCCCTGATCCAGTTGGTGGGGGAATAAGTAAGTGGCTGCATGGGGCTTGGCTGCTGGCTGGGGTTAAACCACAACGTGTAGGAAATAGGATTTATATTTCTCTCCTTAACTGTCCTCTGGGGATGGATGAGGACAGGTTTCTAGGAGGTTCAGATGGTGCTTCCCTCCCTCCCACCTTTCCATCCTCTTCCTCTCTCTTTCCCCCTCTCACTCTCTCCCTCCCTTTTTCCCTGCCTCCCTCTTTCACAATGCAGCAGTCATCCCTCCTAAGGCAATTTCTCACAATTCAGCACTACTGACCTACACAGATATTGTGCCAAAAACTCCTCTTCGCTCTGAACCCTGGTTCTAGACCAGAGGAATACTCAACTACCTAGCTCTCACAAAAATCAGATCAGAAATCAGAAATCCCCTGAGGACTTTGGCTGCTTTCAACTGCAATAAGGAAAACTCTCTTCTAGGATAAAAGAAAAGCATGTCTTCTTTACATCTCTCATATGTGAATGGGCTGAAAATTAAGGAATTCTTCATGAGCATCCATGTCTCAAATATTCTTAAGAGAGAAGAGATTTTAAAAGTATTTTGCCTAATTCCCCTGCCACTCGCATAAGTATTCAACAACTTTGTGCTTCACTTTGTTTTACACTGTCACTCTAAGCTGTGTTGAGGAAGCTGTCTCCTCTTGCCCTTGATAAGATACACTAATTAATTGGGAGACCTAACTGCATTTATTACACAATCATATTAGCCCTTGGATTAACGTATTTAAACCTAAGTAAACCAAGCAGAGATTTTACCTTTCTTACAAGCCAACTGTCTTTTGATATTTGCCTTTGATACCATGCAACAAGCTCTCCTGGAAGGGCATAAGGGAAAAAAATCATTATAATCTTTTTCAACTCCATGACTGCTCTTCCCTCTGATATGAAGAGCCTCAGGTGACATGACTTAGGCCAATTGTTTCACTTACCAAAAATAGGTAACATAAGCCCTCAATAAATCTGTGTGCATGGTTGGTTTTGACCTCTTATTGAGTGCTTGTCAATTGTCACTTTGACTCACAGTCCTGTATTAAGAGGTTGGAGAAATATTGCTTTGCTGGGGCAGATTTATATTCACACAGTTGGGTTTTTTTCAGCACTATATCATCAAGTTTATGTTTTGCTTCCCTGATGATCTAACACATAAAAATATAGCACCAGACAAAGGACAACAGCAAGGAGTGTTTTTGTTTTTTGGTTTTGGTTTTTTGGGTTTTTTTGTGTGTTTTGTGTCATTTTACTTGTGCTGAACATTAAAAGTTTTAGAGTCTATGTGGGCCCTGTAGACTTTATTGCTGAAAGAAAATTTCTGTCTATGTGGGGATCTGTAAATACACAACTATTCAAAAAGTAAGCACATACACATTTTCTGCTCTGGTAATCCCAATTAACACTGTGTAAAGTGGCATTACATCATCTGAAAATCCTTGTTGAAAGGTATTTCATTGCATAGAAGCTTTGGACTAAATTGTAATTTGCAACTGTAAATATGTGCCAAAATTGTAATTTGTTCAATCTCATCCCTTTACCCCCAGGACAAAGAAAGAGAAGGAACATGTGCTGGGTCAGAGTGGCTGTTTAAGAGAGACAGGAGTGTGAGAGAGGCCTTAGTTCAGTAATATACATTAGATATGAACCATCTCTACTTTAACATGTACTGAGATTGATCAGTCATGGGTCATGGAACAGGGAATTGCAAATGGCTCTTGGCCACCTCTCTTTATCACAGAAAGCAAAGTAAAGCTCAGATCCAGTGGAAAATAAAGGCAAGACCATATTATGATGAATACAGATATCATTCCACATTTTCAAAGAAAAAATACATGAAAATGACAAATATGCATCCAACATATAAACAGGATGAACATTTTTATGTGTTAAGCTACTAAGCCATTCTTGTTTGTGATTTACTTTACTGTCTCTTTGGCTATTATGTTTCTCCTTTTTACTCACTCAGGACTTAGTTTTCCAATTTTCCTGTTCCTGTCAAATAAACAAATTCCAGAAAGCCACTATTAGAAAAAATGCACCCAGTGATTGTTGAAGAAATATTTACTGTGTTCTTGAAATGTGCTAAGCTTTTCATCTATTTGCAGCCAGGAGAGTATTTGAAATGCATGTTCAGCAAAAGCTTTTAGCTGGAACTCTTTTTCAATTTTTTTAAAACATGACAACATGACTACTAGAGCCTGTTGGGATTTTATTGCAGGACATGGGTTGGTCCTTCAGAGCTCACTGTTTATATTGCAGGTACTGCAGATCTGACATCATACCCACACAGAAAAAACCACACACTGGATAAAATCCCTTTTTTTTAACAGTTTCATCAGTGCTTGTCCTGGTTCCAAGAAATACCTATTTCA
The DNA here is from genome assembly GCA_024362935.1 of Setophaga petechia. Taxonomy (NCBI): domain Eukaryota; kingdom Metazoa; phylum Chordata; class Aves; order Passeriformes; family Parulidae; genus Setophaga; species Setophaga petechia. The sequence continues at coordinate 9,275,833 of JANCRA010000024.1, forward strand.
GTGCACACCAAAGAAATAAAATAGCAAGCCACCAACTTGTTCAGCAGTGGTCAGAGGGCAGCTCTGTGATGGCTGCTTTGCTTGTCTCCCTCCGCAGCAGGATGTGACAGCCCCAGGAATACCTGGGTAGGTGCTTGGACCTGCTGGCAAGAGGTCTTGAAATGGGCAGCTCAGTCACATCAGGAACACAGTGCTGAAATATAAACTGTTTGGGACCCTCATGGATTTTTTGATTGTTGAATTTATTTTGTTTTATCTTATTTTGTTATTACTTACTTTTTGAAATGTAAAGGGCTCTTATCTATTTTCAAGCTACATGTTTGAAAAGCAAGAGAACACCTCTGAGAAAGAGTGACCAATCATAAATTATTCCTGTGAAATATGTCTTACACTCTTCGTTCAGCATTTCTCAGGAAATGAAAATTCCTGCAAGCTCTTAGTATCTCATCTAAAACAAACAAACAAACAAAAAGTCAGAATGGCTTGACAAGACTGCTGTGACTTCTGCCAAACTCAGCTAGTATAAAACTTGCTATTAAGAAATATAAGCTGGAAATTCCTCTGCTTATGAACTTGAGATTGTGCTCTGGTCCAGTCAAAATAGACTTTGTTTACACTGATTTAGTGGCCTTATGAGATTGCCTGGTTGCTTGCCTGAGTTCCCTCAGCAGGTGAAATTACTTGCTGAGCTGCACAAAATCATGCTGGGGAATAGCTGTGCCATGTCTTGCCAGTATTTATTTAATGTTGTGTTACTGCTTGAAAATGAAAAGCATTTATTTTTAAAACATAGTCCATGTGATTAAGACTTATAAAAGCAAAAGAAAAGGCTGGGTAACAAATGAAACTATAACTTACATGCTGGTTTTGATCTCATTGTTTCTACTGCTTCAACAGCAGCTGCCTTTGTGGTTTTGCAAACCACAAACAGTATAATAGTTTTATATCTCTCCTTTTCTCTAGTTATAGGTCCCTCTCTAACCACTGACATGCTGTCTCATTAAAACCTGTGTATCCTGAACTGCTTTTGGATTACAAAGGCTGGAAAGTCATGTATCAGTCATAGCATCTATATCTGGAGGTCTTTAGGAGCCATACATCTCCCTGGGATGGGTCTAAAGAATGGTACAGACACCTGCCTTCCTGATCTCTGCCTATCCCAGAGGCCTGAAGCTTGTTTATTTGTGCTAAAATAGCAAATTCAAGCCCAGCATGTGTAATGTGCTTGCTCTGAAGTTCTTACAATAAAACAGAGAGTTCCATTCAGTTGATTAACGTAGATGTTAAGTAATATTGGTCCTGGTATCAACACTCTATCCCAGGCCAAAAAAAACCCACAAAAAACCCAGCCTCCAACCAGACATTGTACTGTAGATAACAACCATCTGAGCATGGCAATTCAGCCACTTTTTAATGCACTGTATTCAATACACGTTACTGTAATCCTATACATGAGGATGTCCCAAGACACTGCATAAAATTTTGCTAAAGTTGAAACAAACACCACCCAGACCTCTTTCCTCCTACACCAAGCAAATCATTGTAGGAGGTTGCCAAGTCAGAGATGACTTTCTGTTCATAAATTCATGTTAACTGCTTGCAAATACCTTCATGTCCTCTATGTGTTTGGAAACTAGCCCCAGTATTATTCGCTCCATCCCCTCCCTAGAGCCTGAAAATCACCTGGCCAGCCTGTAGTTCCCTGGATCCTCCTCCCTGCCATTTTTGAAGGACATTGCTTTACCTCCAGTCTGCAGTATCCTCTCCTGTTAGTGTTATCCCTAACCTCTATTTTTTAATTTTATTTCTGAAAAGTTAATTGTAAAGTACCAGTGTCAGCACTGAGCTTCTGTTCCATTTCTTTCTTTCTCCCTTCCTTTCTAGCAGAGCAGGTCTTTCTTCATACCAGTTTTTGCTAAGTCATTCCTTAGCTGCTTCAGACCAACTTGTTGAGCAGACTCAGCAGGAGAGATTATGACAGAAGGTGCAGGGTGGCTTAATACAATGCTAAAGTTACAGCTATAGCCTCGCTTTCCTTTTCCCATTCCAAAATATTCTATTACACATCACAAAGGGTCCTGATCTTCCAGATCCTTTCCCCAGAGCTGCTCTCTGTCATTCCAGGACTTTTTGGGGAAACAAGCTGTATTGGTATGTATACATATACACGCACATATACCTGAGGTGTTTTTCTTCTCTTTAGACTAAGCACTTTAAATTGTAACATGAATTCTGGGAGAAGATTTGCAAGCCTCATATTGCAAGTAAGCTACTGCAGTCTATGATATGCCTCTGTCTATATAAATATTATTGACAGACTGGAAAATACACTGAAAATTACTGGCTGCATCACGCAAGGGCAGTGTTCTAGATGGTTGAATTTTAAGCTGTTGCACCCCAAAGAAAAACCTCAGGCTTTTCAAACGACAGATCTCTAGTTGTGGCACAATTCCATGAAAAGATGCAAACATGAAACTCACAATAAACCCTGAATAATACGCAGCTTAAGCCTCACAAAGAGAGTGCATCCTAGTTTACTTGCCAAAATAAACAACACAGGAGAGTGACAGATATGCCAGTATTCCATGATTTTGGGGACAAGTGCAAATATTGACATAACTAAAAGGCTGTTATCTTTAACCTGCAGCCTTGGGTACTGTCAGTTATCACCACCTGCTGTCTAAATATTAAAGTTCTTAAGGATGGAATATTTGAAGAGCATATCTGGAACAGGAAGGAAAATAGTAACAACAATGGTGGCAATAATAGTACAAACATAGTAAATTAAAGGAAAAAACATATTCATGTGGAAGTTGAAACTTTCTCATGTATAAGAACCTCTCTTCCCTTAAAGAGATCAAATTGCAAGGGGCTGAAGGTTTTCAGATAATCTGTCTTAGGGTGGATTGCCTATTTATGTGCTAAGCAGAATACCTTTATTTCCTCTATATAATTTTTCCAATGCATTTGAGAAGATGCATATTTTTAAAAGTGTTTCTAATCTTTTAAATCAAAAGCAAAGGAAGTAAAAGAAGCAAAGATCAAGGATTTGATATCCCTAATAGAAAAGATATATCCTGTTTTTTTCTAAAGCTGTATGAAATCAGGTGCTAGAATTTAACTTCGTTATAATTGCAGCATTGCAAGGACATGGACAAAGCTGAGTGGTTGCTGATAGTTTCTTTAGATTTCTCTGCACCCAATCATTCTCACAATACTAGAGGCTTCTGTCATTGCAGGAGCTGGCAGAATTTAGTGACTACCCAGAGAAATGCCTTCTGAAGATCTGTTCTCAGAACAAAGTTCTCAGCAAATCAATGCAACAAATAAAATTGCTTTGTTCCTCACATATCTGAAAGCTTTTTTGCAGTTAGTGCTGTTATCTCTTTCATTTTAAATCTGACAATATTGCTATTAAGATGCAGAACAGACTTTTCAAGGACTGCAGGTTTTCTCCTAATTTCAATGACCAAGAGAATTGCATTGTTTATTTACTATGTGCCTGGGGGCTAAGAAGGCTACATACAACTTTATCACTCATATTTTCACTGCATATTTTTGCTTCAAATTCAGTGATCCATTTAGCTGCAGTAGAAGGTCACTGTTACTAATTTACTCTCATTCATTGGTCTCAGTGACAGAATTTAATTATTTCAGCCTAGTTCATAGTGGGAGAGCAGCTGCAGTGCTTAAAACACTGTAATGAAAACCAGTAAACCCTCACCTTGTCTCAGCAAAAGACCAGGAAAATAGCAGTTAAACTTATGGTCTGTCATCTCAATTCCAAAAAAAGCCACGTGCATTACCTTAATAAATTGGAGAACTAATCTGTCTTAGAGCTGTGTAATTGTTCTTTGAGTTGGAGCTGTCACTCACTAATACCAATGGAAGCCTTCCTAAAATTTGAGAAAGATGTTATATTGAGTAGTACATAAGTATAGAGAAGAAGGGATGCTTTGAAACAGGATCCACAGTCTTTTAGACAAGGCTTGCAGTGCTTTTAGAGGCAAATGTGATCTCTCTCAGTGCAGAAAGGACAGCACACTGAAGCCAGTGAGAACTGCAGGGAAAATAAGCTGGATACAACATTACCAGAGAGAGGGATCTGGCCTATCGATTCATTCTAGGATAACTAATAAAATTACAGGAAATCTAAAGGGGCAGCTAACTCTTCTTCCACATAAACATGTGAATAGCGTGCTACATGGCCTGGTTGCACTGGATAAGGGAAAAAAAAAACAACCAACAAACAAAAAAAGCCCTTCAGAAAACAGGACAGACACAAAGCATTCCTGGCTAAAGGGACTGGCTTGTCAGCCTGGCCAAACTCAGCAAATCAACTTCCAATTCAATAAAATGTTCCACTGTGTAGTGGAACATTTATCCACCTTAATAAACTCTTGTTTTACAGAGTTACGTGAATTTTGGCAGGAAAAGGAAAGATAAAAGCTGTATGCTGGAGCACTTCTGCAGGAATTCCTTCTTGTCTAAAGACAGTGTTCCCTGTGAAAAATCCCTTTTCCAGAAAAACCTCATTTAAGCTTCCTGAATAACATTAAACATGTTAAAAACAGAATACCTGTCCTTAATTTCAAATTGTGTTCTTATTGAAGATCAAGATGAAAAACCCATTGTCATTGCAAAAAAGAGATATTGTTGGAGATCCTTATTGAAAGGATGCATTGCAAATGAAATTGTATGATTAGAAAGCTGTTCAGCACAACAAAGTTGTTGGAAAGTGTTTTCAGGCATTTCGAAGACTACTTTTAGAAATGTCTAAAAGTCTGAAAACTAGAAAAGTAATTCTAAAGTAAGAAAATTAAATATTCAAGAATATATTTGAAATAGTATTAATACATTTGCTGTGTTTCATAAGTGAATAGAATTTCTAATTTTCCAGTGCCTCAGGAACTGTTCTTTTATACCACTATAAAAATTCTATTCATAATTTGTTGTCAGAATAGTTGAAAACTTATTAAAATTCATATATTATCTACCCTTTCACTCATGGGAAAAACTGTTCCATTTTATCCTAGATGTTTTGACATAAGAAATAATTCACCTGCTTTTACATAAAAATATTAAATATTCTGTAAACAATAATTACAGACTGGACTAAGTAGGTTCTCACTATTCACAGAACATATTAATAGACTAATATTTGCAGTATGGTCTTTGATTAACTTCAATTGCCTTCTGGACTAGTTATCACCAGTTGCCCATGAATGAGTTTAAACTGTCAATATTGTCATTCACACAACAGAAAAGGCTTTTTTTCTTCATCGCTTGCTTACTGTTTCTGGAAACACCCACACTGGTATGGTTCAAACTGTGACTATCGTAGATCTAATTTTACAAACTGTAATTTCCAAATTTAGTTTCTTAATGCAGACCTTTGTGTCATTGGAATAGAGATTTAAACAGTTCTGGTTATCTTCAAAGGGGTGCATGTGTGGTGTATAGATATTTGTGGAACAGGCACATAATTTCACAGTCTCTGAAAAGAGTGAACGCTTTCATGACTGCCACTGAGTAAAGTGAATTTCTGTTAATCTGTTATTGGAATTCTCACTAATTAAAAGGAAAATTATCACTTTTTATAGTGGACCATCAGATTAATATGGAAAATCTTCGGGGCGAGGCACTTTCTTTAAATCAAGGTTGCTTCATAGTTTCCTTAAAACGAGTGCCTTTCTCATCAGTTTCCCCCAAAAACGGACTATTATTCCTGGATTAAAACTAAATTTCTGGCATTTTATCTCACTTAACCAAGGCCTGAATCCAGCATACATAACACCAAAAAGTCCCAGGTGATTCAGATACCTGTCTGATTTGTGAGTGTCCAAGTACTGTGTTTAGTAAGAAGCATCAAGACAAATCTCACCTTTTACTGTGGTAAGACAAATACACGGCTTTGTTTCAAAAATCTTGTAGGTTGAAGAAGAGAAGGCTGAGTGAGCTATTTTATGGTAACCTGATAACAGCACTGAAAAGAAAAATCAAGGAAAATAATAGCTTTCTACTGAATAGCAAACCAGGAAGGTTGAAGCACTAGGCAAAGCTCCACTCATTTTAATGGAACAGTAAGTATTTTGATTGCTAGGGAATTAGTAATATGGCATTTATCCTTTACCCACCTTTAGACCACATTTTATATGAACAGTTTATAGTCATGAGGGAGGCCCAAATGAAAAAGGATAAAAAGAGTGCTCTGGATACTTTTGTCTTCACTTGTCTGAAATCAAATAAAAACTCTCATCAGCATATCATGTTCTGGCCTTGCACCCAGCTCTGTTCTTTCTTTCCCCATATGGATAATGTCTGGCCAGGAAGGAAATGACTACATTTTCAACTACAGAATGAAATCTGGGCTAATGGAAACTTGGTTGAATTACTTCCTGCAAGTTAATGACTAAAGAGAGCTTTTCAGGGCCAGTAAAAGACATAACAACCTAAAATACCAGCAACATGGATTCTCAGAAAGCTGTCTTCTGTTTCTGTGGAATCTGGAAACTGAGGGATAACATTGTTTGAAAAATAGAGATAAAATGTTTGAAAAGTAAAACAGGCTTTACCTTTATTCACCTGATATGGTCTGTTCATCAGAAGAGGCTGAGAAGCCCCACTGAGCCAATATGTCTGTTAGACAGTATTCAGGAAAATAGTTGTAATGCTGGGAAAACCACATTTGAGGGGTCACAGTGTCCCTGCTCAGATGTCACTGAAAATTGTCACTTTCCAATATGGACACTTTGATACTTTCATTCTTATTGTTCAATTCAAGTTTCCTGTACACAATGCAGAAATTTCCTGGTTTACTTTAATTTTTCTGAAAGAAGAGATGGATTTTTGACTTTGCTGGGTACAAGAAATGTCTAGAAAAGAAAAAAGTAGGTGTTTCTCAGGTAGCCACATGAAAAAGAAATAATAATCAAGTTCAAAAGTTCAACCAGTCCAGACAATTTCAATTCATTCAATGTATCTAATTTGAATTTGCATAAAAATATGCCATTATGCCTTGGGATTTATATTTGCAATTTATTAATACATGATTTAAAATTTCCTTTGATTTCAGAAGAAACCAATCTTGGTGTGACCTCTTGAACAGATCAAGATGATCTTAATATGTCTGGATTAGCCACTTGGAATGGCAGTTGTTTTAACCAATTAGAGTACAATATCACAGTCTGTTGCTAAGAGAAAATTCAGTATGTATTCAGGAAAGTTATTTACATTTCTTTTTTTGACATCTTTCTATTGTCCAATCCCCCTTTTTCCCACCAGACCATGCAAACTTAGAACTAACTCTCCAAATAGTGTTAGTACATTGTTTGGTCTCTTTCATGCTGCCTGCAGGGATTAGCTGAGGTGACAGAAATTGTAATAAAATTTTATAGCATTAAACTTGGCTTGAAGAGCAGATGTAAAGGTCCTGCTGATGGTCACACATTTAAGCATTCATTCATAAGGAAGGTCACTACTGTGCATATGTGGGACACGATTTTTTGCTATGCCAAAAGTGAATCTTCATGCTATTGGATTGCTGCATTTCCCACTGCTACTCAAAATCCTATCCTGAGTACTCATGCCAGGGAGATCTCTGCCCCCGGAAAATGCACATCTTCAGTCTAGCTCAAGAGATCTGAAGATCTGACTTGTACTCTATCCCTGATTCTTTTCCAATTTGCAGCCAATGTTTTCTTTGTTGCCACAAATTAATGAGGGAAAGATTGCCGCGCTAATTTTTCTTTCACTGTGATGTTATGAAAGAGGCATAAATAAATAAATGGCAAGAGAAGGGAGGAAGAAAACAAACCAGAGACTCTGCAAAGATAAATGTAATATCCCCTTCACCCTCAAGAAATGAAATTATTCTGACAGGGTCAGAGATTCTGCTTGGCAAACCATTTTAAATTAATTACTTACCTGACATTTTAAAGGAAGGTTTCAGATAGTAAATTTAACCCAGACAAAGCATTCTTTTTAATCTTGTCAGTATGCAAACTACTTTGCACTGCAGTCTGTGAATTATTTATCAGAAAAGCGACCCTAAAAGGGTGAAAGGAAAATCGGGAGTATTTGATCTCGGGTTCTGCAAGCTGATGTATTTCTCTACCCTAGATCCCTACCTGTTACAGTTGCATAAATTCTTTTTGTTTGATGTGCTGTTATATAGCTCTCACACTGTGCTTCTCTGAAGCCTAAATATTTTTTTCTTGATTTAAATTACTTTTAAAGCAGTGTCTCAGTGAATAAATGTATCTATTTTCCAGGGGAAAACAAAAGTTAAATAAAGGGGACAAATTCACCTGTCTTTCTGTTTTATGTCTTTTCATTAGCAAAAGCATGCAGTATTGATGGCTGTTGGAGTTTTTTCCCTGCACTTGGGTGAAAGTACAGTCTGTAATAGTAACTAATCTGCAAAGGCTGATTTTTTTACCTGTAAACTGCAGAAAACATTAATCCTGTAACAAGCTGTGTAACAGTAATGATGAAAGCTGCTCACCTGGGGTAAAAAACCTTGGAAGATATGAATCCAGAATCCAGTTTTGATACAGGCTTTTTGGTTCAGATGGTTGTTCTATTTGTGGGTTTTTTTGCCTTTTAATTTTTTATTTTTTTTTTTTTTGCATCAAGTTACTTAATTTTAGTCTCCTGTTTTTAAATGAAGCCTAGACAACTTCTAATTTTCCATCTCTTGGTCTTTTTATGTTACAGGTTTATTTATTCAACAGTATTTCCTTTATCTTTTAGTATTACTGCTGAAAAAAAACCCTCTAGGTCCAATGTAAAAGACAATTGTAACTGAGGGACACAAACAAGTCAGTTTCTATCCTAATATCTGGTCTTGTCTAATATTGGACCTTCTTTTTTAGTCACTCTGGATTTCTACATGATTCTCTGAAGACATCAACCAACTTAGCATCTGATATTTAGAAGAAATTCAGATTTGGAAATTCAACAGGGAAGAGAACCCCATTAATCAATTGTAAGAACTCAGAGATATAATACTGCTATTCCACATTTTTCACTTTGAGAATGTTTGCTCTCTGGATGTGCTTTGTTAAGTTTTGATGCTTCATGTTTCAAAGGAGTTCCAATATTTTCTGTTTAATCCCTGTATAAGATGAACTTTAGCTGAGCTAAATGGACAGTTCAGTAGAAAGTCTATCAATTTGCACAGAGAAATTATAACTCCCTTATGCTTCTGCCATGTGGTATGGAAAATTATTTATCGGAACTATGGAAGTTTCTACATTTTCATGTGAGCTGAAATAAAGCTGAATGAAAATTTTTTACCCTTCTTTGGTTTATTATGCTACCTAATGCTTTGTTTTACAATTTTTTAATTCTTTAGTATGGAGGATTTTTTCCCTACCACCAGTCTTCTTCCTTTGTGTCAATGTTGAATGCTTGAAGAGCAAGAAACAAGACACTTCATAATAAAAATCTGTCTAAACAAAATGTGGACATGCTTTTATTTCACTCTGCAGTCCTAATGAAATAAGTCACTTCTGACAGATAATTCTGTGTTCAATAAATATTTGTCAGATTTCTACTTAGGCTTTTGAGTATCCCAGGCATTTCAAACTTGATTTCAGTTTCCTCTGATAATCAAAAAGAGCTTAAACTCCTTATGAGTTTCTGAAAGATGAACTATGTAGGGCATAAAGTCAGGGAATTGATACCAGTTAATTGCGGGTCTCCCCAGTTTAAGGCTGTATACACTTTTCATCCATTTTTACCATAAAACTCCCAAGAAATCATTAAAGTATTGTGTGCATCCACCACAATGTATTTACCTTTCTATAAATTCCCCTTTGCAGATTTGTGTATTCATACAAAATACACAATTAAGAAACTGAAGACACTTGCTTACTGAATATCCCAGGTCCCTCTTTAAGGACATGTAAGTATAAGTTCTAGTGTCCATGGGTACATTTTAATTAGGGATTTTGGCTATTGTTTGACTATGATAATTTCCCCTGTGATTTCTGCTCGGCCGATTTCACTTCTCCCCTCAGTCCCAGCACAAAGCTTCTGGAGTATCAGTGCTGGGGCTATGATCAGAGACCACCCTAACAACAGCTGCATTTCAATGTCTTTCTTCTGCTTGAAGGCTTTTTCACATTTCCCAGCTGATTTTTGAGGGTGGCTAAGAATCATAGAAGTGCAAAGAATTGCCTTTATCTAGATTTAAATATTATTTTATGCTAATTCCTAAAGCTATTATTTTAGGAAAAATAAAATAGACAATCCCTGATTTTTATGTGTTTACCCATAGGAATTAAACTTTGATGTTCCCTCTCATGACTGCTTTTAGATATTCTGACATTAGAATTACTGCAGGAATTTTTCAAGCTGTTAAAATACATATTTTTTAAAATCGTAATGAATAGACCACAGATTCTTCATTTCCTGGGTAGCTGAGGCTGAACATTAGTAGAGGAGTAATAAAATTCTTCTATCAAGATATGCACTAGTGGTCTTGGCTGTGCTCCCAAGTCCAAACCATTCTGAATGAAATTCACCTCTCTGCAGCACCAGCTAAACCTTACTTGTGCTCTGCTTGCTGGAACATCAGCCTTTCCTGGTTACTGTGCACAAAAATGGATTTCAGCCACTGTGTGTTCAGACCTTTAGCATTTCAATTCTATTTCATTGACTGCATGTCTTCTTTTATTTCCCTGAGAGCATTATTATGAGATTCCACTATCCTGGTCTGTACTGAAATATCATTTGTATGGGTTTGGTTTGGTTTTACTTAACCTTGAATTTTCATTGATCGTCTCTGTACTTTGTTCTTTCATGAGTAGACTTTTCTTTACCCTTCACAAAGACCTGATACACATAATGAGATAGATGTAGTGCAAAGCAACTGCTGGGAATTGCTCTGGAGCAGCAAAACAGAACCTCTAGTAAAACTTTCCTCTCTGCTGGAGGGTGGTGGTACTTCATGTTGCACATGGGGATGGCATGGAAAAGGAGACAGTCGATAATTAACATTCTACACATTGTTAATATCCTTGGCTTCTCTCGTGGCAAAGTGTCCACACTTAGCTTGCTTAACATTTTAGTCAGAGAGCGAGAATGTTCCCAAAATGCGGCACAGCTCAAATGAGTGGTGCACAGGGGCAAAGCTCTTGTTCTTCCCAGTAGGCTGGTATGTAAGCCTGAGACACCATATAGAGTTTTAAAGTATATTAGGGTCTATAAGGCAGTTGGTTTAGTGTTTAAAACCTATAGTTTGGGGTGAGGGTGTTTTCCACAGCTTTCTTATTCTATGTACTTTCCACCAGATAACTATTCCATTTGTTTTGCCTGATTGCTAACCATTTGTGGTGAGAATGCCCTTCAAAACACAGCATCCCTAACAATCCAGCATACTACCTTTCACCTTGGATAAGGCTTTTATTTATTTTTAATAAATTCCACCTCATTTCTAACACATTAAACCTCATTATGGTGTAATTTCCCTTGGTATGAAAAGACCTCATTAATTGTTCCATTCAAAACCGATTATCTCTCAAGATAGATGTTACAGGGAAGTGTAATGGATAACGGGTTTTTTTGCACATTCTGCTTGAGCATTACTTTTTCTCAAGTGATTAGCTTTGCTGCACCTGTGTTTACTTAAGAAACTGAAGCTAAAATAATTAGTAACAGGTGGCTGAGGTCTTACTGATAATCTGCCTGCTTTTTAGATGTATGTCTCTACAAAGTATTCAATTCCCACATTTTGGCTCCTTCCCATATTTAACAGGCTGTAATAAGAAGGAATCTTGTATGGTATGGTACTCAGATTTATGTGGTTCTGGGAAAAATTTTATTGTAACAGTTTTAACTGATTGTATGACACACATTTTACTCTTTAGTAATAATATACCTTCATCTCTTCCTGTTGTATAAGGGGTTTTGTGGTAATTGTTTTCTGTAGCCCGTTTTTCTAAGGATATGCTTACATTCCTAGTTTATATGGTATTTTCACATGTGTTCTTTCCTGATTCTGTTCTCAGGAATTTTCAGTGGACTTAGCCTCAACAGCTGTTCGGAAAATTTTTCAGATATTTTTCTGCTGACTCTGGTAATGTTTAAGAGACAGGTGTTAAGCTTTTAATATTGCTGTTTTTGGGAGGTCTTGAGAATTATGACTGAGATCCCTTAAAGTTATGTACAAAAGATGTTTACCTAAAATGTGGCATCTGCCCATCTGAGCTTCTTAGCTATCCAGCTATGAATGCAGTGGGAACAAGAAGTCATTCAGCTGTGCAGGATGGGCTGGATATGGTTTATTGACATTTATGACTGCAGGTAGGAGATTGCTACAGCTATTTGAACACTCAGTCAGGGTGGTCCTGTATCAAGAGCAGGATGGAAAGCCAAGATTATGAAACCATCCATGCAGCTACTCCACTGCCAAGTGGTTTTGACATATGCTGAGGATATACACAGCTATAATTCAAGAGCCCCACTGTGCCCAGATCATTCCAGAAGCCTGAGGTGTAGCTTTCCACATCCCCAGATGTAAAGAGAGGGGGTTTATATCTTTTATTGAAACAATTTAATTTTCTGTAAATACACACTTACTAAGCTACAGTGAAGATGACATTGCATTTTAATGATTGACTTATTCTCCTGAGATGTTTGAGGACACTGGTTGGGGACACTGGCATTGATTCAGATGGTGTTTGGAATTAATTTTTCTGAACAACAGGTAAATGCCTAAAAAAATGTCTAAAAACACTTCAGAGATTTGGGGGTGGATTTTTAGAATGTGAAAAGAAAATGAGAAATCCTTGCAGCTGTTATGCAGAGCACAGGAAAGTTCACATTTGCTAAGACTGGGATCAGTCAGAAGGACCTGTGCTAAACAGCACACATGGTTTTACAGTTCTCTCCATTCATTTAGTGTCAGCTGCACCCATCCTGACAGAAAAACCAACTGTTAGCTGTCTTCTAAAAAATATAATTTTAAAGGATTGTGATCCCTGGGAAAAAAAGCAACAAACCAAACAATAACCAATAATATCTTATCTTGCAACACTAGGAAATACTTTAATATTATTATAATAATATTATATTAATAATATAACAATATTACATATATATATATAACTATATATATTACATATATACATAACATATATAACAATAATACATAATAAGTATGATTTTCTGTCCTTATTCACGTTTCCTTTAAGTTTAACATTATTTTCCAACCACATCATTTGAGTACAGAATTCAAGATTTTTGCTCTACACCATATGGGAAATACAAACCACATATAGAAACTACATACTTGTGCTCTCCCCTCAAATCCTGTGCAAGAAATAAAACCTGTAGAGAGGTGGGTATCTTGGAGTTTGCTTTATGTCCTAATTCCCACATTGTCCTAATATATTTTTATTCTTAAACAACCATCATTTTTAGCAATGGTCAACTTTAAAAATAAATTACTGTAAAATAAATTCTTTTCTTTCAGTCTGAAAATTAATAACTGAAATGTGGATGTATGTGAAATTTTAAAGGAACAGCTCAGTGTGGAGAAGTTAGTCAGTGGCATGCAAATAACATCTTTCTAGTTATAGGGTGAGATAAAGTGGTCTGAAGAACTATGCAGGAAAATTGCATCAAGTAAAATAGAACTGATCTAGAGAGAGATAATAACAGCATACTTCTATTCCTTGATTTAAAATATTATTAAGAAAGATTATGGTGAATTGTCTTTCACAGTTCAGAGAAAATATACTTAGATGCCTATTTAAATTAAGAATCAAATTATCATTCTGCATTTCGTTGTGAAGTAGTCAAAATATTAATAGATCACCCATTTAATCTGAATGATTCAGAATAGGAAGAAAAAAAACACACTACAGAGGAATGTCAAAATTATTATTATTAAAGTTTTTTCATAGAAACATAAAAAGGAAGATCTTCAGGAGCAGAACATGTCAGACATTGTCATTCCTGACCAGGAGCAATGAGTAGGGGAGGCAGCAATAACAGGATCTGACAGACCCTGCTCTGTTGAGGGGTCCTCCATGGGCTGCAGTGTGATCATTTTCTCCATTGTGGTCCTCCATGGGCTGCAGGGCAACAACTCTCTCACATGTGCCATGCAGAGTTTTCACCCTTTCCTAAATGTGCTGCCCAGCACCAGCAGTGCTGATGAGCTCAGCTTCGAGCAGCAGCAGCAGCAGCAGCAGCAGTTCTTCAGCTGAGCTGGTTCTGTGCCCCACGGACAGCCCCTGGTCCCTGCTCACAGACACCTCCTGTCACAGAGCCCCTCTGCCAACACCTGCACATGGACGCTCTGCACCAGCTAACAGCAGGACCTGAGATTCCCATCACAAATAGCACTCCTGAAGGATCAAGAAGCCCTTTTTGTCAGGAATAGTGACAGTTCTCTGTTTTCTCTTCAGGTTGAAACATAACACTGCATCTGTTGACCTCTCATATTTAAAGACACCTGTTTTCATCAGTGATGCTGAGCTTTCTGCTGCCTCTGTATGGTTCCCAGGTCAGGTTACAAACTTTTCCAATGCAGTGGTCCAGATCCTCTTTTACTCAAATTAATTTATTCCCACACAACCCAAATACAAAGTAGAGATCCCATGCTCTGATCTGAAGCTTTACTTCTCTCTTACTCATGTTTTCTGGTCCAAAGGAGGGGAAAAATATTTTTTTTTTCTTTAACTCATTTATTTTCCTTCAGTCTGAAAATTAGTAACGGAAATGTGGAAGTATGTGTGGGTAGTTATGTGTTGTCTGAATGTTCATAAACTGAGGGAGTTTCTCTAAAAGCTCTTAATATCTGAATTGTTACCATTTGTATCATTTGGTGATGCTATCTGAAATCCTACTATATAACAATCCACGTGCCTCTTTCTGGGGCTGCTACTGAAATGTGGTTTAAGAGCATATGCATAGACGTTTTCCTGAGTGATTTTGGTGCTATTTTTCCTGCATTAATCTGTTTTTTTCACCATTATTATTATTATTGCAGTTGCTGTTATCATTATTTTTGTCACTTCTTTTTTTGCCAGATGCTAATGAAATTATACTACTAAGCAGTAAACCTAATAAGTCAAGAATTTGCTCCTAATCATAAAAATGAAATTGCTACAGAAGCTTCCTAAATTTAGTTGGGAAACTAAAGCCACCCTTTTCATAAACAGGATTTTGTAGAAGACAGCCAGAAGTTTGCAAAGAGAGGTTCCCTCCACAGCAAGGTTTGTGCATCTTTTTCCTCTGGAAATTCCCCACTAGCTGACTAGAGCTAGTGCAATAAACTGAAATTGGTTTAATGGGCTCTAGAAAACACAACCTTAAAGGAAGATATTGGACTGTATAGATTTTTTAGCATTGTAATAATGAGCATGTGAGACAAAAACCATTGAATTAGATATACAGAGGTAATCCTGAGAGGATGAACAAGAGATGAGCTCCATGCCTTTCAGCAGTGGAAGCTGTTCTTCTCTCAGCTGGAGAACTTAGGGTATCATCTGTTGCCTCTTTTTCTGTTTACTTATCTATTCTACTCCAGAATTTTTATTTCCTCCTCTGTGAGGAGGCACAGCTCTTTGTGGCAGTGGGGAGCATGTTGCCCTCCTCAGTCAATGTTGCTAAAATGTGGTAGATGCAGGCTGGATTGCCACAGAACACCAAAGGCTCCCAATTTCTGCATGAATTTCCAACCATTCTTAATGACACCAGTTCTTTTACTGTTTAATTGCTGCTCCAGCAGTTGTTTTTAAAAGAAAACCGCTGCAGGCATATTTTGTGAGGGATCCATCCTATTTTGTGTTGAGCTTGCTCTGCATGTCCCTGTCCCATCAGACTCCTCTCCAAAGGTTTTGGGCTCACAATGGGACTCAAGGAGGAGCTGCCCGTCTTTCTGCACAGGCCAAGTGGATTTGGCACCAAAACAGAGCTGCAGGTGCCTAGAGAAAGGGTTGTATGGACTTTCCTTTGAGGTGGGATTGTGCTGAGGATATTTTGAATGTGAGTTTTAATTTTGAACCCTAACTCCACCTATATCTGTTTCTAAGGTTCTCTGTCAATTTCAGGGACTAGCCCTTAGGCAGATCTGAAAATCCCAGCTGCTGTGCTGAGCCCCTTCTTTCAATGTCTTTCCTTCCAATGTAATATTCTCTTGGAAAAGCAGTTCACTTTACAGTGCTTTATTTCTTATATTAACTACCAGTAGCAAATAAAATGTGGATTATCCAGAAGAAAAAAAAGGAAGTATGGTAGAACTGGGGAAAAAAACCCTCTGAGGACCTATTTCAAACTTTTGCTGCAATCTAAAAGGGTATAAGATGCAATTAGCTATTACAGAGAGAAAGCTGATCTGGTTTCTAACAGAGATACTTGCTTTAGGTTTGCAACACATTCAGAGAACAGCCTTGTGAATCCCCTGGGCTCACCTTCATCATTTTACTCACAGAGCCTGTGGCTGCAATTACATCTGAGCAATGTGTTACACTGTGGGGAGAGAGAGGGCACAAGCAGCAGGTGACAAAAGCAAGCATAAATGAATCTAGATATTTTCATTACGTTTTGGTTGTAAGCTGGAAAAAAGGAGGAGGAAAAAATTATGTCTTGTAAGAGACATAAACACAGCATTCAGTGCCTGGCAAGGCAAAGCAAAAAATGCTATGAGATTTGCTGAGAGCAAGGCAACTCAAGGTACGGCCAATGAAGAAACTGTGAGGAAGCCTTTTGGATCACTGCTAATGTCATGGGAAAGAGACAGACATTTTATTTCCATAGTGTCTCCCAATGAGCTGCCTGCTTTGTCCCTGGCTATCTTCATTATGCTCTTTGTGCTGGAACTCGGAATGGAATTTAGTCATGTTAGAAAGAAGTGTACTTTTAATTACATACCAAATTAAAGAAGTTGTTTTCTTTTATTCCAGCAAAATCAGAGCTTAAAGTTAAAACAAATCCATCAGCTTTATTTTTTTTTCTTCTCTTCTTTCTCCAGTTTGCCTGCTGGGATATTCAGATCCTTCACTCAAGTAAATGTGAGTGACTTTTCCTTGCATTTCACAATACTGTCACTTACATGAAGTTTTACATTCTGTCCAAGCTGTGCTCAAGATAACCATTCCATAAATGAGTTCACTTTCATTAACATTATCTATAGCATTCACACACGATGATGAGCTGCAATGATAAGTCAGAGTGGCAGACACCTCCCACAGACTCCAATGTCTTTTCCCATGAGGTCCCTTGTATCCTGCTGACGTCTCAATCTGTTTCTCCCCAAGGGTCATGAAAGCAATTTGTTTTGTCAGCCTCGTTCTACTGCTTGACTTTCAAATTTAGTGTGACAACTATTTCAGATGAGATGGCATGACCATAACTGCTTCTGATTCTGGGATCTGGTCAAGCACAAACAATGATGCTTTGAAGAGCAAAATACCTCTGCTGGATTAGTGAGCTTTTGTGTGCAGAATCAGTTGACACAGAGCATGGAGTGAAGGCCTCATACCAAGGCAAAGGGGTGAAATCACTCCCTTTTTGCTTGGAACATCTGCAGAAATCCTGACAGCAAGGTTTATTGTGCAAGGAAACAAATTGAGTTCCCTTTGCCATAGAAAACTGTGTGGCTTTATGATGCCTCTGGGATCAGATTTTTAAGGATATACAGGACTGCAACAGATCTTGCAGCCCACAGGAGACAAAATGTGTGATTTCTCCAAGAGAAAATTGAAAGACCAATTTCCAAGAAGAAATTTTTTGCATGGATTTGGCCACTCAGGAACTAAAAAGAGCATCAAATGTTGTTCCAGACTAAATACTGTTCTGGTTGTTTCCTCTAGATAGACAACTGGTTCCATTCAGTCCACTAAACCTATGTGACCTCTAACTACTGCTCATTACATACTTATACACTGAACTTCTAAATTTTCTTTCCATCTTTTCAGTTCTTGCCCTCTAGTAAGAAAAAAATATTTAACTCAGAAGCCTACTCAAAGATTTTGTGCTCTCTGAAAGCTTTCAGGAGCTTTCAGAAACTCAAAGGCTTTCAACATGCTGTGGTGCACCTGTCCTCTGGGGCCATAAGTTAAACTGGGATACTTAATATATTGAGAAAGTAACAGTAATATTAAATGTGAGAAGTTGATTCTTACATCCAATGCTGAATTTTTGGATTGTTAATTTTTCAGTGTTTTTATGGGGGAAAAAAGGTGCATCTCATGCAGGTTGGTTTCAGAAGAGAAAAAGCTTTTTGTTTTCTGATGTGTTTCATAAATAAAGAAAATACTGTTACATACATCTGTATATATGTATAGATATGTGCATATATATATTTGTGTTTATATATATGTATGCTCTGGGTTTTTTACTTTCTTGATCTCATAATTTTAAACTAAAAAAATAGAAGAGGGCAGAAACATAAAAATATAGCAATAAAAACATTATATGATTAAAAAAGTCTATTAAAAAACAAAGAAAAAAGAAAGAAAAATGTTTTTTGGTTGCAACAGCAAAAATATACACCCATTGTGATAATACCTGTCATGGCCTCTAAGTTTACTTTGAATCTTCCTACATTCTAATGTGAACTTTTGTATTGATGGGAGCAAATTAAAATCTCTTGAAAAGTGTTAATATAACAGCTTGTCATTTATGCAGGTGTTGACTAAGAGCATCTTTGAGCAACAAAAATAAAGTTGTTATTTTAGGGCAGATTTTTTTTTGTATGTGTAGGAAACTGTATTTTTTAATTCAAACACAGAGAGAATGGAAGACAACTCAGTTCAATCTCAGGCTCACCTAATTGGAAGTCTACACTTTCAATTATTCAGTAGCCCTGAACTCTCGAACTGTAGGGAGGTGAGAGTAGGTCAGAAATGGAAGATAAGGAAGAAGCTGCAGATGAGTGTTAGTACAAATGTGAAATATGAATCCTATTTACTTTGGGATCAGCTGACTGACTTGCTGCCTTAACAATATGCTCTTGTTAGCTAACGAAAACATTTTTTCCTCATAGCCAGATCTTTTGTGACAGGGGCCCTTTCTGTTTCCTTTATCAACCCACACAGAAATATGCTTCTTGGAATGGTCTCTTGTGCCCCGGTGCCCCAGACACTGCTCTGTGCACACCCAAAGCTGTGTGAACTTCAGCCTCAGCAGGCTGGGGAAGCAGGAATGCCATCTCTCAGAATCTGCAGACCCAGATCATAGGAGGTCTTGATTTAGACAAAGATGCCACTGAGATCAGGAATACATCTGGACATGAGTGGATGAGGACTTGCATGCAGACCAAATCGCCACTGTGATTTCAGCATGTCTAGGGGTATTTATTTTTGTGGTATCAAAGAATAGGACAATTTGTTATTAGAATAATTTTGTATCTGTCACATATTAGTGATATCTGTTCTAGCTGGATTTCCAACACTGGAGAGACCACTTAATATCCTTTTCTCATGTCTTCGTATCTCAATTCTTTATTCTTCAGTAGGGAGGCTGTGACACCTGCTTTATATTACTTCTTGTCAGCTGATATGACAATCATACATTTTTTAAAGCTTATTTTGCACTCTTTTGTCTGATGTGGTCTCAAACAGGGATTCAAGAAAATGTTCTACATGCATAAATACCGTAAATAAAAATGTGGCTCATAGCATCACAAAACAGAAAGTGTTGATTGACCACCCACTATGACAATCTTGTCTTAAGTAGGACTCTTAACTTTAAAGAGATGTTAATCACACAAGATTTGGAACAGACTAAGCTTACCTTGGAGTGAGACTGCCAAAAGGAAAATGATGGCAAAGCAAACTGATGAGAGTGTATTTCCAGTCCCTTTTGATTATGCTGTGCTGGTCTCCTATGCACCTGGGCTGCCAAAGGAACAGTCTTATCACACATGAGCATTGTCCAGACACCAAGACATGAGTGGGAGAAGAAAGCTGTGGATTACTTCAGGGTATAAGGCTAGACAAGAACTGAACTAAGCTATAGGATGGCACTTGTGATTTGAGACAGAAAAAAAAAAATGAAGCCTTATCTGATGAACACCAACTCAAAAAGTAGGAGGAGAGCTCGTGTCCTGCTAGATTTATATACAGAACTCCCACTGATGTGAATGGCAGTCTGAGAAAAAAATAAAATACAAGGGAAAAAAAGGAATCCATAAGAATAATTGTTTAGCAAATACCTATAAAATTAATTTAAATTCATATCCTACTATAATTAACCTAAGGCTTGATTTAAAGTTCATTTATGTCTCTTTACTGACTTTTGTGGACTTTTAAATCAGGCACTAGAAAGGATGCTCATTTCTTCTGAGAAAGCAACATTTTATTGTGAGTCAAAAATTATGCTTTCCTGTAATTTTCTTGAAATGTAAAATCAGAAGAAAACTTTGACAAGATGTTTATAAACCCATCATTTAATCTGTGAGGCACAGTGCTTGTGTCTATGGTGGAAAAAGACAGTAAGAGAGCAATCTAGAATGTTAGTGTAAAAGCATGATCTTTCCATAGATGAATTTGTACGCTGGTGCCACTAAACTCTGCCACATGAAGATCTCATACTGTATGTGCTGACTTTATTCCATTTTCAGGAACACAGAAATGTCTTAAAGAAGTTGGCTTTTAATTCTCTCTGGGCTATCTCAGGATTAAAATTTAATAATTTCAAATTGTGTAATATTTTGACTATGGATTTATAATTTTACTTCCTTCCTCCCTTTGTTTAGAAATTAGGTTGAAGTAATGTCACTTTTGTAGTGAAAGGGAATGGATCAGATTCTCATGGAGCGATACCTTTTTAAAAAAAGCATCTGACTTGGTATTTCTTACTGCATATTTTTATTGTGCTTTTTTATTGAGAGATGCATGGGTGAGTCACATTCCTTTATTCTCAGTTGCACTTTTGTAGTAAAATTTTTCTGACTTCCTTACACAATTAAGTAGCCCCTGTGGGACTTCCTCTTACAGGTTAACAGCAGGTTTTTTTGTGTGAATGTGCAGCTTCACTGTTTGACAGTGACTTCAAAAAGTCTCTTTAGAGTATCTCTTTCTTCCTTCTGTTACAAGGAAATTCTTCATTCTGTACATTAACAAGATGTGCTAGAGCAGATAACATGAAAGAAGCTTTTTAAACTGAGAAATATACTGCTCTTTTCTCTCTTATAAATGACAAGATATTGAATATATCTGTGAATTTGAGATTTCCATCAGCACTTGAGAATAGTATGAAAATGATCTTTCATTATTGTTCTATGAATGGACATTTGCATCACTTAAAGCAAATAACGAAAATCCCATTCATACACATCACTCTGCACCAAAAGCAGCATGGGCAGCAAGTCAAGGAAGGAGCTTCTGACCTCATACTCTGCCCCAGAAATTCATTGTGTTAGAATTACCTTCTCATATTTTTATATAGGTTGAGACAGATTCTTTTGCAGCTAGGATATCACATAAACCAACAGTAAATTATCATCTACATAGCTATATATAGTACCTATACAGTAGCATGCTCGAGTTTGAGTACATTTTAATTTTATTTTTACTGAATCGTGGTGTCAAATTTAGCTGAAAGATGCTGTTCTTCAAATATGCCTAAAGAAGAAAAACAAGACAAAACCTATTTTGATTTCCAAATAACTTACATTCATCTATATTTTGTCTGAGCTGCATTCCCCCTGAGATTTTTTTGGCAATGTCTTTTACTACTTACTTAGTAGCCCTGATATGAGGCCTGAACCACTCTGCTTTGAGTGAAGAGTCCCATTGGAGCAGTCCAGGGAACTTTTCTTCTCAGGAGAAATGGAGGACATTCTAATAAATGGTCAACATCTTTTAATAAATGAAGAGACTGCCAGACAGATAGAACTGTTTGAGTGAAAAATGTGTGGAGTCCTCTTACTGCCTTGTCCTAATTTCCTGGTCCATCAGAGTAAGAGAGTGGAGAAGCATGAGTACATGGTGGCCTCTGTATTCTGCTACACCGAGCACTTCATCTCAGGCCCCAGGGAAAAGACAGTGGCTCCTTGTACCTTTTGTTGGCCGACTATACAAAAAAGATAGATAGATGATGATCTGGAGCTTTCCCAGGCCATACTGTTATAGGAAGGGTGAAAGACAAGATGAGCATAATGATAATGATGTAACCCATAGCACTTTCCTTAGGTTTGAAGAATGAGACAATTTTAATTTCTGATATAGACATAAACTCATGATCTTGGAAACAACAGTCAAATATCTATACACAATAATTAGTTTCTCATAGTTACTGTTATTCAGAGAGCATTAAATAAATCATTGAAGCTAGAACAACAAAGAAATTGAGATTCTTAACTTAAAATTAATCCATCACTACAGAGATAATAAACAGCAGGACATTTCTGTTTTCAGATTTACAACTTTACATTCTGGAAAAAATACAGCAGTTTAGATTTCTCACCCTGTGGCAGGCAGCCTTGAGTTGTAATACCTATGTCTTTACCACCTGTTGAGAGCACCTCATATTTTTGTTTTAGGGCTGCTTTTCAGGTGGAGAGTTTCTATGCAGCCACACAGATGCAGCATCTGCCAAATGTTCAGGTGCTCTTTGTCCAACATCTGTCCACTGTACTTTGAGTGCTTTAGATCAGAGAGTGGCTGAGGCTGTCAGACATTCTGGAGATGGCTCAGACCATCTGACCCTTCTGCTCAGAGATGGGTCAGCTGAAGCAGGCTGCCCAGGAGCGTTTGGGCTTCAAACATTTCCACATTTCCTTCAAGCATCTCCACTTCTGGAGATGCCAGAACATCTCCGGGCTGCCTGCTACAGTGAGCAACCAGCCTCACTGTAAAAGTGTTGCCTTGCAGAATATCTGCATAGACTGAAATAATTCTAAAAATGTAAGTGATAGGGTCTTTCTCTGAGAAGAATAATTTGTGCAGTAAAAGTAAAAATATATTTTTTCTGGGAATGTAAGATGGACACAGAAAGATTGAGGGTTGAGTAAGAAGGATATGAAGGAGAACAAGATTGATTTCTTTTTCTCCAACTTCTGAATTTTGCAGGAATTTTAAATTATTCCAGCCCTTCATTCCTTATTCCTAAAAGAAGGTTAAATTTTCTTTTCTGGAGTACATGTTTTTCTTTCACACAGACAATATGAGTTGGGTTCTTTTACATTCATCCAAACAGAACAGCAGACACTGAATTCCATTCTTAATAGCACAGAAACTTTGTAAAGAGAGAGGAATCTTGTTCCAGAATGGAGCAAAGTGTGAACTTTTAGCTTTTTTTGTAAAAGGAAAAAAGATCTGTATCTACATACCGAATTAAAATAAAGGATTGGTTTAACTGTGGAACTCTAATATTTTTCTAAATTGTACTAGTTTCTGGTAAATTTCCTCTTTTTTTTCAGGTATAAGTGTTTGACATAATAATATGAGCTTATAAATAAATTTGATCTGATTCAAAGTGAACTTGATGGGATAAATTTATTTTTTTGTCAAAAACTTCAAAAATTCCTAGAATAACAGGGTTTTTTCCACTAAACCTTGCTACGAATAATGTGATAGGATAGAGGAGGAATATGGCCACATCATTTAATGCATTTATTTATTCCAGCATATATAAAATAATATGAAAGCATATGGTTTGTGTTCCATGGGAAGATAGAGGTGCTTTTTTTCCCTACTAACTGACTACAAGTCTGGAAATTCTTTATCAAGACCTGAATAAAACTCTTCTGTTAAATGAGATTTCTTCCTCCCTTCTAAAATGCTTTTGAAACTCACATGTTTCATATCAGAACAAATCTCTGGAAATTATTAAGAATAAATAATTGGATAAGGAATATTAAATGTCTCAGCAAATCTTGCTCCTTTAAAAAATGCTTACCTTGTCAACTGGATTAATATTCTGAGAATATAATAGTGCAGATGAGAAAACTTGAGTACAGAAATTACACTGCTGTACTCAAGCCACAGTGTCCAGTAATGAAACTGGGACTTCTGCTGGGAGTCTGGAATGTTTCGGACTCACAGAGGTGGTAGCTGCAATACTTATGCTTTTAAGGTGACTTTTTAATTGAATCAATATGATTCAGATCCACATTGAACGTAGCTGTGAAGATGGAATCTCATCTTGAAAAGCAAAGGAAATAATATGCAGTGCACACCCTCAGCCCACGATTGCCTCAGGCACTCCAAGAAAAATGCAAACTCCCTCTCTTCCCCAAATCCAGCCTTAAAATTCAGGTTGAGAAAAGCAAATGAAGAACTGGTAACTGGGAAGGTTATTTTATGTATGTGTATGACTTGTCTTAAAATTCAGGGAAAGAAAACAGGATTAAGATCTAGGAACTAGGACTATTTATTTACTTATTTTTGTGTGTCTTTGTTCTCAGGTGAACAGAACATGCATTAGTGTCAGGTGTCTCACACTGCAGTTGTAAAGACGGTTTGTCCCCAGCTTTTGAAACACAGAATAAATTTATACACTAGCAGTATCTCTATTGTCATTTTTGAGTTCTGAATTCCTTTTTCTTTAAAAAGGACATCCTCCATAGGAGATGAATGGCCTTGGAATGCCAGCTCAGTTGGACCTGAGTGAAACCAGGCTTTAATTCCTTAACATAGAATGAATGAAAGAAAATCGAGGTTTTGAAATGTGTCTTGCATTTATGAGGAAGCTATAGAAACCATGTCAAGAAGAAAATGATCTTTAGTCTCACATACAGGGTGAGTAAATCTGTCTATTGTTTATTGGGAATAAGCAACTCTAGGATTCCTGGAAGAAAAACAAAGCGATGTGCTCTGTGTTTAGTAAGGGTACAGACCCTCAAGTCAGTGTTCAAACGCCCTGCCAGGTGTACTTTGGCCTCTAGTGCCACTGAGTCATGCCTGCTTGGATGCCAGGAGCTGTTTTCTGCAGAGGGAAGCTGACTCACCCAGCACAGCCCAGCAGCAACCTGACCATAATGTTCCAGGAGATCGTAACTCAAGGGAGGGCCCCGTGGGTTTGATCACTGATTTATTCTTTTGTGTCACACAACCGGGTTTTTTCATGTCAGTCTCCATGGTGACGAGTTTGCCCATCACCCCTGGGGACAGCACAGAGTGGTGCACAGAGCTCACCTGGGCAGATTTACACTGCTGCTCTGTGCCACAGGAACCATGACAGAGAACTACTGACACACAGAGCTGCTCGCTTCCCATCGAGGCATAAAAAATACATTTTCTCATCTGACAGGCAATCTGAACTGCTAATTACTGGCAAAAATATTTCCTTTTTGGCAAAACAGCTAGGGAATACAAGTTAGTCTTGCTTTTTGGCCAAGGTTGTGAGAAAGGAGCTGAACTAGAACATACCTGAAACCCAACCCAAAATTTGCTGCTCAGTTACTAAGTCAAATGCCTCAATCTCTGCCTTTGCTTTTCCCTCATTATCCAAATTATATCACAAATCAAAGAGAGAGAGGTCAACTAAGTTAGATTAAATTGCAAAACAGGTGTGAGAAGTGAAAAACTGAATGTCAATTTGACTGTCAGAACTGATACTATTTAATATACCAACAGAACTCAATATTCTGGAAGAGTGCCTGGCCGTGAAATATCAGAAAATTATTTAATTAATTAAATAAATGTCCATGTAGACAGTTTAAAATCACAGTAATTTTCATTCTGTTATGGGTAGGATGCTGTATTTTCTTCTGTTATTCAGGACTTTCAGTAAACTAACTCTCAGGGAAGAGCAGAATATTTTGTAGCTTTTGCTAGTGCAGTTGAAAAGCACAGATATATTGCCATCATCTTTCTACAGAACTGAGCAATTGTGCATATTTTGCTTAGGGAGAGAAGCTTTTATAGCAGTTCGGAGACAGAATTGTTGGGTGACCATGAAGATCTCAGTAAGCTCATTTCCCCCACCAAATCATTAAGGTAATCTGCTGTTACTAAGTTCCTCTATTAATGACAGAAATATATATGTACCTTTGTATTATGCATAATAAGTATATTTCATCATTTATGACATTACATGAGCATGTTGAAATTCAAAACCTTAGTGACAGTACAAACCAGTCTAAATGTGTATAAAAGTCCTGAAAATCAACATTTGATACCAATATGTACTGATATGATTCCTGACCCTATGAACCCCTCCCTTTCCCAAACACTTTGGATTGTAGTCAGGGACTCAGCTAACTATGGAGGTTTTAGCTGTATGTTATCTGTTTAGATTCTAGAGGTGGATATGTGTGGTTAAACATTCCTGGATTTTGCAAATTTTAAAGGTATATTGAGAAACCAGTATATAGATTCCTACACTGTTGAATGCTAATGGTTTCACAGAATGCAATAAAGCTTTGCAAAATGTTCTGTTTGTTGTGTGTGGGATGTTTTTGAGTACGGTTTACACACCTGGTATTTACCCCTGACATGAAGATGGATTATGGACTTAGTATACATATTTTCTTTCACATAGATGCTTCCAATAACTTGTATAAGCACTGTCATAGCCTGGTAAAGTTTAATACAGTGTCTTGCATATGTTCAATGTAGATTGAAAATACAGGCTTTTAGGCCTTGAGCTGAAGATGTGCTCAGCGAGTTGACTTGCATATAGTTACTGAAACCACTAATACTGGGAGCTGGGACCATAGGCAGATGTGAACTATTTTAAACATGCAAGCAGATTTGAAAAATTACTTTGATTATGATGGAATTTGAGCAACCATGCGTCACTGAGCACATCAGACATAAATTAAGTTGCTTTTCAGTAATCACAGATTTTCTGTTTTATCTGACACTCTGGAAATGCATTTATACCATACCATCTTCCATCATAGGGTGCAGAATTATTTTCATTTGACATTGCACTATTTAACTTCTGGAGTGTACACAAATGTGGTGTCTGTATTTGTCATGACCCACGGCATTTAAAATGCGGAAAATATACACACACTTATGTTGTGGAAATTTATGCACTCAGCTTTTCTCTGGCCTTCTGGATGGTATTTGGCTCCGGATTAAAATATCTGGATAGAAGTGTCCATATGTGCTAGGTGTCTGAACTCCCACTACAGCCTGAGGAGACAGGGAGCTCAGTTCATCCACCCACACTCAGCTGCCTGGTGTCATCTGCACAGGCTGAGGACTTGTCTGTCCTCTGACAAAAGCACAGGTCTCCCACAGGTCTGCCACCCCCATGTGTCAGGGACATGTGAGGCTTGTGAGGCTCTTTAAGATGCAGTCCCTTTTATGTGCCACCTAAGTTCTTAACCCTACATCTCCACTGACTGCAGTGGGAGATCAAGGAACCATCTCCCACAAATAAATCTGTATTCAGGCACCTTTCTTCAGACGTCTTCATCTTGAAATGAAGCATATTTTCAGCATTTCAGTCTTCTGGGACAATATAAATGAAATGCATGAAAAAAGAAAATATTCATATTCAGTCCTGTTGTAACATATCTCAAAATTTTAAAGGAATATAGCATGTTTTCTTACATTCACTGTTATTTATGGAAATACCTTTGAAAAGATTTGTCTCTCACAGAACTTCTTTAATTTATATATCACATGATCTTAAACAGCTCACATTTCTTCTAAAATGGTATCAAAAGAGATGAAAACCAGAAAGAATAATAATTTTTATTTTTTGTCATTATTTTACTATGTTTTTGATTGTACCTCAAAATGGATTCAATGAAAGAAACATAAATGGTGTTGGTAAAGTACATCTTATTATTGTCAACAAAGATACCTCCTGCTATCATGAATATTTTCTATGAATTTTAAAACAATATTTATTATAAATTATTATTTGGTAAAATTTATTTATTAACCTGGAAGAGCAAGGGTCAAAAAAGATGCATAGAGCTGCATTAGGAAGAAATTTTCTTTATGCTCACTGTCAGCTTACTTCTGTTACTGTGTTAACTCATTGCTGGTCAAAGGGAGGTACTTCCTCAAAATAACATTTTAAATCAGTGTCACTGCTTTTAAGTGTTGCAGCAGCTGGGATTGGGCAGATATCTTCTCAAAATATTATTTTTCTTTTTGATGATGTAAATATGTTAGCTTTTTCTCTAGTGATCTGTAATGATGTTTACTGAGGCACAGGTCCCACAGAGGTAAATGACCAGTTCACCACAAGGAATAGTGGTTGCTATACTGTCTACCAGGGACAACATAGAAAGAATATTTCAAATTCAAGTACAAAATTTATATTCAAACTTACCATTCATCACTAATTGAAATCTGTATTTCTATTCTTTCCTGCTGAAGAGTAAATTAAAAGAGAAAAACATATTTCTAGTATATGCCAAATTTAAAATAATGGACAAACCCAACATTTTTGTATTTCTTCATATCAGCAATGTAAAACTGCAATTAAAAGGATTAATAAAGCTCCTGGGTCACAAAGAATAAATAAGATTTACACTTGACATCTTTTTTAATGGTGGAAAAGTGATCTTAAATACTCTCTTAAACTCCAGTTGCAGAACAGAAGTATCCAGCTGCATGAGAATTGAAATCCAGCTCTCCTGAAAGAGTTAAATATCATAGTTAAATTTGTAATATACCATACATATTTGCCACAGAGATGAAATCAACTATAAATCAGACTCCTACTAGAGACAAAGTAATGTATCAGGTAGATGAATAGCTTCAATCAATACAGGGGATGTGTTTTACTAAATAGAAGGACTCCCCAACATGAGTGCAACACTTCAGGATGTAGCCCCTATGGCTCCTGTGGGCTCCCAAAGAAAACCTCCACTGGTGTTAACAAGAGCTTTCTGTGAGTAAGGAGCACCTCATAGAAGGTAACTCCTCTCAGTATTGAGATTAAATGCTAAATTCTTAACCCTCTTTTGTTTCTCTAGAGACACAGAGTGAAACTTAATCCAAAGCTCTGTATTTGAGAACGGACCAGAAAGTCATCAAAGAAGTATTTGTTTTCATAGTAAATAGTATGGATAAACTGACAGTACCCTAAGCATATCAGCACTTTGTAATTGTCCTGCATTGTCTTTCTGCATACTCCTGGAGCTTCTGGGCCCATCCTCATCCAAAACACTGGGCTGCCCCAGGATCTGCTCTTACCTGGTAAGCTGTACTGCCTTGGAGCTGACTGCCATGAAAGCAGCTCTGTTGGGAGGAGGAGGAGGCAGGTGATTCATGAGTCTCACCCTCCACCCTTGAATCAGGAAATGCATTAACACCTGATCTTACAGTTATCCAGTAAAGCACAACAGTCAGAACTCCCATGATGGGTCTTGGGTGTTTTGTAGCCTTCAAGGGAACAGAAGGAAAGAGAAACCAAAGTGCTCACTCTGATCCTTTCCTGAGCTTCTTGCAGGCCTGTTGTATCCAGCCTTGTGCTTGTTCTGTCTTTCCTGGCTGGCTGGACCTCAGAGCTGCTGTGTCACTGCCAGCGTGTCTATCCCTGGGCTGTGTCAGCCCCACTTTTCTCTCAAACTTTAGGGAAGCAAGACATGCTTGCTTGGGGAGGGCACTGCTCTGCTGGCCTTGCTGTTACCGCAGCTCTTGGCTCCCCGTCATGTGCAGGGGAGCTCAGCCCTAAACCTCCCTGACACGAAGATCACAAGCTGTATTGTTACTTATCTTGATCATGGAAAGCATTCCTGCTTATCAGATGCTCAGAGAATGGATGTTTGATCAATACTATAGACATAACAGGGCATTGGCCAATGGATTTAAAATGTTCTCTCATTACTGGCAGCACTTGATTATTGGTTTCCACAATCTTTACCTGCACTTATTAGTTAGGCAATGCAAGCTTAAATAGTTCTAAGGGATGATCACCTCTAGAAGATATGCTGTGTGACGTCAAAAAAATATCCATTAAAATTTTCAGAAAAAGTAATCTTTAACCTTTAAAAAGTAATCTTTAACTCTTTAATTTTCAGATTGCTCTGAAGTTGTCAGTGTCATTGCCAAGGAGGAGAAAGAACTTCCCAGTGTTTAAATTACCATCTAACTAAAAGACAAGCAGAATGTTAACTGTAGTACCACAGTGACAGCAGGTTGAGGAAGGTGATGCTGCTCTTCCGCTCAGCACTGGTAAGACACATCTTGTATGTATAGAAATATCTGATGTGGGAATCAAACATCCCCAAAGACTCTTCTCTGTTGGTGACCAGGGAAAGAACAAAGGGTGATGAATACTACCTGAAATACAGGAAATTCATTCAAACAAATGAAAAATCTTTTTTACTGTGAGAGTAGTCATTACACAGAAGTAGATTGCCTGCATAGTTTGTGGGTTTCCATTCTTGGAGATACCCAGACTCCAAATGGACACAGTCCTGTGTAACCTCTCTGGCTCTGAGCTGCAGGGTATGACTTCCTGTCCCTCCAGTTCTGTTTATTCACACCTGGCCGGCTGTTAATAACTGAGCTTCTGTGACAGGTTCTGTTTATAGGAGTACTGGTTTCTTGTAGCCATATCTCCTTTTATTAGAGAGTTTCACTTCTGTGTATGGGGCCTTCAATAGCAAATGGATGTTTCCAGGACTTTCTTGTGAAGAAAGCTCTCTGCTGTGACTCTTACTCAGCCTGAAACCATTTGTGTTCCAATATTCCTCTCTACTTGACACAGCCATAATATTCCTTCTAACTATTTTAATTAAAATTATTTTACCATAGAAATTTCTTTTTTACTTTCTCTGTTATTTCCCTGAGACTTACTGACATCCGACTGGACCCTTTGGTTTCTCATTCTTTCTGTTCCCTCCAATGTTCTAAAACATCCAAGCTCAGCCTTGGAATTTCTGACTGGTGAGCTTTACTGGATAACTATAAGGCCAACTAATGAAAGCTTGATCTGGCACATTCCTTCCTGAGCTATAAAACACTATTTGTGTGTTTTCTAAGAACCAGGACAGTCACAGGAATATATTGTTTCTGCTACTTGGAATAAAAAGTCCTTGTCTGAAGACAGGTCACAAAGTTTTCTCATTTTCAGTACTACCGCTACCAATGCTGCAAAGCATTGGCACGTGGGTATTTTCTTTCCAGGGTTTTTATAATTTTGTCTTTTGAAGCTAGAAAAAGAATCAAAGGACATTTCCAAGATAGTAGCAATGCTGACAGTAAAACCCCTACTTTTTGTAACTTTGTCAGGCAACCACATCTGGTACAATAATCCTACAAAATGCAAAGCAATTTCTAATTGTTATTATGTGTTCTGGAAAGAATGGCCTAGTTCAGTACAGGTTAAAATGAAAATAATTCATTTTTCATTATTCAGGAAAAAGAAATTAAACCAGATGCTGAGAGCTGATGCTTTTTTACCAATAACATCCCTGCAAAATGAAATAGAGACTGTTTGTTTGTGTTCCCATTTCAATAGCTGATAGTAAGAATGCAGATGGACTTGCTAACTTCTTTAGGAAAAGCTGTTGTCCTCACTGAATTCATGTCATAAACACAAATATGAAAGAAATGAAACCAAATTGCCCTGAAAGATATCTTATTCTCACATTGAGGCCCAAACTGCAGAGGGAATTGTATCTCCAGGCAGTATGTATACAACCAGAATGCAATGGATGAAAGCAGACCCTGGTTTCTCACATCCCACAGCATTGGCATTTTGGATAACATCTGCTGCACAACCACTCTGAGCTGGGATTGAGAGAGAGTGAAACAAGGTTCATCTGAATATATCTGCATCCTCTCCCAGCTTTTCCTCACAAAGTTTTTCTTTTCTCAGCATCCTTAGCAAGAAGTAATTTAAATGTGCTGGGATTACCAAGGCAAGTTGAGTTTTCCAGTTCATGCAATGCCACATATCATTCTCATAGGGAAAAGTGATTTATATTTTGTTCTGGACTGCAGATTCATGCTAAAAAACATGTCTGTGTTGGTCTCACCCTTGGCTCTATATGCATTTTACAGTTGTAAGGCATTTTACACTTCTAAGAGTTTGGGGAAAGGGAATGTAAATAAAAAAATGAAATGGAATAATTTGTCTAGGGAATAAATTTGGTGCAATGTGTTGTATTCTGGTTGTATTACAAATTTTCTTTAAAAAATATATTATATGATTATGCAAAAAGTTTGGTGAAAATCTTTAAGGTATCTCAAAATAACACGCTTCTGTTATACTACTGTACATATGTTTGCAACAATGAAATGTAGACAAAAAATAGTCTGCAAAATACTTTGAATAACATCCTGTGAGATTGCAAAGTTCTACTTGCCTGGAAAACTAGATACAACTTCAGTAGTGTTCCCATGGTTACCATCGTGCTGTGTTTGCTAATAAATCTGAGGAATCTGAAAAAAAATAATAGGAAAGGGTCATATACCTCTGCATATAACTAGGAAAGGGAATTGCACTGATTTGCATACTCAGCTTTATTCATTGTCACTGGTTCTGCAGTGTTCTCTTTTCCCTTCTGTTCTCTCCAGTTCAGCTGAAATGCTACATCATCTGCTCTCTGCAGCACGGCCCCCCAAGATGCAGTGATTCAGACTGTTCTTGTACCCTGTGCTAAGTGAAATACATCCTTCCACTGCTCCTGTTAATCGAGGAAACAGCCAAGCTGCCTGCTATCCTCATGAATAGGAAAAAGCCCTGACATAGACCTTTTCTTTATCACTGTGCACTTTAAGGAAAACTAGGGATTGCAATTGTATTCCATTTTGCATTTTTTGTCTTATTTTTATTCATCAAGGTCTGTCAATAGGCTTGGCTTTTTATAAGGCAGAGGAAAAAAAAACCCTGCTCTCCTAGAGAAATCAAATGTATATAAATACTAAGTATGTACTAATTTAGCTGGTATTTTACAGCCCACTGTTTGCAATGAGAAGTAACTTGTAAAGGCTCAGCCTGACATCCTCCTGTGTTTTTCTTGAAAGCACAGCTATATACCAGAGGCACATTACAGGGATAAGGATATGCAGGCATCCTAACCATTTAAGAGAGGTCAAGTTTCACACAAAAAAGAACATACAGAGAACAAAATATACAGTTTTGTTACTTCTTACATAGATTAGAAGATGTTGATCTGGAATCAGTATGAATTGATCTGGAATCAGTAGTGTGATATCAACAGGTCTAAAGAGAATATGACGTGAAAAGCAGGGGAAAGTGGATGGAATGGACAAATTGAAAATTGGCAGCCAAAGAAATGTTACAGCAGCAATCAAGATGAAGGTGCTGGGGGAAAGGACATTGTGCCAGTTTAAGTAAGAATTAGCTACACTGAGATACTCAGACAATTTTGTTAGGGAACACAAGAAAAGGGGAGAGAGATCTCACCCATGTGTCCTGCTTAAAACCTAGAGAGAAATAACGAGGGCTAGAAATAATTCTTATTTTTTGAAGCCTCTCATTTACTTTCCCTGATAACAGGGAAAGTAAATGAGAGTGAAGAATGAATGCACAGAGAGAGGGAGATCTTATTTTTCAATATGGAGTTAGAAGAACACTGGAAAAGCTGTTACATAAGCATGTATATGCATGCATATGTTGACATGAACTCAAGTACAAAAATTTGAAGATAGTCTGATTTTTTAAATAATATCATCCAGGATCAGGAATAATATATAGAAGGGAAAGAGAAATAAAATTAATGCAAGTGGCACCCCATGAGGCCTTTGTGTTAAGTGGAAGGGAGGGGAAGAGAAGGCAATTTTAAGAAAGATACAGTTGAAGGACGTTTAGAGAGGAGCTACAAAACTGAAGTGCCATGCAGGATTAAGGAAAAGAAAATGATAGGTTTGGCTGAATGTAGCCAATAGACTGAGATGGATGAGAGTAGAAGGGAGGTCTACAGAGAGAAGAGGTCACAGCTGACCTTGGTAAGGGATGTTTCAGTGGAGTGGAACTAGCAGAGAGCAGTTTAGGGAGACCTGAGGGCCAGCAGAATGCAGGGAGAGCCAGAGTATCCTAGGCAGGCAGCATGTGAAGGGTCTGTGACAGCCAGGGGAAAGCAGCAGCTGCAGAAAGACAAGGGGCATCACATCAGGGACTAAACCACACTAAGAGATATTAAAAGAGAAAATCAAAGAAAGAGGCGAAGAAAGAAAAAGAAGAAAAAAAAAGAAAATGAAGAAGAAGAAAAATAAAAAGAAGAAGTAGAAGAAAAATAAAAAGAAGAAGTAGAAGAAAAAGAAAAAGAAAAAGAAAAAGAAAAAGAAAAAGAAAAAGAAAAAGAAAAAGAAAAAGAAAAAGAAAAAGAAAAAGAAAAAGAAAAAGAAAAAGAAAAAAAAAAAAAAGAAGAAAAAGAAAAAAGAGGTTAGCTTGAATGAAAACTTATGGGTGACTGTAACTGAAGAGAAACTGGAAAGGTGGAAGTGAGTGGGAGGAGAAAAAGGGTAACAGATGAAAAAGATTCCCATGCCAGAGATGCTGGCAGAGGACAGACAAAATATGATATGTGTGTAGGCAGGGAGACTGGAGCTGAAAAGAAGGGAGATAATAAGCCAGTTCAGCAGAGGCTGAATGATATCTGGTCAAAGTATAATCCTTCATGTTTGTTGGGCTATTCTAAGATGTGACAGAGTTTAACACAGTGGAAAAAGATGAAATTTAAAATATTTGGCTTTAATTTGTGAGAAAAAAGTCTGCCCTTGAAGACAATGCTGATTTAAGGGCCATTACAATTCAGCTAGGTATTCTTGTAAAGAGCACAGTACAAACAGACAAAGGTGTCTGGAGAGATGAAAGTGACATATGGAGAACTCATCCAGAAATGCTTGCCTTTATCACAAAGCTTTTCTAGTTTCAGCGTTTCCTGTTCCACACCCAGATGAAAATAAAATGTTACTGAGCTTCTTTCTAATAAAAGAAACATAAAAACTCAACTCAGAAGTAAACTTTATTAATTTTCTATCCACCTCGCAGATTCAGGTTCAAATATGTGTTTGTCTATATCCATACAATTTTTTCGTACCTTTGATTGGAGTTGATTTGAGTAATCTAAAAGGAGAAAAAACCAAGGCATATATCATCTACCAGAAGGTTACACTTAAAACTCTCTTTTCCAAAATTTTTTGCAGTTTGTGAAGAAGTTTAAAATTTGACCTGCATGTAAAATTGCTGGCTAGCTGTCAGACTAGTTGCCTTCTGCAGCTGGAACACCAAGCTTTATTTCCTCTATCCACAAAACATACTGAACACATACTGTGAAATTCCTTGTGAACCAGTACTCTTCTTGGGACAGAAATGCATTTACTGACTTCACAGAAAGAGTGTGAGGTCCTAGCTAGTTACTGAGAGAAGCAGTAATGGAAAGCCATGTACTTGATTGGATAAACTGGGTCTTAGTCTTCTTAAGTTTTTATATGCCTTTTCTGCTTGAATAAATCCATGTAAGTTTCATGCTTTTACAGCAGTTCTTTACAAAGCATTCTTTTTACCTAATGATCCAGGTTTTACAGTCTTGCCCTGAAATTAGTTTAACAGAGCTTTTTTTACAGAGGTATGGGAATCAGACTGTCCTTATAGACCAAGCAATACATTCCTGGTTTCCCAAGCCTGTCCAGCAGTCAGAACATCCCCCCACCCCAACTGGAAACTATAATTGGAGTAATGGTAAACTGCATAGACTTACTGTCAAGTCATTTGTCATATCTAAATTATAACAAAATCAGCAAATTATCTTCAGTTAGAATTTCCTACTTCTCTGTAAAGTCTTCTTCTATTAATTATAACATTGATTATGTTGCCACAAATTTCCCTAAGGATTATATCTGCAAGTTTTAAATTGCTGAAATAAGAAAACACAGAGGATACCTAGAGCAATGCAAGGAACACACATCTTGCCTGCTGCCTGTTAGCTGGAAGCACATCTATTGACAATATGCCTTATGAACTACCCTTTCAGGAGGTTTAATATTTTAGTAAATCAGAAATTCAGAACCAATTAGGTTCTTTCAGATATTAAGAAAATGTCTCAGAATTTTTACTGTCCCTTAACTAAAGATTACTTTTACATCCATATTGACACCTGAGGTTCTGAGCAAGACAGGGGTAGGGTGACTGAGTCGTGTTTCTCCCTCATGTGAACACTTTCACACTAAACAGTAGAAGTGTTGAAAGGAAGGTTCCTCTGCTCCCTCCCTCATGAATACATCCCTGATTGAATGCTTTTTTATTTTACAGCGCATGCATGTATTATAGAACAGTTTAATTTGGAATTTTAGCTGGTACTTTTCAGATCCACACATGAATGGTGAGGAGTTCAGCTTCTCTCATCTCTGCTCTGAAAATAAAAACGTTGTACTCATTGTACCGAAGATTGCAAGCCCTTGTATGAGCAAAACCTTGCAAGCTGCAGAGAGCTTAGGATCATGCTAGACTGTTCTCACAAACCCATCAACAGCACAGAAATGAGTAGTGTCTAGAGGTAAAGGAGCAGTTTCCAAATGGGAAATAAACCAAATACTGATCTGCTCCTGCACAGCAGTAGAGGCCTCTCCTTTGTGTTAAACATCCAAATGATATAAACAGACCAGCTGTTCCCTTGATGCTTTAAGGATAATTAATTCACTCCTGAGATCCCAGACAAAGTAGCAGCCAATTAACTGTTAGGTGTGCCTGCTGCAGCAGGAATAATCTATCTGAGCTACAGTAGGAAAGAGTTAATTTGGAGATGAAGACAAGATGGGAAACACCAGTAAAGTAAACACTGGAGAATGACTTAAGATGGACTAGTCTAACAAAAACAGAGTGATTCTCCTGTGGATGTGCTCACAAACCACCCCCCCCCCCCCCCTTAAAGAAAATTACATGCACAATACATCAAAAAGAAACACAACCTGAAGTTCATATTTTTAAGTGACAAGATAATAATTATTTAAAGATTGTAATACTGCATTTTTAGGCACTGATATTTACTTGCAATTCAAGAAGCAGAATGTGGATTTGAAAGCAAGAAGTACTTGATGAAACAGGCAATTAATTATCTTTTGTTTAAAACTATTATGAAAATTATATGTTTAACTATTGAGGTAGAAAAGGCATGATAACATGTATTTAGAGATTGAACCAAAGATAAAAAAGCAGTGGCATGAAACTAAATTATGTTACATTTAGATATAAATAGTACTGTGACAAAAACTAATAGCATATTTTTTACAAGTTATCAAGATCCCAAATCAATGCATCAAGGTACAGATTTTTAATTAAATATAAGGTATAATATCCCTTGAGCTTTGATGAACGTGCTTAAAGATAAGAAATTGATCTATGTGTTTATGAATCATATAATGCAATATTGGTGTACAACTCTGTGGACATAAAAAAATTTAAGAAAATTTAAAACCTGGGATTCAATTAACATATGGGACAAATAGTGATCAGACTTTCAAACAGTGAAGATATTTGACAAAAAACCCAAATCTTTAATGCTGATGAAGACTTTAGATGGAATAGCAGACAAGAAGTCCCACATGAGAAGAAATAGACAACATGGCTGTTTGGAGCTGGGAGAATGGAGAGCTGATTTAAAGCCTAGGAGATCCATTCAAGGATCCCACAATTCCCTCAGCACTTATTTATATGTTTATCTCTGTATGAAGAAAGAATTATGAAAATCCAGACACTCTCAATCACTGAGGTACCTCACTGGAAATCGTATATCCAATAATTCCCCATCAAGAACAATTTCCAGAGATTTGTCAGCCATCCATGCTTGAATCAATTTTAGCACATTTTATTGATGCTATGTAGCATTAATTAATCAGAATATAGGCAGTACATACAAAATCTGTTATGATTACAGAGTTATATTTTGTAAGCAAACTTGTACCCCCGTCAAAAAATGAAATAGTTGCTAAGACAAGTACTTTAGAAAACTACCACACTGTTGGCAGCAGTTCTTACTACTCAAACTGTTATCTGAAGCATTATTATGTCGAATGTTTTAATTATTAAGCACTTTGCAGTTGCATGAATCACTACACTTATCTCATGAATATTAGAAAAAAAAATCCAGAGTTTTCTGATACACTAATTTTATCCCCAAAATCTTTATACTATGAAGCCAGAGGTTTCAGTTGTCTCTTCTAAGATTCCAGGGTAAAAGACAGCTCTACTAATGTTACAAAAAATGTGATTCTAGCTATTGTTTAGCATCATCTGAAGTTATCACTGAAGAGAAAAATCCTTATGATTAGAATATGAATATTTTTTCTTTATTTCCCTGAAAGCAAAGCCATCATTAATATTTTTATTATCTCCATGTAGTAGTTGGCACATAGCACTGAATTTTGTTTAAAGACAACTCTTAATTTTCCTCATCCCCTACAAACTTTTCCCTATAATTTCAGCTTCTTCTATGAAAATTTATTCTTCAGACAGACTAGTTTATATTGATTACTCTTTACTCCTTCTAAAATATAATAGTTATTTATCTTTGTTTGTTTACTTGGTTAGATGTGGGGAAATTACCCCCTTTTTGACTATAAAATCGTAAGTTCTGTATTCACTTTAATAAAAATTTCTAGTTCTTACTCCTGGTTTTTTTTTCTAAATCTGCCTTGGTCAACTTCACTTATAATTGCCCTCAGTTTTGAAAATTTCCTTCTTAAACTGGTTGGACAGCCTACCAAACAATCAATGAAGAATAAAATTTGCTTAATAGATGTATTTGTGCAGGGCTGAATGTAATGCTCTGCAGTTCAAAGTTATAGCCTTACTTAGAAAATTACTTTTGCTAAAAAGCCACAGTTCCGAAAAACCACCTAAAAACAACAGATACCCAGCTTAATTCTCTGTGATGTTCATGGGTTTCAATGGTTTTTAACAAGAACACACAATAAAATCTTAAAAGCAAATAAAATCACAGGAATAAAGTATGGTGGCCAGAAAACTGATCACTTTATATCTGTAAATTAGAAGGAACTTATTGTAGGAAAAGATATCAATACCCTTCTTATGTCTAATGAAATAATACCAGACTTCTAATAATGTAAACCTTCTTCTTTCACCTGCATCCGACTGTCCTTCTGTCTCTAGCTACAAAAAAATATCATGATTTTGCATCACATGTCTCATAAAATTTGTGATAGGAGATATTTTGTCACTCTGACATTCTGTAAGAAGAGAAGACATCACTTACTTCTCCCAGATAGGAATGTTTCTCTCTTGCCAGAGAAGATAAGATACCTCTCATACCAAGTACCAAATGACTGCATGTAATTGATCTCACTGAACACAAATCAAACCCAAATTAACAACTGACTCAGATGTTATTTTGTTGTTTGTTTATTTCATTGTTTTCAAGTGAAACCCATTGTTTTGTGGAGACCCGACCATTTGTCAGGATTTACTCATTGTGAGGAATGGAGGATTGGACAGACTGACAGTTCTGTTGCCAACAGTCACAGTTTTGTGGGCATAAAAGGTAGGGAAAGGTAGTCCAGCTTGCTAAAATTATGCTTGCTGTAATAAACTTCTGCCCATGGTGCAGGTTCTAACAGTTCTAGAACTCATTTTGATATGTTGTAGTGACCATTTGAGCTCAGTGGGAAATCTCCACTGACGTCCAGACCTCCCAATGTTCCACATTGTTTCTGCACTCAGACTTGATTCAAACCTTCTGCCTCCATTAGCAAGAGCCTTTCAGTCCTTGTCGAGTAGGTGACAAGGTGACTGCCCTAATGTCATCTGAATTTTCATGTGGACAGATCCAGACTGACTTCCAGAGCATCCCCATGCTCTCATAGCCTCTGTCTAGATCTCATTTACAAATTAGGACTGCAATTAGACCTGGTGGGCAAAAGAAAAATCCTCAGTAGCACCTATAATCTGAATGAAAAAAGAGAAGACATCTGACAGATTGATTGAGCTAAAAAAATATCAGAGAAATCAGGTATTTTAAGCAGAGTTCATGGACTTAAATTATGGTTTGATTCTGTACAGGAGTATTGAAATAGAAAAGAACACAATTAAGAATTCCACCAGCAGACTGATCATTTTGTATTTAGTAAGTCGGCATGAATACAATTTTAGGCATGCGAGACACAAAATTAAAGCCCTCATTTAAATGGAATTTAATGCACACTTATAAAACATACAAAGAGTATTACTACAATTTAATAAACTCTGTTCCTCTGTACCTATTATAAAGTAAGCCATATACTCAGGAGAGTAAGAAAACCTACTTGAAAAATGTACATTCCAGATCAGAGACAGTTTACAAATTAAAACAAAACAGAGAAATTAAGTAAAGGATGATGCATAAGTTAACAGTGCCTGGAGGCAGCCTTAGCTTTAATGCCAACAAATCATGCAGGTTTAATATAGTTATTCACTCCGGTGTTCAATAAAAAATGAGGTTACTGTAAGAATACCAAACATATCCTTAAAGAAACACACTCAGTAAGTCATATGAAGCAATAAGTCATATGAACTTTACACTGCAGTGTAGAGGGCAAATATATTATACATCTAAATAATGCATGTTTTCTCAGGATTTGAAACTTAGCTACAAGTTTTGAGGTAGCAGTGGAAAGCTGCTGTCAGTGAATTGAATTAGGACTTACTATATACATGGACAGGACAGTGGTGTTTATGTCACTACATTAGAAAAGTTATGAACGAACTCACTGAAATTGGTAATATTATCTTAAATATTTTTGAATTTTAAAAATTACACAAAATGATCATTTATTTTCTAATGAAAAGATTTTGCTTTTTTTGGTTTCACCTTTTCATAAGGTGAAAACTGAATAAAGATGGCATAGTAAAGAATTAAGAGAGAAAAAGAGAGACAAAGAAATAGAGAGAGAAAGAGAGAAAAAGGAAGGAAGGAAGGAAGGAAGGAAGGAAGGAAGGAAGGAAGGAAGGAAGGAAGGAAGGAAGGAAGGAAGGAAGGAAGGAAGGAAGGAAGGAAGGAAGGAAGGAAGGAAGGAAGGAAGGAAGGAAGGAAGGAAGGAAGGAAGGAAGGAAGGAAGGAAGGAAGGAAGGAAGGAAGGAAGGAAGGAAGGAAGGAAGGAAGGAAGGAAGGAAGGAAGGAAGGAAGGAAGGAAGGAAGGAAGGAAGGAAGGAAGGAAGGAAGGAAGGAAGGAAGAGAAATCAACCTCCACTTAGCAACCTCAAATATTTTTGCACATTTAGGAGGAAAATGAAAGCTCAAAATACCATTAATACATAAATTTACTTCTGCTTTCTCACATAAAATGCACCCCACTCCCGCACTCCAACTTTCTCTGGAATTCAATGGTTAAATATTTCCTAAAGAACAGCAGTTTGGGATATTTTTTTTTAATTTGGTAGTTTCAAAAAGCCTTGGCACAGTAAAAATTGTTGATTGTCATTATTAGTGATAGTTCTGTTATTCTATTTGCTATTCTAACTAGTGTATATTTTCATATTCATGAAAACTTCTTCTTTCTGGTAAAAGTCTTAGCCTTAAACAGATGACCTTTACATTTTTAATCATGTAATCACTTTCCTTGCTATTCTGTGTGTATATTCAATTGCTTCAGGAGGTGAAAGAGAAATAACAAAATTGAAAATACTGTGCCTATGCTATCCTTCTTGTTCAAATAGTATGAATTTAAAGATCAAATTGAACGAACAACTCTGAATAATTGAAGATTAGAATCTTCACAATTATTCACACAAATGACTGATTTTATTTTAATATTTAAGAAGTACACACTTTCTTGAGAGAGAGGAAAAATAGAATTTTAGATGGTAACATGATGGAAAAGATAGGGAAGAAATAATTTCTTGGTTTTACTTTTTCCTTTATGTGAGAAGTTGCCAAGTGGTTCCGTGCTGGGGCAGAGTCAGGGCCAGCTGTAATAACCTGTCCATTCCTGGAGAGGAAAAAAGCCACAGGTTTCCTTTTTACTGCTAAGGGCTGCTTTTCCCATGGCGAAGCAGAGAAGCAAACTGAAACCAAGGTGCTTCCTGGTCACTGGGAATAAAGTGAAATTACACTAATAGCTTGAGATGGAATTTTGAAAATCCCACCTCTTCTTACAACATGTAGCTTTTGGAAGCTCGAGGGATGGATCCCACCCCTGACAAGCGATCCCACTTTACAACAAGAGCACAAGAACAGGTAGGACATGGGACAGACAGACTGCCTTTCATGCAATGATTCTTTTAGTATGAAATTCTAAAGAAACAGAAACATTCTTGGCAGCAAAAACCAGAAAAAATATGAAGTGGCCTGGTCCCATAGTAGAGAAAGCACGAAAGGTACCATAAAACAGAGATTGCACCAAAAACAGGTTACAGATTTCTGCTAATTTTGTTTAAATGAAGTTAAAATTCTTGTTTGCATTGAGACTTTCCTTGAAAATGGGAATTGAGAGTGTTTCCATTAGTCAGCACTACTTATACTATGAATATGTACACTTTCTTGTAAGAACCCACAGGTGAATAAGCCACACAGAGCTGAGGTTTGGGCAATTTCGGGTGGTCTCCAGCTTCCTGAATAAATAAATAACCAATTAGGCTATTACATAAAAAGCAGACACCTGAAGATGGTTTAGGTATCCTTGATTTTTTAGATGTGCATAAAGACACACTGAGAAGTCATTTATCAGATCAAAATCCTTAGGGGACTTTAGCAAAAAACCTACTTTGGCAAGATTAATCTAATCTATTTTATATGTCTACAGTGCAGACAGTCACTTGGGCACATCAGGACTGTGATTCATTTTCTGATACAGACATTGAAAACAGCCCAGTTGAATACTGCAGCAGAAATACCTTTTTCTTTCTATTGATTCTGAAGAGATTATAAAATCTGTCTCTTTACAAAGCATTCTTTCCACTGGTTTGCACAGCATAGATGTCTGAATATTAAAGACATCTAAATGTAGAGGACATGAATTTTGTCCCTACTTTGACCACAATCAGACAAGGGTCAAGTTCTGAGTTGTTCAGAATTGGAACACCTGGTTTCAGACACTTTGATAAGCAGTTTGAAAGGCCTTTTGCTTTTTAAAACAGATGAAGTACCCAGCTAGTAAATTTAAGCACCGCTAGAATTAGGCAGCAGCAAGTACAGTTTTCAGTTCATCATTCAGGCCTTGCACAAAACAAAACCTTCTCCTTTCAGAATGCAAACCTTTATGAGACTAACCTTTGGATTCATATTTTCATGTAAATTACGTTTTTCTTTGTTAGAAACTGTTTCTAAACTTCAGTACTAAACTCTCCACTCTGGCAGATTTGTCAACATTTGGGCAACATATTTAGCAACTGGCAGTTTACTTACCTCTGAATGTACTTCTCTTACAAGCAGGCCAAAATATGCATCCCTTTTTCAAGAAAAGACCTGAAAAGAATCTTGACTAAGAAGATTATTTATGAATTGCAATAGGCCAACCTGTGATTTTTCTACCATGTCCCTTTCACAGAAGTCAGAATGATCTGGTGTTGTCATCTATAGCTCGTAGGCAGAGCTACTAGAGTTCAATGTATGATTTAATTTGGAAATGACAACTACATCCTCTTTTATTTTCATAGCTGGCAAAGCAGATATGAAAAGATCAAAAGACAAGAGTAGATGTAACTACAACTAATATTAGATTCTAAAGAGACACATTGCAATTTTGCTTTTATATGCAGGTAACACAAATAAGGCAGAATCATTCATACTCTAATATCCTGTATATAATTGACTGTGCCTTTGTATCTTGTTTCTTACTAATTTTCATTGTCTTGCATTTCAGGCTCTTCTGAATACATCTCATGAGACTTGAATAGATGTTACTGAGTGGTGCCCCTCACACTGGCATCTTTTTCATTGCCAGCCACAAGGTTGTATTAGCTTATTTCTGTTCTGAAAGACACAAAAAACATTGCTTAAATTCTCACTGAGTTTGTAGCACCATGAATTTCACCTGCCAGGACTCCTGCCCACATCTGGTATCCCTGCTCTATGACAGCTTTCCAGATAGTATGATTGAAATTCCAGCGCTAAATGTCTTCCACGACTGAGCCCCAAAACACCAGCTGCTTCCCCATAGGTCACAGATGGCAAGACTGCTGTCTGCTCCTTCTTTTAAAATACACTGACTTGTGTTGATCAGCTTCTGAGATTATTCCTTCTCAAGTCATTTGATCAAT
The DNA here is from genome assembly GCA_024362935.1 of Setophaga petechia. Taxonomy (NCBI): domain Eukaryota; kingdom Metazoa; phylum Chordata; class Aves; order Passeriformes; family Parulidae; genus Setophaga; species Setophaga petechia. The sequence goes on from JANCRA010000024.1 coordinate 9,319,879, forward strand.
ATCCTGTCTCACAGTTTACAACCGCACTTCTGGTATTTGTGTTTGAGTAGAAGACCCTTTCTTCCTTCCAAATTAAACTTTCTATCATCAAGGATCATTTTATTTTAAAGAGGGGATAATTAAAAGCGTAGAATTAACATTACCTTGTGACACTTAGCTGAACCCATCTGCTTTATTTGTTCGTTAAACCATTGGTGTCTTATTCCTCAAGAGTAAAATAAAACATTTTCTATTACTAAATACTGTAGTCATTAATATAAGTAAAGACCGGCTGCTTGTGCTGGTGACCCTGGAAGCAGCATTTTATAAATAGAAAGCAAAATCAGCTACTGGGAAGTTATGATGTTTTTGAAAGAGCTACCTCAATTACATTGTCACCAGTTCCACTGTATACAAGTGGTTCTGAATTACTGTGCAGGTATGTCACACTATTATTATGTCAATAATCCTATAGTCAGACTCATGAAGTGCTCTGGAAAGAGAGTGTAAAGCAGGAGAATTCAACTGGTGATGGCATTACCCAGACCCACACACATAGAGGACTTGGTTCCATGTGTGAGTATAGGCTGCCAATGTCTGAATCACATAAGGCATCTTTTTGAAAAAGTTGGGAGTTTGCTGTCTTTTGGATTAGTGGATGTGGGACCAGGATGTTTATTTCAGTGTTTTGCATTATGTTCAAGCTCTGTTGCACAATTTCTGATTATGTTTCAGAAACTCTTTCATCTTGCCTCTATTGTCCTCATTTAAATCAAGGTAATGTGGGGTTTTCCTCCATGAGGTAAACCAGCTAAGTACAACTAGAAGCAAGTGCTCTAAGAGACTTTGATAAGAGATTACAAGTACACACAGATGAGGTACTTGCAAACGTTATGTAATGGCCTGGCTTTAATCACTGTGGTGTCTGTTTTATTTCAAGGCCTTGTACTTCTGTTTCATGTGTCCCTATGTAACAGCTGAGTTGAGGGTTGTCCTGGGTTTCAAGGCCTGATTTTTATTCAAACCTTAAGAAAAAATTTATCACTAAAACCAACAGAACCATCTTTTACTTTTGACTTGATTAAGCTACAATTTGCTGCAAATTAGACTTCTGTTTGGAAACTGTGGCTCTACTGATTTTGGCTACCTTTTAGGACCAGACTGTTTAAGTGATTGGATATCTGCATTCAGAGCACCTGTGTATCTGAGCATCCTCTGAAACATGCTAGTCCCCTCCACAGCAGTTAAGTGGAGATTGTCTGCTCAAAGCCTCAGCAGTCCTGAGGGAAAACACAGAGAAAATACAAAGAATTCTGCTGATGAGGTGCTTTTCAAAGATGAACTGCATGAATCTGTATCCCTAATGACTTGCTGGAGGTCTGAACTGCATTAGTGTATTCAATGTAATCAGGGAAAACAGGTAAATACTTAACTAAACTTTTAAAAAGTGATGGTGGAAAAATTACTCAAATTGTATTATTGGCATAAGGAATAATAAAAAAATCCAGTAATTATGACACATAAAACATTTGCCATGATTGAAATTGTTATTATGTGCCTCAGTTACACTCAATAGTCTCTTTCTCCACAGTTGAGCTAGCTGCAAACTGTGGATGTGTTTTATGTTAAACATAATAGCAAAAGGGTGACTCAAGGTAGCAGAATAAAAAGGAGGGTCAATACTTCAGACTAATTTCCATTTGGTTTTTGTCTTCTTTTTAATTCATGCATGGGTAGATGTGCATTTTTTGTTGAGAGTTCATACTTTTCTCTATTGTAACAAAGCTGCTTGCCTTGATAATTGCACATATTTGGAAAATTACTAATAATTTGCTTATTAAGCGAAATCATTCTAAATTCCTGCTGCATTTCTCAGGTTTTTTTCATAGAATCATTGCGTATTCTTTTCAAATTCTCCTGCTTCTCACACACTAGAAACTATGCATTTCAATAACTGTGCAAGTTGGAGCTTCAATAACAAATTAGAGCCTCAGAGCAGGGCACAGAGAGGGTGGGTTATGCAGTGCATGTACACATCTGACTGGATTATTAATTGATCCTAATTCTTCTTTACTGATGAGCTCTTCAACCAGATACCTTTCTATCCCAAAGGAAAAGAAAACAAACAACCCTCCCATACCCCAAAAGTAACAGAACAGAGAAATAAAGCAAACTTGTTTCCTTGTTCCAAAATAGAATCAGCTACTTAATATAATTTCAGATGTAACAGTACACTAATAAAGTGAGTTTCACAGTAATAAGCCTGGGTTTGATTCTTCTTTAAAATAGAAATATTTTGATTGTTTCAAATTAGAGTATGCATTGTGTAAGTACGGTAGATGCTGAGGTAAAGTGTTCTTTTGTATTAAAGAAACCAGTTTTAACACTCGAGTTTGCTAAAAATAGTGTAAAATGCTTTACCACTGTCACAAGAACTAATGAATTAAAGAGCAACATTGTCCCCTAGTGGTCAAAGAAATATTTTATCCCATATAAAACGAAGGTTGATTCCTGCACTGAAATATTCAGTGTGGTGAATTTACAGAGAACAATACACTCCCCAGCAAATATGGTTTGTGCTAAAATCTCACTGGATTCAAATGTGCTAGTAATCTCAAAGAATTGAATTTAGTTTTAATAGTAAGTAGATTATTTAAATGGCACAGAAATTTTATATTTATCTAGTATAGCCCTCAAACAGAAAAGCTATTTGTATGATGATCAAGCTGAATCATATATATATATATATATATATATGCACACACACATGCACACAAATATGTACAAGTGTGTATATATAAGATGCAGTGAATTTGCAGGCAAAACACAGTCTGCAAAGACATTACTCAGTTTGATACAGGATGATGCATGTCAGCATTTTGTTTCACTTGGCAAAGGAGCAGGAATTGTACATGTACAAGTCTCACTGATGTGTGCCATGACATGCAAACCTGAGCAGTAACGCTTGGGTGGAGTCCCAAACTGTCCTCACAAGAGAGGGCCCTGTTGAATTTCATCCATACACACCACTGTACAGAACTGGGCAAAGCTTAATAGTATTCCATGTCTTCCTAACATCTTTCAGTGATGTGAAGCAGAAAAGCTTAAAACAATCAAATAAGCTCTGCCAAGAACTTTCAAGCATTGCTGCTCACTCAGGGTGTCTCAACAGAAGGACTGCCCTGACAAACTGCCTGCTCAAAGGCAGGACCAGCTGCTGGTCCCTGCTCTGGAGCCAAATGCCCTTAGGTTGCCAAGAATCCTACTAGATTGTTCAAACTAGTGTCCATTGAACTACTATAAAAGAAAAAAAATCATATTAGGGAAGATTCCTTGTCCAATAAATTTTACATTTTCTTATTAAATTGATTTCTGCTTGAAAAATCCCTGACAGTTTTAGTGACAAAGTTGCCAAGGTCTGACAGCATTTCACAGATTCTACTGGGACATGTTCTCTCTTTCCTATATCCTTTTCTTCCCCTTTTCTGCCTTCTCAGTCTAAATAACACTTTCTCAAAATAAATTCTTTGGAAAGAGAATAAAGAAATTAGAAACTGTAAGTCATGAGACTGGCAATATTTCCAAATTTGTATCACAAATGTACAACAATGTATCACTTCTTTCTACCCCCTGTTTTGCAGATTTGAGTTTTCTACCTAGCTAGCTCGTATTGACATTTGCTGGAAGCTGTATCTTATTTTGCTTTGAACATGGCAGAGAAAAAGGTGGAGACAGCAGCTCTCACAACCTTCCCTGGGCTTCCCAGTGCTTGCATCATTATGGAATAGCGAAAGGCCAGGAGGTAATTGAAAGGGTTACAAGGCAGGAGCGTGTCTAAAAATTAGTAGAAACAAAGTTTAAAAAAACTATGAAGCATGTTTTCTTCAGCCACATAGAGATGAACTTCTTCAGCCATTACCCATAAGCCCAAAAATTAATATCTTTTCCCAGGAGATAGTAAGTGTCATGTTAAGCGTTCCAGTGAGGAAAGTTTCATTCAGCTCTTCTACATGTTGAATGAGTGCACACAAAAAGACGATCTAAAACATTGGCATTGCCAGCAGCATCCAACCCTGAAGGTGTAACCCATAGGAAGAATTAGGAAAATTCCTTTTCCTGGGTCCCATCAGATTTTGATAGTATGTGTATGCTGAAAGGCTCAGTCTTTGCAGTGAAACCAGACACAGAACTCCAAGTCTAAGTCCATGTTTTACATTGCCTGGGATAAGGATGAGATTGCCCTGACTTCACAAACCTAGATGTTTTTTAAATTGTCATGTAGAGAGATTCATTATGACGTATTCTATTCTACCAAAACCAGGTCCTCTAGGAGGGAAAAAGGCTGGTTGCTGTGTTTGTTGAACACTGGTCATGCAATTCTTTCAAAGGCAGATGGAATAGGTTGGGTTGGTCAGAGTGAAAGCCCTTTGCACGTTGCTGTGTGCTTTTGTGTGTGCTCTAGTTTGTATCTGGGGTTTTCCCCAAGGAAATATCCATCCATATCATGTTAAATCAAATTGTGTGTGCATTTCTGAGGGCAAATACTAAGAGTTGATGAGAGCCTGAAGTCAAAGCTTTAAAGCCCTCACAGAGGCTTGTGGAACATCAAAATTGAGTGGGGATAGTCTGCAAGAAGTTGTATCTGCTCAGTGAGGGCTGCAGACTTCCAATTTCATTCATGTAGTACTCGGCTCTACTGCCTTCCTGCTCCTTAGATTTCAGTTCTGCTTTGCATTTAGTCACCTGTGAGTAAAGTGGACAGGAGTGAAGGCCCCTGAGATTCACTAGACAGAGCATTGTGACAGTCCTGATTTTGCCAGTTTGTGCTGATATTTTAAAGGATTTCCATGAGGAGCTCTCTGTATCTCTATTATGCTACAAAGCAGGGACATTGTGAGTTTAAAAGGGTTTTTTAGCCCTTTCCTACATATCTCATGGTCTGAGACAAATGATTTTGTAAAAATGATAGTTTTCATTACTTAATCTGGATTCTTTCTTCTGACTTACTCATGTTTATTATTCAATATAGATACTTTCTTCTGACTACATAGTGGTTTTTTAGTGAAATTTATGCTTTTTCTTTCTTTTTCTAATTTCTTATATTTTTTTTATTTTCATCCCTTCACTAACTAAAATTGAAGTTCAATATTTGTAAGCTGTTTGGTTTTTGCTATGGAAACAACAAGATCTTTCATTTTATATCATACGTTAAAGTGTCAGAACAGTTTTTAATATGTTTCTGCATACATTGTATTGATATTTAAAAGTTAGTTATGAGTCTTTTCTAAAGACTTAGCAAATCTTTCCTAATAAGTCTAACTGAGTCTTTGAATGATAGTTTATTTCTCCATTAGGTAAGGCAAATAATCCCATTTATCTTCTCCAGAAGTGGTAGGTACATGGTGAGCAGATGGGAAATTAGAATTTACAGCTAACTTCCTAATGCTAAACTAGAATTTTTAAGAAGAGCCACCAGTTGCATAATTCATATTTATGCTACCTCATAAAATGAAACTCAATTTATGTAGTTTTAAATACATCCTGCAAACAGTGTTACATTGCCAACTTTTCTAAACTACACGAAGGAACACTAAAGCATACTATACTGAAAAAAAGATCCTTTTCTCACTTTCCAATAAAAAGTATTGATTCTAAACAGACAGCAATATTACAGGAACATAAATGTACCATTAAATGTGGATGAATTTCATGTAAACTAGCAGTCCGAGTGTGATCATTGTGCCATGGCTGTGAATAATGATTAGTGTCCTCTATTTCAGTGAAGGGATCACACCAACAGACCCTCTGGAGAGGAGCTGTCACTCCTGATGCCTTTTCAATCTTGACCATCACAAAAGTGAGGAAACCTTCAGCAGAGAAAGCCTATAGACTACTTATTTCAACACCCTCATCATCACAGGGCAATTTCCAAATAAATCCAACATATCCAGAGCAGGTTCCTTTGGGTCATACCTGGTGATCTGCTAAATAACTTCTAAGACAGGTTTCCATGACTTTTCTTGGCAAAATAGAGTAAAGCTATATGAAAATGAAAACAAAATAGAAAAGACACAAAGAATAATAGATGATGGCAGAAAGAAGTAATTCATACTTTGCATAAAACAAGAAGGTGTTTGGTTAAAAATCTAAATTTATGCAAAGCTGAGATCGGAAAACAAACTAGATGCAGTCATATTTCAAATAGTATAAAAAGAGTCTTAGTATTATCTGCTACTGAAAGTAAGAATCTACAAGCAGAAACTTCAAATACTTTTCAAGTTCTTCTTTACTCTAACTAATGTAGAATTATTTGTTTATAAGACTACCTAGATACAATTAAGACTGTCATGTAAGAGCAGAACATACAGCTAAGGAAAAAATGACTGTTTCGTTTTTTAAAAAATGGCAAGATGTCTTAAAAAAGAATATTATTTCTTTTTTCACTTACCCTTTTACCATCTTTTTCACTGAAATAGTGTGTTAATCTTTCACAGAGAACCTGTGCACACATATGCTTATAGCCCCCTCCCTGGCTGTAGCTCTAGAAGGCCATTTAGGTTTGTCCTTGTACTTGCCATTACCTGATTGCCATATAAATTTTCCCAGGTAGATGTCAGACTAATGTTTGAATTCTGCATGGCTACATTTTAGATAGAACTCTTTAATCATTACAAAGCTCTATGAAAATATTGCTAGCATGCTTCAGAAATAAGGAAACCTCTCTGATAACTTTAGAATTTCTGCCAGCTTAACAAAAATTTAGGGGAAAAATCTGATACTTTTTTCCTCTTAATAATTAGCAGCAGTGTTAGTGGTTCCTGAATGGGATTGAAAATTTCTAGTTGCTCCACTTACTCCCTAGGCATAGCAAATGTATGTTTACACTTAAATATTTTATCTTGGCAAGTTCTGACTGAAGTTAAAGGGCCATTAGCTTTTTCATTATGAACCCAATTAAAATGTCCTAGTCTTTATTGATTTAAATAGCATTAAGGATATTACTTAAACATAATTTTGTATTCATCATAGAGCTAATTTGAAATTTAACCAGCAGTGGCATTTGTTCTTTCCCTCTAAACATTTTTTCAACTTTCCAAATGATCCTTAATCCTTTATTTTGCATTCTGGAGTTTGTCTGTGGTTTGGACTCTAGTAATTGTTTATAGACCATTATGTGCTCTGGAGTTTATTTTTCAACTGTCTTTTAGTGAAGAGAATAATACTTGAAGAACCATCCTAACAGAACACTGCATCTGCCCACAGCCTGAAATTCAATCCTGTCTTCCTTGACAAGTTTTGCCCCTCTAGGAAACTTTTAGGGCGATTGTCAATAAATCTTAAATCTCTCTCTAAGAGTGATGACAAAGGAGGTCACACAGGTTCCAGTCATTTGAGAACTTATTTCTTAGACTGGTTTTGTCCCTCAGCCACAGCACCGCAAGTAGAATTTAGCACTCAGCTTTTAGTGTTATCAGAAGTGTCTTCATTCCAGCATCACTGAATCATTCAGAAGGCTTTTGATTTAAGCCCCAACCTTAGGCTGCAAAATCCCAAAAAGATTACGTTAACTTAGATTAGGTTAGGTTAGGTTAGGTTAGGTTAGGTTAGGTTAGGTTAGGTTAGGTTAGGTTAGGTTAGACAGGGCTGAGCAGTGCTAAAGTGCATTGGTTTGGGTTAGGGACATGTAATTCCATAGCCAAAAAAGAATTTATATATTTCAGAGTGTAATTTTTACACAATAACTTAATGTGTGACTTCTCTGGTTTTTGGAGGTGAAGACAGCAGGAAGGGGAGACCTCTCAGGTAAGATACAGGGCAGCAGTGCTGGCAGAGACTATTGACAGTTTTGCTTGAATTCTAGAATTCAGTGTCCTTAAAATTCCATATCAAAATTAATTTTGGAAATGACATGCCCTATCCTAAATACAGTTTTCCAGATTGTGCATTTACACAATGTGATGCTCAGCAGCACACAGACATTGGTTGAACACCCAACTCAGAAATTAAACTCAGAATTTTGAGGCCAGCGTGTCAGATATACTTAGGACAGGTTTTCAGTAATAATAATGAGAGATTCACCCAGGACTTTACTGAATGATGTCTAAGGAAGCTTGTAAGGAAAATGGAAGGACAAATGGTATCTGACAAATTCAATGGTTTCTGTATCAGTGTCACTGAGGGCTGAATTTAGACATCCTGAGGAGCTGGGATCTGCAGGCTAATGCAGCTTCTCCTGAAGCTGAGAACCTGCAACATCATTGTGGGTAAGAGGAAAAGCTCATCCTTACCTCTAAGAAGGTGGCTCACAGCAGTCCATCTCATCATGGTTAATAGACTTGTTCAGGAAGTGGGATCCCCCCATCCCATAGAGATGCCAGGTTACAAACTTTTATGCACAGAAGTTATGGCCTATGTCTCCTGCTGACACAGAGTTCACGCTTCTGGAGGTGGAAAGCAACCATGCTAAAGCAATTCTAAATCTCCAGTTAACTTCTTGCAGTTCTCAGCTGCAAGATCTGAACCTCTCTACAATTTTGAATAAACCAGTTATGCTGCATCGTGCTGGACTAACCAATCCCTATTTTTCCAACACAATACTGAAGATTTATTTTTACACTATTATTTTTGGGGAGCAACTATTTTAGAGTGCTTCAGTTTATTTCTTTAAGCTTTTCTTTCCTCTTTGGTTCACAACTTCCTTGACCTACACAAACATGTAAACAGTAACATAAAAATAATAAAAATACTTAGACTCCCTTGCTGATTTTCCATAATTTAATTCCTCCATTGTTACCATTTATTTTTACAATTTGTATTAAATAAGATGAGGCAACTTCTTCATTGACATTTCCACATTTTAATTTTGGGTCAACAAAACACCTGATTCTTCTTTCCCTCTGTTCTTCTCAAAATGTTTCAGGCATATGAAGTGTAGGTGAGTACTCCCTAGGAATCTCAAAAGAAGGACTTTTGTTCAAATATCCTTTAGGGAAAAATATATTTAATGTTTACCAGTCTAGAAGGTCTTAGATCTCAAAAGTCCTCTGAAGGCTAAATTCATTGCCTTTACATGACCCAGAGAATTGTTAGTCTTTCATTGAACAAAAACTTTTTTTTACTTTCTGTGATTATTCAGTTCCAGGCAGAGCTCAGTTAAGAATTACTCAGGCTTACATGGTCCAGAAGCTTTTTCAAATATCAACGACGCTATAGATTGCATGGACAATTCCAGACACAATATTGTTTGCTGCAATTGTGAGGACAAAAACTGTGGGGGAAAGGTGACCTGGTAAACATAAGGATTTCAAAAGTATGCAGGTCATTAACTCTCCCAGCCAGGAAGCAAAAGAAAGAGATATATTCAGAGGTATGTCCAACAGTTAAGGGAGGAAAGCCAAATTACCAAGAAATTTAAATCAGACAAAGAGGGCTAATCTCTGAGCACAATGTGGATAATCTCTGCTATTGAAAAAAAGAAACCAACCTAGCCACAAGTCACAATTACCTTGCTTTTTCATATATTTGGATTTAAAAGGACTGGAAATACTCAAGCCAGAGACATGAATCTGATGGATTTTGCTGTGCTCGTGGCTGTCAAGTTCCTTGACAAACAACTAGAAAGTCTCACATTCCTGATCCACATCTTCATGAAAACAAGGTTTCTTTTCCCAAAGACTCCCCTTAGCTTGCTGTTAGTGTAAAGATGTAGCCACAAAGCAAAACTCAAAGAACAAAGGTCCTGAAGGGAGCAGACACAGAAAAAGACTACATAAAGTACAACACCTGCAGACACTTTGATGGCCAGAGCAGTGTGCAGTGATATATTGTTTCACCACAAAAGCTCAGTGGAGATTATTTGGTCTCATAATAGCATCAAGGTGCAACTTCTGGTCTCTTCCCCACCTTGTTTGATTTAATCCAGGGATCTCAGTACCATACTATGTGTGTAAATTACACACAATATTTTCTTATTTGCAGGCTATTTGCTCACATTCAGGAACTCACCTCTTACCCCAAGTGTCATGACAAAAGTCATTGTAAATTCAGAGTGAACTTTAGCATCTCTTATGTGCTTCCTCCCACTCATCAAATTCAGTTCTGCTGCTGGAGATCAATTCAGGTAATTGTTCTTTCAGATACAACAGTCAAGAACACCAAATTATCACGCTTTCTAGTGTTACTTAGCAGTGAAAATTTTAGTGTACAGATAGATAGTATACAAGCTTTACACTTTGATGGCCAACATGGTCACCAAGGCTACTGTGTTTCTGAATACGGCAGCTCTGAGGAAAAAATGAAACTGGGCAAAAACTAGCATTTTGGTGAAAGACTTCTTTTTAAATTTTTCTTCATTTAGATAAAAAGGCCTCATCTCATTCAAAATTTGCTCTGCAAAAGAGAGAAAGGATAATAAAGTCTGTTCGTATCTTCCTATAGGTTGCTATTTCTTGTAAATGCTTCTCATTGAACAAGTTTTGCAAATGTTCTCATTAATAAACTTCTAATTATTCAGAAGCTGCTAAACATTGACAAATGCAAGCCTGGCACAGACTTGAAAAAATTATTTCTGAAAGCAGTTGAGATTCTTAATGTTTATTCAGCTTTTCTTGCCATTATTATTTCTTTTCAGGAAAGGTAATGTTGCTTAGTCTAACTCAGTACAGCACCTAGTAGTTGCACTGTCAGCAAATACTGCTAAGTAATCTTCTTCCCACTTACTTATGTTTATTTTGAAAGTAGTGCATTCCTTGTTAATTAGGTTAGTATCCTATTAAAAATTAAAAAAAGAAAATATAAAAATAAATAAAGTAAAAAAAAAATAGCCACTTCATTTCCATGTATGGAATTTCAATCTAAGTACATGCAGAGGGGAAACGTGCAAGACTTTCTGGGACTGTGGTGTGCAGAATAGGCCTGTTTCAGGTGTAGAATTTCTGTTCATGGTAGCTGGCATTGTACACCCTCTTCTGGTTATGAACATTCATCTGCAGCTCATGTACACCTGGTATTGAAGACAACTGTGAAGGCAAGGCATGCATGTACAGGTTTTATGTTCTTTCCTAAGAGCAGTAATGCTGTTCTAAACAAGGTAAGTGATGTAATTGAAAATCTTTTTCCTTTCTAAAATATGTGTCAGAAATATCCAGTGGTTCTATTATGTTGACTAAGATTATTGTTAGTGTGAAGAGGATTGAATTCTTCTGTTGTTTCTCGTTCAGAAGCATCCTGAGTTACTAAATAAGATATAACCTTCCATATTTCACACTGTTTCTTAGTACTAATATGACATTTTGTTTGCTAAAGAAAGTATATTCACTATCCAAATCCACATTACCTACAGAAGGATTTCCAATTAAATTCAACTGTTTCCTTTGGAGTAACTCAAGCCTAGCTTTACATTTGATTATTGCCTTCTGTGGCTTTACATTTAAACAAATTTCATTGCAGGTAATAAAATTAAGGTAGCAAAGATTTTTATCTGGCTCAAGATTTCTGCTAGTTAGGGAAAAGGTTCATCCAGATTACTGAGGATTAGCAAAGTATGTTTGTGTAGAGAAGCTGTGTGGTCAAACAGAAAACTGGATCTTTAATTCTGAATCTCTCTTCTTTCTTACAAAAGCTATCTTTATTACAACACACAATAAGTTTCTTGTTACCTATTCACATGAACAAGAGAAAATCCTATCTCTCTGCTCTGATTTGGTTTATGTATTATCATTTGCATTATTATGATGCCACAGAAGAATAAAGGAAATTGTTGGGCTAACACACTACCCACAATTACCATTAGGAAAATACTAAAAGCTAAGAAAAAAAGTTAAATTAATCCCTCACAAAATGTGAAAAGAGAATTCTCAAAATACAAAAGAAGCATTTTAGATCTTTAAACAATGAAAACTGGTATATTTTAAAAATAGAAATATACTTTTAAAATATATATATATACCTTAAATATACACTTTTTTTCCTTCTTGATGCACTTGACCACTCTTCAAATTTTGTTTTACTAGTTGATCTATGCATCCTTGCTTCATTAGATTTATTCAATTTGAAGATTAAAGCCTTTTGAGGGGAAAATGCTTGATACAGTAATGTAAGATGATGCTTAAGAGTAACCTATATGAATACACACAGAATAAATTTATTATTTATAATAAATAGAAATAAACACCAGCTTTAGGTTTCAAGAAATGTATTTTTTTCAGTTCTATTTACGAAAAAACTTATACACCTTAAAATAAACATCAAAGCTACAAAAAAAAAATCACAACAAACAACCTTAGGCACACTGACACTTGTATATAGCTTTCTGAGGTATCTTAAAATGCAATTAGTTGTCACTTGACAGATCTTCTTTTTCTATAGCTGAGAAAAATAGCATGCAATGCTCATATTTTTGGGGACTGTAATGAAGGACTTCAAAAAGAAAAAATAAAAGAGATAAAGAAAACAAAAGTATTTGAAAAAAAAAGATTTGGGTTATTAAAATTTTTAGCAGTGAAAGTGACAATGTAATGAAAGGAATATAATCATTACATTTCCAGTCAGAAAAATGAGCATCAGAGCTAACAGTAAGAGCATCTAAGCTGTATACTGGTGCCCACTATCTGTGACTTCCTGGGAGCACACATTTTCCTTTGTGCTTCTTGGAATATAATGCTATCCAGGCTGTCACCAGTGGTGACAGTAGTTCCCCTCTTCTGTGACCTCCCTGCACCTCATCTCATATTTTTTTACATTCATAATAAAAAGTCATTCACAGCACTTACAGGATCTCCTGAGTGGATCTTGTTTATTTTTTCATTAGTGGAGCATCCTCATTATCTGTCTTTGTAAGATTCCTCCTGTGGCTTGAAAGATAATCCATTACTTTAGGAAACTTTTTAATTTAGTGATTTTCAGATGCAATTTACCCTTGACTTTTTCATGTCCAAAAGACTTCTGCCTTCATTCAGTAACTCACCATAGTTTCTGACTATTTTGTCTGAATTTCTGACTATTTAGATTGAAGCCAACAGCTGCCCTTTTATCTTTTACCTGTTGGCAACCTCAGAGAGAGTGGCCACAATGGAAATGTCATTTTTCCTAGCTGGACAGAGTCAGGTTAGCAATAGGAAAAGCAGGGGCCTTTTTTGTCCTCCACTTGTGAATACTGCTGAGAATTTGATGGCAGAATAAAATAAAATCCTTTAGGATGGAGTATGAATTGAAAAGCATCCAGGAAACACAAAGGAGTTAGGTGGAGGCTTGGAAAGCTGGATGTAATGTACAATAAATGAAAAAAGCTAATGACAAAAGTGAAGACTGAAGAGTCAAGGAGCAATAACAAGAAGAGGATACAGTAACTTGATTCCCTTGAGAACTACTCACTCTAGCACAGCCATGTCAACACGAATTGGTTGGTAAATATTTGTTACTCCAATTCTGTCTTTTGATCATACAGCTGTTTCAAAGATACCTCTCAGGATCATCTGCCAACTTAAAGAAATGATCACATGTTATGAAAAGTTTTCTCAGCACGCAGCAATGTCTGATAGCACATGAACTTACAGAGAAAAGTAAATTTTTTTATTTTCCTCTCTCCTGAGACAAGAATCAAAGATAATTGGCAATTCAGGTGTTTACTCAGAAGGTGTCCTATATTCCTTTCATAAATTTTATAATGAAAATGCCATCACTTCCCTTTAAAAAAAAGAAAAGTCCTCACCAAGGTTTGTTTTATTACACTTAATCAAACAGAAAAAACTGCTTTACAGAGTGTTTATGAGATAGTGCCTGCATAGAGAGGTGATCTGAGTAGTTTCAGATTACTGAATGACTATTACTAGACTTTTAATAGTGTTACAAACTCCCTGTAGAATCAAAAGTGTCCTGATTCAAGACACACAAAGTGCTGTAATCTGCATTTAGTAAGACATAATGTTATTTGCCCATTTTATGCCAGTACATTGGGGCATGGATAAACTTTTTTTTACCAAAGTGGCCTACTAATGATACAGTAAACAGAAGGACAGATTGCCATCTTTTAGCTGTAAATTTATGGACAGACAGGAAATATGATAGAAGAATATGCTTAAAACCAGGCAGATGGAAATCCATTATGGAAATTATCAGTAATATGCTGTTTTGCCCAAATTAGATCATTTTGGAGAAATACAGCAGCTTTTCCTGGTTTGTTTTCTAAAGGGAAGAAGGCTCAAGACAAATTATGAGCTCTCATTCAATTAATTAGTTTCATGTCCTTCACTTGTTATTAGCTGGTGCTTTTAATACAGAAATTTAACTTCATGGAAGGGGTGAAAATATTGTGTTCTCACTTTGCACAGGGCAAAGGCTCTGAGAATCCCAAGGAAAGAGAAGAAATTAGAAGGTAGAGAGGACACATGGAGGGACAAGGTGGGATGCTATCAGATCACCTGGAAACTGGGAGCAGGTGGATATGGATGTCATGAGCTGGGCTAGGAGAGCAGCCTGGATCACTGCAGGTGAAACCAATGATCAAGTCCTTAGAATAAGGCAGTGTGAAGGGTTCTTAGAAATAAAGAGGAGAAAGGGAGGGGATAAATGGGAGCAGGAACTTAAAAATCAAGAAATTCCCTTGTGTTTGTAGTGGGCTTGTTTTAAATTCCTTGTCCTTCCCACCCAGGCCTTACTGATCCTAGGTTGATTCTGAGTTGTACCTCATACCCATGCATTTTTCAGACTCTGTCCTCGTTCTCCCAACTTTCATGCAAATTCATATTCATCAATGTCCAGCAATTACACTGAAAAAAACATACTTTCAGTAGAAATGTAGTAATTTGAATCACAAATATGAAATCTGGTTTGTATGGAAATGGAAAAACCTCAAGGAATTATTTTGCTTTGTGTCAAGAAGGGCTCCAGTTTCCATCTATGTCATGAGACTAAAGACATGAATATAACTTTGAAATTACTGTCCATAAGATCATATATAAGACCCACCAAAGCTAGATGCAGGTAAAGAATTTTACTTCTGACAGTTAGTTTTGCAATCATAATTTTTTGAGCTGTATAAAAATATTTTGTATTTCTGTTCTAATGAAGTCATGCCAATGGACTTCCTCTAGGTTCTTACTAGTATGTTCTCTTATCAGTAGCAGAATACTCATCAGACCAAGCTTCAGATTCATGGTTTAAATTTGCCTTCCTTTCCTCAGTGCTGGCACTTGACCTTGTGTGCACGTTCATCATTCTAGATTAATTTATGGCATTCGACATGGATGCATACAGTGCCTGTGTCAGAGGGCAGCTTAGAATGTTAAATATCACTTCAGGAAAACTGTATTTACACACATGCTGACAGTTCATTTTCAGGTAGGAGCTCCTCGGCTGATTTGTACACAGCAGCCTCAATTTCCAGTCTTCCCACTGTGAAATTTTAGACAGCTCATCTGCCGAGCCCTTGCCAAACCTATTAATATTTATACATTCCACACACATTTCAGTCAGAGCATGTAAGTTGCAGATCTCTCTGATTTAGAAGCTATTAAGATTCATGACCCCTTTAGCTATTTCATCTATGGTCCTAAAGCCTTTGCAATCAGCTTATACTTGAAGAAGAAAGGACAAATCATTACTGTTCAAATATTGTCTTGCACAGTGTCCATTTGTAGTCCATCAAAGAGTAGTTAAGAACTTCAATGCATTCATTTATCTCACAGACATAGATTATTATAGGAGCCATTTTTTCCTTGGAAGAAGAGAGAATAGGAATGTTATTTATTTGGCTGCATTTAATTTTGGATTAATGGCCTTTTTAGCTGTGGCTGCTTCTCTGCATAGGAAATTAATCTAACTTTTTTTTTTTTTGTTCTTACATCTTTTCATGCATTTGGGTACATTTTACAAGGACACATCGATGTTTTATCAATGATATCCATGTAGAAAATGCACAGTCTGCCTTCTGAAATGTAGTATTGTCTCCACCTGAAGGAGTCAGCATCCTCCCTTTCTTAAAGGTTTATATATGTTTTCTTAGAATAGTGCAGTGTTCCATCACAGACTTCTTCAGGATCCATGAGAAATCTCAAAGATAGATTTTTTTCTAAATTCAAGTCAGTTGTTCTCCTATAACAGTTCAAGAGTGACATAGATGTCCACAGTTCTCAGTGAATGCAATGAGTGATAGGAATTCAGCACCTCTAAAGATTTAGGTCTGAAATCTGTAGAGGAATACATTTCTATAGAAGAAAACAAAGATGAAAAAAAATTAAAATAAACATTAGAAGTCCAAGGATACTCAGATTTTAAAACAGAATTTGTAACTATGTTCTTAAGAGCCTACTGAGAGCTTCTCTTCTGCATACTTAGGACTGGATGCTCTTTCACATTGGGACATCAGTGATTATCATCATGCAATCAGTATCACCACTGTGCTGCTTTCTTGAAATAAAAGTGTTATACATTGGTAGATTTTGAAAACCCAATCATTTGTTTTGTAAAATTTTAGGGGAATTTTTTTTCCCTGAAAAATTTAAACTGCTATTCTTGCACAGAAAAAAAATTGTATTGTTTCTTTAAATGTTGATTTCAATAAGTTAATTTATTTTTTCTTGTGTGGAGAAGCACATTATATTCAGAAAACTAATTCTTTTAGTAAATCCAGAACTTTGTTAGTAGAAATTGATGTTTCTAGATCTTGGTTATAGTCTAAAAGACTAAAAAACCAATATGCTTGAAATTTTGAAATGGCAATAAATCTTGTTAGACATTCTCTTCCTGGGAACCTGAGTACATACACCATAAAAAATTTGTGGAAATTTTCACCACTGATTTCAACAGGGAGAAGACATATAGCATTTATAGCATATGCAGTCCATCATATACATTTTGCAACGGGTTTTTTTTGCATTTTTTTATGTCTAGAAATACTCAATATTATCTTTTATTTAAATTATTTGTTCTCATCTGCTGCCTTCTTACAGGAAGTCACAAACTTTATGTCAGCAATATTATTGTTTTCTGTGTGATAAAATGATGTGTTTGGCAACAGTTTAAATCATAGTTTACTAAAAGTTTAATTCCTAAACATTTGGTAAAAAGTTTGGTTTTAACAATGTGTTACTGTTAACAGTAAGCAACTGTTGGCCTCCTAGTGTGAGACAGGCCAGCATTCTGTGCAGAACTTTCAGAGTGCAACCCCCTGACCTTTGAGCACACGCCCCTGCTATAGGCTCACAGTATTTTCCATCACTTCACTCTTCAAACGAGGAGTCTGGTTGACAAAGTGTGACTGAATTATGACTTGAAGAGATGACACATTTGAAATTCTATTAACAGCAGTGGGAGAATCAAGTTCTAAGTGGAGCCATCCTGAGAACAGAATATGCATTTTGCTGGAAATTTTGAAACTGTGACATTATTTTCATCTTGTTTTAGAATGGACAGGTGAAAAATACACAGATTTTATCAGATGTCAAGAGTTAAAAAAAATTTTTTGGAATTAAAAAATTTGAATTAGAAATTTTAACGTGGGATCCTTGTAAGCAAAAATCTGGCAAGATGTGGGATATTCTAATTTCCTCATATTGAGAAAAAAAATATTTCCTCTGAAAACTTTTTATAAATGTACCTGTTGACTCAATACAGCATGAGATAAAGACAGGACAAGAAGAGAAAACTGACAGACATAAGCTTTCCTAAATTCAAGAGCGTGTGCATATATACAGTGATGTTTGAAGAAAACTGGGGAAGAATTTTAAAAGAAAGGGGCTGTGGGTGCCAGAACACCCTCTGTGGCTACCAGAACTTACCTATGATCAATCTATTGGAGTAGTTTGTAAAGGAGCTGATTGCATGCCAGTATGACAAAAGAAAAAATTATTTTGTCAAATTAGTACTGAGTATTCAAGAAACTATAAAGTCCTGGAAAATTAAAATTAAGGGTCTGGAGAGCTCAGACCCTCTGGAGAGGGTCTGAACTATACTGATTTCAGTGATGGGATAAGAGGTGATCTAATCTCTGAGACAGGACTGGAAACCAGTGGTGCCCAGTTCCTCCCAGATACCCACTGCTTTCCTGGCAGCAGCTCAGATCCTTCTACACCAAACTTGAGTATGCTTCCAACAGGCTCCTCTTAGTTGGTAGCATTTCAGAACTGGTCCTTAAAATCTCAAGACCTTGTGGACCTCCATTTCAAAAGTACTGAGTCTCTTTCAGAAGCTGGTATACTCAAATGTTTCTAACTTTAATTTCTCTTCTGTGCACAGCAGTCCACTTCTTTAGATCGCAGCAAGGAAATCTTATGACAAAAATAGTGTTTGAACAGTGTTCCACATCATGGAAACAGAATTCAGACCTAAGAAGCCATCTGATGCATTTACACTACAGTAACAGGAGTTTTACAATTTTTGCTAATGAAGTAAAGGAAAAGAAATTATTACCATAATAATGGATAATAGTTTTAATGTATAACAAGCAGAATTTTATAATGTCCTTAGGACAAATGTCGAATAAATGTAAGTTTCCACTGACAGATTTGATGCTTTTACTGACAGTGAGAATTACACATTCCTGGCAAGGTGAAAAATCCCTCTATCCAGGACTGGGATGGCACCCCAGTGCTTCCAAACCCTTGTGCAATGGGCAGTTGGCAGCTGTCAGCTTTCCTGTGATTATGCAGAAAACATGCTATTATTGAGAAATAATTTATAGTGCAAAGTGGGGCAAGATAGCAGAACTTCCTTCAGAGCTCTAAAGGGCAAAAAATAAGAGCTTAATCATTGGAGGGCTGTGAAAGCTGCCCCTCCCCTTTGCACCTTCCTGCAGTGCAATGCATAATTCACACACAGCAAAGCACAGTTGCAGCTGTGCACAGCATCCAAAAAGCCCAAAATCACTCAGTGAAGAGATCTGTAGGAATCTGATTCATGCTGTCTCTTTAAAGTGCTGATTCCTCAGACCCTTCTTTCATTTTCTTTACCTCCTGCTATACCATTGACAACTTCTGACCTGCCTTCCATTGCAACCAAACATTACCTTTGGTAGCAAACCTGAATTGTGCTTTTCAAGGAGGTTTTGCTGTACATCATTAACTATTTTGGTTGCTTGACATAGCAGGTCAGCATTGTAATTACGTAAAGTTGCTGTAAATGTTGTCATAAATTAGCAGGTTTCATTTTAGGGTTTAAGTAAGCTCCAAGTATATTCGAAAGTGCTACAGAGGAAGGGAGAAGAGTGAAAATAATATATGCGCAGAGCATTATGCTGTTATCATTGAAAAACTCTTATTTCATGGTAATTCACATGGTAATTGAGCTAGGAAATGCTTGTAAGGATATGCAGCTAATATTCAACAAGTGTTAATAAGATGTATTTACATTACTGCAGCACAAACTGCGCAAATGCAACTCTCTGGATGTCTCAAGGACATATTCACTCTGTGAGACAAACATCTAAATATAGTTTTCCAAAAGGTGCCAATAGAGACCTATTTCTTCTACTAGTTGTATTAGAGATGAATTACATTTGGAACAGATCCATTTTTCTATAAAACTACCCCATATGCCTATTTTGTTTTTGAGGCCCCCAAGCAGAAAACTCCATGTATATGATAAGCTATCTGGACATGTGTTATTAGAAAACCATTACTGTAAGCTGTCCCTGATCCAGTTCACAGGTGTAAAACTCAGTTAATTTCAGTGGCATTTTAAATAGTGGCTGGTTAGACATATAACTTTCTCTTCATAGTAGGAACATTTGTCTTGAGAACAGGAGTATGGTGTTGACATTTCCTTTAAGTCACAATCATTTGGCAATTTTCATATTTGCACCATACAAAAATAATTCATCCTTAAAACTTTTCCATCCCCAAGTCTGTGTTTCCTAGCCTACACATTTATGTGAGTAAATTGCTGAAGGTGCTGGGTTTGTAATAACACAGGTAAAACATATACTTAAATTATCTGACATGGTTTGTGGTATACTTTGCACAAAGAAACAAATGCTAAACTTCATTTTCTGATTTTCATTTCCTGAAGAATTCATTGAAATATCATGTAAAGCAAATAAAGCCCAGTTAGACTCTTCTGAATAGCTTTTTTAAAATGCTTACATTAACAAAAGAAAATTAAGATGGGCTGGAATAGGTATTGGTTAGGCAAAATTTACTCCATTCTTGATCTTCTCTGAGAAAGTGAGAGTTAAAAATAGTATTGTGAGATATTTTACTTGCAAAGATAAGTTAAGCCTCAATTCTACTTAAAAATATTTGAATACAAAAGGATAGGTTGGTGGCAGTGATTCAGCTGGCAGGGATCAGACTGACTCCAGTTAAATTACAATATTTTTCCTCCTTCGAGGTTTCCAAATGTGCCTCTGAAAGGGAAATGGAATATGTTTCAGCTTTTGCTTCCGTCAATTTCTCTGAGAAACTTCAAAGGAGGATTAAGTCCTGGACCTAACACAAAGGACACAGTCACTAGTTTCAGAGAGATTTTTAATGAGAAGTTCCAAATAAATAATGCACTTCCTTTATTTTATTCCCTACCAATGATTGTCCATTGTTATAAACTGAAAATAAAGAATATAGGAGAAATATAACCTGATATATATGAGGAATAGGGAGACAAATATTGTATTTGCATGTACCATTACTCAATGGCAGAATCTTCAGGGTCCTTTTTGGGTTCCAAATGGAAAAGTAATAAGAAAAAAATATTATTTAAGTACTCAGAATGTCCCTCTAGATGACCTCCAGAAGGATTCTATGTTTAGATTATATATTAGGAAGAAATTCCTTACCATGAAGATGGTGAGGCACATGAACAGGTTTTGCAGAGAAATGGTGGATGCCCCATTGCTGGCCAAGGCCAGGCTGGATGGGGCTTTCTGCAGCCTCGTCTAGTGGAAGGTGTTCCCTCCCATGTCAGGGGGATTTTAACTGGATTGTCTTAAATGTCCCATCCACCAAACCAGCCTATGACTAGGCTCAATGTTGTTTGTCAAGGCTTTGTGCTGATGATCACTTCTGGACAAATACTTATTCATGTTAGCAAGAAAATTCCAGTGCTTATGCAGTGCAGAACATTTACTGTTAGAATAATAAGGAGCTACTTTAATCAGAATACAATGTCTCTGAAATTGAAAATTAAACATTAGTTGCACTGTCTTCTATTGTCCTCTTATTCTTTACCTTTAGATTTTCTTCTTTGGCTGAATGATAGGGTTCTTGTTTTTATATAAGTGCATGTGTGCGTATATATATATATATATGCACAATATACATATACATATACATATGTAATATATTTTTCCAAAAGCATTTTTATGAATATATATTGATTGAACAGTTATTTTACAAATGTACTATAACTAGTTGCATGAAGAAAAATATTTGATATACAAAAAGAAGGAAATTTGTTAAGGAGTTTTGACACCTCAGAGGTTTATCAGCGACACAGAGTCATGCTGCTTCTTCCCTTCCTCCTTTTTAGGTCTTCCCTACACAAACATGAGCCTAGAGGAGCAAAAAATCCAGCTGTAGTAGCAATTCATTTCCCAGACTGCACAGCTCAGAAAAGTGTATTGCCCGTGGCTGCTGGCTCCACCTCTGGGGCTGTCTGTTCCTCTCCTATGTGACACAACATGACAGAAATTGAAGCCTGTATGATCTCACTTTAAAATTTCATGTAAATTTTTAATTAATTCAATTAGCTTCATGAATAAGGTAACTAGATATTAAGCGACATAAAGGTGACCTACCTGTGCAGGCAGAATTGAATTGCCCTTAAACATGTCCATCTGTATCTCTCAGAATGTGAGTTATACAGATAAGTTATTATAAATAAATAATCTGATATCCATGTTAATTATTAGGATTTAATTATGGTGTCTTACTCTTTGCAGGCATATTTATGAGTTATTTTTTCTGTGTTGTCCCAGAGAACATTATTAATGCACGTCGAAGGACACAGTTTAGCCATGAATACTAATACCACATTCAAAGTAAAGTTATGCATGAAATTCTATGAAGCAGTAGGTTTCACCCATTAATTGCACTTAGAGAACCACTATAGTTATGTTGTCATTAGTTAGCAAACACTACATTGTGTATAGAAGAATTGCCCTTCCATATTCATTATAGCAATTTTTGATACGTAAATATCACTGTCATACATGTAATGTAGAAATCATGTATTATACCAAAACACTCACCATATGCAGTATATTTGGAGTTGCTTTATAAATTTTATGAGTTGCTATTCAACATAGTAAGAAGAAAGGGATCATTTTCAACAGCAGTAAGAAAAAATTCAGTTAATTTTTTCTAGAAGTTAGAAGAAATTGGTGAAAAATTAATTAACTCTTTAATAAGAAACTTTCATTAATTATATGTGCTTTACCCAATTTCTTTTCCCAATTTTTTTAAGCTACTTACAAATTTGGAAGCAGTTGTCTCACAGGTTTTCTGGTTTGGCTGTTTACTTTTTTACTTTGTTTGGCAGCTTACTTTTTTTGCTTGTAATCAAGGCTCAAACCAAAACTGAATGTTTTCTAGATCCTTTTAGTGTGATACTGGACTTAGTATCAGTGGGTCTATTCAAATGAGTAAATATAGATAGCAAATGTAATTCTGGACACCTCAGAGACACTTCACCTGGACTGCAGATGCTGCTGCAAAACAGGAGCCCTTGTTTCATAGGTCCCTGTGCACATCTCAGGTAATTCAGGATGTTTGGATGGTGCTAGATGTCTATGCTTATGTTCACAATCTTCTTTCTAGGCATCAAAGGTCTAATAAGCTAGTTGTCCAGATTTCCTGGATTAAGTGAAAGCCAGGAGCATTTCCAGAGTACAACATTTCTTTTGCTGAAGTGGAAGTCCGAGATAAGATGGATGCCCATTAGTTAGGTCTTGCTGTGGTATGGTGTGGATAATCAACCTCCACTTAGACATTTCAGGCATGCACTCTGATTGAGGATGACCCAGACTCCACAGACATGGCCTAGGAAAAAACATGCCATTGAGAATGAGCAGGTGTACCAGGATAACCTACAGAGACTTCTAAATTGTACTAAGCATCTGTGATTGCACAGATAAACTTTAAAATGGCATTCAGGCTGATATTCAGGCACCCTAATATTGATGTCTGTATTGTCTTCTTTAGAATTAGTTATTTCAACTCCAGCATGCTCAGAGGTGATGCAGGGCATAATCTTTTGCCTGGATGTAGAAACTTAGTGCCCTGTAAGACCCCTAAGAATATTTGGTACAACCTTGTTCATGTATTAGTAGAGACACCTGCTCCTGTGAAATGGCATTTGGAGTCCAGGTCTTACATCCCAGGGCAGCCTAAATGGGTGAGTGAATGTGCACCACTGACAATACAGACAGGGATGTTGAGGGTGGCTTACCCCCAACCACCTGTGAGCATCATGTCTCAAATGAACCTAACTGCTTATGTTTAGAAAACTGAATTGCAACTTTCACTTTTTGATGAGATGAGTAATTCTGAGGGGAGACTGCTTACCATACTAATCATGGGAACTGAGACACTGCTCAGTACATACAACTGCTCTTCAGTCACCTGAATTTAGATACATAGTCAAACAAGACACTGAATAAGGAAAAATAAACCAAATTCCAGATGTTAGAGACTTAAATCTCATTTGGGGTGTTTCATAATCATGCGTTAGTTCTTTCTCACTCCAGTCTCTTTACCAAGCTTCAGTCTAAATTGAAAACTTGTGTATGTGTGTGGCTACCCACAATGTCAACAACTCAACAAGTTACTGAAGAGACAAGTGGTATGGGCTTTCACTCGATTATGGATGACTTCTAAAACTTGTCAGTGTTGTCAAGCATTCGTGGGATGCTCTGCTTCAGTGACCTGACTTAAAATGAGTCCTGCATGTTTGGAAGTAGTCTCTGCATTAATTCAGCTAACACTGAGCTACTGTTCATTGATAGGAGGCACTGGAGTAGACAGGTGTACTCCTGTAGGAGAACTTCTCTTGAATTCATTAGTTTAGTGAGAAATCTCATAATTATTTTGAATCCTACTATGTTCTGATAGAAAGAGAGAAGTAGAGTTGCAACTGAATGATTTAAATCCTGTTTATGCTTGAGTTTCCTAGCAAATTGAAAGTCCTTGAAATAGAGAAAGAAGTCATTATCAAAAAGGAAGTTTTAGCAGAAATCTTTAAATTATAAAGGCTGTATCTTTCCCTTTGTTGTACGTGTGAATCTTCCACTGAAGTCAACTGGAACAGCATTCATACCTTCAGGATCTGGATTTGTTCATAATCCTCTGAATTTTAAATTCTCATTCCATTATATCAAGTAAGGGAGAGAGGATTAGTTGGCAGTATCTGAGAGCTTTAATTTTTTTATGGGATTTGTACATCTAGTAGAAAAGTAAATGAAAAATTGAGAATGCATTACTCATGAAGATGAGCATTTTAAAACGTGTCTTTTACAAACCTTGATTTTTGCATCAAGAACCTTCTCACTGTCTTTGTCATTAACCAGCGGGTAGGAAATTGAGATTAGAATTTCCAACAAAGAGAATCATTTTCTTTTTGATTGAATATACACAAACAAGGTTCACAAAATCTACATCTTCACATTTTTGCCATTGGCCTTATGCAGACAAGAGTCTATCTGCCCTGAATTGTAGGCTGCTTGAATTTCCCTTATCACTACTTTGATGAGCACCATGATAGTTTTACAACATTTTATTGTTTATCCATAAGCATTGGTTTGAGCACAGACTTTTCAAAATGTCAAATATGTAGAAGATAATAGCACAATACAGAAAAACATAGCATAATGTTCTGTTAGATCATTATCCCACAGAATTATCAGCAATAATTTAAATGTGTTTAATCTTCCACAGACAATTCAAGTAAAGTTTCATTGCTAGTCAATTAATGTATTTTCCACTCTTTTTAAAAGAGTCTATTGTTTCAAACATGCTTAATTACGGGCATGTGATGTTAGAATTCAAAAATTTTAATTTCCTAATTAATTAAGGCTAAATGGATTGAACAAGCATAGGATTTATTAAGTTACCCAGCTGCAGACTATTTGTGTATTTGTATAAGAGAAATAACAGATAACAAGGAAAATGAAAGATAAAGCACACAAACATTTTTGCAGTAATATGAAGGTGGTATTTGAGACAGCAGTGAAGACCAGACTTCTTTGGTTGCTGCCTGATGAATCACTGAAGGATTTTCTCAGGCACAAACTTTCAGAGGGTCAGTCCAAAATTTGTCACTGGAAATAAGGGGTGAAGGTTATAATAGTGAGTATTTTGGGATATCTGGAGGAACTTGTGAGGCTATGTAAACCTTGTTACCTAAGAGGTGTTTAGAGAAAGCAACAAGGGTGTGGAAAGGAAAATACGAGAGCAGATCACAGAGGAGCAAACATGGGAGAATGAAGGAGAAGTGCGAATAAAAATAGAAAGACAGATTTAAATTGGCCAATACGCTATTCTGTCTGAACCCAGAGCTCTGCTACAGCCTGTCATATTTTTCTACTAAGTCTTATTCTTATTTTGTTCAGTGTAATTCAGTCTCCTTTATGTGTGATTGCTGCAGTCTAAGGCCCCGGAACAGGGGAAAAGGTCACAATGGCAGAGGGGTCAGCATCTAGAACAGGTTGGGTTGGCAGCAGAGACCTGTGGGTGTTTGTCTTGTCCCAGTGCTTTACACAAGAACACCTATATTCAAGGGGTTACTGTTAAAAGCTATTCATTCAGGTATGCATATGTAATTCACTACCTTTGAGCTGGACTTGCTCAAAAGCAGGAGGAGACCTGCATCTGGAAGGACTCAAGGTCTGAGTAAGTGATAGGCAAGGAAGGTTGAGGTCTGGGCATTGACATTAGGCATAAAATAGAGAACCCATACAAAATCTAAGGGAACTGTAACAGTGGGACTGCCAGTGAGATAAGTTCATACATAAAGCTGTAGGAGAAGATCAAACTGGACAAGCTGCTGAGCAGGGGAAGATCTGCACACAGGGAGAGGGGGCCCAGGGTTTGGGAATGGGCATTACACAGAATTAGGGACTATGCTGCTACTCAATGTCATTATCAATGTGGGTATGAATTTGGAGAGTGAATTGGGGAATTTTTCTGTGAATTCTCTCCTGAATTTGGATACTATTGGTGTGGGGCTGGTTTTCATTAGGAAACTTTAATCTTGATCGGCCAGAGGGGAGTAACTGGATATGGTCCTCTGTATCTCTGTTTTCTGGGAGTTTTCACAGTGGTAGATATTCATGTTGCTAAAGACAACAGTCTGCATGGCCAGCTGCATTGGTGTGCATTTGTGTGCCCCAACCCCTCTGAAATACTCACTGAGTGCTGCAACAGGCAGAGCCTGTACCTGGGCACAGGAGCAGCAGCAGCCTCATCTGCTGGGATGGAGAGATCTTCAGGTCTGGACTGCAGCAACCAGGAGGAAATACCTTCCATATCCTGGAGACTGCTCCCTTCACATCCTTAACACTCAGCACCTTCATCAGCTGTTCTGCCTTGTATATCTCCTTCAAGTATACTGTATCTGGCCTTTAAAAAACATGAATTACTTTTACTGCTGCAAATGGAATTAGAAAGCCTGATACAAATGAAACTGACAGTTTTTGATTTGAGTGGCTTATTTTTCACTTTAGAGTTTGAGACCTTGATGAATGCCAGTCTTTTATCATGCCATCTGATATTGAAATGAAGAATGCAAAAAAGAAAGCAAACCAAAGCAAGGATTTGACCTTTTTTCAACAAAAAAAACCCAATTCTTTGAAAGTGGCAATAGCTACCATCTGTCAAAACTTAAAAAAAAGTTTTAGAACTGTAAAAAGACAAAATGAAATTGATAATTTAATAGATTAAGTTACTAAAAGCCCCAACCCTTTTTACTTCTTACCATCTGAGTAGAGATCTTTTTCTTAAAAAAACCATTTCTTTGAGAGGAAAAAAAATCCAACCCAATTAAATCCCAGATAATAAAAGGTAAACCTTTGCAAAATATAGCAGTTCTGATTTGCAGATATTGAAAGAAAATTCTACTCATGGAAGCATAATTTTTTTTGCTTTTACAGGTATTTTGCTTTTCTCTAAGCATCTGCTGCCAGCAGACATCAAAAATAGAATGCAGACTTGCATGAATGTTTCTTCTGTTCTTACATTGTAAAACTTATTTCTGTTCTTGCCACTCTTGAGTCAAACAGCTTTGGAGGTCCTGTTAAAATTATGACTTCAAGCTGTTTGGATTGAAACTAGAACATAATACCATTGGTACCAGGACAGTTCTTCCTTACCATGCTGACTTGTAAAATGTTTTTTGGACTAATTACATCATTTTACACAGCTTGCTCAAGTCCAGCAAAAAAAAAAAAAAAAAAAAAAAAAAAAGTCCAATCTAAGTTACTAGGCATTGTAGGGTCAGGTCTAGATCCAGTGAGGTATTTAAACTCCTAGCACCTACTCAGTTCTTCGACTGCCCATTTAAACAGCTAGAAACCTAAATATGGGTCTGCACAGCAAATTACCAACTGTATTTCAGACTCAGTTCTGCACTCTGCACTGTGATGCAAACTCATCCTCTGTAAAGGCCAAAATCATTTTGTCATGAAACTGTGGCTAATTAGGATGCTATCAGTTGTCTAGACAGTCACAGCTGCCCTGAAACCACTCTTGGAAATAATTAAAATTGATGGCCTTCAGCCTTTGGATGATCTTTGAATAAGGGAGCATCAACCCTTACAGTCCACTCGACTCTGTATATTCTCATCACAAAAGACTTAATAAAAGCCAAGGAGCTGGCTTTATTAGTTACTCGATGTCATTAGCAATGTGTTTCACATTGCTGATTTTGAATTCATTAAGTAGCAATGCTTTTTTCCTTTTTCATCTCCCAGCACAATTGCATTTGAAGTCTCTACATGCTAATGATATAAAAGCCAAGGAGTTGAGTATATACTGAGCCTACTGCGTCATGCCCTGAATTATTCACAATTTGCCTGTGGAGTATGTGAGTACACAGGCAATAATCCACTATTGCTCCTAGGCCAGACCAATATAAGCTTCCATAAAAGCTGGAAAAATTTGGTAGGGCAGTAAGAAAGGGAAAGAAATTTTAACCTTAGCTCATACAGCTTTAGCAGAGTGTCCACTCAAATACTGGCAGCAATGCCACAGATTGTTCAAATTTCAAAACTGCTCGCAACTTTTCCCTGAGCCATTTGTGTTATTACAAGACAAATATTTTGTCCCTTTACTCTTTGTTCCTTTTTTTATGCAAGTCAAATTGCATAAAAAATACTGCTGAAATTTGTGCTGGAAGATTGAGGACCGTGAGAACTGGATGGGGAAAAAAGGTCTGCAGCACAGCCCAGCGGACTCCTGTCACCACTTCCCAATGCTTGTCATCAAGATGAGTGAACCAGATTTAACAAGATGATAAGAACAGGCCAGACTCTGCCTTTTTACATAATGATGAATCTACATAAATTCAGTGCCATTAATTAGATTTACACCTGTGGAAACCAAGTATACTGTTTTGCCCTTCTAGAGCTTTCTGTTTCTCCTAGCCTCAGGGCACTTTATTGAATGACCTCCAGGCGCCCTCAGCAATGCTCCTGCAGTCATGTCACTTCCACAGATGTTAGGAAGCTGAAAAGAAGTGTTCTGGGTACGTCTTTTGTACACACCTTGAAACAAAGCACACTGAACTTTGTCAAAATATCAGTTGAGTGTGTAGGAAAATGTCTGCGAGTATCAAATGCCATAGGATTTCCCAGCTAATATTCATTGCTGAAATAAGATTGCAACAAGTACTTTGATCCTTTGAATGCCATCTGACAACTTTTCTTAAATGTGATGTTTCTTATCTGTCTAAGATGTGGCATGTTTTGCTGTTATAAACAAATTATAATAATTTCTGCTCAATTTCCAACAGTTGAAACACATGCTATTGATTTTTCCCTGTCGTATTTAAGGTGTGTTAATGGCTTATCTCCTTGGTTGTCTCTGGAAGTCAGAGCAACTTCTAAGCCAAGTACTATCCAAATTTTGCTCAGAAGAATTAGAAGTTAGCTTTGAATCCTGTAACTTGACTTGCTTATCAAGATCTGATGATCAGCCTGCACGCATCCAGTGTGAAATTATACCTCTGGAGAAGGTGATGTTGCTGTCCAAAAATTGGTTACTTAGCTAGATAAATTTATGGTCTTCCAGAAAAAGCATCAATCACTGAGACACACTAAAACTAGTGGACTTGAAGACAATGGCAAAAGTTTATGTTTAAGTATAGGGAGGCCTGGCTAAACAATTATTTCTCTTTCCATAAGGTTGAAGAGCAGATATGAATGTCATTTCAGACAAGATCAATCACTATTCAGGACCTCACAGGCATGGATAATAGGCTGTGCACTAGCATCACAAAAAGGTTTCATTGCCACTCTGAGGATGCAGTGTGTCTTGCTGCGAAGAGAGAGGTGATTTACTATCTTTTTAAAATAAAAACATAACCCCTTGGGCAACACCAGGCACAAGAGATGGCTCTGTTCCCATCTGACAGAGAGAAGGAATGCTCACAGCAAAGCATGTTTCTAACAGCGTGTTAACAAAAGAACTTCAGCACTTCATGATGCTGTTTAGAAAACAGGGAGACTTTACAGTATTTTCTGATGGAGAATTTCTGTAAATATTATGGAGAACTTTAGTCAGTGAGTATTAATTTGTTTTTAGTGGGAAAGAGGCTACAGGATTAGAGGATACTAATTACCAAATACCTAAAGAGGATAACAACTGATCAAGTTACAGGTAAATAATTACCATTTGATTGCAGCCTCTAAATAACTATTTTTAAATTAAAAAAACAGTAACAGATTTTTTTTACATGTTAAGTCATCAGAAAATTTTTTTTGCAGTACAAAGTGGTTAGCTTTTCCTTTTTACTATTAAAAAATGGGAGAAAAAATGGTGTACTATAAATGTATCCAAAAGTGACATTACACCTTTGTTGTGTTTGGAATGGTTAGTGTCAGTATTTTATAAAAAGATTGTTTTGTGTTTGCTTTTTTTTTCTCTTCTGTCAAAGGACAATTTGATGGGTTAGGATTTATGCATCCTCTTTTCCTTCTAAAAAGAAAAAGGAAACATAGCATTTAGTTGTGAAAGAGACTAAAATGAAAGTATTTTGTGGCAGATGGGATTTTTATGAGCTGTTTGTCACTATATACCAGTCTTGTTAAGGAGAAATCGTTTTCTGCTTCATTACACTAAGATAGCTCTGTTTAGGGCTCCACTCAACTGTGAAATTACTTTAAAACTTGTATAAGGAATAGAGATGGGATTTTTTATAAAAAAAAATTGCTAATACAGTACAAGGAATAGAAATAAAATGGTCAAACACACTGGTTTTTTAGTAGCAGAGGGGAATATAGAAATGTTGCATTGCATACTTACACTTAATCAGCTGGTTTAAGATAAAAAGAGACTCCAGAGAACTATTATTTTCTACCTAAAAAAGGCAACGTTCACATTAGTCTACATAAAAAGACTAAAAAAGCCATTAGGGAAAAAAATTAAAACTACGTTGGATTCTTTGTGCTGCTTTTGAGGCAGATAAAGTACAAACAAAAGAATTAGATGGACACAGACACAAATATAAGTATGAAAACACTGGATCAGATTCTCATTTGCCATCCATTCTGGACTCTGGCAGGATTATACTGTTCTTATGCTTTTCTCAAGTGTAAGCTCTGAATCCTTAGACCTTTGCATCTTGCCCTGGCAATTACAATTTCACACACTCCCCAATACCTCTTTCTATGGTAATTCTTCACAGTGACTATGTTTCTGACTCTTTTTGCCATGTCATTTCTCTTTCTGTCTTTTTTAACACCACATCAAGTCTTTATTCTATGATATGAACTTTAAATAATCTGCAATAAACCTGCTCTATTCTTAGTATATCTTGTCATGCTTTTGTGGGAAGTTCATCAGGAGAGAGACTTGCCACAAGGTAAAGCTGGTTTGCAAGGACATGGTTGACCCATCTACAGCCAGGGGTCAAAACCACCTAGAGAGCAGCTCCTCTTTGTCCTGCCCTGCTTGTACTGGTGTGAACTCAAAATTTTGGTGTATGCTCACATAGAAAAGGTTGATCCCTGTCAGCCCCTCACTCTCTATGTATGTTTTAAATGTTAGTAAATCCAAGTGCCTGACGCTAACTCCACAGTCTTCAAGTCAGCTTCTGGGAATGGTCTATTCTTTTAGCAGCTGGAAGCTTTCCCCTAACCTTCAAGATCAGTGTCAAGCTCTCTCCTGCTCATATTGCATGGGCTATGTGGAAAGACACTTTTTCTGACTTTCCTACTCTTTCTACCAACGGGCAAGAAAGAAAGGAACTTACACCTGCTGTAAGAGCATTGCACACTACAGTGTTCTGGGAATGATTGCATCAGGAGAAGTCCAGATGATCTATTCCATCATGTCTGTGACTCCCAAAGTTCTACTTCAACTGAGACAATCTTCACCAATGTTTTGGGACTCTCAGAGAGTTTCTAAATTTTCAGATGCTACATCTAATTTGTCATATTCCACAGAACACTTCCTTAATGTTGGAACATCTCAACATCTATGAGGTGATCACACCATACTCTATTATAAAAATGGATAAAATAGGCACTTAACGCTGTTATTTGTCTACTTTTGGATGACAACGTTTTTGGATGAGCTGAAATATGCTCAACACAGGCAGAATAAGCACTTCTGAAAAAGAAGGCAGTAGCTGATAAATATTGATGAACAGATTTCCCATTGTTTTACCCCAAGTTTTATAAAGAATAAAATAAGTGTTTTGTCTGAAAAAGAACATTTAAACAGAGGCAACTTGTGCTTGAGAAATTTTTATGTCAAAAACCTGGGCACATATTTTCTTTATGCATATGCATTTACAAGAGTGACCTGAGTAGGAATTAACTTCCAATCTTTTGAGGGGTCTTGGCTTTTAGAATTACTTGTATACTTTTCTTACCAGTTTAAAAAAAATAATCTTCTGGTCATGTCTGCCATGAAGAACTGATTATTTGAAAGTGTGTCTATTAGGTGTTAACCTGCACACAGAAATTCACTGTCAACAATCTTGAAGGAAAAAAGTCATATGGATTAGCTTTAGACATTCCTTGACTAGTGAGGAAAAAATGGCATTTAGCCTCTTTTTTTGCATACTACAGAAATAAATTAATTAAAAGCAACATAGCAAACTCTAGAAAGAGGTTCTGAGACTACCTTTTTTATTTTTATGTAGTACTAAAATTTTTTCATGTCATACAATTCATTACTAAGATGGAACACCAGACAAATGCTCTGGATTATTCATATTTTTGGGGAGCCTTTCTGTATTGTTGTCATCTCTAGAAAAATGCTGTGCTTGCTTGAGCAACTCCTCATGTATTTGGGGCTCATTGTTTCTTCTAGTCATGTAGTTAGTTGTGCATAGGAAATGCAGGAATTGATGCTTACTAATGCAGTTGCACTTAAAAGTATTGTAATTTTCCCCGAGTCTGTGAGAATAAAACTTAAGTTATTGAGTATAGCTTTTTCTGTCCAAGTGAACTAAAATTAGAAAAGGCAAAATAAGTATTACACAAGGTTAGAAAAATATAACTGCTTCTCAAGCTATTGAAATCAAAATAGACCCTACCTTAGGCACATTTAACAGTCTGAAATGAGAGTCTTAACTGGTAGGAAAAGACATAACTCTGTGACAGCCAAAGGCAGTTTATCTAAGCTGAGGATCTCTTTTACAATATTTTTCTCAAATGATGTCACTAAGCTATTAACATGACTAACAAGAAAGTCAAAATCTGTCCTTTGGCCACCAATTATGACCTGATGTGTAGCACCCTAACTGAAGTCATATTTCAAACTGAGCATACAAACTGTGAAAAGGCTTGAGAATCCAGTTAGGAAACTTTAAATGACTAAACTCAGAATTTGAAAGTAAAGAAGCAGTTGGTTTGCTTGCCTACAGAGAATGTGCAGGCAGATTTTATTATGAAAAAGCTCAAGTCCTCCAGGCTTAGTGACAGCTGAATCCTACAATATGCTCCATTTTGATAGTAACTCTTAAAAGAGATGTATGTTTCCTTTTCTTGTTAAAGATAGGTGTTACGTCTTCAGTATCACTGGTGCTGAGTATAAAACCTTCCATCATAAAGATGAAGAGCTAGATAGTTACTCTCATGTGGCTCTACTAGATAGGTTTTTATAATCTTGCTATGCTTCAGAATGTCAGGCATTTCTTTATTTCAAAAAATGTAGAAGGATAAAACTCACAAGAAAGGAAATTAGAATTAGAGGAACCAACTAAACTTTGGAGCAAATATATTTTCCTTGCTGTCCTGTATCAGTTCACCTGTTTCTCTGCTTCCTTCTTTATACTCCAAAATTCTCAATGCCTTTCTGCAGTGTCTAGGGGGAATAACTGACTTTGTTTGTTTTTGGTTTTGTGATTTTTCCCTTGCAAACTGATGGATTTTTTACTTGGGATGTTACAGCTGTAGATTTTTGAGGTTAAAAATGAAAATCTTCTCTTTAGATACCATAGGTCGTTTATTCCCCCTATTCATACAGTTTCCTAGGGCTGGAAGTGCTGTCTTCCACAAGGGCAGCAGCAATTATGGATGGATCTCTGAGAGACCTAAGCATACATTTTTTGGGAATTGTAAACTTCTGGAAAGACATATGAATTTCCATAATTTTTTAATTACTACTTAGAAGATAATTCCATGAAGAGTATATAAACTACCAGTTAGAAGACATTGATCATTAACTAACTGCTGTTAGCAGGTGCAGGTGTTCACAGAGAGACTGAATCTGCAATGAAGATTTTTTTTTAAGTCATGACTCTTAAATGTGGGAGCAAGGTCCACTCTGTTAAATGATATACAAATATTGCTCAGAGATCAGTTATAAAAGAGGACTGAAGTGCCTAAATGCTTTTGAAGTGCAAAGGACTTCTGAATCCAGAGGTCTTCTTGTTTGCCATTCTATAATCTCTTCAGTGAGCACAAGTTTTTATATGAAATTTCCCTACATTTTTCCTGTACTATTGTGCCCTCTGTTTCCTTAGGCAAGCTGCTGGGTGCCTTAGCTTCAGAGTTGCACAAAGGGAGTCTGGCAGTGACTACAGCCCATGAACAACCTGGTCTAATAGGGACCCACTAAGGTACAGCTCATCACAAGCAGTACCCTTGGCAGGGGCCCTGAAGCCTGGGGAAAAGCAAGGACGTATTCAGACTCAGAGCAAAGTGACTCAACTCATTTTTCTCAAATACAGTACTCTAGTGCCATTCCAGCCACCTGGAATATTGCACCTCTCCTCTGGCCATGCCACTAGGTAGCCATGGCTGCCTCAAGCCCCGTATCATCCCTGCCTTGTGCACGTCTTGTACACCACAGGCAGTGTTATCTCACTGTACGAAGACAAGCAGACAAGGCTCTTAGGAGCATGGTTTGGTGGTGAACTTGTCAAGGTTAGGTTTACAGCTGGACTTGATGATCTCAATGGTCTTTTGCAACAGAAATGATCCTAACATTCTATGATTCTATGACTTGAACATCTACATTTGGACAACCAAATCGTGCCCTAAATTACAAACCTTGATGCTAAAATATTTTCCTTCCTCCATTCTTTATTGCCTCTCATTGATTTGGTGATGTCTTATTTTTCTCTCTTTTTTTTGCTTTTTTTTAATCTCTTTGATAAATTTTCAGTTAGGAGATGGCATATTTTCTAAATTCACAAGGATCACACATCTTTGCAGGAAGCCTCTGAAACTCTGGAGTCACTTTCTGATCAGACAACAATATGCTCAGACAAAATCTGCTGTATAGGATTTAGAAGAAAGGAAGAAGAGACCACACAGAAAATGTTTACGCAATGTAAATATAAATGCACAAAGAGGCATTTATTCAAGGATGTAGCAGCCTTCTGTTGTAAGAGATAGCTGGACAAAAGAGTGGGACTTCACAGTTTTTTTGAGAAAGGTTGAATAGTTATCAAAACTGAATTTGAAGTAAAGCAAATTTAGTTTTTGTCTATATATTGAAAGCTCTTGGTCTCGATTCTCACTGAGGATAGGCAGCTGGGAACACAAGTGTACAGCCCATGAGTATATTTCTGTGAGTGGTGAAAATGAGTGAAATACATAGCATTTACTCTAGGATACTGAAAACCTCTTGTCTCTACTGTCAACCTATTGTCTCTACTGTCTCTGCAGGCCTTACTCTTTGCTGTCCTGCTCAGGCTGGACTGCAATGGCTTTACTATTTACCTTTTTTTTCCCTCATAGGTATGGACAACTCCAGAGCCACTTATGGCAGCTTGCTATTGTTAGACACAAGCCAGGGACTGCTGCTTTCTTCTGCATGCCAGATAAACAAGCTGAGACTCAAGTATATGTTAGGGAAAAGAAAAGATTTTTGAGCATGGAGAGTAAAGGGATTTAGTCTAAAATAACTGACTGTTCCTCAGGCATAAGCTCTAAGTGCTGGGGATTAGTGTTCCGTTTATTTTTTTTCCTTTTTTGATAAGTCTCCTGTTGTTAGTGTGTTTCTTATTTAATTAATACCAGAGACAGTAAATCATTTCCTTGTTTCCAAATTATGACAGCTTTAGCCACTTTTAGAGCAAGAGCTGTTGTAGTGTGAAAAAAAATCCAAACAAATATATGCTTCAAAATTATTATTTCACCCTAGAGACTTAAATTATGCAAAACAGATTATCCGAATACAGTAAAATTCCCATTAAAACATAAGTCATTAATTTTCTGTTGAGTGAAGCATAACTTAAATTATGAGGATTTAATTATAATAATGATTATACTGTTGGGGTTGAAAGGTGATTCATGTTCTGAGCTTGATTTTTTTGTGCTTCCTTTTCTGTATTTCTCATTAGCTTTGCTCTGTAGGTTCCCAAAAATCTTTCTCTTATCAGAGTAACAGAGTCACTCCCTAACCATGATTTTGTTTTCCCAGAAGCTGGTTGAATTTTGAAGGTATTCAAATAAGATGTTTTTGAAATACAGAGTCTCTAGTTAGCACAGTATCTCACACTTGGCACCTAGGGATCTGCAGGGATTGCTCCACAGTGGTTTAGCATGCAAGGGGTCCATTTTGAAAACACTTCCTACTTGCAGATTTCCCTGCCACTGGAGCGTGCTGCCCCCGCTTCCTTCTTCCCACCAGCTGATTCTTGTCTGGAGGCTGACCAGCAGATTCCCTGAGGTTTCTCAGAACAAATATTACACTTTAGCATATTCATCCCCTCTTCCTGTTGCTTAGCACCCTTAATCCTCTTTGGTTTTGCCCTCTGCCTGGAGGGAGCACTGGGCTGCCAGCAC
Source organism: Setophaga petechia (assembly GCA_024362935.1). NCBI lineage: Eukaryota > Metazoa > Chordata > Aves > Passeriformes > Parulidae > Setophaga > Setophaga petechia. The sequence goes on from JANCRA010000024.1 coordinate 9,356,246, forward strand.
CCTACTCTGCCCAATGTGTGCCAGCATCCCACCCTGCAAAATGTGTGCACCTATGGAAGCCTCACAGACATTGCCTTGGCATCACCTCATCCATGCAGGGGAAGGAAGGAGCTGGGTCATCAGTCACAGCTCAGCCTGCCCAGGGAAGGATTTGGCAAGCCCCTCAGAAAGTGGCAGTATGCAGCTGGAGAAGGAGGAGTTGCAAGCCTAAACCAGAGCCAGCCCAGTGTGTCTGCTGGCATGGGATCACAGGATGGCATATTGGCAATTCAGCCAGGAAGGGGCCTCAGAAGGTCCCTTGTGCAGCCCCCTGCTCAAAGCAGGTTCAGCTCTGAGATCACACCAGGTTCCCTCAGAAGGTTCCCTCAGAAGCTGAGGTTGAACAGTTTGTTCATTTGAGAAAATCACCTGGAATCTTCCCTTTAAATCTACACCCTTTATAAACTGCTGCCAACATACCTGTCTGGGGCTAGTTTTCCATCACCTCAAGGTCTATAAATATTTAGTCCTCTACTCTCAAGGACCACAAGGCAAAAGGAAAGCTTAATTCTGATTTTGCATCTAAATAAATGTTATTATTTTCACATTTTAAAGTGATTTGTCAGGCTTCCTAGAAAAGATGTGCTTTGCAACATATTATTTCTCTTTCAACTGATTTTTAGTAACTTTGCTGCTCCTTGATAGTCTTTATTTTCAGAATCCAAATATTTTTAGCATGCAGTGTTTTAGGGGAATAAAGGTGGCTTTTAAACTCCTACATATTGGGATTTCCATACATGCCATATGAAAAGTAAAGTTAGATGGACATCTTTCAGTTCAAAGTTGTCTTTTCCTTAGGCAAAGGGAACAAACTGACCTATGCAGGATTCCAGTTTAAGGCAATAATTAAATCAGTATTCATATACAGAAAATTGTATGAAAACCTTTCCAATCACACAAGGCTCAAATTTTTTCCTTTGTGTATCAGATATTTTTTTTTTCTTGAGATATTTTTTTAAAACTTCCTTTGAATATTAAAAGCCAAAGTTCCCAGAAGATTCCTGACATTATAGAAATAATAAACCTTTCTTGGTAGGATTTTTTCTGATTTTTTTGATCATGACACAATTACAAAAAGAAACCCAAACCAAATTTAGTAATTTTTAAATTTCTTTGGGTAGGAATTAATTTTGGTAGTATTTTGGTATGAATTTTGTCTACCACAGGTAGACAAAACAACTACTAGGATGGTAAGAAGTACTTATTTTCTTAAGAAGAGAGGTAAGCCTAGTTTGTTTCACAAAAAAAGAAAAGGAGGGTTCTGAGTGAACCCTACAGATGGTATAGGTGAGTACCATTAGGGAACAGAAAAATTATAGCAGTAGAATAGAACTGATATAAGATCATCAGACACAAAAAACCAGTCAGGAATAAATATAGTCTTGTGACTAAAAGACTTATGAGAGAAGCAGAATCTAGAGTACTCTCCAAAGAGCTTCCTTTTACCTGAAAACTTAGCAAATTTATAGAAGGGATTATCTGATACAATACTTGCCACTCTCCCCAAAAGATGTCTTCCATTCCTGTAATTCTCACAATTCTATTTCCTAGCTGGTTATCAACTGTCTTAATATCTAAATAATTTATATTTTTAATGGACAGCCCTTCTTTGATATTTAGCATCTCAAGGAGAAAAACGTTGCTGGGGTTATCTTAGACAATCCTGGAGAAACCCCATGTCCTCCACTGTTGAAAATAACAAACTTCTTCCTGCAAAGCTGATTCTTAGAAGTGTTTATTTGACATCTTTCATGGGCACATGCTTTCAGCTGGCTTATTCATGAAATGGAACATCCTCTGCTATTACCACAATGTTTCTTCTAATGCTATTTCCTAATAAAAAATTCCTTTTACCTAATTCAAAAATTCAAAATTCTTTGGTTTGATAAGCTGTCCTGAGATTGATTAAGATAAGGTAAAATAGGATGTTCTAACAATAGATCTGATGTGTCCCTTAAGCCTACTTGATGCTTTTATCACAATTTGTAGATAGTGTTGCAAATTTATTTGACTCTATGTCATAAAAACCTGATGCTGTGTAAATCTGTTTGCAGTATTAGGACACATAATTAAAAAAAAAAATTATATAACTTGAAATAACCAGTAATATCTAAGTACTGAACCAGCAAACAAAGAAATCTAAAAGCAATCGGATCTATTTCAGTGTTTGCAATGTGTTACCTCATTTGTCTTTCAGGCGCAATCCTATTCTGAGTACAAAAATAGAGGGTATTGGGATCTAAAATCATGTGCAAGAAAAAAGTAATTCACAATAACTAAAGAGTATGGCAAGAAAAACAAACAGCTGTACCTAAATGATTGTTATAGCATATATTCAGAATAAATTGTTTGATCTTCTGGTCAAGAAACCTAATCAATTTTGTACCATTCATCGCCTCGCCAGAATTTACAAGAAATATAGTTGGTACTTTGATAATGTGTTTATGGCAATAAACCAGACCTCTCTAGATAAATACCTAAATGAAATGAGGATTTCCAGGTGTTATGAAATTATATGCAATAATCATCACTTCTACATGTGAGGAGTAGCACATAAGAAGGAATTGTCATATAAAGGAAAAATACAGAATAGGAGATATTCATCATTTGGTTGGAATATTTGAGGGTATATTCTCCTTTTGGGAATATAGAAATAATATAGATATATTACTTTCATGTCTCTACCAAGAAAAACTTTTTAATGCATAGAATCCACAAGTCTGTTTTTCTTAACCTTTCTTTATTATACCTGACAAGTTTCCTAGTGTTCATCACTTCCATAATTCCACTGATGCTCTTTTACAGCATGTCTTGATAAATTTGTCTAATTCACATACCATCTACAACTGCTGCAGTAAAAGCTGTCAGTAGCTGAAGAAGTGTGCCTTCTATAAAGAGGAGATATATCTCTCTTTTCTTCTCCTACATTATCCAAAAACTTTTTTATTCTCTGCCACAGCACCCAGTTTATTAATGCCAAAATTACAATATTCTATTTGATAGAGTAGTTAACACTGGCACTTTTATAATGGAAAAATAAACGTAATTAATATGTCATTCTGAGTTGTTGAAGGTGGGGTGCAGCTTTGAAACCTTGTGATTGGAATGTCTTCTTAGGAAAGGCAAAAATAAACTCTATGCAACAAAGTTCAATTGCATTATTTGTACATTTAATTGGCAGAGAAATAAAATCAGATACCAGAAAGAATCTTAACCAGGTACTTCGGTTTATTTCCTATTTTTAACTATTTCAGGCTATTTCTATTTTAAACTATTTCAACTCTGGAGACTGACTCATTAAGGGAACTTTTACACAGCCCAATGTATGAAAAAGAATGGCAAAGATAAAATTGTACCTTAGTCCTAGTAATTTATGGATCATAAAACTAAAGAGAAACTGTATGAGCACATGTGTGAGAGAGCATTATCAAAACTGCACAACCCCTTCCATATTGTCTTAGTTTTGCATAGAAGAATATTCAACTGTGATAGTAGTTTTTCCTCAGAGTAACCTTTTTTTCCTCACAGGAATTTGTCTCTATTTTCATCCTCTATAAGGTGATCTAATCTAGAGGAATGTATTAAGGAGCATTTTATGCCTTCTATATTACTAGAAAGATAAATATTGCACAGTGTAAGCTGTTAAGTTCAGCCTGGATAAGAAAAATTCTTAATTTTAAATCTGGAAAAATCTTCCAAATTGTCTTCTACAGTAGTGAGACAACAAGACTGAATGATTTGGAACTACTTAATGAACAATACACTTGCAATAGCTTTATAATTATATTTTTATATTTTTATATATATATTAAGAAATATTTTTTTCAATTTTCTATAATTTCATTTGGTCATGAATTTCATTTAAAAATTACCTATGCCAGTTAGCTGACTAGAAATAGGGGGTTCTTTATTTATATAACTTCCTATAAAAGTCCACATGCACTTTGTTGTATGTAACAATAAAAAAGCATTCACTGCATTTACCATAAATTACATAATATTTTACTTATCATTTTTCTGAGCTTCTACTTCTCATACTACAAACAACCTTGCAGGCACTCTGCAGGGACAATGTAAAAATTAGTATTGAATGCCTTTTATTTCTCCATTCCCTCACTCAGTACTTCAGTGCTTACAATATTTATTCTGAAATATGTCACATCTACTGGGTAAGAAGAGGTTTTTTTACAGATTTCAAAATTGCCTGCTCAAGTAATTTTTTTTATTAATATGGGGAAAAATTAATTAAGCAAAAGTTTCAATTTATTTTTGCATTCCTGTCTCAGGAATTTTTAGAAAGGATTAGGCATACGAAGAAGATGTGGGCTCTGTATCACTGAATGCAGGCATGTATGTGAACAGCAGCTGAGGAACTGTTTTTCCTTATGGCCTCTCTTTTGCAACTTTTCTCTAATCATAGGAGAAATGTTGAGCAGCAGCAACAATGTCTATGTGGATGAGTGAAAGAATGCATTTGCTGAACGCCCATAGCACTGACCAGCTAGGTATTTTCAGTCAGCACAATTCACACTCTCATCCTTGTCACACTTCCCAGTCTGGTTTGGTGATAGCAATGCAGAGGAACTAAGATCATTGACAAATTCTTGTCATCAGTGTACTGCAGTGGTACACAAAAAAGTTGAGAAATCCCATGTAGTAAGAGAATATTACAAAATACTAAACAGTAAAATTACCTAAACTAAATATCAGCTTGTTTACCATTTTATTTTAATATCCATCTGTTTACCATTTATACCAATTTAACATTTCCATGTTGTTTTTGTTTAATTGAACATGCTTATATTTAAGGGTACAGTAAATATTTTGGATTGCATGCTTCTCTATGCAATCCACTCTGCACCATCTGGCCTCAAAGCCAGATAATACTTACTAACACTTCTAATTTATTATATAGTCTTATTCTGAATGATTCAGAGGGCTCTATGATTGCTTTATGCTTCATAATTGCTGAATGCTTTAGAAAATATCTCAAGAAGAGGAATGGAGACTTCACAAGCTCCACCAGAACCGGAACTCTCTGAAAACCACTGATGTAGGTTCAAACAAAGCTTCATTCCATATCTCCAAGCCACAAGAGGCAGTCAAAAGGGAACAAAGCAGAACACAGCTTACTTTCTGGCAGTAGCTGGTTCTTTAGCACTTGATAGTTAGCCTTTTATGACATCATACAACTAACTCAGATAATGTTAACTATCAAACTATATTATTTCAAGCATGAGGAGAAAGCTCAAACAGCAAACAAAAAAAATCAACAACTTTTAGATTGACTGTACTGGAGTTCTTTAGTTTACTAAGTGCTTCTTTAGAATATGAGTTAAATAGTTACATGCCAGAGCTTTACACAGATTTTTTTCAAAATACTGTCCGTGCCTTGAATTTTCCAAAAGTTTTTGCAGATTTCTCACAGTCCAACAATTAAGTAATAACACACTGTCTTGAAGTTAATGTAACTCAGAAATGGAAAAGGAGGGAAAGACTTTTTTCAAAAAATGGCGAGTGCATTGAAAATTGAGGGTTGTGAAACTTTTCACAACATCAAGTCAAATGCATCAACACATTGTTTCAGATAACTGAAAAAATTGACAGTAAGCACAGTAAGCAATAAAATTTTTTGAACTCTGAATAATTTCCTGATCCTAATTTAATTCTGTCTTACACAAGGCTTCTCATGAAGGTCCTTAGAATTTTGATTGCTCTACTCTTATGGTCCAAAAAAACCCTATATCCAAAGACAGTTTTGCAGGCATCACACCCTATTTTGATAACCTTGGACTACCATGTCTGACACATATGAAGTCCATCATATTAGGAGAGGGCACTATACACACTGAGAAGACTGACATCCTAAGGGTTATTAGCCTTCCTTTCAGAAGAGCTGAGACTCTCAAGCTAATATGTCTGAGTAGATTCAGTCAACAAAAGTGTTTCTCATGAATTTTATTTCCTATTGCAAATTTTGGCGAAATTTTAATGTCATATTCTGAGGACTGAATCACTCAATTCATATATTGCAAGACATGTATTTCATATAAGAATAAATTTACAATATACCATACCACTCTGAGTTGTTGCAGCTATGCACTATATAGGAGATTGGCTGATAATTGATAATTTCAAGCCCTCTCTCAGCATACAATTTAGTAGTGCATTGAATATTTCTTCCTTCATTGGAAAAGGGGAGGGAAAACAAGCACAGCAAGCAAAAAATATGACTTTCATTTGCAATTGAGGCTCAAGTAATTATGTTTGCAGCTTGAATTTTAAATTTTTGTTGTTACTAAAACTTTAGTCTGTTTCTAATTAAGACTTGCATGTTGGTTGAAAAAATAAAGCATATTTGCATAGAAATAACCATGGCGAGCAGAAATCTTAATTTTAAGTAATTTTAATCACTTTCCTGGACTGGCAATTATTTCTAGTTGATCCATTTGAAGTGATTCCTTGCAGCAATTGAATATATTCACACCAACTGATGTTTTCCCTGGGACTGAGAGATCATGTGTATATGGATATCTCCAGGAGGGAGCAAAAAGTATTTTTTATCCTAGCCTAACAATTAACAGAAATTCTTAGTCCGTCTTGCTTGAGCTCCAAAAAAAATAACATTATAGTTACTTGTAGCTCTGGGTAAGGAAAATATTTGATATTATAGTGGTGAATCAGTTTTAGTGATACACAAGTCAGCTCATGATATATATGCTCTGAGCCTTAGCCTTTAATAGTACTATAAACATTAATAAGAAAGGCAAGGTCAATTCTACTGCATCTGCTGTTGTTGCCTCATGCTACAGGCAGACAATCTGGGAGACAGAGCCAGCAGAGAATCCAGCTAATGAACTCCCTTGAGACTGATGCTTTTCATAAGCTGAAAAACAGAAGATTGCTATTAGCAACCACAGTGATGGAAAAATAGTTAAGAATATACTTTGCTGCAAAAATGTCTTAAAAAGGTGACAAAACTAATCCTCTTCAATGCAAAGAACCTGTAGCATGTTCTAATTTAAACTTATAATTATTTTTCAAGCTGAAAACACTGAACAAAAACTGGATTTCTTCAGACGTCTTATGAGTGTTGCTTTATGTTTACTTACTCCTGAAATTTTCAAAGAAGGAAAAATGAACATATTATAAATTACAGAAAACCCCCCATTTTTAACAGTGAAAGAACAAGAAACTTGGTATGGGAATTTATTGATGCTGCGACAATTCTTAACTGACAGTGATATTTTGGGGTCATACCTTAACTGACAGTGATATTTTGGGGTCATGTGGAATACCTGTCTAGTGCAGTGTAGCAGAGTTTTCCAGAGCATTTTTACTTCTCTATTAAAAATATATTTTGTAAGAAAACTTCACTAATAGATGGAACATTCGAAGAATTCATTAGCATAGTGCATTACACTCAGAAATATTAAATTAGCTGTTTTGGAGTACTCTGAAAATATTTCAGAGGATGTTTGATGCAGAACTGATTTGATTTACAGACTGAGAGGTACCCAAAGGATATATCTGAGTTTGTAAACTTTGCAGATTTATGTAAGTTGCTATGTTTGCACCCCACTGCAATTCCTGCTCTTTAATTTAATCTTACATTTAGCTGAGCATTTTGTAGGATTGCTTCAGATATTTCTATTTTACAGATTCACATAGTACAGGCATGAAAAAAGCAAACATGTAGGAAGGAATTCATATGGACTTGAGTGTTTAATATGGAGGAGGTGAGAAGAGGAAAGAAAATTATGACAAAGTACCTTACATGTTACAAATGTCTTCAAATTTCTGTTATTTCTGTTTGGTGTTACATCTGAGTGATATAAAAATAAAATTATGAATGAAGGAAAGACATTGTTGAAATGGTAGTGGAAATATTTATGGCAAATTAGTAAGCAAAATTACAGAAAATCTTTATTGTAGAAAGGGATGTTTGTGAAGAAACATCTTTTTCCCAAGTGTGAACGCTGTTGTGGTAAAAAATCCCAAGCAGCATTTTTATTCTACTCATCTTATTTTGCCTACATAGCAACTCTTCAATAAATTAAAATACTTTCTCTAAAAATTGGGAAGGAGTAACTCAAAAAGTTTTTCTAGTTTCAGGCAAGCATAGGAAACAGAAAACTTTGCTGGAGAAATCGAGATGAAGTCAGTATGGAAGAGGTAGAGGTTTAGGAATGAAGAGGAGGAGATAGGCAGGAGTTTGCATTTCATGGTTCTTAAAATTCATTAATTTTGCACAGGGATAACATAGTCCTAGACAAGATTTACCACCGAGGTCTGTTGGTAATGCCTGTGTTGCCAAGGGCATGAGAAGAAGGAAACTGATGGATGCTGTTGGCAATATTTAGTTATCTACTTCTATAACAATTAAATTTAGGCTTCTTTTAGCCCACACCTCAGGACTAAACTCAGTTTTGTCTTGATGCAAAAAGGCTTAGGCTTTTTCATCTTTTTCCCCCCTTCGTTTTCCTGTTTCATCTTTCTGTTTCTATGTCAGAGATCAAAGGCCAGAAAAATAACAAGACCTATATTAGGGGGGAAGGAACAAAGGAGGAGACAAAGAAGCTTTCTTTGCTAGGTGTGACTAGCTTGCAAATTGTGATAGTGGATAGAGAGGTGATAACAACCCTTCTCTCTAAATGACTGTGCAAAGTGCAACCTGCAGTCCCACATGTGAATTTATAATCTCCAGTGTATTAAGGGTGAACCAAATGGAGCAGTTCTGTGGAAAAAGGAAGGACCAGACCATACACATTCCAATGAATACCAAAGTCATACCTGGGTCAGAATTCACGCTGCATCATCTTACACTGGTTCCTCTTGAGCATATAGCCCAAGAGACTTCTACTTATGTGGTCTCCAAACAGAAAGAGTGAAAAGTCTCCTTCCCTATTCTTCAAATAAGGGAATTAATCAAAATAACATAAGATTTGTGCATTTTTTTTTTCAATGTTCAAAACATTTCTAGTATAACATACACTCGAGTGCCTGATATTGAATGTTAACTTTCAGGTCAGATTCCATACCCTGTGCAGCAAGAACCACAACTACTGGGCTTCAGTTTAAGTGCAATTTATAATAAATTTAGAAAGAGTAATTAACACGATATTATCTGTATTCCTTTTTCAAGGCATTTATGTAAGGTGTACAGAAAGGACAAGATTAGGTAGCAGGTCTGTATGTCTTTGTGTTTAACATGTGTGGAAACTCAGGAGACAGAGGCCTCTGGATGCAAAACACTTCACTAGCTTCACTTACTCAGATGGGGAAGGCTTAGATATTCAACATGTTTCAATAAATATAAATCTCAGTTCTATATATTGGTTGGACCCCTACATTCATCATTTTATCTGTGTGGATTCAAGAAGCACCAGAAATGGCCAAGAGAACTCACATTTTAACTGGACAACTGGCTTTACCTAATTGCTTCAAATGGAAACAGAGAATTAAAGAAAGTAATTTCTACATATTACTTTGTCATAAATCAAATGTTTGGGCAGTTATATTTTTCTGCACTATACAAAAAGTTCTACATACTACTTTTCATATTTTTTTTCATAATGTATTAAATAATTTGAGGGTCAAAAAACCAAATTTTTGGAAGTAATGATGTTATCACAAGAAAAATGTTTTGGTTTTTTTTTTAAATGTTCCCTCATTTAACTTTTGTTAGCAACTACAATCTAACTAATGCCATAATTCTGCACTGCATTTTAAATTAAATTTATCATTGGTTAAAAATTCAAGTGACTCTAAATTATCTTTAATCTCATGAAAGCAGTACCTAAAAATAATAAAAATCATAATAATAATAATTAAAATAATAGCTTTAAGTTAAAAAAAAAATCTGCATAGATCTTCATTACATATAAATGAAATACAGAGTTGGATAGTTAAATGCAATTCTTAAAAAAACCTGTCTTAATTTTTAATTCTAGAGATATTATACATAAAATGAGAGAAAATGTGCATTTTCTATCAGCCTTCCTAATCATCATAGTAGTTACTATTGGCCAGACAAGTACTTATGAAGTATGGCATTGCTGTCGGCAAAACTGTTTATCTGTATGACACTGTATGTCACTTTTGAACTTCGACTTGACACCCATAAAATTACATTTTCATCACACTGAAAGATCAAGCTTTCTATGCTGACTCACTTGGGTCAACATTTTGCAAATGACTGGATTTTCCACTTGAACCATAAACCCTTGTGAATAATTTTGTGCATTGATGTCTGATAGCCTAGGGCACAGATCATAATTTCTGAGCTAAAGAAGAGGTGTGAAAGCAAAATTAATTTCTTTTTTGCATATCAGATTACTGTATACTTTTCCAACTTCTGTTCTCATGTGGTGATTGTTAAATGTCTTACATACCGTTAAATTAGATGAATTTGCAGACACTCTAAAACTACCTAATTCCCTCAAGACTTATTTTTAGTGTCTTTATAGTAGTTTGAAAGATCAACCATCCCAGTAGACTAAAAGCTTTTAATTGATAATGGATTTTTTCTTGGTGGGAAGCCTTTGGCTTGATTTCCAGGTAGCGTTTGCAAACTCAGCAGATATATGAATTTCAGATGAGCATGAAAATAGAAAAACTGCTGGGTTTTTTTTCCAATTTACTGGAGTGATTGGTGGCGTTTCATCTGTCTGAGCATCTGCAGCTTCAAGATGGATGAGATGTAACATGCAGTTGGATAGCTGATCTCAAAAGAGCAATAGCCCATTGTGCCCTATATCCCCTGTTATCTGAAATGCTAGCTGAAAGTCTGCACAAAACTTTTATATTAAGAAGTTTTAAGTAAACAATTGCAGGCCTTGTCTTTTTTGGATGACAAAATATCTTCAGCAAAACAAAGCTTCACTGAAAAATGTTAGTTATCCAGGCTTTCTGAAATGTTTCCCTCCAAACAAAATTTGTTATTCAAGCTTAACCACAGCCCAAGGGAGGATATCATGTGACTGTCTAGGATTCCTTTAAAGTTTACACAGATTGGTTGTTGGGAGAATTTGCAGAATCCCTTGGGATCTAGTTTAGCCCAAAACATCTCCATCTCCCCCAGATAAACCAGCCTTGCAGCTGTCAGCAGACGCTTTGTGGAACTGATATTCTAAGATCACTTCCACAAATATCTTTCAGGAAACCTTCAAATGCTCCTGTCATTGTCTCCTGTGGGCAGTGTTTTATCCAAGAAACAGGAATGACTTACAGTAATGTCTCACCTAGAGCTCTATACCAAAGAACAGGACCATTGACCCACTTCACTCTAAGGTCACTCTGTATGATGTGATTTCTACACAAACGTGCCACATCAGTCTCCAGCTTGGGTTTGACTTTCAGCCATGTACTGTCTGCGTGCTCATCCATCCTTAGGGGGTTGTGCTCTGTATGTGTGGCTAGGACAGTGTTGGTAGCACACGGATGCCTTGGCTACCTCTGAGCAGTGCTACAAAGCATCAAGGCTGTCTTCTCCCACCCGCGTCCCCAGAGGTCACTAGGCTGGGGTGGGCAAGGTGCTGGGAGGGGATGCAAGACAGCTGACCCAAAATGACCAAAGGGGTCATCTATGCCATGTGATGCCATGCTTAGCAGCAAAAGCCAAGAGAGGGAGAGGAAGAGAGGAGGCAGAGTTCTGTCTTGAAATGCAACCACTGCACATGGTGAGGCCTTCCTTCCCAGGGAGTCTCTGAACATCACCTGCTAATGGGAAGTACAGAATAAATAATTTTGTTTTCCTTTGCTTCTATGTGTGGCCCTTTGCTTTTCTTTACTAAACTACTTTCTTTTTTGATCCATGAGGTTTTTTCTTATTTTCTTCCCCTGTCTTGCTGAGGAAGGGTGAGTGATAGGGCAACATGGTGGGCATACAGGGGCCACCACAGTTACATGCAAACTCACTTCTTTATTGAATTCTTGAAGGCAGCAGGCAAGACATCAGTGCACATGCTGTGTCTCCCCCCTGTATTTTTTTACAGTTTGTGAGGTATAAAACTTCCACTTCCTTTGTGCTTTTCACATGTCAAGGCAAAGAAAGATGCTTGCCAGATACAAGCATGAAGAGACATTCTGAATATCAATAAACTCAGTTTCTACCTTCTATAGGTGAATGAAATGAAAATAGCTACCTACAGATGTAAAGCTAAGGATGAGTTGAGGAAAAGAAATCAACATATCTCTTGAAAATGAAGGAAAATTGGGAGCTGATTTTATGTTTGACTGGGCATTATCAGGAAGGAGCAAAAATCATCAAATAGATTATGCACAGAAATTTATCTTCTGTGCCTTACTATTATTCTATGACAGATGATTTGAGGAAACTTACTCAGGATTTGGGCTCTGGCTCCCTTCTTTCCTCTTCACACACCTATTGCTGGATGCCAAATACTTCCAGAAAACTCATGGTCTGTAATCCAAGGCTTCAATCAGTAATGGACTTTTCCTATGTGTGAGTACAAGTCATGGTACAGCCTCAAAAGGGGTCAAGTTGATCTTCCAGAATCCTTTTTACTCACAATCATAAAGCAAATATAGATTTTCTCCTCAGTAAAGGGGATATATAGGCCTGTCATTCTGATTAATTATATAAGATGATTTCTTCACTGTTGCCATTCCCATATCTTCTTTTACCATAAAGGATCTCTAAATTCCCTAATATCCTTAAATTCGCAAGAGTGTAATGGTCAGGATGAAGAATGTGAGTTTTTTTGTTACTTGAGAGATGTTGTTGGGAATGCTCTGTGCAGTTTTGGGTACCTTCAAGTTTATATTCACCATAATTGTATTTTAAATAATATTAATATTATCATTTTAACCAGTAGGTACTTTCTATTTTGTTTTTTTTTCTGAATCACTGTTTTTCTCATGTAATACAGGATCTTTTTTTTTTGTCATGCAGTTTTAGTAGAAGCCATTTGCACTTGTACAGCTTCCCATTAAATCTTAAAGTTGTGAGTTGCATTTCTTGTATCAGTGAAGCTTTCTGAAATCTTCCTCTTCATTTCTAGTAGCTGTGTCAGGAACAGCAAAAACCATATCATGTGGTTGCTTAAAGTTTTTTTCCCCACACTTCCTAGAAAATTCAGTATTACCACTCAATTTGTTGCCTGATGAACATTCACAGATTCTTTGCAAGCTCTATGATGTGATCCACAGATTGAAGCAAGAGCAACATTTTTTGTCTGTGGTTTCTGCAGGGATTTTAACTTCTTTTTCTTCCAGTTTCCTACAGCTTCTTAATAGATTGATCTTGAAACCATGCATGAAGGATTGTTTCTCATGATGAAAGCACGTGGGCATTGTTGACTGCTGTGCCAGATTGAAGCTAATCTGTTGTCTGGGTTCTGACATATTTCATCTGTACACAGTTTATATGTGTAGTTCGTGGTGATGAAGGTTCCACTTGCTATTAGCAACAGCAGTCATCATCATTAAGAGTCTAGTCAGCCTGTCAGCAGCAGTCTGTACGTGACTTTGTTTTGTAAATAAAATATACTCAGACTCTTAATACATTGTTTGAGTGTTCTGTAAACGGATAGTGCTTTAAGTGTTTCAGATACAACCTCAGAAACTTTGTGCTTTCATTTAAAAATTTGTAATCACCAATTGCTTTGGGGATAAGTTATTCTGCAGGATGCCTCCACATCAGTTATTCTTTTTTCTAGGTAGCTAATAAAAACTATGAAACCATCAAACTGAGTGTGAGTTTTATCTCCTACTGGATGTCATAAAATTTCATCTTGTTGCTCAATAGTTAAATTTATAACAGTTACATAGTGTGGTAGGCTTCAGTCATGGAAAATTCTGTCCTTTCCTGAGCTATCAAAGATTTATTTTTGCTTGTAATGTTCAGACTGGAGCTTTTGCAGTCATACATTTTCCTCAACACTTCTAAATTAAAATCTCATCACAGTTGTTCCTTTCTTCCCCTTCACAGTAAATAAGATATGAGGGAATCACATGTTGTCAGTGGATTTAAGAATCCTTTATGGTGCTAAGCTATGAATTGTGCTTGCTGTAGTACTTTATGGAGGCACATAGCACCTTTCCTTGTACCTGCTAATGAAAGTCATTATTGCATTGTAAATTTACTCTCAAACTCACTGTATCCTAACTTCCCTATCTAGATGGTCTCTAAACAGACACATTTACTGCTACTTTATGGCATCCCTAGCTACATATTTGAGACTGTGACTGAAAACTAAATGCTTTTGTTAAATAACAAATGTTAAAATATGCATGGAAGGCAAAATCATTTGAATTCAGGACATGAAAATGTCACTGCCCATTTTCATTATTTCATTTCACAGCAAACAAACTGGAGTTTTTCTGTTTATTTTATTCTGGAGTTTTTCTGTTTATTTTATTTTGGAGTTTTTGGCCTGCAGTGTTCCTTTCTTCCCATAAGTGTGAAGGATTCAATTCCCTGGTCTGGACAAGTCAGAAGGTGACTTGCCAGCATCACAATTTCTACTCAGGCTATATGGACACTGTGAGGAGCTTGCATCCAGCTAGTGGTGACAGGCCAGGGAACAGGATGTGGGACTTACACCTCAGGGATGTGTGGGTGACTTGGCAGGAGCATTTGCACTACTTACAGATTGCTGAGGGCACTGGGGCACACTCAGCCCCAGAACATCCAGGTCTCCCCCAGAAGGGGGGTGTGCAAGGGTGGAACCCACACTCCTGGGATGGGATGTGCGTGCAACCCTCATTGCTGTGAGGACAAATGTGACTGTTGGTATTAGAACAGAATCACAGAATCAGTCACAGAATCACAGGATGGGCAAGGTTGAAAGGGAGTGCAGGGGGCCATCTAGTCCAACCTCCCTGCTCGAGCAGGGTCATCCCAGAGCATACTGCACAGGTTTGTGTCCTGTCAGGTCTTGAATATCTCCATGGAGGGAGACTCCACAAGTTCTCTGGGCAATCTGTTCCAGTGCTTGATCACCTGCACAGTAAAAAAAGTTCTTCCTCATAGTCAGGTAGAACTCCCTGTGCGTCAGTTTCTGCCTGTTGCCTCTTGTCTTTTTGCTTTGAACCACCGAGCAGAGCCTGGCTCCATCCTTTTGACACCTTCCTTTCAGATCCTGATAAACATTGACAAAGTCCTCTCTCAGTCATTTCTTCTTGAGGCTGAACAGGCACAGCTCCCTCAGCCTTTCCTCATAAGAGAGATGCTCCCTTCCCCTGATCATCTTTGTCACCCTCTGTGGGACCCACTCCAGGAGCTCCACGTCTCTCTTGCACTGAGGAGCCCAGAACTGGGCACAGCACTCCAGATGTGCCTCAGCAGGGCCGAGTGGAGGGGCAGGATCACCTCCCTGGACCTGCTGGCAGTGCTCTTCCTAAGGCAGCCCAGGAATCCATTGGCCTTCCTGGCCACAAGGGCACTGCTGGCTCTTGGGCACCTTGTTGTCCACCAGGATCCACAGGTCCTTCTCCACAGAGCAAACAGAACATTTTAGGAATAATTACATTTGGATCGAAATACATAGGTGCATATTAACCTTTACAAGCATTTAGAACTGTGTTTTACCTCTTGTATTGTGCTTTATCTGTTGCACTGCAAATATTGATCTTGCTCTTATTGTTCACTGATTGCTGGCTAATTACATGTTGTTAATAAATCAATAAACCACTTTGATTCTGATTTGGTTAAACTATGTGGACTGAGAAGTTTTTGTCTTTTGCCATCTGATGTAGGAGGTCGACTGAATTCTGCTCCTTATTTTAAAGAAACAAATGGCTCCTAACTAGGCCAGGAACTAGACTCCTCCTAGCCCAAATACAGCTTTCTGCTCAGTTCTTGCTTTAACTCTGCATAACAGCAAGAGTTTTCAATACTGCTAACTCATTAGTAATCAATGTGAATTCATTTTTACCTTTCTATACGCTGAGAAGAAATGAGTTAAGCCCAAGTACAGCCTAAGAAGCTGATAAACATAATTTCTTGAGTCATTAGATGCCTTAAAATGGAGGGCTGCAGTTACTGGAAAGTAATGAGGTCAGATCAAGTCATATTCTGATATATTGTGTGAAACATAAATGTGTATATAACTTCAAGATAACATTTCTGTGTTAATTCAGACAAAGTTTTCTTCCCTTTACAGTATAGTTGGTTATTGTTCAATGAATACGTGTTTTCATTAATAGAATTCGTATACATATACTTTTGGGCTATATTATAGTCTGCTGAATGTCATGAGTGATAGTGTTTAGTGTCAGATTAAAAGTACTTATGAAGTACTTAATAGAACAGGCCTTTGATATGATATTTCCAATAGGTGATTCCTCGGGTAGGCAGGAACTTTTTCCTCCCTGATCCTCTATCCAGACCATCATGACCTTAACAAAATCAAATGAAGCCCTAGCCAGGAGGACCACTTTTCATTCTTTTGGGCGATATCTGTCCTGAATGACAGATTCAACCCAATTAGCATATTAATCAAGTTTTACCTGCCATTTTCAGTATTCCCATTCATCATTAAATTATTTTATTTGTTCATAGTTTTTAGAAGAATGCTTGCTGGGGAAGGCCAGGTCTGGACAAGGACCCAAGCCTGCAGCCCTGCTGATGTAATTGCAAGTCCCTGCTGGGTATCCAGGCATTGTGGTGAAGAAAACTGCTGGTCTGACAGCTGAGAGGGAAAACAAGAGAAGTCGAAGTAGAGAGACTGGAGGGACTGGAGAGAGAATTAGAGGAGGGAAGGAAATGGAGCCTAGGCATTGACAGGCAATTGATCAGGCTGGAAGAACAGGAGTCTGGAATGGGGATTTTTTTTTTAAGATGGGAACTGGGAACAGAAAGTGGAACAAAAATGGAGCAAGAAGCACAGAGGAAATGGGGAATGACAGACACTGTGTGACTAAATCTCTGACTTGGCAGAAAGTTATGAGCTTTAACTGCATGCAAGTGAAGATCTCAAGACCCAACACAGAAAATAAAGAAAAATAAGAGTGTTTAATCTTCTTGTCAAGTCATTTGCTGTGTGTCATATAGGAGCCCTGTAGCGGCCAGTTAAAACACCCAGGTCTTCAAGGTAGTATACATCTGCTCTCCTCTGGCTACTCTTTTCAAAACTCTTGCTTTATTATTTATACTTGCCTTTAAGTTATTCCTAAAGAGGAAACAAGAATGTTTCAGAGAATTACTACATAATCCTCAGAGCTCTAGCCATCCTGTGCACTAGTTAAAGGAGGAACTGTGCAAAAAAAAAAAAAAAAAAGGGGATTATGTAACAAAACTCTACATCATGAAGTATATAATCTGCTGAGAAAATGAATCTGAATGAGGAGTTTTGAATCTTTTGAATCCTTCACTTTGCAACCTCAATAATTTATTTTCCTACTAGGAAGTTTCTTGTCTGAAGTTAGATATATATGTTACCCCAGAAGCCCCAAAGTGTTTACGACATAAAAAGACAATGCTGGTACAAGGATGAAGTCATGTACTGTATCACAAAACTGGAAGCCAAGCATATGCTGATATGCTTTCATCACCACTTTGGAGGATTGGCCAGCTGGCAGCTGTCAGGGCAGCCTGACAGGGCAACGGGTGTCTTAGCAGGGTTACTGCTGACCATGGAAAAAGGAGGCAGCAGATGATACCTCAGAGAGACAAGTAACTAAATGGAAAGGCATAAGGCAGGCAAAAAGGAAAAGGAAGTAAATCTTAAAACGTTTGCAACAGGACTTGGGGTGAGGACAAGGGCTTTGACCTTGACATGGTGGAACAGAAAAAGCAAGTGCCTAATCGCCCTTGCAGCATCTTCAACAGCTGTTCTGGTCTTCATGTGGATATTCATACAGGCATAAAATTTGCTTAGCCTTTCAATTAATAAAACATTGTATGAGGAATCAGTTGTATCTTCAAGATCTCACCTTTTATGTTGGTTTTAATTAGTTATTGAAGAGTTGCAGTCCTGCTTGGACTATAAGTGCTGAAAAATAATATGGCCCTTCTGAAATGAATATTCAAAAATAACTTTGCACCGAATTTCCCTTCAAACAGAAGCACAGAAACAGCCCCTGCCTCAATGAAGTGTTAATATGCTAGGGTAGGGTAAATTTTTATTTTCCAAAGGTTTCCAGTTTTCCCAAGATACCTTTCCTTAAAATTTCCTTCAAAATTGCTTGTGACATAAAAGAAGAAAGTTTTCTTCAAGAATTATCCAACAGTAGTATTTCCCAGAAGCAGAGAGAGTTTCTTATCCACTGATGATACTGTTCTGTTGTGCAGAGGTTAAGCACAGTGACAAGTCTCTCTCAGCTCTCAGATAAGGAGACTGGCATGGTACTCCCACTAATCTCCAAGAATTCTCCACCAAGACTCTACCTACACCAACAGTTACACGAAAAATGAATGCCTGAGATCAGCCAAAATGAGTGGTCACAGAAGTTCCAAATGCAACATTACCCACCCCCTGTCCCTTGGTATGCCAAATCATCCTTTGATCCCAGGAATATGTCACACTAAAACAAACCCAAAAGGTTATTGGAAATTAATTTTAAATGTTTAGGCATTCATGAAACCTCAAGGCAGAAGTGGTGTTTAGAAAATTCAATGCGAAAGAAACATTGGGTCTCCAATTATTTTTATAAATAAAAGTGTAAGGAAAACATCACTTGAAATTGAGGCCAATATTTAATGAAATGTGTTCATACATTTTGTCTAGCATTTTAATTCTCATGTTACTTTTGTGCCTAGAATATGTAAGTGAACTATAGCTGATGTTGAATAGAACTATGATAAAATGACAGTTTTACATCTTTTTATTTTGGATTCAGGATCCATATTCATCAAAAAACACTGCTATGATAAAAAAGAATATATTTGATATATCTTTGATAAATCCTTCTCTGGAAAAATATTGATAGCCTGATTTTCCTAGTGCTTGTTTTTCAAGAAAAAAAATAATTCCAAGAATTCAGGCTGTGTTATTCAGATAATGTTTATCAATAGTATTGCAATAAAATATGTGAGGTTGGAATTAAAGACTTTTTAATAGGCTGAAAACAAATACACCATTGGTCTGGAAATGTAAAATTAATCACTAAGAGTACAGAAAAAGACACCCTGTGATGCTAAACTAATACTGAAAAGGATTGGGGAAATGAGGAACAGTAATGAAGCTTTAATATTTTTGTATGCTGTTATCTCATTTAGTAAGTATAGATAAGCATTTTGTACCCGCTTTATTGTGATCAATCCAGTTTTCACAGTGACTCTGCACCACAGCAATCCTCCACTGCAAATTTCCAGAGCATGATTTATTTGTTTCATAAATATTAACAGACACAATATAACTTTTTAAGAAATAATCTGATTAGATTTGCTTGCTGTAAATCACACCCATAACCTCAGGAGTACATTTTCTTAATGACAAACACATAGAAATTCAGGAACAGCTTATTATTTTGTACAATATATTGAGCAAAGCTTTCCTTCCAGCTCAATGAAAATGATGTCTACAAATATCCTACCTTGTAATTAAGCCAAAGAGACAAACATAATTGTATAAATCTTATAAACCCACATTACTGGTTTTCTCAGCTGCTCTATTTTTCTGTTTATTTCCCTGGTGAGTTGTTTCCTTCATGATTAGATTTGTATTGATGATCATTTCTCATTAATAAGTTATGCAAAATTATATTATGATTATATCAATATTTTCACACTATTTAATTCCTGAAAAAATATATTAAATTTTTTATGCAAAGACAGTTGAAGATTCAGATGAATGCTAGAATGGGTGAATAATGTTCCATATCTATATTAATTAAAGTTCATGTTTTAGTTTATACATTGCCTGTAGCAGGTTGCAAAGCATATGCAAATGTATGTAAAATATATATTTATTTTTAGTTCTATAACCAGTCTCTCCAAATGATTTTTGCTTCTGATTCATTCATAAACATTCATTTTCCAGTAAAAAATTATTTTCTGTAAATAATTTTTAATAAAATAAAAATCAAGTTTACTCAAACAGTGCTTATATAAACACATAAGGATTCATTTAGCATTATTGTGTCGTGGAATATCTATGAACAGGTTATATTTTCTAAATCTCATTAGTTATTTAAAAAAAATACTTTTGACAACTTTTAAATCTACAGGTTTCTTGTAAAGGTTTCTCTGTGATTATATAAACAGTAAGTAGAAAAATGTGTGCCCGCTGACCAACAAAGTGGATATGCTTTCCAGCACACCATGCAGCCCTATTTTAATTTTCCCTGCTTTATCCTCACAGGTACCTTTCATGCTGAAGCCAAGGTACAGAAGAGAAGGCACAGTGTGTTCCCCAGCATGTGCTCAGGACAGGGCTGAGAACTCAAGAGTCAGAAGACACTGCTGGGCTAGATGTGATCATTCCTGCTTAGCTGTCATTGCTCAAGGTAGCACTGTTTTTTCTTTTCTTGCCTAAGCATCCAATATTTCTGGGTGTAAATTCTCATCTCTTAAAAACACTGTGATATTTATAAATATAAAGTTAAATTTACACAAGTACTTGCAGGAAAGTTCAATATTGTATTGTCAAATAGTCAAATAGGAAAATGTTCATGGCAATCAAATGAGGTGAAATATGAGTCTAGATAAGCCAATTATTTTTTAAAGTTTATTGCTAATGTTTGCTGTTTACTGTTGCACAATAGTGCCTGTGAGTCTTAGGAAATCCTCTAATATCACATAAGCATTTTTATGTCTACTGAGATGGGCATCTCCCCACAGATCCTTGCAAAGTTTGTTCCCCTATAATATTGTCAGTGTGTTTGGGACACTGTTGCAGTTTTAAGAATGGTCCTCAAAGTCAACTGTGTCTTGTTGTTGTTCTAGTTGTCTTAAAAGAATAAATCAAATCTTGAAAAAATAAGGAAGTATCATTTTAAGATTTGCACCATGCAGGTGTTGTGAGCAGACACATTTTTTTACTCTGATTTTATGCTGGAATTCATTTGCTGCCCTGAACGTATTCAGAGATACTGACAGATATGTGGAATGTGGGTATGAGCACATCCAAACACAGAGAGGCCAAGCTGAGTGCTGCTTCTCAGCTGGGAATTGGCATAGAGACCAATGGATACACTGAGACATGATGGAAAGGTGGCAGGAGTCTCTGGCAGGAAAAATCACCTGTTTATCAGTCTGTTGAGTGCAGGATTTGCCTTCTTAATGACTGGATAGGGATAACTACCCTGGTGACATGCTATGCAAGTATGCTGCTACAAACTGATAGCATTAGGTGTCTTTTTTTTTCACTTCTCCAAATATTGCCTGGATTTGTGAATTACAATTAATATTTCAGCTGGAAGCACTTGTTTTGTCATCTTTGACGAGGAAGGCTACCTATTTGTAATCTTGGCTTACTGTATCAGTTCATGCACTGCACAGGAAACTGCAGAGAGGTACCTGTGAGATGGAGGAATGCCATGACCCTCTTAAAAGGGCTTATTAACATGATGTCATTAGATATGCAGTTTTTCCATTTCTTTGTCAATCTGTCTGTTAGCATTCCAGTTGGTATTGCCAGACATCCCTCAGAACTGCCAGCCCACACTCTGAACCTGTTGTTCTGCCAGATCTAGCAAGGACTATTCCCTAGTAGAAAATAGAAAATAGTCTTGTTCAATCTAGACAAGAGGTAAAAATGTTATACATTCTTAGGTCTTAGGAGCTCTTGGATTTTAGTTCTACTTCGCTCAGATAACAGAGCAATCTTGTTTTCAAGATCAAAAATGCAGAGCCTGATTTCAAAGTAAATTTTATGTTCCCTTTTACTAATGTCTAAATTTTGTCCTATCAAAATTTAGAGAAATCTGCTTGCTCTTATCTTTTTTTTTTACCATTTTGTTGTAATATACTGCCCAAGATCCAGCTACTATGTCTTCATCTTTTTAATCTGACAAGCCACGTATAAAGATTCAGTTCAGTGTTTATCACAGTATGAAAGTTATAAAGCTCTGAAAAATGTGGTTTCAAACATAATAGAAATGGTGACATACCCTAACCTATTGTGGCAGCAACAACATTGCTATAATATAAAAGGTTACTAAGACATATTGGCAGTCAAGGCTGCTTGCACACCTATGATTGCTCTTTTTATAGGTATGGTAATGTAGCTCCGTTCCCAAGTATCACATGTTGGCAAATGAGGTTGTAGTAGTCAGGAAATATTCTTCCACATGAAAAGACTTTTTTTACTTGGGTCTGAAAGCACTGGCGATGACATTTTCTGAGCTGCAAGGCCAAGTCTAGGATAAGCTACCAGTCTGATCAGTGTTAGCTGTATCTCTCATTCTAGGAAGAAAAATGCTGTTGAGGAGAAATGTTTAATGTTGATCATTAAGATAATTAAGGGTGCAGAGTGAGAAGTTTTGAGGTATGATAATGTCTTTCCTCCAGAAATAGAGAAGGAACCTTTAGAATATGTGATGCTGGTATGTAAAGTACTGCCAACATACAAAGAGGAAAGTGATAAAGAGGATACTATATTTAAAATGTCAGCATTATGTTCACTGGGAATAGAGTAAGGAATATGTAGGTGGAAAAAGGAGGAATATAAAAATCTATTCTTATATATATTGCCAGAGAAATGGAATTTTCAAGGATGCTTGCTCCTAAAGATTACCTAGGGCTGCATAAATAAGTATCTAACAAGTGAAGTAATACAGCAGCGTAATTACCAAGGTGCCAGAGAGCAAGAGAAAGTAAGAAAGAAATCTGCCAAAGAGTTGGGCATTTCAATAAACATCTTGGCATAGATATAAAGTTTCCCTGACCACTCACCCAGAGCTAAATAAAAGAGCTCAAAAAAGCTACAGTCATTTTGTACAGTGCTGACTCCTAGGTGTCCTCCAAGTCCATGCAAATAGAACCTTCCACTTTAGAAACCTGGTTCTCATTCCTGCTGTTTTGTTAAGCTTAAAGTTTTGAAATATTTTAATGGTTAATTTACACCCTTCATATTGAGAGATTATTGTTTGAGAAACTCCTAGAACAGTTTTGGAGGCCTGTCCTGAGAGAAGAGAAGCAAAACTTCATTCAGCCTCACACATATTGATTTTGGAAATGGCCCCTGTTGCATAAAATCTCCCAAATCTTGCCCAGCCATCCCTCAAAAAGTGCTAATTGACCCAAGTCATTATCGTGCCAGTTGTGTGCCATTTATTTTGCACTGGTAAAAGCTTTCATCTGTCTTCATACAATATCTTGCCTTCTAGAAAAACTGACCACATTTCTCACCCAAAGTCTCATTCTGTTATTATCTTCCATTTAAGCTGCAGTTTCAAGGTTCTGATCATCTTTATCTTTCAAGACCCTAATGAATGTTTATTGGTATTACAAAGCTACATCAGTTTTTGTGTGCCAGTAACTGAGAGCAGTGCCATCTACAATGACATTATGCCCTCCAGCAAACTTGCAAACTGTGAAAAGTAGGAGGTCCCATGTGAGAAGGCTTCAGCTGTGTCATTCCTATGATTACAGATGGGTCTGAAACTTTTTTAATTTCTAAGTTTCCTTACAACAAACAATAGCCATTATTTCCACAGTGAGAGCACAATAGCAGGATATACAGTTTGTTAATTATTCAAGTAATTTTTTCATCCGCGAAACAACAAATATCCTGAAAAATAAATGTAAGCCAACAGTGTAACACATCAGAGGAGCAGTGTTTACAAGCTGTTAACATGGGGCCATCAGTCCTTCTTCCAGCGTTTACCAAGTTCTTACTGAAACAAATCTATGGAATGAGAAGATATTCCCTCTCCACAGTTCTAAAGCTCTGTCAGTGCACCCCAAAGATGGTGCTAGCTAATTTTTTTGTATTGTAAACACCTGTGAATTCCTGAATTCATGGTAATGAATTGTAATTAGAATTAAACAGAGTGATATTGGCAGCACACAACAAGTCTGAAACAATCTTTGATGTCTCTTATACTTTCCCCTTTTTCTCTCTGTTTTCTCCTTAGGGAAAAAGCTATAAATCATGACTTTTTTCTACCAGAAAAACTTATTGAGCGGTTTTCCTCAAGCCACCTAATCAAAAGCAGACACAGCTGGAATCAGGTGACCTGTGAAAATAAATTTTGAAGGTGAGGTATACAGACTATTACAAATTGCACTCAGGAGGAATTTATGTCTTTACCCAAGTCCCATCTTTCAGAGAAAGTAGTATGTATACACCTGTGTTGTGTGACAGATCAAAAAAAAAAAAAACCTAGAAAGAAAACTAGCTCTTTAAAGAGCAGGACTGGAAAAACCAAAAAACATTTTCACCATTCACCAGGATTGGTGAAAAGAGAGAACAGGAGAGGCAATATTTGAACCATAAGAGTTGACAGAAAAAAAATGGAATATACTAATTTGCTGTCTTCTATAATTTTACAAGTTGATTTATTCCAATTATATACAAAGGACATTGTCCAAAATTTCCCAAGCACTGGAAATATGGAAGAATGAAATAAAGGGATAAATTGTGAAACCTTTGAAGAACAGGCATCTTCTAATGACAAGAGACTCCCCTCCTCTCTCCAGAGCTGTGCAGAGGGAGAAGGCACCAGCTCTCAAACAGCTGCATATCCCTGATGACCAGCAGGCTCCTGTGCAAAACCTGATTATGGCATGAGAAATGGTCTGTGACATTTAAAAAAAAATTAAAGAGGTTCTAAAGTACTTCCGAGGTCACAAAATTGGAATTGACTTTCAAAAGACTTAGACTGAAAAATTCTTCATTATCACTTTTCAATAATTTGAGCTGCTATTTTTCTTCCCAATCCCCCAAGGCAAAATGGCCTTTCCCACAAGAGGAACACCAATCTCATTATCATAAGGTAAACTGACAGAACTTCATTTGTACCTTTGTGTTCAGATGTAGCAAAACCATAAGGAATCAAGATCTGAAAGAGTTTTTTTTTCCTATTTAGATTCACTAATCTTAACTTCAATACAGAAGTTTTCTTAACTTCAATACAGAAATATATGATGTGGCACAAGCACATGTATGCCTGTTTCTATATGCACACAGACATGTACACATGCACAGCCATTATGCTAAGGGAGATAAAAGGAATGGTTTCAATATCTGATACAGTTTACCTTTTTTTCTCTTCTATATACATACTGAGGTCCCCAAATTAGATTTTACATACTTTCAAGATACACATATTTTCCAAACTTTCTTCTTTTGCCTTCTTTTTATTTGCAATTAGCACCAACATAGCCTGCAGAATGAATTTGTCTTAGCAATGCAATTATATGGCATGTACTTAAAATGAAATTAAGTACTCCTACAATTTATTATTGAGTCCTTTAACCATTCCTGTGTAAGGCTGGTAACAGTGAAGTCAAAAGATCTTCGATAAAAGAAAATATTTCTTATTATGTTCTGTTACAGATTTAAATCAAGTAGTTCCTTTGAAGTGAAGGATTTATATTGACATACAATCAATATAAGAATCAAAATCCAAGCCTATAAAATGTAAACTGTCCAAAATTGACACGAGTTATTTAACTCCATCGATTTCTTGGAAGACAGTCTCTGAGGTGTGAATGGGAAGAACATTTTCTTTCAACATATTCTTGAAATGTTGCCTTCTGCTCTTGGCTTTCTGGGGTTTTTTTCTTACTTTGGCAGCCAGTGAAAAATGGTTAATATTGAGCTCATCATGAACTAAGGCTAAACTACCACATACCAGAACATTAACTCATCTTATTACTCAATTAAAGTTTTAGTCCTGAGAGAGGCTCAGCACTCTCAGATTTCTCACCTGCTTGCCAGGTGAAGGAGCCAACTGGTGTAAAACAATTTCACTCAACTCCTGTACCACACCTGTTTTGAAGCTCCCTGCAGTACCTCAGCCATTGCAGTTGGTATGTGCTGAATTATGGGCACACTCTTGGTTCATTTAGGAAAGGTATAGGATTAGACTTTTCAATGGGCTCATCCTACTTTGTGGGACTGTGGACGCAAGACAGGCACCACCCTTTCAAAGTGGTTAAGCAGGACCTGCAACTGCCTTCTCCATGATAATTATGAACTGTAGAAGAGGCTCTAGGAATTACAAACCTGCGTGATGTGAGAGCTCTGAGTGGGTTGGATCTATATTTAATCACATAGAAATTACTTTTAAGGCATCTACAAGGCTTTTCTTGTTAGGAAGAATAGTAAATTTTTCCAGCTTTAGTTGGTTGCCCACGCATAGGTCTTTAATACTGCTCTAGATGTCTCAGGCTGTCTTAACTGGAAAGCCAGAAGTATGAATAACTTTTGGGTTTGGGGTTGTCTGCCAGCTTTATGTGGATGTCTCTCAGATACAACTAGGTACTAACCTCAAAAGGTACTAATGCTTATTTTTAAATTAATAGATCAGACCTTTCCAGTATGGAATTCATGCCATGTCTTTGTCTATCCATAATAGGATAAGAATCACAGTGACTACTTGTTATTGTCTGCAGGTGCTTCACTTTTACCAGGTGACATTTAGACAGCAAAGAAAGAGAATGTGATTCCTCTCAATGTTTCCAGGATGAGGTTTGTGAAAGCCCGATTTTTTTCTAAATATTTAAATTATGCTCTTGGAACTTGGGGGGAAGTTCATAAACTATGATGCTTATGATGCAATCCATCTTCCTCACCCTTTCTCAGTTTCTCTAGTAACAGTTCCTCTATTTGCAAAATGAGGAACCAACAACCCCCCCTTTAGGACTTATAAATAGAAAACATATGTAGGAGGTAAGAGTTAGTATCCATACAGACTTTCTCTAGACTCATAGTATTTACTTATTACAAGCAGTAATTCAGTAAACCACACTAAAACAGGATGCAACCATCTTTGTGCAAAGAAATTGACCTGGTATAAATATTTTGGCACAGTTTCTTGGGCAAACACTGCACTCCATGTTACAATGCCTTTTTGTCTCAAATAGGGTGAGAGCAACAGGGATTCTTGGCAGGTACAAACTGAAGGGAAATGAGGAGCAAAGGTACTCCTGCATCAGCATTAGATGGATAAGGGCATATTTCTGAGTCATGTGACGCAGATACAGGCCATTTCTATATAATTCCTTCCTCCAGTCATTCATATGAAGCTGCTTTTTCATTCAGGGATAGAAGATAACAATATACAATCCTTTAAATATTGGTTCTGAACATTTCTCTGTGTAACATTCTCATGGAGAAACAAATGAGTTCTGAATCTAATACTTTCCAATTAAAAAAAAATCTCAAATTACAACTAATTCTAAGGTAAAAGCATATAGGAGTCCTGACTGACACCATGTTCTTTCCCAGGGAAAACAACTGGCACAATTTCTAAGTATTATGAGTGAAAGACATACGCTCCTACAGTCCCCAGCATCCAGGTCTGCTGAGCACAATGGCTGTTATGGTATGTTTCTGGCTCTCCCTCATCCCAAATTCATGCTCAGTAATATTAAGGAATAATACTGAACATGAATTTAGGATGAGAGAAAGCAATGAAAAATGTATAAACACATTCTTTAAAAAAGAAGTTAATCTCTGCTAGAAGACTGGTTCATATGCAGACAAAAATATGAGAATACAAGGAACTTCTTATGCTATTAAGCCCCATCTCATTTTATTGCAGGTATTCCGTTTATAAGACCTGATACATAGTCCCATCAATTACTGTCTTAAATGTAGGCAGGAAATACTTACCTGAACATTAACATGCTAAAGCTTCAACAGGGCTGGTGATATATATTTACCTTATGAGGGAACCGTCTATTTGACACTTGCAAAAGCACAGGAAAAATAATCAGTGTTCAAGTACTTCAACATCAGGTTCGTTTATCATTCATTTATCAGTTTTGGGGCTATAGACACTGGTATGAAGGTATAGACTAAAATAGATCTATTCATAATTCAGTTGTAACAGAAACTCAGTGCTAAGGGAAATAGGTAACCACAGAATAATATGCTTTTATAAACTCTGTAAGCAACTGGAGATGAAGGAAACTTTTGCTTCATTACCTCAGCAGTTATGATCTGACCTTTTGGCTGCAGTTGGTAAAAAATTCTTTGTTCTTCCTTGCATACCAGGAATTAAAATTTTTCTAAACTCCCTGATCTCAAGCTTAGTAGATTGCAAACAGTTTTTCAATGTCACATTTCTGTAAGAGTATTATAGAACAGAACTAATTGCTGCCTGTAGTGGATGCAATTCCATTCACAGCAAGATAAATTGGATTTCTAAACTGTGGTTTCCATTGTGTTACCTCCATGTATCATAAGAGTTACGTAGATGGGCACAGCAGTGACTCTACTTACTTGTACACTGCTTTATGCACAGAGCATCATCTTGTTTTGCTCACCAATAGAGAAGACAAAAGGAACCCCAAAGTATAGCTGTAGACTGCCACCTGTTGGAAAGGGTTTAAACAGAGTTACAGGATTGTTTAGGCTGGCACAAAGACCTCAAAGACCATAGAATGCAAACATTAATCCCACACTGGCATGTTCACCACCAAACCATATACCCAAGTGCCACATCTACACTTCGCCAGGCAGCTTGACCATCAACATCTGGCCATTCTCCTAGTGAAGAACCTTTTCTTAATACCCAACCTAAACCTCCTCTTAAATAGTTTGAGGCCATTTCCTCTGGTCGAGCTACATGCTACCTGGGAAAAGAGACTGATACTGACCTCCTACAACCTCCTTTCAGGCAGTTGATGCATACTGTCCTCTAATCAGACCCTTCCTGGAGGAGTAGAAAGGATGACTTTTACTCATGGATTTATAATCATTCCATTTCAATGCTGGAGCTGTATTTTGACTATTAGGACCAATAAATGATTTGACTTCTTTTTCTTTGATTCTCTGGATGGAAAAAAAATGTTTTTCTCACAAAGAATTGTAACTCAGCATTAAAAAGATGTATGAGGCAAACTTTTAGTTTTGATATTTCACAAGTTTATAGTATAATTGAAAGAAAGGAAGAAGCAAGAGGAAACATGCAGTCCTCACTGTTCTAAAATGTCCGGGGAGAAAATTAAAAAAAAATCTTTTGACTTGGCAGATGTTTGGAAATAGAGGCACACTTTTGAGCTGGAAGCCAAACATTAATGGTGTGATCACAATAGTAGGAACAATATTTATAAATTTATTCATTAACAATCTGTACAATGGAACCAAGAAAATCCTCATTGATTTTTTAAATGATGCCAGACTGGGAGAAGGTGCTGATATACCCAAGGGTCATGCTGCTACTCAGAGGTATCTCGACAGGCTGGAGACATGGGCAGAGAAACTCCATCAGGTTGAGCAAAGGGAAATGCTGACTCCTGCACCTGGGGAAGAAC